>OW121852.1:122098011-122726167 GCA_933228895.1 Platycnemis pennipes
AAATTTAGTTTTCCTAGAAAAATCCTCTCCTTCTGAATTGGAATGAAATATCATGAACAGAAGTTCACATTACTTTGCTCCAAGGGCAATTCATTATTTATGACGCATTAACTAGAATGTTAACTCTAGTTGCGTGCAGTTATTATTGCTGTAGAGTTGAGGTTATCTTTTCTTAAAATATCCAAACCCATCTCAACACCACGCCATAAGCATTTTCCGCTCTCATGTATCATATCGCGTTTATCTGCCTTCTTTGCTAATGTCCGCTCGTTTCCCTGCAGTTGGAGGGGGCGCCTGTGGAGGAACACCGCTCTCCTTCCTCGCCCTGCCGCCGGCCGCCCTGCAAGCCATCGCGGCCGCCGCGTCCGCCGCCAAACCTGGGGTCGTCACCACGGTGCGCGTCCCCGTAGGCAGCGAGGCGGACTTCGCAGACGACCCCGACTCGACCGAGGCCTCCGAAGACTCGCGGCCGCCCATCCGGGAGGTCGACGGCCCCGAGGCCGGCTTCGTCTGCGCCAAGTGCCGGCTGGCCTTCCCAGCGGACGCCGCGCTCCTCGCCCACCAGCGGCTCTCCTGCTTCGCGGCCGCGCCGGCCGACGCCAGGGGCGGCATCCGGCTCGTCAGGGCCCTCTACGAGTGCCGCGTCTGCCGGGAGAGGTTCCACACCCTCAAGCTGGCGCGGAAGCACTGCGCCGCCAAGCACCCTACCGAGAGACACCACCACTCCGCAGAGGGTCGGCCTTCGCCGGCGACACCCGTGTCCTCACCGCCGGCCAAGCCACCTTCCCGAGGGTCCTCGCTCCTGCCGCCGCCGCCGCCGGGGCCCTCGACGGCCCTGCCGCCCCCTCCCCCGCCCCCGGAGTCCCCCTCCGTGGGCCTCTCGTACGAGATGGAGGACGTGGTGAACCAGATAGCGGCGCTAGCCAAGGCGGCGGCCGAGTCCACCGTGGACTCCAACGCCAACATATCCGGGAGCAAGGAAGGCGGCGAGGGTCGCTCGGACGTCGCGGACCTCCACGGGTCCCCACCCTCCAGGCCTCCCTCCTCCCAGCTGGCGGTGCCCCTGTGAGATGAGGTGGTGTCGTGGACCCCAGGTCACGGGGCCCACAGAGGCACCACCACCGCAGCGCAACACCACCACCACCTCTACAGCCACCCGCACCATCACCACCACCACCAGCCGTGGCTTCCCCTGCCGGATCAGACGTGGAGGACCAGGATGACCAACTGAAATCCCGGTAGACGCCAGCGACGCGGAGGCAACGTTGGAGGCCGAGCGTGGCTGACGTGTGACCGACCCTTCGACAGGGAACCGGGAACAGACAGGAGTGTAACAGTGTTTCACGAGTACGCCACCGGTGACCTATCGGCCATCGGCGACATATCGACGATCGTGAAATACTCCCCGGCGAGTCAACGACCCGAATGAATATTCCGGAGCGAAATAGAAGTACCTTCCCAGAGAATACCATAGGTACACAACTGTCATATTTCTTGAAACGCCAGATAAACTGTATGTAATTGTTCCATTCGTCATAATTTTCACAATTTAATTAAGAGAGATATTGAGAGAAGTACCTCTCACAGTATTTAAGAATCATTTTTATCCAGATTAAGCCACTTCATGTGTACTGAATGTCAGTATTCCGCTTGCGGAAAGAAATGCTTCATTCTAGAGACGCGGATAAAATCACATTTACGACAGTGATTTTGGGCATATAATCTCCAATTTTAGGCATTGTTCAATCAATACAATGAGTAAAAGTGTTGAAGGATGGAAAATTAGTGTTCTTAAAACGTTAATAATGATGGAAAAAAGCCATGTATTAAATGGAACTAGATAGTATTAATTGAAAATGAATAGATAATGATCTCGCGTTTTGGTGAAATTCTTAACTAGAGCATTGGATTTTTATTTTTTTGTAGTGCGTGAGAGAAGTGTTTCCTATGTAGGGTTCCCCGTCCTTTTGTGAGTGTAAATTTGTTCGATGTCATTTTTAGTAGTTCTTAGAAAAATCGTAGTAATCGGTTTGGAAAGCAGCAATCATCCTGGATTGATCTGCACTATTTGATCATAGCCACAGTCTGCATTGAACTTTAGGCTATTGATATGGTCTTGTCATAAAATTGTGTAAAATATTAATGGATCCCAACGATAATATGATGAACAGAGGTGCATTATTTAAGCAATGTTGATGAAGAAAAGGTTGTGTTCCACAAAGTATTTTTGAAGAGCGGCTGTTCTTTTAAAGATGTGAGAAAGATGCATAATCACTGATGATGAGGTTAGGTCTAATAATATTGTCAAAAACAGTAAAAGAAAAGGCAGGTGGCTTTGTTTATGATTTGAAGCCATAAGTCGTGTAACGTAAAAAAAATTCCATTTTCATGGAAGTGCATGCCTAAGGAATATGATCTGAATGCCTCAACCATGATTCCTACCGTAATGAAGTTACACGCCAATAATTTGTCTCATCAAATGTCAGATTTTTTGAACAACTGAAGGAAACACTGTGTAAGACGTGTAAGCAGTTAGCTTCTTGCAGGAAAGTTTTGTAATGAATGGAGGAAGTATCTTTTTTTGATAATGTAGGGAATTGTATATAGCTAAGGGAAAGTAACAATGAATACTAAGGTAGTAGAAGAAAATGGCTGTCATGATTCACCTCGCTGCTTTTCTGTGACTTTTTTGGCTATAAAAAACAATGGAAAAACATAATGTGACTAGCTTTGTTTGTGGTACATGTCCTTCAATGATAGCCGTTTCAAATATATGTCACGTTATCATATAAAAATAAGGGTGATATATTGATGAAATATTGTGGATATGATTGAATGGAATGATTATTGCTGATTTCCGTCATTTTAAAGAACACTGCGTTTTACAATATTTTTTTCGTTTAACATGATGCTGTTCCTGTTTGATAGGGGTCCAAAACTTATGCATTAAGAACGTGAGCATTAATAAGTGATAGATCGGTTGTTCCTACCTTGAATTTTAAAAAGGGGTTTATGCTCTGACAACACAGCTCTTTTCATCGACACAAATTTTCATCTTAGAGAGTAATTTGTGTTGCCAAAGCAACCATTACGAACCGCAATTCGTTGCCCCAATAAGGTCAGCTTAACCCTGCCATGTTGGACGAGTAGCCGATTTCACACCAGTAAACCAATAAACCCGTTATTTTAAAGACTTTTCAAGCCCGTCAGATATGACTTCAATTGGTTGTGGAGGTACTCTTGTCCAATGTTTTATTTGGGCATTGCAACTTGAGGATAGAGGAAAATCTATCTTTCATTACATATGTGCAATATGATTACATATATAGGTATATGTGAAGAAAACGAATGAAGTACCTTTGAAATCACTCATAGGAAAAATACGCAGTTTGACTCTCTCTTTTACGTTTTTATCACACATGTATATTTTTTCTCCTGTAAACGTGCGCTCGCAGAATGAGCTTCTTGTGGTGTGTATTGGAGTGAATGCTGGGAGCGTGAACAAAAATTTAGCGTGAATGGGAGTATGCCTCGCGACCTCGCCTTGTCTATGATACTTATAGATAACACTTTTTTATGGTTTGGGACGTTATAGTTCCCAAAGTTTCCTGCTAAACACTCAGTACCTTCTTCGTATGCCTCCGTTGCCACGATCTGAGGACATGGTTTGTGGAGACTCACACTCATGGTTAACCACTTCGGCACGCACCCTTACATTCCAACTTCTTCCTCCCTGACAAGGTCGTCTCACTCCTCAGTCGCTTGCGTTCGTTTCTGAAGGAAGATCGTCTCCGAGTATTGAGAAGTGAACGGTTTGTGCAGCAACTTCCCTCCCCTCTGTTTAGGGGCACAGTTTTACCGTTGCTGGAAGGATCACCCACTACAGGAAGGGCACACCCGAACACGCAGTTTATCACATAGAAGTAAAGGAGAACATCGCTTTGGCACACACATGTTTACATGTATGCGCCTGCACTATGATCAGAAAAAAACGGATTGATTGGTTTTTTGTATACACATTGCCATCACTGCAAGACACTTGTGAGAATTTGAGTGAGAGAGAGAGAGAGTGTGTGAGTGCTTCATTATGATCGTGTGATCGCAATGAGGAAGGAATCTCAGTTGGACGTCATTTCCATATCTTCCTCGCTGTCTCTCCTAGGAAGAAACATGGTATCAAGACGCCAAACGGGATCACCAAAGGGTACAAGGAAGAAACGAGTGCTTGACTGAGCTTTGTGTGTTCCCTCTTGGAAGCAAATGCAAAAGACATGGCAAAGAGGGTAATTCATTCATAGGTATCCGTGAGTGAATGTGTTTTCTACTTGCGATGAAAGTAGCCAAGAGCTGAAAAACTTGGATTACTCCTTTGTTTTTGTTTATGCTCTGTGATTATGTCGTGTGCTTCGGTGTGATGGATTGCTAAATGGTCCCATGAAAGAGTGTTCTAATTTGAAAGTAGAGGGCGCAAGTATTAGGGTTCAAGACGTCAATCGTGTATTTCTCCGCTAATGTAAAGGACACACCTTAGCATGGAACTGATGAAGTGCTGTGTTGGGGTGTTGAGTCAAGTGCACGGCTCCAACAAGCCGCGCTGATTCTTTAATCTACCGGAGCGGAGGTTGAAATATCTTGATTAATGAGTGCCATTTTGCCAATCCAGGGTTTTAAATTGTGGTAGCGGAGGATTAAAAGAAGAGTAGGGAATAAAGTATTGTGAAAGTCAAAGAAACGAGAAGGGAATATGGAGACAAATATTTAGATCGTACTCCATAGTAATATATCGCCATCTCAAAAGCACAGGGACAGATTTGCTACACTGATAGTGGTCAAATTTGCTCAAAGCTCATACCCCTTCGAGTAACGTAATGAAAATACGAAGTTAATAATCATAGACAAACCCGGGCCCCTGCGCTGGGACAGGGGAATTTCCGGGTAGCCGTTATTTGCTACCGTGCCCGAATTCCGCAAACTTTGTCGCCCATCGCGTGAGGCAAACATGACATCTCGGAGTAATAACGGCATGAGAACATCACTCTCTGCACCGACGTATTGTGGGTCACGGGTCTCGGTGTGGCTCTAATCCAACGGCTGGAAGTGATCTCTTCAGATTGACTAGGCGGCTGAGATCATGACATCGGCCCACTGATTATGAGGATGTTTTCTAGAAGAGTGGGACATCTAAGACGTTGTTATTTCTCTCACTTTTGGCTCTCTATCTTTCCTTCGAACGAAGAATAACTCATAGCCGACCGGATGAAATCGAAATGAATAGTTTTCCTGAGTAAAAATGCTATTATCAATATTGTTTATCGAGCTTATGGACGATCTAGTCTTCTGACGGATAGATCCTTATATAGAGCGGTCGCGCGTATGTCAGGCATATAAGGCGTCTCGGAACGAGGGATAGGAAATTGCTGAAATTCGGACGACTGAAGCATGAAAACAGGTCGGGACGGTAGTAATGTGTTTGTCCGCTCCAATTTTTGTATGGAACCGTAGCAAGTCGTTTGAAAAGCAAAACCGTACACATACCGAGTCGAAGGATGAAAATAAAGAGAGAAACACGTTGATAGGATCTCGCGAGATAGAAGACTTCCTCAAATACCTGCAACTACGAAGGTGCAATTCCCAGCACCCAAGGTTCCTATCTTAGCTAACATTAACTAAGGTTCCTGTTTATGAATGCTTTTTCTATAATAAGAAATAATTAATTGTATTATTAATATTATTAGTTATGTGTGCCGGGTACGTTGTTGGTGTCCTAATACATCTTAATAAAATTTGCATAAAAAGAAGAAAAAAACATGAAGGGGTGTGTGGAGATTGAGGATGGGGGGAGGGACAGTTCCAAGCGGGTCATTTTGTTGGGAGTGGCGGAAATTGGGTTTCAGTAGTAGGCATCGGGAGCATGGAAAACCATTTGCAGCCTGATTTGAAAGGCCTTGGAATATTAAGGGTTTGGGCCTCAATTGTTTATTTCAGAGATAATGCATCATAACGTGTATCTTTTTATCATTTTGTTTTCTAAGCAAAGCAAATTAGTAGCTGATTTCAGCCCCTTTGGTTTTTCCATTTTAATTTTGAACGTGTTAAGGTTGTAGAAATTAAGTGTTTTAGTACAAAATTCAAAAAGTCCTTTTTTGCGCATGATTCGTTTACTTATTGATGCTTATTCATATTGATTCAGCATCTTTGCTGATTCTCCTTCGCTTCATGTAGCTAACGGATGTTCACTCCTCACACGTAAGTGTATTTTTCTGCCAGTGTATCCTTTTTTTTACGGTTTAGACATGCTGTTTGTTGAAATCTGCTTGTAAAACACTACCGTCTGCTTGGAACTTCTCCCGAACTTTGTTCTCATATTGAATTCTGTTCACTATAAAGCACACACGACTTTTGTCACGATATAAAGCTCCTTAAACTTGACTCCCTTTCAACGAATTTATGTTAGTCTTTGGAAAATGAAACACTATTATTCAGAAGTAGATTTGAACGATTGTGAATGCAAAAAGAAATTTTTAGGAAAAAAGTTTCTCTCCCATATTTTCATTCAATAAATCGTGCTTTAACGGAAAAAACAGTTAAAGACTAAACCGTGATGCTTGAAAAAGTGTTAGATCCTTGTGTGTGCAAAATAATACTATATCATTAAGCTCTCTTGCCATGCGGAGATAGCACAAGAATATAAGGAAGTTCATTTTTATATGAAAAGTTGATGATTTTAACAAAGGGTTCATATTGATATCGAACCTTTAAAAAAACTTGGTACTTGGTTCCTATTAGAAATTAGGGTTTTATGAAGAGGGAATAATTAGTCTAAGGGTTGAGACTCCTTACAAAGGGTCACTGGAAAGTATAAGAGGGCTTTCAAATCCCTTAATGTCATGTGAAAGTTATTAGAGGAGGCCCATGTTTCCTAAAAATGCGTGCCCCACTTTCCTAGTACAACCCAGAAAAAGATTAGCCTTTCTTCTTTTTGTTGATTTTGTACCGAATATGTCTAAAAAATGTTTTAATGAGTAATGTGGTCTGAAAAGATAATGTTGTTGCCATCTTAATACACGTTTTCCCACAGTCGTGTGTGAATATGGGGTTTGAGTAATAAAGTTGAAAGTTGGTATACATCCGGTAGGAATTGAGAAATATTTGATGATTACTATTAATTATTATTATTAAACTATATATAATAATGACGTACAAAATACCAAACCTCGCCCATTAATATTGTAGTAGTGTACTAACAGAGTTGAGAGAGTGAGAAAGAGAAAAATAAGAGTAAAATTTCAATTTTTTTCCTTGTTCGAATTTTTTTAAATTATTACGGAAACGAAAACGACGAAGGTGGTTGCTACTATTGATGATAATGAAAATGGTTCCTAGTAGATTTCATATCTCTGAAGATAAAATACTTAGTTGTGCAGAAAATAAAAGAAGGAAAGATTTTAAAGCAGTTGGGTTGTGTGTTCGAATTTTTAAAAATATTGGAACGGCCTGTGAGATCTGTTACGTGAAGTGTATAAAAACAGCGAAACTGCCATCAGATAGTTGACGTTGCTACCTCTGGTTATTATTCTTCTGAAAATCATGTGTTAATCATTCATTACTGTTTAAATACTTGTTAAATGCAGCTCATTTTGAAGCTTTAACTACACTTTTCCAGATCCAAGAAAATTAAAAGTTTTCCAAGCCTATTAGAACTATAGCTAAGATCTAATGATTTTTTGGCTGAGATTCATTACATAATATGATTTATTGGGTCGCTGAAGAAAGGAAAACTCAAATCATATCATTGGCAGCCTGACTGTGTTCCACCCATTTTCATTTACTTTCTAGATTTTTGTACCCCACCGTGTTTCGTTACTAAGTGCACTCCCACATAGGTCCAGTTTCGTTTGCTTGAAATTCTGTTCGTAGATATTTTCTTTTTCGATCCCACTTGCTTTCCGAAACTATGAGAAAGGTTGAAAAATTATTCCCTCGAAACCAAATGTGGAAGGAAGTTACTCCATGATCACAATTCAAATATAAATAGGCTGTCGGGAACACTGAGAGTATTTTTGGATAAAAGCCGTTTTCAACATTTTTAAAAAGGAATGGATCTATTAGTAGAGATACAATATTTTGAAGCCCTTTATGGTTACTTGGAGGGAGACTTATTTAAAAAGATACTGAAATCGCATTTCCTCTTTTTTTAAATATGGATCAGATATTTAGCTGTGAAAAATCTTTGTTCCTATTATCATCATTGATATCGTCCTAAAGATGACAAAAATTGAGGCAGTTGACGAAATCTTAATTGATGTGATAACGTAACACATTGTGCACTATTTCTAATTCTCTGATTGAAAGAAAATTGTATGTTTCAAGTTAGTTTAAATATGTTTTTGATAAGCATTGCGTTTAAATTCAAGTGACGAATTAGGTAACCCTGGTTTATTTTAACATCCATTTGCAAAACTTGGTGGTGCATGACATGACTGTCTAGGTTGACACTACTGTGGCATACGAAAAATACATATTAGTTTTCAATGGTTTCGATTAGGCTAAAAAGCGTAGATCTAGACCCTTGCAGTATATTTTGTGATACTCAGATAAAGATTTTGAAATTTAAAACATATATAAAGGAACGAAATCTTTTTTTTTGGGTATTCCATTACCCTTTGGTATTATTATTTGAAGCCTTTCAAAGATTCTTAGATTATGGAAAAACTCTCATTTTTACTTCTCAACTCGCGTCTTAAACGGCTTCAAATTCTAAGTGTCGTATTGGGTGGAAGCATTTTTCGTTTGGGGGAGGTCCATCTCTATTTTATGATTTGGTTTCAAGTTAAAAATTTGTAAAAGACTTGGCTCCGTGGACTCATCTTGGTAGCTCTAAATTATAATTTAAGCGTTTTTAATCGCATTTCCTTGGATGTATTTTAATTTTTTTCACTTCTTTCTATTTGTTTCTTTTCAAAATTTCTGTTCATTTTTCATTATTTCAATTAATTGTCTTTATTATGGCCTAATTGAATAATTTGGTTTCATTTTCCCCACAGTTATTAGCGGTTTGCAATATTATTTCATGGTTTCTCTCTTTATTTCGTTATTTTCCTTCGATGTAATTTTGATTACGATCCAAATTATTATTTTCCGATTGTGTCACGGTTAGAAGGAAGACAGATGCACGGATGAATTCTTGATTGGTGGAGCGCGTTCTGCCGTAACTGAAGATTATGTTCACAGGATAATTGTTTCATCTTGTTTTCGGTGCGTAGGATGCTTTTTCTATTGAAGTAAACTCGAAATTGTCTTTGAATGGTATTCACAGGATGGTTTACTCCATGGTTAGAGTTTGCAAGAGATTTATTTTCAATTTTTCTGTGAATTTTTAGTCTATTTAGAACAGGTAATTCAGGTAACCGATTCGTAATTTTTTGTTAGAGAATCACTCTGATTGGCAAGAATTGGATTTCGCAGTCATTCTTAGGTGCATGGTTTTATTAAAATGTTTTACGGGAGTCAGGAAAAGTGTGCGCTGGAGGTTTTGCAGATCTCAATACTGACTCATCAATTCTATTAATTTAGCAAGCTTGTATTATGTGCTTAATGCCCCATGGTGGTTCAGATGATTGCGTATGTGCAATGTTTTTTAAGAATTCCATAGCCAGGTTACCTCATAAGTTTGTTAATTAAGGTTATGTTGAATACACTGGTATATACCAAATGGTTAAAAGCACTGTAATTACTTCTGCTTTCCTCGTGTGATTTTAAAGACAATTGCACTGTATTCTTAGCAAGGTGGTTATTTTTTTAATGCAATGAGTGAATGTTTTGGAAAAAATGTTAAGTTTCTTTGTGGAAGTATATGCGTTTAAGTGTGTCTAATGATTATGCGTAAGTTCTCATGTGACTGCCAAATTGAGGGAGCCACTTCAAGGAATATTTTTTCTACGTGTTAATATGAGTAATTTATTTTGTCAATGTTGTAAAATTAATTGAGTGTAAATATTTTCTATTGTGTTATTATGTATAATTATCATGTGATGAATTAATTATTGCTGATGTTATGTTTATGGCCCATGACATTGAGGACATTTTGAAGCTGAAGGTATCTACAGTAAAGTGATCGAGCGTTTGAGGTGTTCCAAATGAGAAAAGAAAATATAATTTGCTCTCAGATGAGACTGGTAATAACTTATCTTTTTACACAATAAGTCTCACTGGTCCAATATTGACCCTAACTTTATTTGATAGCTCACTCTGATTAACAAAAATTTGAGAAAATGCTTGACAAAAAAGTATTCACACACCCAAATTGTATCAGTTTGGATTCAATATTGTAAATGGTAATAAACTGCTAGTTTATCAGAAAATACCCTAAGGTAATAATTTAATTTATAATTGCATATATGCTTTTCTACAAATACACGATCGTACTTGGAAAGCAGGCTTCAAATATTTGTTGAGAAGTATCCATAGCCAAGTGTTGCTATTGCTTTCGCTAATATTTCTCAGTTGTGTTCATTCAGCTGGGGATCCATTGGTCTGAATTGGAAGGATTAACTTTAGTCATGCCATAGTCCCAACTAAGTCAGGTAAAAAGCATCCCAGAAATGAAAGAAAAAGTGAGAATCCTAAAACATGCATCATGAACCCTCACCCATCACGTCTCCACAGCCCCATAAATACGTATCCAGTAAGACGATTTCTAGGAATGAATCTTTTGGTAGTGCTTCAATTTATATACAAATCAAGGAAAGGGTAAAAATTTGTAGAGGATGCACTTAGACATATTAATTTCTGGTAATTTCATCGTTATTTATTTTTGGTGTGACTGTTGTGTGAACTCAATAGATGAGCATGAAAAAGTACCCCAAGCATTCAAACCAATGAGAAAAAGAAAGTTATTAACTGTGGCCCAAGTAATTCTTTATCTCAGTGTTTCTACCTCAGCACTCAAAATGAAGTTCCTACTATACATTATGACAATTATTGATATTATATAAATATATATATGATATGAATGAAAAATGAAAATAAATTATGAATGCTATGACAAAGGAGCTTGCGGCCCAGTTAATAGTATTATTGTTTATACCCATTGTCAAAACTTTTTGGAATATCATTGATCTGTGTACATTGTAATTCGCTAGATGAAAACATGAGGGGATTAAAAAACGCCTGAGAAATAGGTTTTTCTTTTCTATGCGGCACCAAATCGGTCCGCATTGCTTGAGTATCAACCTTTTAACCTTTCACTACCCAATACCTGCGCCATTTTAGTAATTAAGATCTGGCCCTGTTTGCAAACCCATCATGAACAGAAAATACATTTCTGTCATGCAAACGTGAGGTGTCTATTTATTAGAGTCGGGACAAGCTACATAATTTCTTTAAAAAACAATATAGTCCTTGAGATCTTCCTCCATGCAAGATATTCAAGCATGAAGTTTCAATTGTTAATTTTGATTGTGATTGGCATTATAGGTATTAAATTGTGGGTGCATTCCCAGGTAGTCTTCGAATTAGTGAAGTTTTAAATCTTTCCCTCACTGAACGTTTCCTCGGATCTGGAAGAGAGGTAAAAGAATACATTTGACAGCGAATGAGGTGAAGAGGAACCTGGAATCGGTATAAATGCCAAGAAAGGTGCCAAAGATTGTACAGTCCCGTCCGACGGACGGTTCTAGAACCATGATAGGAGGTATCATGGTATAGATTCCATTGCTTTGTCTGCCGGAATTTGAACTCCGGCTTGTGCACATTTGTTTTTGGGAGTCTGTGTACTCTTGCATCCACTCTCTTGGACTGCCGGTACTGAATGGAAGCAAGGTGGCTTGACTTAAGCATGCCAATGCGCAGTCTTATAAATCATGAAAGGCGCGGCGAAAATTTCATCATATTAGGTAACAAAATGCAAAAAGTACTTACAAAATTATGACCAACTATAAAGAATGCAGGCAGTGTAATATTTTCATGGATCTGATATCCATTTCCCACTACTTGACGCTACTCTATCAGTGCAATTCATTGTTTCGCGTGAAATAGCTGTAATGAAAGTTGGAATAAAAAGTAAGTAGGTAGGTTTAAAATTGTAAGATGCGTCGACGGCTAGGTATTTTGCACTGGAGTAAAAAGTTGAACTTCTCTTACCAGCAAATTCTTAAAATTGAACCAATTGTTGAAGGAAATTTTTTCCTAGCCCAACTCCTTTGGAAGCTACTATCCGTTTAGTGTAACGGTTGAAATGACAATATCTTGGGTAAAGGGGAATATATCTAGCCCAGACAGACGCCATGGTTAAAATTACAAGTGACATTAGTAACGACAAATCAGTCCAATGTTAGCCAAATTAATGAGGGGGAAAAAAGATAATATGGCTCCAGAAAGTAAAGGGAGGAAATTTCTTCTTAGAGCCAAGCGATAAACAGGAAGGGTTGAAGGCATGCATATAGGTGTACTGGAACGAAGATACTTTTTAATTTAACTCAGATACTGGCCGTGGTGGTGATGAATCCTGCTTAGGACAGGGTTTCCAGGCGTGTCTCATTGTTTATATAGGTTAGTCAATGTGGTAGAATATGGAAAATGAAGCTGTTTAAAACCTATTTTTTTGCTTTTAATTCCAAAAATTGAAAATCGGAATGAAAACGGAACTAATAAAGGAGTTACGATAACACACGAAGACCTCAAGGATTTTGGAATGGGGAGCAAAAGATTTTCTTCTATGAAGCATTCCGGAGTGTATGGCTGTAAGATTTTCCTTGGACGGTTTTGATTTTCAGCCCTGAGAAGAGGTAAGTAGCTGCATAAAAGTGAAATAAAACAATAAGCATAATTTTTCAAGTCGCATGATGCAATTCTAAGAGCAATGGAGCTATAGAGCTAATGTTTACGAATGAGTAAGATCCCCGTTAGTTGAGAGAAGAGACGTGACGCAAAATCTAAGAGCAATGTTAGTAGCTACAGAGCTAATGTTTACTTATGAGCAATATCCTCTTTGGTTGAGAGAAGAGACAAAAGCACGTGACGCAAAATCTGCAGTGAGAACGCTAAGAAAATAATGAATATGTCTCTGTTGAGAGATTGATATCCTAATGATCCTCTTATGTCTATTAGTGTGAAATGACAAGATACTTACTGCCTCTTACTGCCGTCCATAGTAACTAAAAATGATGTCCGAACTCGAGTCGAGCCAATTTGCATTTGTTTCATACAAGTAATCGCCATGGCCTCGTATTCGAAGCAGTTGTAGAGTAATACTGACAGATTGGTGTTTCACTGCCTCAAACAGACATGTGTTTCAGGACATAAGTACATTGTAAAAAGTACTAGGAATACATTATACAGATCAATGATTGTATTCCATCATTCACATTCGTACCTACTGTAGGTGTACCACAGCACTGATAGTAGTTAGCAGTAGGACAGGCCTACAATAGCATTCTGCAACTTAATTTCTGTTACTTATGCTATACATCTATCTCTGAGATGGAGATGACACACCAGGAATAGGCTTCAGAAACTGAAGTTCCTTCAGATGCAGTTACACTATAAACTGATGAAATGTGAGTTGTGCTTTGCGCTGGGAAAATGTTCACGTTATTTAGTGTGCTGTGGATTGCTATTATTTAGTTGAATTCTGCTAGCATGCAAATCTTGCTTTTGTGTGTCTTAACTGTCCTTTATAATTGCTTTTAATTCTTCAAAATACAATATGATCGAGACTATTTATCTACTTTGATAAAATTTTCTACACTTGAAAGTATGAATCTGTCTAACAAAATTTTACTTCTTATTTATAATTGAACTTCCCTCACAATTAAAATATTAAATAGACACATGCCTCGAAGATATTGACCAAATCATCTATAGAAGAATAGAGCGAAAAGCGGAAGAGTTCTTGGATGAGGACCAATTTGGGTTCAGAAGAAACAAGGGCACAAGAGAGCAATTTTGGCCCTCAGGCTACTTATAGAGAAGAGAATAGAGAAGAATCTACCAGTGTTTGTTGCATTTGCAGATTTGGAGAAGATTTTAACAACGTGCATTGGAATATGATGCTAAAGGTTCTGAAAAAAATTGAAGTATCATACAATGACCGAAGAGTTATCCACAGTTGTATAAAAAGGTGGCCACAGGTGGCCATAATCAAATCAGGACCCAGCAGTACAGAAGCAAGCATAAAGAAAGGAATGAGGCAAGGATGTGTGCTGCCTCCCGTATTATTCAATGTCTACATCAAGAAAGCCATCCAAGAATTTAAAGAAAAGTCTCTGGGAGTGAATATCCACGGGGAGAAAATCAGCATACTACGATTCGCCGATGACATAGTAGTCATGGCAGAAACAGAAGGAGATTTAAAGAAGACAATAGGAAATATGGAAAGAACAATGACCAGATATCTTCTGAATATCAATAAAAAGATGATTAAGGTAATGGTGTGCAGTAGAAGAAAGGAAGCCAGGACCAATGTTAAAATAGGAAAAAAAATCGAGGAGGTGGAAGAGTTCTGCTACCTGGGTAGCCGAGTAATCAGCGATGGACAAAGTAAAAGAGAAATTGCCAGTAGAATTGCCCAAGAAAAAAGGGCATTTTAGCAGAAGAGGATTCCGCTTACAGCTGCTAATACAAACGTGTAAGTGAGTAAACATATTATTAGAGCATACATCTGGAGCATTCTACTACATGGCATAGAAGTATGGACAATAACAGCAGCAGAGAAGTCCAGACTGGAAGCATTTGAAATATGGTGCTACCGAAGAATGATGAAGATAAAATGGATCGATCGAGTGACAAACGAAGAAGTGTTAAGAGGAGTGGGAGAGAAGAGATGTCTACTGAAAACATTAAAAAGAAGACTGGACAACTTAATGGGCCACATCTTGAGACACGATGGCCTGATGAAGACAATCGTCGAGGGAAAAGTAAACGGGAAGAATGGAAAAGGCAGGTCTCGCATGAGGTATATGGAGCAAGTTGCGTAGGATGTAAAAGAGCGGAGCTACGTCAATATGAAGAGGTTGGCCGATAGAAGAATCGAGTGGAGGGCTGCGTCAAACCAATCCTAGGATTGTTGACCGATGATGATGAAATCTTGAAGCTTGTTGATGCTATTGAGTGCTTTGGCTCATTTTTATGTATGGAATAAAAATAATAATTTTAACGTCAAATGAGTTGCTAACTGTGCAACTACTAAGAACGGTTGCTGTGTAGTGCGAAACCATCTCATATTCTGATTTCTAGTAGGCTATCACAAGAAAACACTCACAGACTATCCATTCACCTAGATGGGATAATTCAATTGTCAATGCCAACATTGGTAAGACAAAGTGTTTCAAATTCATTTTAGCTCTTTAGCATTGGGCGTCCTATCATCATACGGGTTCCAGCAATATAAGTTCTACTTGTTGGTGAACAACGCTGAACATTCCCATGAGTGTCATAACCTAAAATCTATTCTCTCTCTGAAGCTCATTCATATCAGTGCTAACCATAAAGATACTGGAATGAACCTGTCGTAAATCCCATAATAGGACACATTAATGCATGATATGTTTCTCATAGTTCACCAACTCGTAGAACTGATGTCGATTATTGAAGAGAAACTTAGTTTCGAATGGAACCCTATTTTCCCATTATGGTAACCAGTCAAAACCTCACGACATTGCACTCTAATAGCGCTATTTATACACACATGGGCTAAAGTACGTGGCATGCAAAGTCATTTTCCCGAATGTGGAAATAAGAAATTTATAGGGCTGTGCGAGTCTCGAATTTTCGAGATTCGAGCGAGATAAAAGTACTGCTCGAATCTCGCTCGATTTCGATCTCCATACGGTCGAAAAACGAGTCTCGAGCTTGTCTCGAGATCTCCGTCGTGGTGGACGTAATTTTACGTGGCCTTGCTTTATAATGCGACATAGTAAATTAATATTTATTCCCTTACTTTTGCATGATAATTTCATGATGTCATGCCATAAAATGTCGAGAAACCTCTTAGTCTTAGACTCGAGAAGTTAGGAGAGCCTAGGCCTCGGCGTAGGACCTCACCGAGTCCCTGCTCCATTTCGTGATCGGAGGCCTAGTGCCTACTAACAAATGACGCATAAAATAGGCACGTACGGACGTAAGCTACTTCTAGAATTACCTTACAACCAATAAGTTAAAACAAGATAAAGAAAAATCCGGTTATAACACGGGTAAAGGGGGACGGAGTTAACACCCTCGTTATCGACAACCCGCGTTATTAACGGAAACTTCGTGAGAAACAGTAAAGAAAATCTATAAAACTAAATTTTATAACTAATTTATTTGCAGAATTCAATTTAAAATGATGTTTGATGGTTTAAATTCACACCGTACTTAAACGGGATTTACTAAAATATTCTGATATTTCTTTTGCCCCCGTAGTTGATAGCGTTTCTCTGTGACATAAGTCTTAATGTTTTGCGAATTTGACAAATGAAGATGATGATAATCGCTCTGTCTCTCAAGCTAATTCATCAGTTTACCGATGCGATCGAGTACTTGTTCTATTTTAGGCGTCTCACCCAATTCCCGGAATAAACTTTATTTTATATCACCACGTTTCACTCTCTTGAGTATGCCCAACTTTTCATTTAATTGCATAAGTTAATTTCCTTTTGGTGGACATCGTTTCCCCTAAAATCAAAGAATACATAATTTACATATTCAAACGAATTTTGCCGAAGGTAGAGGTGAAACAGCACATTCATCACAAACATGCTCTAAGATTGTAGAAATGTATTTACTTGGTTTTAGCGCCGTGGCAGGAACGTGGAAATCTACTAGCGCGGGAGTAATGCGTATATAATTCACTCCACTGATTGTCAGCTCTAGTTCATAAATTTCGATTTGCTGGGTTGTTAATTTTGTTATGAAATAATGTATGTGCTTACATTCTTGCGGTTGTCTTTCTTTCGTTTCAAATTACAGATTAATTGTCGCCGATCGCGTTGGTGTGATCTTGATGATAGCGGTGGTATGAGCGCCTGAAGTTGCGACGCGTCGGGATAAAATCTGCTAAAGAGTAAACTTCCACTTAAATGACAATAGTCAATGGAATCATATAGGGGGACAGGGTGAGACGACGTTTTACTGTATTAGATATGCCGCCGACCGCGTACATCTCTTGAAGTTGCACCGTTAAGACGCATCTGCCAGGACGTTGGGATAAAATTCGCGAAAACGTTTCCTACTTCTAGCATGAAAATAGTCAAGGGAATCATTTTGGGGGACATGATTAGACCCGCAGTGCAATGGGGCGCGTTATAATCGAATTTTACTCTATCTATGTAATTGAGGCCTAGCCAGTCACAATTTCCATGACCGACAATCTGATCTAGCGAGTTCGTAAATAATTTAAGTAATAAAAAAAGCAATAATTTAACAAAGACCAAGCTCAAGTTTGAAATCCTGTTTGTTATTTTATTTGAAATGTATTTATGTGAATATAGGCCAGGCATATAAAAAAGATACCAAGTTAAAACATGGGGTGAGGCCATTATGCTTAGGTATTGGGTGATGGAATTTATACTCGAAAACATTTTTAAATTTTAACGGAGAAGGTAGGGGTGTATTCATAATTCGATGGAGGTCTATCAGCGCTTAAATACAGGATTCCTTCATCCTAATGATTCCCCGTAGATGTTTATCTCTAAAAGTAAATGCTTAAGTCACGCTCAATAGAATTTGGTTAAAAACTCCAAAGCTTAACTTATTTGTGTAAATAGAAAATTAGTACTTACATAGATTAAAGTCTGTACTGCAATTTCAGTGCACTTGAATCTCGCTCGAGATTCAAGTTTTTTTTCAAATTATCGCTTGATCTCGCTCGACTTAAAAAAAATCCCTGCTCGCACAGCCCTATTTCAGTTAAATTTTCATTAGGATTTTCGTTTCCTTCATAATATGATAATTTATCATAGATGAACGAGGGAGTGTACTCTGAGTGACGTATGAGAATTTGAATTCATACTTAATGCCACAACCGGTAATTCTCAGAGTTGAGTTTAACGGTCATCATTAACCAACAATCCTTAGATGGGTTAGAGGCCGCTCGGACATTTATATTATATATTTTTATATTTATTTTTCCCTACCTCTTCGTATTTGCATGACTTTTTTCTTTCACGTGCTTCGCTACTTGCGAGTCTTGTCTTATATCATGCTGGGGATTCCTTTGCCATTTTTTCCATGCCCTTGTACCTCGACGATTGCCTTAATGATGTCTCAAGATAAAGCAAAATAAGTTGCCCCGTATCCTTCTCCAAGTTTTCAGCAGACTTCTCTTTTCTCCCAATCTTCTTAAGATCTCTGCACTTGCCACTCAGTCGATCCATTTTATCTTCATCATTCTTTGGTAGCACCACATTTCAAATGCTAGAACAGCAGAGAAATAGAGGCTTCCAGGCTTGATTTCTCTGCTGCTGCTATCGTCCATGCCTCATTGCCATAAAGAAGCATACTCCACATATATCTTCTAATGAAATATTTCCGTATTTCTACGGCTCTATTTCCAGAGAAAATAGTTAAAATCTTCTTTTGGCCATTTTCACCTGCTCTTCTCTATTGGTAATTCGATTGACAAGTGCTCACAGTATTCTACTCTCTACTTTTGAGAAACAGGAATGATGATGTTCTACTCGGAGTCCTTGGTTATCACTCATGGATAGGATGTACATCTCATAGATGATTTTGTGCAGCTGGGTAAATGTCTTCTCTTCTGCATTTTTTATTATCTCGGCAGGAATATCATATATTCCAGAAACCTTATTTATCTGCAAGTCCCTTACTGCTGCGTCGAATTCATATTGAGGCTCCCATGCTATCCTTTTTGACTTCATATTCCTCTTCGATTACTTTCACGCTAAAATTCCTTCTGTTGCTTATCCGCTCCAAATATTCTTTCTATTTCTCCATTTCGTCCTGCTTGAACAGCTACTGCTTACAAGTTCCTTGAAGTGCTTCTTAACTAACCTGTAGGAACCATTCCACCTTTCCATGTGTGAGTGTGCTTTGTAGATCTTGGCATAGATCCTTTATCCATATCTCTCTTGTTTTTTTCGCTTCAGATTTCACCTCATTCCTTCTTGTTTCGTAGCAGAGTTGCCCTTCTTCAATTTCCTAATTTAAGTTATTTTTTCTCTTTATCAGGTATATGTCTTCTTCTGCAATCCAAGGCTTTTTCTTTAGAACTTTCTTTTTCCCAGTACTTCTTTCATGCTTTCCTAAATCCACTTTCAGTGCTATCCCATCTCTCTTTCACTGATTTTACGGTCTCTTTATCTCCTATATTTTTTCTCTGCCTTCTGAAAAGCCAGCCGTTGTTGTTCTCCTTCAATTTTTCTACTTACCTTATTCTCTTCATGGTTTTCTTTGCTTCCTTGAATTTTAAGTGGCATATCATCTTCACTAAATTAAGGTCACTGTCAATATCTGCACCTGGATTGCTTTTGCAGTCCTTCACCTCGTTCTCGAATCTCTACCTCACTGCACTGTATTCAATTTGAAATCTTATTATGATTCCTGGCATTTTCCAGGTATATTTACGCCATTTCTGGTTGTTAGACGGTTAGTTTGTCACCAGCTACTTGTGTTGCGTGAAAAATTTTAGAAGTTTTCCTCCTCTCTTATTTTTATGACTCAATCCATATTTTACCTTCATTCTTCCTTTTTACCCTTCCCTGACAATTGCATTCCAATATACTCAAATAATTAGTTTACCTTCTTCTTTTTCCTACTTAATTACTTCAGTGATATGATCATAGATCCACTCTACTTCTGAATATTCGTAGTCCCTCGTAGGCATGTTCGATTATCTGTACTCCATATCTATTTTGATTTAGAAAATGAACAGCCACCTCTCACAAATTTCGCAAATTTTATTCCTTGAAATAATTTATTGCCGTCTATGTCTCGGCATAAAATGGAGGCAATGTGATGATTTCATTTTCACTGGGAGAGGTGAAAACCGAACTCTAAATTGCATTTTTGCCATTCATTTGTTGCCACAATATACACGTGAATGCAAAAACTGTAACGCCATAAATATTAGATACTTATATGAAGTTGGATCAGCTGCTTGGCTGAATTTCTAGCCTTCCTGCCTCCTCAAATATCACGAATAAAAGGTAAATACGAAAGGAAGAAAAATACACAACCTTGAGAGTCCTTAATCTCCCGCTTGAGTCGTCGCTTCGATACCAAGTCACACATTCCATCTTCTCCCGGTTTCTCCACCTTCCCATGTACACACATATGTGTACATAAACATATGTACTTTCTTGTGTGTAAATACATTTTTTATTTTGCTCCTTATCAGTGCCACAACCAATCCATCCAGGCAATGCCCCCCATACCCTCTCTCTTCAGGCAACACACATATCCCATACATGCGCCCTCACACCCTCTCGTTTCCCTTCGAGAGAGCCGCCGCCTACCTCCCTTTTCCACCCGGTGAAACTCCCTTTCCTGCTACCAGCTCCCATCTCATCCGAGCCAAACCCATTGATCCAGCTCGTATCTCTCCATTTTTTTCGTTCGTCAATTTCCCTCTTCCCACCTCTCTTTCTTCGGAATCACTAACGTTTGCAATTTTCGCGTCACCTGAACACTCTTCCCTCCCCCCTCCATCCTCCTCACACTCTCATCCTCCCCTCCCATCTCTTTTTATGTTGGATCTCCTTACTTCTTTGGCCTTCCTAATCTCGCGTGAGTTGGGTTTACTCTTTTACGTCGCTTCTCATGAAGAAACCGCTTACCTGGTTTGTAGCTGCGAGGAGATCCCGGCGTCGATGAATCTAATTCGGGTCGGATTTGTCGGAGAAAAGAGTCAGTCCCCTGGGTGAGAAAGAGTATTCCCAAAAATCGGCAACAATATTTGCAGCTGCCGTCAGCTGCTTCCTGATGATTTTATTGGAAATCATCATTTTGCACCCCAGTTATATACACCACCTTTCATCAATACATATATATGCAGTCAAGTTAACTCACGAAAAATCACTAAACTAAACCCTAGTAGTCATATAGGTGCAATAAGATAAAATTGTAACAGCTTATCTCACACAACTCTACCCTCTCCTCACCATTGATGAACTAATTAGATAAATAACGCTTGCCTAGCGTTAAATTGCCCGAATGTGAATCATATCCGATGTGTTCCGGAAATATTAAGATACAGTAATTGATTCTTGCATACGACTGAAAATATCGACACCGTAGATTTTTTTGCTTGCAAAATGATTATCGTACCATGATTTACCCTCTTGAGATATAATGTACCTACCTTCTTGAATAATTGTAAAATTTAGTTTTGACATAAGTACTCTTAGATATACGTGCATATTTAAATGGGACATACATGTCATACGTCACTATCGGTTCAACTTTAAGATGCAAGCTTAAATTTATGGAACTCATTTGAAGGAAAGAAAGTAAAAGTTGGTTTGTCCCACTCTGTTTCATTGTTATCGACCATGTTTTCGGCACATAATGTCATTACTTATACCTTGTAATTATCCTACCTTGTAATTATCATCAAATCCTTATAATTCCATCCTCTCTTTGCTAGGGTATAAAGTCTCATCAGCCAGCAATATTAATTTTACAACTTAGTAAGATTTATGCCAATTGGAACATATGTTCTCTTCAATGTTAACTGGAATTCTACAGGTTTAGGCGCAATGTGTTTTACAACAAGAGTACAGATAAAAAGTAAGCAGAGATGGTTGTTAAAGATATTACCTACTAAGATTTCAGAAATTAATTTAAAATAATACTGCCAATGCATAAACAATTCTTCATTCATGTACCTAGAATGAATCATACATTTCATATGACATTATGCGCACTTTATCCCTCCTTTTCTGTGAAGCATGTGAAGAACGCAATCATTACCTTCCATCGGTAAAAGCACTAACTGATTAAATTAACCAGAATATTAAGCAGCTTAACCATTTGGCCCAAAAAGATTTTGGTACAAAAGATAGATAATCTGTTAGTGAAAAGGAAGATGTTATTCATTGAGGTTGAAATACAATCTCAGATGTACAACACATTTAATAAATATTGGAGAAAGTATGAGAATTAGACCATTGAGAGTTAGTCAACGTCAACTTGGGAATGTTCATAATTATGTTGTTGTTTATACATTAAAATATAACTTTCGATATCCACATCCAAATATTTCCTCTTCAATTCAAATTCATTTAATCTATCGCGTTAACTGCTCGCTAAAATTGAGAATACTATATTTACGGACGGATTAGCCTTCTTGTGTGTTAATTGGAATACAATTTTTTTTGTCTATATTGTGCTCAATTTGTACAAGCTTCTTTATTGGTCTAATGACGAGACCAGTTTTTTGTGTTAGCTGGTAAAGACTTATTATACAGAAAATGATGACTTCTTCTTAATAATTCATAATGAACTAGCTTTCAGGGTGCAACACTGACCTAATATTACAGAGGGATGAACTTTTTATGTAATATAGATCAATAAACTTAAGTTTGTGGGATTAAAACATAGTTGCCGTTGGAATTACGCCCTAAATTTGACTGAGCAACATTATATTTTATTCGTGAAAAAGGCAAAGACTATGTTTAAGGGATGAAATTCATCATTCAGCCAACACAGTAGCATTGAAATTATGATGATGGGTTAAACAATATAAGTTTCATTATAAAACATTATTTTATTATTCGGCATCATTTGGCAATATATTGTCAAATGATGCCGAAAACTAATTTTGTAAATAAAAGAGTTTTCGTTTTTACTGCAAATGGAGAATTCATTTTTTACTAACAGTGCAGTCGTTGAATTACCTAATCATGTGAACACTGGTAAATTCATTTTCCCTTTTGCCTAGAATATAATAAGAGACAAAAAGAAGTTTATAACGATCATTATCCCAACTTTAACTGTAGATTCTCTCAGCCGCATGGAGTCTAGTTACCAAGGTTATTCAAAGTTCGAGGAAAGGTGACTAAATATTTGCTTTATAGTCCATGATGATACTTAGATAGCAAATAAGAACTTATGGACCAAATATATCCGTATGATTTCTCTAAAATGCATTAAAAATATTTTCCACTGTTGCTTGAATAGAAAGTGTAAAAAAACAGATGGATAAGAAATTGTTGGCAGTTAGTTGTGTTAAGTATGTACATGATATGAGAGTTAAACCAACATTCCAAATTAGCTTATGATGTAGTCTCGCATTAAGTCGGAAAAGCTGTTCAAAAGTTTCCACTTTGGCCAAAATATTCTTGTTAAATAGAAAATAGTACAAATGCAAAATATTACGCATTATATTTTTCGTAGGTGAGGCTCAACACATTCCCGTTAAAACATTTATAAACACAAACTGAATGAAAAAACAAGTGAATGAATTGTAAATTCTGATATGGCTTCAACACCCCACATTACCTTTGATCACACGTCAAATCATTCTGACATTAAATTACTCAAAAAAATTTAAGCTTCCTAATGATAAATAACTAGAATATATTTTAAAATATATTATTGCGGGTGTTATAGAAATGGTTGTCAAAGACTATTTATTACGGTAGAACAAGTGAATATTGGGCAAAGGAGCAAAGATGAAAATATATAATAAGAATAAATGAGAAACAGGCGAATATAGGCGAGGAAAACCCTATTGAGAGCATAAAAATATAAAGTTTTTTTAGGGATTCCTGGTAGGAACACAGGAAATGTGATTTATTCCCATGGCAAAGGAAGGAGACCCTGCCTTTAGATTAACCCATGTAGAGCAGCTAAAGAAGCAATTAGTTCCCATCAAATATAACGAAAAAATACCGCCTCATCCTCCTGAATAAGGATAACGTCTTTCGAGTTTTATGCAATTTGCTGATGATGTACATTCTGAAACGTATCTAAATTTCCTGTTGTGTTAATTTACTTGCAAATTTTCTCCCAACTCGCCATTTCCTTCGGACGGAGATGCAGCTCCGGGCCGCTTCATTCTGCCCCCACCCTCATTTTTTCCACTTACCGTCCTCCCATATTTCCATGCCCAAACCGACCTCCTAAACCAACATCCCCGGCCCCGCGTAAGCATTTACCTCTGTTCGTTTAGTCACGGGTCCCTCAAAGCCCTGTACTAGGTCCTAAATTATTAATATCAATGCCTGGCTCCGTCTTATCTGCTACGCTCCGTTCGGCACCATCTCCCGCGCAAATATCCCTTCTCCTTCCCCTCCTCTCTCCACCCCCTCGGAAGCTCCCTTCCCCCCATCCCCCCTGGCACCACACCGCCCTCGTACAACCCTATTTATCTCCTACCCTCGAAAATTCCCTTACATCTCCTCGCGCTTCCCATGATAGGTGTGCGATAAGGGAAAGGTTGTGTGCTTATAGGTAAGGAGTGTTGGGCGTAAGATGAGAGAATATTATCCGGCCAGGGATGTTTCCCTTTGCCTCCGTAAACCGCAAGAAGCCAGAGGGATGGCGAGGGATAGTGAAGGGGGGGGGGCCCTCCATTCGCCCTCACGCCCCCCATCTTTTCATACCTTGGCAACCTCCTCTTCCGAGATATCCTCTCGTCTTCTCTCCCCTTCGCCCTCCCCTCAAACACTCTCTTCCTCCACTCAGACCCTGTCCGCCTTCCCCGGAGCTCACCACCATCGACTCCTTTCTCCCTATTTTTATGATTTTTCCGTGGATTCCTCCTCTTCCCTTTTTCTCTCCTTCTCCTCCTCCTGTACTTTTTCTTCTTTTTCATCTTTTCCCTCCCTGCGAGTAGGAAAACACACAGATCCCAGTTGATGAAAAGCAAACAATCTGAGTTTTTAAGCAGCCTGGCTTTCCGGCCATATTCCCTCCCCTAGAGGCCTTCTCCCCCCTTCTCTTCTTTCCTTTCCCTTCCCCACCCTCATTTCTTTTCCTGCACTTCTTTTCCCTTCGTGCCATTTCTTTGAACTCCTTGCCCTCCGTAACGAAGGGATGCTACGGTGCGAGGAAATATGTCCTACCCTCCTCCGGTCTGAAGCGCCTACGTCTTTACTTCGCTGCTGAACTCTTGCGAGGCAGTTAATTAAGGCCTTCTGAGGAATTTGATATTTGATGTATTTCTACCTTTATTTTACCAATTGAAGAATTAATGGGGTTCAAAATTCAGGAACCAAGAGAGCAAAGACATCCCGTAGAACTCAAATTGTGTTGCTGTGTTAGCAATTCAAGCAGGTAATATGAATAACAGAGTGCATGATAAAAATTGTATTTTTAAGATTATTACATATAGATATTTTCATCGAGTGTATGTAAAAAGAAATATAGCCTTCCATATAATCAATATTTGTAAATTTGTCTATTAAACGCTGAGTGATTGACTAATGATCGCAAATTTCATTCTCTGCACGGTTAGAAGCATATTCTTCTTCCTACCGAGTAACACCAGCTAGCAAAAAAATAATCCGTGCTTAATTTGCAAATGATTCTTTGGGAATCATTTAAAGAGATGAATGTAAATGCCAACGTAGACTTCAATACTCCAAGACTTGAAGACTATCGAAACTTCGGCAGCGATTTGTCCCGGTGAAGTACCCAAGCAACCTTCACCAGCACAATACGCCCGGAAAGCATCCGATCTTTCTTCGCTACTCCATTATATTTCACACAAATGTATTATATCATTAATGCACACTTACAATAATAATTATCATGCATGAGACTTCAAGGTTCTGGAGCAGAGCACCTCGTGCCCATTCAGTGGCTCTCTGAGAAGAGCATTGAGGTCATGCAAGGCAGGAATATATTCCGCGTAGCGCAAATCGTATACAGTTTAAGACTACTGCAATGGACCAAACGCAAATGCAAGATCATAGGCAAAAACGTTTTGCCTATGATCCGGCACGAGCTTAAGTGAACCGTCTTACAGAAAGTGCACGCAAGCGTTTGTTTAATGCTGGATTTTTTGGACCCGGGAATTCTTCATTCTCGCATTTGATCTGGGCGTGTTTGCTCTTTGGATGCGAGTATCCGAATCCGTCGAATATTTGGATTCGATGCTTCTGGGCCGCGAATGTGTGCTCCCAGGAGACCAGGGAGGTTTCCGATAGAGGGGAGATCTATTCGAGAGGGAGGGAAGGATGAGGAACCCTCTTAAGGAAAAAGAGATGGGATTTCCTCTTTCCTTCCATCCAAAAACTCATCGAGATCCCATTATTTAAGGTTCTTTGGTAGTCTTCGAGTGGCAAGAGTCGTAGCCATTGATGTTATAGGAAGGAGTGTGTTTGTTCTGGGTGATGAAGGTTCGCATTCCTCGCAAAGTGCAGAAGCTCGTTCACTCTGAAATTCTTGCGATAAATTAAACGTTAAAGTCTCTTTGAGCCAAAATATAATCCATTCCCAAGGAAATTGAAGGAAAGGCTTGTATAAATTGGCTGAAATTACGGAAGAATGAAGAATCCTGCCAAGGAGAATATTTTTCAGGCCACGCATTTAAATGCCACAATGCTTTCAGCCAGTGAAGCTATGCAAACTCAGATGTGGAACTTTAAATCGCATACATCATGAAGCTGCATCATAATTTTCTCCCTAGTATCGCTCAAATGCATTAAATTTCAGTCCCTAATTTCAGAAATTTTATTTTAAAAAACTCTGAGGTATTCCTGAAATTATTGCAGATATATTCGAATACAATTTTTTACCTCAGACTTCAAGAACAGCGTAGAACGCCAGATTTTTTTCGGTCTACGTGAACACATTCCCTACCACTAATAGGTAACAACCTTGACTAGATGAAAAGGTTTTTGCCTCATTCAATCGCCCGTTGAGCGATGCCTGTCAATAGAAATGGAATATTCTATTGAAATAGTCATCTATGTGACTATCTATGTATGTGAATGCAAAATTGAGGCAGATACCAAAGGTCTGCCTGAAGTTATCAATGCATAATATATTTATCCATACATAACTCGTCAGTAGGAAAAGCTGAAGATCCATTGTTCAACATATTGCAACCCTGAAGGGATGGTGAAATATTATGGAGAAAATTTTGGAATAAAACTATTTCATAGAAAAAATAAAGTTGTCAGATGTGATAACTACATAAAACAACGGTATTCGGCCCACTGCGGTGGTCTTCGCGACAGGAATCGACGAATCAAGGACTCCGTAGCTGCCTAAACAAAGCCATAGCGCAGCACCAAGGAATATCGAGCGAAATTGTTAAAATTGGGACGGAAATTATCAGTCAGTGTGAATAAAACATATTTAAATGCATAAAAATGAACAGTAAAATGGTGTGCTATAAACGTACAAGGTGATATGAGCAACTAATAGGATAACTATAGCGACAGTGCCGGAGTAAATATTGTAAAGGAGATTGTGGTAACAATGATGGCGGCGGTGATATCGGCCAAAAATTAGTTACATGGGAACTGGAGTATTGCTATTAGAGCAAGTTTCTACTAAGGTAATTTTTTTCTAATGAGGATTGATAAGAGATAGGAATTCAGTGAGTAAAGGAATGGTGAAAGTTTGTACCTTAACAGAGTGCAACGGATATGATTAACAAGGCGTATGCTATATGTAACACGAAGAGCATAGTAACATAGAGAGAGAAAAGAATGGATATAGATGTCAACGATAGAGTTTTATGTTAAACCAATGTGTTAAAAAACTCTTTGCGACAAAGCATTCCAAAGTATGGAGACTTGTATGAGGCAGAGAACTGTACTCTATGCAGTTCAGGGGAAATGAGGCATTCTTGAAGAGAAGACAGGCAATGAAGTGGATCTGAGTGAAGAAAACTTGCAGAAAAGAATACTTAGGGAATACTTATCATATTCAGTGAATACTTATATGCTTACGAAAATGCGAATGATGAAAGGTTTAGAGACAGGGGCCTGGTCCATAAGGAAGGGGTGTACTGTCGTTTGAGAAAGCCTAGACGAATTTCCAAGGAAATTTGTTCTTTCGTATTATTAGCTACGCTTAACTCTTACGCTTTGAAGATGAATACTGAGAGCCTTGACGGGAGTCTGGTTGGTCTAGTGGTTTGAGTACTGGCCGCTTACCCGGAAGGCTCTGGTTTGAATCCTGGTAGTGGCAGATATTTTTCATTACTAAACCAGAGCCTAATTGAGGGTTTTGTGGAGAGTATTGAATTCTGTATTCCATCCGTCAGATGAGATATTCAGCCGTGGTCTCAATGGCGCCTTTCGTTAAGAATAGGCTAAGGTTTCTCTGTAAACTTATTCCTTACCCTTCTATTCCAATTCTGGTACTTTTCCTCCCGGTCTGTATCAAATGTAAGTGCGGGTACATGCTTTAAACCACAGATGGTACGAAGTGTGTATCTATTGCTACATAATCTTTCAAGTTAGTTCGCACAGCATACTTCCGTCATTAATCCTCTACGTTGCGTCCTTTCTCTACCAATCTATTCTTTACCTACCCCACCTATTACGCAGCCTAATCTTCCATCCCTTCGGCATCCTATACCCCATGATTTCCTGTGATGTGTTCCATGGCTTAAGCAACAGTCTTAACTGAGGGAATCCAGGGGATTTTTTTCCACCAATTTATCCTTTTCCATCCAAGTGTAAGCGGATACATCCCTTTTACTTACATTTTTGACGCCCACCTCTTCCAATTTAGCTTCAATACCATGGCAGCAGAAGAGCATGTTCAGCAGAGCGGGCCAATCGTTACACGACCGACGTAAGAGACTTCTGCACAGTAGGTTCCTCCAGATGAAAGGTTAAAATTCTTCTAGAGGGTGGACTAACAAAGATGTCCTAGCTGTGGTGTGGGAGAAACGATGTCGATGCGAGAATTTTGGACTCAGCAAATGAGGATAGAGATAGCATTGAAAAGCAATCTACTATCGAAGGCTTCACTGGAGAAGAGAATGTCGAGTACGATGAGGAGAAATAGGAGTATTACATTTTGGAGGATATAAAAGAAGATAGAATTGATGAAAGGTTTGACAAGAAGTGAAAGGTAGAGGAGAGTACATGTACTGATAATGTTCACAAAAATGGTTGCGAATGTCTCGCAACCAAAAATGATCGCGGGAGCTGAGGGTGTCAAACCTGGGTCTAAGTTCTGAGGCCTGACTCAGGGTCTGAGTTATAGGGACCTGCCATTAATACGACTACACCCATGATCATGTAAAGGTAAAAACAATATGAAATTTTAGGAACTTAAAGGATGAATTAGGGCCTAGTATGAGCCCCAAAAGCATAAAAAAGGAGAAAAGTAATGGGATGTAATTAAAAAGCCTTTATATGGAGTTAGACAACGGGATAAACTTCTATACCATAATAATTGAGGATTGGGAAAAATTCAAATTAGAGGAGAAGTGGAAAGGATTAAAAATAGAGAGGTGAGGGAGAGGGAGGAGGGAGGGGAACGTGTGAGCTAGTAAAGGCGACGATGATATCTAGATGAATACAACTAGTTGAATATAAGATACCTAGCAGGACAATGTGGGCATGGTGTAAATGTCAGAAATCTGAAACATAAACTACGAATAAAAGAGAAAATCCGTGCTTAGGAAGGCGGAAATGCTATCACGTAGCCAAAAAGGGCCATATTTTAATGCTCTCTATTAAGAGCAAGTCATAAAAGTCATTACTAGGTTCGAGGCTCTAACAATGTGTGTCTACACAGTTAAAAAAAGAAAATTAATTTGTTATGGCATACACAACATAGGTCAAACAATAATGCATACTAAGATTAAGAAAAACTAAATGGGAACGGAGAAATTAATATAGGTAAATAGAATATATGGTACAATAGAGATTTGATTCGAATGTCATTCACAAAAAGTGTGATAATTGAGATTTAAAATCAAAGGAAGTGTTAAGTATGGTTTTAGATTGGCATCATGAATGGTTGGGCGGAACATAAAACTGTTTGAGCTGCATTTGAAACGAAGACCGGAGTACTAATAAAGAAATTAGGTGAATAGCATCATCTAAAGTGGCGTTTACTAAATGAAAATACTTATTGCCGCAATATTGATGAAATATGTAATGTGAAGGATAGTAAAGAGTATGGCAGTAGGATACTGAAAGGCTTAGGATATCTAAAAACTGGGCGAAGAAGGCAATTAGATTAGTGGATATGTACAACTGAACAAGGTAAAAAGAAATGTGAGCAAAAATGAAGTTGAGACGATGGTAAAAGAGTGACTGACGATGGGGAAAATAATGAGAAAATGTGGAGTGGACCAGTACTCTGGAGGAAGGAGAGTACTCAGGAGAAAACTATGGAGTGGAATGGACCACTACTCACAGAAAATGGGATTCTGTAAGTCGTCATACAAGGCACATGAATAATTTAAAATTTGAGAAACATAATGAACGGAGAGTATCTTTTTCTTAAAGCTAACATTTATAGATGATTTTTAATTTTTTAGGATTCTGAATGATTTTTATAAGGAACGCAGTGACAACAAGTCTTCATCACTATAATGACATCATTTAAAGTAGGTGACTTTAAATTTGTAAAATACCAGGGATACAAAAAATTTGAAAATGCTTCGAATAAGGGATCTCCAGGAGAGGAAAGTAAGTACTGTCGAGTTATAACGTATTCTTTGCTGTGACTTCTCAGAATCTTTCCCTCTCTCCTGATATGTCATTTCCCTTCCATAGCCGTCTTTATTCTCAAACTGTACTGATATAGACCTAAGTTGCTTCTTCTTTCTTTAAATTCCTTGAAAATATTCGACATTTATCCCTAGAGCATCGTTAACTCATTTTAGACGAAATAGATCTTGTTCTGGTTATTGGTTTCTTTTCTAAGGCTTTTGATGTAATTGATTGATTTGTGGGTAAAAATCATTCTTTTAGCATGTTGCATGTATCACTGTGATTCTCGTCAGCAAAGTATTGACCCATTTGAAGTATCAAGCATTTCAATTAGGATTATATACTCATGTCTTAGTGAGACCATTGATTGAGCTAGATAATTCAGTAAATAACATAGCTAGCAAATATCAATTCAAGCACAGCTCAGTAGGAGGTTTTGGAAAGAAGCAAATCCAATTTCGCTTGATATGGCCAACAATATAAAGGAAGAGATAGCTATCTTAAAAAGTATTTGTTAAAATGTTAGAACATTGCTGAATATAATTAAAAATGTAATTAACAAGTGAAAGCGGTGGGAGAATGAACTCTTTGGCCTCGTAAATTAATATTCCAATCTAATAGTTATGATCATCATCGAGCAAGAACGTCATATGTAAGAAGATCTACCCACTAAGATGCCTTTCCATTTGCTCTTTGTGTCTCCGCGAAAGATCTATGCATCCCAGAGTATGGAGAAAAGAGAGTAACACTACCTACCTTAACATTTGTATCTGAATAGTATATGTTACGTGACACTCTACTCTGATCACTATTTATGAAATAGAAGAGCCAAGAACATTTGATTCTGTGCATAGTTCTGCCCCACCGTGAAATATAAGGAGATAATGGGTAAGAACTTGACAAACATCATTTACGAGGCGATCTTGCATAATACTGACATTTCCGCTATGAATATAGCTATCATTATCAGCGCTTGAAGCATAAAATTTACAACTAATTTAGTCTGCATAGGCAATGCTCTAATTTTCACTCAGGGATGAAACTCAACAAAATTTTAAATGATGTATGATTAATTGCCACCGTAAATATCGCTATACATAAATATCAAGCAAGTTAGTCGTTTATCACCACATAAAGATGTACGCTGACTGCCGGTTGCAGCATGCATCCAGCTTATACTTATACACCCTGTCAAATGCTCTCTTGCGCGATAATATCACAGCACTTGAAATATGAAATTTATCAGTTTGCAGTATACTATTTATAATTCTGAAATGATCATGGAGAATTGGACAGAACAAAGAAGACATTATCGTAATCTTGTTTTCAAAGAAACGTCATGAGCCCCCCAATCAAATTATAACAAAACTTCTATCGGTATGATGTGAATGGTATCATACCTTAATGGTACCTTAGGCACGGACTGATTAACCCAATATTACAATATTACCTACTGCAGGTGTCATCCCTCAGCTGAGATTCCACACTCTGGTACTATGATCTGAAACATGAAAGGATATAAATAATGGCTTGATATTTTTCTCAAGAATGTCTGTCGCGTTAGTTGTTTTTATTTCACTTCAAACACCAACTAACAGCCAACACGACGGAGATTCCCGAGGACAATAGGAATCTATTAATTATAGGTCGTGGAAAACTTAAAAGGATGAAAGGTATCCACAATTTGGCATCCTTTCCATTTCTCCAAGTTCATCCATTTGTCTAGTCAACTAATGATAAAAAATATTAATAAAAAACACAGCATTAACTTCTGATAAAAATTATTTGTCACTTTGCGCATAAACACTGCATCCTCATTAGAATACTCTTGAGGCATTAATGTACCATTAAAAAAATATTTTTCCTGAATAATTCATGGATTTTTTGAGCAAGCATTTCAATAAATTAGCAAAAACTTGCGCGCTAATATCCATCCACTCGCTCGCTTGCATTTGCGTGTTCAGGAATCCGCCACCGGGGCGCGCTGCGAGCTCCCTCCCCCGGCCTCCGGAAATATTCTCCCCCCCCCTCCTCCCGGCGTCCCACCCTCCTCCTCAACTCACCCTTCCAACTTCCGCGGCCCAACCCTCCCCCTCACCCTCCCCCGCTGCCCTCCTCCTCCGCCAGGTCCACGAGTGTCCTGGACTTGACAGTCGCGACGTCATTAAGAAAATTGAATGCCCGCAGTGGGGGCGTGGACCCTCTCGGAAGGGAGTGAGGGGGCGGTTTTTTCGAAGGTGCCGGTGGTAGGGGGTGGAGAGGCGGGGGTGTGGCGTGGCGGTGGTGCTCGGCTGTGCCGGGGGACCGGGAGGAGGGAGAGAGGGGGGGTGGGAGGTCGGGCGATATGGAAGTGTTAGGAAGGGGCGGAGGCGCTTTTTTTTCCTCGGTGGCCGGTGAGGAGGGGTGTGTGGGAGTGATTGGAAGCAGGGGGGTGGGGGAGGATGTCGTTTCCTCCCCCTCGCCTCCTTTCTCTCTTTTTCCTAAAAGAGGAAGAAGTGGGGGTATGACGTCTTCGGCTGCTTTCTGATGGAATTCGACCGAAGGAGATGTAGGGGCTGAAGAAGTGGAGGGGAAATAGTTTCTTCCCTCTCCTTATACATATATAAATATATATATAAATCTTATACCTACCTAGAGAGCACAAAATAAAAATGTAAATAAATAGGTCTGCCTTTCCTTCGCCCATCGTGCCCATGACCATAAAACTTTTTTCCATGACGGATGACAGATCGATGTATGGCAAAACATTTCTTTAAATGACGGGATAAGTATAACTTTAAACCATCTTCCAGTCTTTTTCTTCTCCTTATCCCGGATCGTTGGATCGGCTAGGAAAAAATTTTGGGGCTGGTGGGAAAGTTTACATTCTAAAGTTCCCTCCGCTGTGCATTATTTTTTTACGTTGCGGAGTTTGAAGATTTCCTGGTCATTCGTTGCATCCATAGCATCCATTCGTACTTACATTTATCATCAGTTTGGTGGTCCTACTGTATCTCTTCGTGCAAACGTTAAAAAATTACATTCTTGTGAAAATTTTTGCATATGAAAGTCTGAAATAAATCCAAAATCAGGTAGCTGGACAATAGCACCCAATTCATGCATGCTTAACTGTGTTTCACATTTTCAATTGTCTGTTACTTTTTGTTCATAATGTCTATTAGCCAGTGTTACTGCTTTAGATTCTGTCAATAAATATTTTACATATCTGCAGTAGATTTTACTTTGTATGGCAAACTACTAGTCTTGACTGTGATTCAAATATTTCAAAAATACTATGAAATTAAGCGCATCCCGCGAATACACAATTGTTTTTCTTTCAATATGATTTTAGTTATAAAATTAATTTTTTAATGATAATCCCCCAGAGCCAGCACCAGCAAAAGAAATTCGGTGCTTTCAGTCTCAATCCCTAATGACGTTATCAATTTCTAATGCTATTCGGTTAGATAATGATATTCCCTTGATAATTCTTTTTTTCTTCATGACTCTTAAATGACGAGTAAAGTGGCGATTTCGTTGATGCAATTACGTAGTGCATTTAGTCTAGGGATCACACGGAATTTGAGTAAATTCAATATATTTTTTTTTTAATCCTGCTTTACATTACATTATTTCACCGAAAGGGTATGCGGGGTTAGTTATAATGAGAGCTGAGAGTGCCTAAATATACCATAATTGAGGCTTATTAATAGAATAAATCTGCAGTTCCCAGTAAAATTCAGCATATTTATTATTCATGATTATTTATAATTTAAAGATTATTTTCTCAATTTCCAATCTATAATCAATTGCTGCGAAGGGTAGGTATACTTTATAAAGTTTATCTTTTAACTTTAGTCATGATTATCTTCCTGGGCATTTCATCGTGCTCCCTTATGAATATAGGATTAACTCCTGCGAAACGTCTTGCGATGTAATGGAAATAATTCAAACAGGCAAACAGGCAGAATAAAATTCCAAGGAAACTTTTTAGGAATATGAGTTAGAAGACTCACCATACCTAGTCTCAAAACTCTTGAATGTTTAAAAAGAGCGAGCAGATGGATTCCCTCATCTTATTAGGTAAATTGACCAGGCCTAGAAAGGGGGTTGTATTAAGCATAAATAAATAACGGGCCGTACTCTTTCTCTTCCTCAACTCCTCTTACCGCGGGGCGCTAAATATTTACGAAAAAGGTCCATTCTCCCTCCGTCCCACCTTGCACTCTGCACGGAAGGCCTTGCTTCACCCAAAGTTATGACATTATTAATCAGGGTATTACCGAGAAGGAACGATATGAGGCAGGGGAAGGGAGGGTGTGTCTTCCAGCAGTCGAGGAGTAAGACGGGGGGAATGTGGGGTCTCTTCTTTCCCCTGTGTCTTGAGTAGATGAGAAAAAGGCAATGATGATGGTGAGTAGGAAGGAGAAGGTCAAAAGGAAGGGGTGATAAAAGGACCAGAAGGATGGTTGCCCCAGATAGGGGTGGGAGAATAAAATGCGATGGAATAGATTGGGGCGAGAGAGAAGGAGAGATTGCTATAGACCTTGGCTAGGGCTTAGAAAAATGGGTTATTGGGATGATTTTCCCTAATCGTAAAGCAAACATCTCGTATCTCCATCACATGGTATCAGGTGCGTCTAGAGAATACGTTCCTTGAGACAAAAAATGGAAAAAAAAAACATTTTGGTTCTATTCTTTTCTCTCATCATAATGAGCACACTATTTTTGTGGGTATTTCCCACCGTTATTTAGTAGTATTTCAGAGTGATGAACTTGAATCCTACATTCAATGTAACGAAAACCGTGCTGTTGCAACTTCTTTTACGTTGCCATCATTTTCGTTTATTCGCTGGCCTAGATGAAACTAATTTTGGTGCAAAAGTAGATGAAAATCACTAAAACAACTCCATGTAGCAGTGAATGCAAATATTTTATGTAAAACAATGGGATCATGTAACCAACACTTATACGGATCTAAAATGGTTAAAAGCACGCCAAAGACGGCTATAGTTTTCAGTAATGACGACTTATAAAATTTTAAAAACTGGTATCCCTTCCTATATTTTTAATAAATTAGTTTTTGAAAGAAACATACAAAAGCGTCCTACAAAGTCCCATCCTTATGACTTACTCATCCCACGCCAGCGGACACAGTCGTATCACAAATTGTATATTGTATCGCTATTTCGCAGATGGAACTCACTACCAGATGAAATGAAGGCATGTAAATCCATCAAATGTTAAAAAAATATTTGTTTTGATTAAAACCAATGTTCTTATGCAACTGATAATAAATATTTGGAGGACGACCAGTTTAACATAGATTACATTTTTTTCGAAACACTCAAGACATTACTACAAAACATGACTATTTTCTAATACTAATATACTAATGTACTACAAAATATTACTATTTTCTGTCGATTTATGTCATTGTATTGAGCTCCAAAACGATTTGTCTAAAGCTTATTATTTCTATCAGTATCATTCATGCATGTATTTTCATCGTGTTCAACAACTATTTATTGACATTATTCAGTATCTTTACTGTAAGACATTAACGCTTTTATATCTTTATGCTTTGCTACGTTGTGTTCAAGTTTTGTATTAATCAATTATGTTCACCCCTTTCATACATTTACCATGTTCGGCGACTTGATAGGCCATACATACTACTGGGGCCTTCCCTCTCCCTTATAATAATTGTATATTTTTTGCAAATATAAGATGTAATTTGATTGCATTTCTCCAATTAATTTAACCTAAATAGTAACCATTGTACGATCAAAGGATGTCTAAAAGGCAATATGGCCTGCGAAAATAAACGTATATTATTATTATTGAAATCACTAGATGCAAGCTGTGGACTGTGAAGAGTATCACCGAAATCGTCCATGCCATCCAAAGTCCTTCAGGAGTTACTTTGACAATTTATTTCGTGTAACCAGGCGTTGTCGTGCATTACAACAAAACTGAAACTGAGCATGCGGTCGTTTTATTTTAATAAATTGAACACAGTCAATTAATTGAATTAATTGACTGACAACGTAGGTTAAAACAGTTATTTTCAGTCTCAAATTAACACCCATCTATTTTTCAATGAGGAAGATAAACTGGATTGTATGCGACACTAACGCGACTGCGGCTAAATCGGAAACGGAAATAATTTCCTGAATGCAATGGTATTTATGGCTAGAAACGAATTCAAATTGAACAGAAATCAATGAGGGACAAGGTCATGCAACTTTGTCCTCCATTGATGAATTTATTGTAAAGAGCGGTTGGATACAGGAAGAGATTAAGAGTAGTGATGATGTATTTGGAGGGGTAAAATGCAGCAATGATGTATTTGCAAACAATGATACATTTGTGAATGGGGCATAAATATCGACGTAGTAGAATGCCTCCTCAAACCTCATTCCATTCAAGTGAAACGTGGGTATGCTTGGACGAAGGTCAGTACCTCTTAGATGTTGCACCTAAAATGACTTTAAGAAATGCTCGCGGTAGATGTGAGGTCAAGAGGGAAATAAGTCAAGAAGAAATAACGGATAAATATTCTTGAGTTGGGCAATTACTTAAGAATTACATTTTGCCGGGAATGCCATGTTGAGGTCATGGAGTAGGGTGGAATTTGCGTAGACATGCACGATGGAAAAAGATCATTTTTTTAGAGTAAAATCTAGTTTAAGAAAGTCTTAGGTGGATATGCGAGCTTGTACTAGGCTTAGCATTTGGCTGCCTTCTTACGCACTGTAAGAAGGCAGCCTAACGCAGCCGTCTTTGGAGCCTGAAAGAATTAAAAAGTAACACTGAATTTGGCTGTTCCAAGAAGTTACGGCGCGAATAATGTGTGTATATCTGGATGCCTCGGTAAAGTCAATTTTTTAGTTGGCACAGACGACTTCTTCACGACGACGTCTTTACCACAGGCGAAATTAATCGCATCACGTTGGCTATGCCTAATATTTCTGTCACTTGAAAATCCTCATGAAATGTCATTGGAGTGGAATATTTATTTATGTGTTACCATTATCTATTTATTTATTTGTGTCGGGTGACAACAGCGCTGTCTAATTCCAGTGTTTTGGTGCCAGTGTGACGTCCTCAACTATTTTATCACTCGAGCGTTGACAGTATTCTGTAATTCTGACAGCATTACGACAGGTGCTGCTTAATGGACCCTTAACACGAGGATAGCCATTGCGCAGTATAATCGGCCGAAATATGGGAAAATTAAGTTGCATCTTGCAAAGCAACAAATTGAATGATAAATTTCCTAAAATGTAGAAAGATTGCACGGAAAATAGCCTATGCTACTTGAATTTTCATGCTTTGAACGAGTAATTTTCTCGATTTGAAATGGGTTCAAATGGCGTAATTTATTACTTCCCGTAGAGCGGATTTCAGAAAACGGCAGTGAAGTAGCTGCCCATGGTAGACCTTTACCCTTCTCCCTGACATTCGCGTCTCGCGTGGTTCATCGCCGCGACCGCCACTAGTTCTTACACGGAAGCCCAGAGGGCAAAGTCGACTGGGTACAGTCATACATTGACATGCACATGTTGGAGTCCCATTTATTCGCAGATTTTGGCAATATTGCGTCTCCATTTTCCAAACTGAGGATGGAAAACGTTTTATTCTAGTTCTCCTAGCCTTATAACAGCAGTTAATTAGTGTTATTATTATCCAATTTAGCCCATGTGAATACTTCGCACTTTTTTTTCCATTGAAAACCGCTGTCTTTTATTGCTTTGCATTTATGTCAGTGTGCTTCCTGACATGTCATTACATAGTTATAATAATTCAAAACTTTTGTAATCATTAAGTCTAAGATATCTGGCATGCAGATAATTTCATTAGGCTGAAAGTCTCTTGCAACTGATATAAGGATTAAAGACAAGGTTTTTTATATATTGGAATGAGCGTTCTTGTCCTCAGCACTAAATTAAATAATTCTTTTCTACTACTAAAACAGGATACCTTTGGGGATTCTTACATTGGCATTCTATTTGTCTTCCACCATGGAAGTACCTAAACCAAATTAATGGGATCGTATAAACTCACTTGAGAATAACAAGTATTTCTAATCTCACATAATATAAAGGTACAATGTAAAGTTGTGTACATCATCTAAACTCTGCAATATTTTTACAGACGTGTGCGTCGGTAAATTCTTTACTTAGATCCCCATGACACATAGCGTCATTTAGCTCTACTTATCCATAACAATTGCACCCTAGCACGCCTACTGTATCAAATTTAACAGAAGGTGCAATGAGATGCATAAAAAATAGGGAAAAATATATTAATTTTCATGGACATCAATTCTTGTTCATATTCTCATTAAAATATATAGACCTTATTGTATTTATGACAATCCAAATTGTTTTAATTTCAGGTAGCATGCATTTAAGCTACATGAATCTAATAAATGTTTGGGATTGACTTATTTCTTTGACCCAGCAAAGAGGGTGCAAGGTGAAAGATTGAATGTATGTACATCTGCACCCTTCTGAAAAATGTTTTTTTGGGTGTGGTAAATGATGTACAATACATTGTAGAACGATACATTTTATACTGTTTGTTAATGATGTTTTTAGTTTAGTCCTTAAATGACTGGAAATGGCTCAGATACCCATTGTGAAAGGGCTGAGGAAGATGTGCCGTTGGGTATTAGAAGTGCAGTCGTAATATTAATATATTAGTGAAAATATTAATACAATTGCCATTCATTTCAGCTAAATAGGATTTTTTAAAATATTTCTTTATGCTTTTTTGTTAGTATAGACTTTTTAATTCGAAAGTAATAATTATTTTGGTATTTAATCTTTTGAAATTTATTATGAAGCAACTAGATATGGTTGTACCATAATCTATGATTTTTTGAATAACTGTTTAGTTTTAATTTGATTTTAGTTACGACGCTGAAAAAAGTCTTGCCTTGAGTGGAGAAGACCAAAAATTTGAAACTTGCATACAAAATTTCGGTAGCGAAAAAAATTAATTGTGATTTTTGCTGCGTTATCTACAGTTATAAGTTTATTCATTTGTTGTCAATACGGGAGTAGAAATCAATATCGCCTACGAAAGTGAAATACTCCGACTCCACCGCATTAAACTTGATGCGAAGTTTAATACGGTGGAGTTTCCAAAAGCTTTTCACTGTTAGTTTGCGCCGCGAAAATATTTAGGTGCACTCTCAATTCACCCATAACGCCGACACTGGATTTCACCCGACTACCTCTGATCCTGTTCATGCCTAGTAACGCCATTCCCTTCTTCATCTCTGCCTGCTTTACCCTCTGCATCCTTACATTCCTCATTCCCAATTTTTTCACGAACATATAAGAACGCTGATGATGGACCTAATGCGTAACATTATCACAATATATAATTCCATGCAAAAAGTGTGGAATGGGGGTTTGCGAACGTACCACTCCATGCCCTAGAGTAACAGTATATTAACTGGTATCTGGAGCATGCTACTATATGTCAGCGAATCATGGACGATAATAGCAGCAGAGAAGACTGGAAATGTTTGAAATGTGGTGCCACCAAGAATTATGAAAATGAAATGGAATGACCGAGTGGCAAACGAAGTCTTAGGAAGAGTGGAGAAAAGAAAAGTACTCTGAAAACTATAAAGAAAGCGGGGCAACTTAATCGGCCATATCATAAGACACGATAGCCTGATGAAGACATCGTCGAGGCAAACGTGAACGGGAAGAATGGAAAAGGTATATCTCGTATGAGATGTATGGAACAGGTCGTGAAGGATGTAGAAGAGAAAAATTAAGTTGATACGAAGATGTTGACCGATAACAGAATCGAGTGGAGGGCTGCGTCAAACCAGTCTTGAGATTGTTGACCGATGGCGATGATATTATTTAGCATCGTGGCAGCTGAAAGTTATTGCAAATCTTTCCATCCTCCGGCATCGCGAGTGTTCGTGGGCTAAGTTCTTCCCGGCCCAGATTTAACCAGCGGTTAAAGGAAATGGCGCAGAGACGAGAGAGAGGAAGACATAAGGGTGGACGAGGGCGCTGTAAGAAAGAAGAGTGTAAGATAAAAGGTGTGGAGGGGTGGATGGGTGTGTGGGAGTGGTGCGGGGGCGGCGTGGAAGTGGCGAAGGGGTGCGGGAAGGGGGGTGCGGGGGGCAAGGAAGAAGGAGCAGGTGAGATGAGCGCCACGGTCGGAATATAAAGGAGGCTTCGAGGTAGGGTAAGGTCTTGGAGGGAGGGGACGGGCGGGGGTGGGACGTGTTTGTGGAAAGGGGTGGCAGCGGGAAATGGATGTCAGTGGGTGCGGCGAGTGTGTGTCTGCGTATGAGGGTGTGTCTGCGCTCGGGTGTGTGAGTGGGTTCGGGGGTGCAAGAAGGAGTGAGTGGATCGCGCATGCGCGGGGTAGGGGGAAGGGAATGGAGGGAGGGAAAAAGGAGTGAGTGAGCCCCTGTTATTTAGTCGCCATCTTTAACGGAGACGGGGGACCCTGAAGGAGGACATCACATGAGGACGGGATGAAAGAGGAGGGCAGGCAGGGTAAGCTTGGGAGAGGGGGGGATGTAACTTATGTGGGAACGTGAATTTGCATAACGAGACCCGAGATGAGAATTACTCCCGCTTAATATCAAAATCATATTAACGTAACGGCGGGCACTCGACAATAAGCAGAATGGTGGGTCGATGAGAGGTGAACAAACTTGAGCACTCTATATTCGGCGGGAGAGTCGCTTGCGGCGATGGCTTCATTTAGATTTCAACTGCTAGTCTCCAATTCTCGTGTTTTCTTTCTTTAACAGAGCCTACTAACTGGTCGCAATCACAATGCAGAAGTTCGTTTAGGAAGTCCTAACCTTTCAACTCAGTTTGCTGAGTATTTTAACATGGTGTTTGGGCTCTAATGTTTTCATCATTTCCATATCCTTTGTAGGCTGTTTTTCATAAAAACACTATTAGCTGTAAAAAAAACTCACCTAAATTTAATTGTGTTTGATAGAACAAGACCTTTGAACAAGAGATACAAATGGCTCATTAATGTTTCCTCATTGTTAGGCAGAAACTATGTCCTTAAAAGAGACCAGAGCAAAATGTGTACATTGAAATGACGTGTTGATACACCGATGAAAACACCTTTCACGGCTTAAGGCAACCGAGTAGAAATCAGCTACGCGGAAACCAAGTGTTGAATGACACGTATAGGTCATGAGCGTCATGAGTATACTCCGCGCTAAACATACCCTTATTTGGTAATAATATGCTTATACCCACATTCTCAGCTTAGGCATAGTTTTAATAGAAACTGAAATGATAAAATAGAGCATCTCGAAAGATTCGTGATCAAGAAGTGATGATCTGGTGCGGTCCAAACAGCTTGCGCTTCCCTGGGGAAGCTGATGGCTATCAGAGAGAGGGCTAGGGCTCCTGCACATCTCCAGCACATCCACACATGCAAGACACATGTATATCCCTCACTTGTGCTCTCTGGCGCTCACCTCTTCGCGTTGCCCTCCGATTCCAACCCCATCCGTCCCCCGACAACCCCTCCGTCCGCCCCCGCCCGAAATTGCCGGGAAAAGAGAGAGGGGGAGTGGGGATGGGAGGGGGGGAGGCGGGTGAAATGAATAAAACATCAAGAAAATATTGAAAATTGAGAAGACGGCGTCGGGAGGTGGGATGGCAGGGAAATGGAGACGGAGGGAGAGGCGGAAAGATGTATATTGGAGGTAAAAGTGAGACGGAGAGGGTTGGAGGGGAGGGAGGGTGGGGATATTTCCCAGGACGTAGGGGAGAATGCAGACGAGAAAGGTGAGACAGGAGATGTATGAAGGCGGGGGGAGGGGGGAAGGAAGGAGCTTGCGAGGGGTAAGGAAGTAGAAGGGGGTCGCGCGGAGAAGGCGGCGGGGGCCCCTTTGAAGAAGCTTGGGAGTGGTTGGGGGGAGGAGGAGGGTTGAGTCCGCGGGAACTTGAGCAAAAGGATAGGGGAGGGGGTGGCACTTTAGGGGACTCGGGGAGAGGGAGCGGGAGGGAGGGGAAGGGTGCGACCAAAGTGTGCCGGCAGGAGTGGATGAGAGAGGGAGGAGTGGGATGAGTCGGAGGATTGAGGAGGAGGGAGATTAGCCCTTGGAGTTTTCGGTTCTTCCGCGACTCAGATTATTTGCCGCGACATATTACATTCAAACAGGGAAGCGTAAAAGACTTTCTGAGGTGTTCCGTACGATTTGAGAGTTATTTCGGTGTGAAAATAAAAAAAAACATTAAGATGCAAGTCTGAAATATTGTTACTCCTCAATTCTGTTAATGGCTAAACTCGGAAATGTTGAATTCAGTATACAGCATTAATATGTATGCGTGTGATCTACTCGCATTATCTCTTTTCCGGAAGCACACAATATGCGCAATGTGAGTGCTGAATCATTGTTATCCCCAGGGCAGGTCGACACGGCAGGGGGCATGTTTTTGACGTGTGATTGCAACTGCCATCTCCGAGCGCTACATTCTTTCACGGAGCGTATTATCTCCCAGGACAGGCGCGATAAACTGCGTGGGGACTAGAAGTCCACCTCGGTCAATGACCCAGGTGCTGTTGGGTCCGAGCTCCTTTTTAAAAAAGAAACTCGCTTTTTAATAGTCTCTTTATTTATGATGTTCAGGATACATACGCATTTCACAACTTAGTGGCTAAAAATGAACCCATAAATTACCCACAAGACTCGTGAACTATGAAGCTGTACTACGTTGCTGTTGCAATACAAATACGATTGAAAAACTTCTATCAATCGTTTTCTACATTTTTGTGATTATATAATACAGACGTTGATCCATTTACTCATGCCTGCTCGGCACCGTAGTATAAATGCCACGTCGTGCCAGTATGAATACCGCGTAATTAAATGTCTAAATAGTACAATGTAGAGAGAAACATATTTATATTTGACAAGAGTTGGATGTGAGACCTTCATTTTTGCTAGCAAAAGAGTTTTAAACAAATGCGCAATGAACTTTGAACAACAAAAGTTTACGACAGCTCATTTTGATTGAGCTTCAAGTGTTACGTAGGTACTGGAGGGCACTTGTATCTCGTGAGCTTCCGTTACCTCGCCAAAAGTCTTCACACTCAAATTTTCAAGTAGCATATCCCTCTTGACTGGCATCAAGAGCGGATAAGGGATTCAGAGTGGAGCCTACCGGAGGTAGGTGAGGGAGAAGTGGGATGATGGCAGGGAAGTAAATGACGAGAAAAGGTGACCAAAGATTGTAAACAAGAAGGATTGGTGGGGCAAGGGAGGGGGAGATAGAGCATCTATTGGAGAGGGAAAGCGGGGATGGGGGCTGAAGACAGTGAGGAGGGATGAGAAGGCTTCAGCGAAGGCGATCAGGAGGCAGCAAAGAGGCTTTAATTAGGCAAAAATTGGGACCATCTGCCCTCGTCTCGTGCATCACGGCTATTTTCTCGCGGGCAGGAGTTCCGAGGGAGGTTTTACTGAGTGAGAGGAGGTGAAGTTAGAGGGGAAGGCTCGAGGCTGAGGAGGAGGAGAAAGAGTGGAGGATTATGAAGGGGGAGAGAGGTGGAAGATGACCAGGACTGCGTTGTGGAATTTAGCGAGGAGTGGCCTGAACAGGTGCGAGAGCCCTTTACCGATTGCCCACACGGAGCTCAATAAAATCGTCACATTTCCGCATTAGATGGCACAGAAGTAATATTCACTGGGGATGAGAAAACCGTGAAAAGTTCAACGTTTCAAGAAGGATAATAGTATAATGAAATTGATCAATTTTTACTCGTAGATATTAACTGCAAATATACTCTTCTATTTCCCTAAATCGTTTGACGCTACTACAGGCTTATTGCTATATGCAAGTCTTATCATGTTCCTCTGAAGAAAAGGATTGTTTTGGTAGAGGACTGCCCTCTCACCTAGATGGCTTTGGTTCGAATCCCGGCTAAGAATGGCCTTTTTCACTGAAAAACCTGCCCTTACGTTAGAGACTTTTTCCCTTATGTCTTCAGGATTGTGAAATTGGAAAATGTAGGATGGTGAAAAATTTTTGTTTTCTACGAGCAGATAGTAAGATGGTGAAATGCATATAGAGTATCCAGAGAGAAAGATCATATTAAAGAGATGGACTTTATCGTTTATTTTTTCCACCAGCTGCTTGACATCTATGGAACCCAGACTAATAATTTACCATGCTCAATATTCCGGTTAAATTATTCCACCTCCACTTATGGAATTTAACAGTAAACTCACTGACAAAATTAGTCTTAAACTCCGGTTTTGCCATGAAAAGGCAGGTACACATTAAACAGTCGAAGGTTTCCGAGGTGGGATATACATTGTGAAGAAAAATATTGGTTTTCGTGGAATGATGACAGATTTGGTATCACAGCCAAATGTGCAAGAGAGTTTTGGCAATTCTGGAGATTATGTTTTAATGCCCGTTATATCACGTGTTATTGATGGTTAGGTACTATCTGCTTGGATTGGTTAACAGTCAGTCAATGACAAAAAACACCTGCTGATGAGTTATGACTGTGAAAGAGAATGTGAGCTGTAATTGGTCAAATTGAGAGGAGTCGCATTTCCATTTGCAAAACCCAGAATTGGCCAAAATTTACGAAGGCTGAAATGGCTAAAATTTACGAAGCCCAAAGTAATTCTCGTTTGAACATGAGCCTTATCGAGGTACCCTGAAGGATTTTTATAGGGCAGCACTCCCACGGACAGGACTTCCACGGAGTCGCATATCTTTTCAGAGTTGTTGATTGTCAAGCACTATACGCTGTGGCAGTAATAGGCAAATAAACGGGTGTACCATATTATTCGACAAAAAGACCTCTTCGGAATCCAAAACTAAAAAAGGTGGTTCGAATTCAATTTTATTCAATAACTTTGAGACATAAGGAAATAATTAATAACTCTTGTCGTTTAGTCTCTCAAATTCAAGTATTTCCCATTTGTTATATACAATTAGATGAGAATTTCTCATGGTAGTAAACTTTGTTAAGGAAAATAATTGAATTTGAGACAGAATATGTGTGACTGTTCTTAAATAAATTGGATATTAAATTTTAGTTGTTATAATGCACATATTTGTGGGAAGAGTTGCATTGGGAGTATAAACTGCAAAACCCTGGATGTACATACCAGCCGGCCAACCTATTTGTCACGTGTTCTAGTCCAGCCTTGGTAATGGATTCTGTGTTTGCTCTAGGTTTAAGATTTGGTTGGACGGCGGGATATAACCGTGAGAAATTTATGCGTCTAAAATCCAATTTCAGCCAATTCTGCTGGTTTTGGTATTCTTCGGCCAATCAAGAAAACCCCTGCTACATATTCTCACGATTGATGATAAGCCGATCAAGCCAGAAGGTGTTAACTCCAAAAAGAAGCCGCGTACGACTTTGAACCAATTTTTACATTTTTTCAGGAAACTCACGGGCACGCCTCATATCAGACACGCTTTGTAATCGAAAACTTACGGCTGAAGTAAAAAATAGCAATGAGCGCACAAGAGGCACGGGTCCCTGGGAATGGTTGGAAAGGAAGATGCGGCGATGGAAGATAATGCCGAGGGGAATGAGAGAAGGAATAAGGGAGGAAAGGAGAAGAAGGGATCGGGAGAGAGATGGAAGAAGGAGTAGAGGAAGGAGGGGGAGTTGCTGAGGGTGGAGGCTTAAGAGGGTGTGGAGGGGTGGGGGACGAGGGTGCAGTAGTGGAGAGGGTGTGTGAGTGTGGGGGAGGGGGTTGTGCGGAGGGGGGGGGCAGGGGTGGGTAGAGGAAATGGGATTTGAATCTACATTGGCTCCTTCAAAGGGGGATCGCAATCAATACTCCTTCCTCCTTCCCAAACACACTCTTTGGGAGAGCGGGGTAGGCAGGTAGGTAGGTATATGTGCCTTTGCCTCCTCGCCTGGCTGTGTGTGTGTGAGAGAGAGCCGGGCTGATTTCCATTTCCTTAGACTCTCCTCCTCTTACGGCTCCTCCCGTCGCTGCTCCTACTTCCTCCTCTCGCCCGGCTCCTTTTTCCCTGGCGGAGCAAGGCCCTTCTCCTCTTCGTGATTGCCTCACGATGCACGGCCAAAGAGAAGGGGACGTGATACGGAACCCATCCCTCCCCCTACCCGCCCACAGAAGTGATTGCGATATGCGCCTCTGCATGGACGCAAAAGTGGAGGACGCGGGAGAGGCCTAAGGATGCGCAGTTAGTCTTTATCTCGCTGAAGTTAGATTGAGTGTACCTGCATGTATTTTGCAAGTATCATATCCAGGGTGCGCTCCCTTTTTCCGCCAAGAAAGAGTTCATGTTTCCTTAGTTACCAACCAGCAGGAATATACATGCATGTAACAACGCGAATTTCTTTAGAGTACAGCTAGATTAAATTTTGGAGGAAATGCCTAAATATATAGATATATATACTCGTGGTATGCAATGAAGAATACCCACCCTAACGAGATAGATATTCTTCACAGGAAAAAAAGAAGGATTTCCGCATAATGCATGTATGCCAGGGCGTTCATAATACTCACGCAAGCGCCTCGAGTGAGATACCCCGACGAAGAAACATTTGGGCGTGGAAGAGAGAAGGAAGGGTGGCGGGAAGGAAAGGCGAAGGAGGCGCGAAAAAACAAAAGCGGGTCGGGTGAGAAAGAGCAATCTATTTTGCGTGTTTATTACTTTTGCACCGCGCGAAAAAAAATCCTTTTCTTTTCGCGTCATGTTTACGATGATTTTCGCAGCCGACGGCTATAGACGGAGAGCACGTCAAATAAGATCCATGGAGCGCCGATGAAAGAAGAGGGATGCTGAATGGTAGGCCGGGGGGGGGGGGCTGTCCGGGGGCCTTAGGGAGGCCCCCTTGGGCTGTAGGGAGAGACTGAGTCACTGACGGCGGCGATGGAGGAAGATTGAGCCAGTAATGCGGCCGAAGCATTTTGATAAGGCGGTCGTACTGCGGATGGCGTGACCCTGTCGGAAGCCCCAACACTGGAATCTAGCTCAAAGGCATTTCCTTTGACTAACGTTGGTGTCCTAATGGCAACTCTGGCACATATGTAGAGGCAATGGGTTCTAAGTACTGACGTCCATCTTCAATTGAATGGTACTCCAATATTAATTTCTGCGTGCAAATAGATAACACCAGTCTCCAGCTCAATGGTTGGTTTGGTGGAAGAAATTACTCATCTGCTAACTGAACACCTGGGCCCCATTAATTAAGTCATTAACGCATATACAGCCTGTTCTCTTGTGTCTTGTCTGATTTTCCTTAAAATTGTAATTCCCATCTTACTACGAGTCTTGTATTCAGTTAGGTATATATCGGCAGGAAATCGTCAAAATGGTTATATTTTGGTCCTGTTGCTCTATATCAGCTTATTTTTAATAGGTTTTGGTATTTAAAAACTATAAGATTGCAATTTTAATGATTTATTCATGTATTTAAGCCACAAGATTTAACTTGCGTTTAGTTATTAGAATGATATTTTCACCTGGCAATGCGCTGTCGTATATCCCATTGATACTGGAAAAATTGTAAACGGTAGACACTGTGGCATAACAATACTACTAATGAACCATAGTCCTAATTCCTAGAAAAATTATTTTATATTCAATTCCGAAAAAGATTTGATTATATGCATTAGAAGATATCTGAATTCGGCTGAGCAAGCGTCCTACAAGATATGGAACTCTATTACGGAGTTGCGAAGGGGCTTGATCCTTTCATAGAGATGATTTTGTTGAAAAATTATATTACTGTCCCATTCCTAGGGTCTCACCTCCCAAATGGAATATAAATTAGATTTATAAATTCAGCCAGATAATGGAGATTAGAACTTTAGTATATAAGCTGTAATGTGGATTTACTACTAGTTTACGATTTCTATCTATTTATCTCTAGTATTTTCTACTTGCTACTATTAGCAACTAATAATGAAAGCAACTGTATTGATGAATTTTCAATCATTACACGGTCGAGGTATTCATCTTCAATTAGGAATCTTCGTTCTCAGGACGGTGAATTACGCAAATGTGGCATTTCTAAGCCAATAGTTGCGATAAACATTTCCTAAATATAGATTTAACTTTAATATTTACTCATCTCTTAAATATATGAATTGCATATAAACTTATAAAAAAATTACAGTCAAGTATTTTCGCATTACCTGCTATATTTTTTTTAGTCTGATCAACGGGAAACGTTTACTAATTTCAAGATGCTCAAAGCCATCTTTCTGAAAACCTAACATTATGCGATTAGTATTGCCATTTTTTATGCCTTGAAATATACAAAACCACAAAATCATTAGGCTATTTGCTGTCTATGGGTTTACTCGAATATTGAACTTTAGGCATATAGAATACTGGCACATATAAATAAAAAAAAAATATATGCTTTGTTTCATGAAAGAACCCTGAATGCGTCCTTGAAAACAAAATCATAGATATATCTTCTAGATATCATAAAATAATTTTTCTCGTATCGCAATGAGAATTGTTTGATTCATTCACCAAATATATCCAGGTTATAACTACTGAGTTTTTATTCAAAACTAAAACAATGCATCATTGGAAGCATGTTGAATAGTACTACCTTCAATGACAAGACAGGATTATATATTTTATGATTACAGAATTACATAACTGCTGGTGTAGTAGCAGCTGGAAAAACTAAACTAATATAATAATATAACATAATTTGACAGGCACGTTCCCGCATAGATATCCTGACAGTCCATTTCATTCCAAGTTATGCCAGTGACGGGTTGAGTCAATTCTTTGATTCTCTGCCCAGGATCGGATTTGAGAGAGAGTACTTCAAAAGAGGATTTATCGTTTCCAGTTTCTGCCGTGTTTCTAAATTAGCCTTCTAGTGAGCTCTTACATTTTCATGCCCTGCTAAGCCTGAAGCAAAAAGAATGTGAAAAGAAGTATTTCCATCAATTATTAATTGATAGCAGCATTGGCGATTCAAAGCTATTTAAAGCCAAGTGCCATTGACGCGATGGTGATGATTGGCGATTGTACCTGATAACTGTCTTGACGATTGAATTTACCGCGGAATGTCTGAAATTTGGAATTACTTCCACATCGATTCCATTAACACTGTTCTGTGTGCATCCATAGAGTAAAGAGTTCCCGAGGCAGAACCTCAAAAATGACGTCTAACTAGGAATGAGAGAGGAACGAGGAATGAGAGGTCTAACTAGGCTTCGATTCCTCGAAGATACGCACTTTCGTCGAATCCTCCGAATTTCACCTAGGATCTCGAAAATCCGAGTCAGTTGTACCATTTTCAATTTTTTTTAGAATCAGTAGTCCCATGAGCCATCGAAGGCACCTAAAACCATAGATGGCTGAAAAAACCGGTGGCGACGACTGTGGCGTGGAACCGCTAACCCTCAGCAGACGAAAAACTTTACTCTCCTTTCATTTCGACTTGACCGTTGCCGTAATGAATTGTATGGAAAGAATCGATACTTAGTGAGAGAAATAAACAAGTTATTTAGGATTTAATGGCGAACAAAATCTGTGAAAAACTAGGGAATACTTTTCTCCTAATTGTCTTGACCTCTACCTTGGCGTGGAAGGCATTTCTAGAAGGCAGAAGTTAATTGATCATCATCATCATCGGTCAACAATCCTAGGATTGGTTTAACGTAGCCTTCCACTCGATTCTTCTATCGGCCAACCTCATCATATTGACGTAATTCCTCTCCTTTACATCCTTCACAACTTGCTCCGTGTATCTCATACGAGGCCTGCCTTTTCCATTCTTCCCGTTTACTTTTCCCTCGACGATTATCTTCATCAGGCCATCGCGTTAATAGGTCGCCGATTGAATTGTCCGTCTTCTCTTTAGGGTTTCCATAAGACTTCTCTTTTCTCACACTTTTATTAGGCCTTCCTCATTACTCACTCGGTCGATCCATTTTATCTTCATCATTTTTTCGTAGTACTACATTTCGAATTCTTCCTGCCTTGATTTCTCTGCTGATGTCATCGTCCATGCCTCACAGCAATAAAAAAACATACTCCAGCTCTAAGTTCTCATTAAGTGCCTACTTCTTTACTTACACGGTTGTATTTTTATCTGTAAGTTGCCTCCTTTGGGTGAAATGCAGCCTTCGTCAGCATAATGATGATATTATTTTCTCTCGGTTGATATGGTGGTAAGTCAGCTATTTTGACCGAATGCAGGAGTGAATCGAATAAATCTTTATAATAAACTTTGTATTCTCTAGTCAGCTTTCCATTGATGCCTGTGGCCATTTTATGTACTTCTTATAATGCATCATTATTAGGTTTCATACTGGGTGATAGCCATTAAATCCCGGAATTTTTAATAAGCCACATCTTTATTAAAAGGTGCTTGTTTATCTCTGTCATTCACATCTGTTAAAATATTGTTAGCAAAGTTAATTCCAAGCACTACATCATTTATATAGTTAACAGAATGACTATCGTGTAGAAGATCAATTCCATTCATATTATTGACCCAAACAAATATTCATCAAAATCTTATTGTTCTGGAACCCAAATATATTTTCCGCTAAGATACATTAAAATTAAACCAAAGGAGGTTTCTTTTGATAAAAAGATCCATTATCCATACATGCATGCCGTCCAGAAATCTGAACATGACCTCCAATGCTGTGGAGACAATAGACGTGTTGTCCCATGAAAGGTCATTCGAGAAGAACCTAACCCGTGAGACCTTCACACAAATAGACACAGTATGTTAAGTTAAACTGTGTTTAAAGTGGCGCCCACGATTGGTTAGTGTTTTGTTTGGTATATTTTTGTCCGCAAGAGGGCAGTGTGGCGAGCCAAGCTGTAGAGGCACTGTACTGGGATGCCAAATGCACAGTCCCTCAATCCAGCTGGCTCGTGCACTGCGGGAGACAGTGAGTTCGCATTTGACCTCCGGACAATGAAGGTGGTTCAGGACGACTGGCGAACTAACGCGTATTCTTGTTCAATTGCACGCTTTTTTTAGTATGCCTGTGTGAGTAAGGTGGTCCAGTCGCAGTGTTTTTTTGTTGATCCGGCAACCATCTCCAAAAATTCAGCGTGAGAATACCGTCAAAATTTTGTCAGCATTTGTCATAAACTGCGGTAAGATCGCATTGGCCTTGGCAACTTCAGAATCCCGAATATTAATTTACTGCCTTTATTCATCGTCCCTTTCGTGGCGAAGAGCATAATATTCGTCGTCGCAGTGGCCAAATTGCCTTACTACCTGCATGCAGCTCAATCGTGGTGACATTTTGCAAGTGAGCTGTTCTGTCCTGCCGAACGAGTCATCGTGCCGTGGTCGTCTCTTCGACTCATCTTGTAACATTCTTCCTTTCTGATAATCGAGTCACCGTGCTGTGGTCGGCTCATCGAGTCTTCTTGCAAGCAAGTGGTTCTGTCCTGCCGGACGAGTCATCATGCCGTGATCGTTTCTTCGACTCAAATTGCAACTGAGCTGTTACTTCCTGCTGACCGAGTCACCGTGGTGTAGCAGGCTCCTTATGGTTCCTTGTCGTCTCTGCAAGCAGTTCACTCCAGCAGACCGATTCAGCGTTATACCATTTGCCATTTAGGTAAGTATATGCAGTACTTACTTTGTCAATAGTCAGCATTTGTCATTGCTAGTCTTATAGACAAGTAGTGTGAAGAGGTGAAACTGATTTTAAGTATCACGGAAAATTCTAAGAAACCAGGAGCAAAAATATTGAGCTTGACTGTTTAGCAAGCAAGGCTTGAATTATTACCTATGTACCTATTGTTTACACTTTTCTAATCATAGTATATAACTTTCATTCCATGAGACAGAATGTGCTTCTAATATTTACTTTTCTGATAGCTGGTTCATAGATGTAGAACGAGCCTACATTTTCGTTAGAGTCGATTTTATGGATGAGATACATAAAAGAAAGGCAGCTCTTGCCGAAGGAACTTCCCTTGCTACTGAGTTGCACGAGGAAGATAGTGCTCATGTTCCAATAACTCAGTATTCCACTTCTAAGCTAACTATATTTGATTTTTACGAAAAAGAGCATGGGTATGAGTCATTTTAAGAGTTATTTTGATGTCATCAAAATTAATCCTTCCTTATCCCGTTGTAAAACATCAACATTTGATAAATAGTTTATAAGGTACTGCTGCTAAATAATGAAAGGGGATAAAGATTATTGGGAATAATTTAGATGTGGCGTGGGACAAATTATGCCGTCGATACGAGAACCCTCGAGTTTTACTTTTTAATCACATAGAGGCTTTAATTTACCTTAAGAAAGCCAAATGAAAGTCTGTCTCATAAAATAATCATTTCCTTGATGTAGCCGAGTAGGCAATCCAGAACTTGCGCAACCTAAATTGCCCTGTCGATAGCTGGGATCTTTGGTTTGTTCATCTTCCTCGTACAATTAGGGATATGAATAGCGGTAAATATGTCCAATACGAGTGAATTAATCCATAGAATAGGTAGTTGCATGTTGGTAATAGAACTTGAGGGTACCCCAACTAACAGCACGTTTTTGCTTGCTTAGTTTGCTATTTTTATCTTTTTAAATGGTGCAGTTTATACTGATATATTAATACTAATCCTTTTAAATGCATGATATGTAGTGCATGTTTTGTGAGAATACACCCCCTTCCACACACCTTTGTGGAGGCTTGCAGGGTATTATGTAGATGTGGATCTTATAGGAGGGAAGTTGGACCCCGAAAACAGAGAGGCCTGGGAAATATCACATGAGGCATCCGACGATTTCCCTTCCTCCAAGCAGCTGCCTGACTTTCTTAAAAATCGGGCCCGCTCGCTGGATGCCAACAAATTAGATATCACTATATAATTCTCCAGTCTGAGTCCACGTCCGTCTAAGAGCCATTAGTGCCAACATGTTCCACACACATGTCACTAAAAGACCTTGCGACCACTGCAAAGATTTTTCTTTGTCATCTTTTGGAGCGCTGTCCAAAATTCCATAATACATCCTATGAGTAACGAGTGGAATTTACCCAAAAGAGTAAGCTTTGTGCGAATTTGTCTAAGGAAGGGGTACTTCGCATCAAACCGTCAGTCTCCAGGGTGGTCCAAGTTTGTGGTAAAAGACACCATACGAAGCCGCATTAGGATAAGCTCTCCCCTCAGGATTCCCCTATGAGTTCAGACTCCTCCTGTTGCCCTCTGAAGCATCATAAGCTAATAGCAGTTCAACTACATTTTCAGTCAATACTTTGCCTATAGGAAATACTACATTAATGGCTACTGCTGAATCCAGGAACTGAGGTGTCGTTTGTGACAGAAAGCGTGACACAAGCACTTGGACTTCCCCGCACTCCAGCTACTGCATCTGTGCAGGGTGTTAAGATGGGTGCAGTACCTACTGGAGGCTAAGGGCAGAGTTAACCTCAAACTTGAGGTTCACCATTGATAGGCCTTTTTTAATCCAGTTCCCTGCTCTCGTGCTAAATACGCTTACGAATTTCCTTACTACCAATACAATACCCACGAAGGATTGGGATCATGTAAAATATATGCCTCTTGCAGATCCTCAGTGTGATGCACCAGGAAAGATAGTGCCTTTTAGGCGCTGATATTTACGCTGCAGTATTGAAACTTGGACTTCGTCCAGGGTCAGCAGATACACCTGTAGCTCAAAATACAGCCCTAGTATGGGTTATCATTGGACAGACCAAAAATCGACCAAGTTCTACATCTAATGCATCTACAGTGGTAATGCCGCATACTTTAGTTGAGACTTCGTTGGGCGATGCCAATAATCGTTTCTGGAAATTGGAGGAATTAGGCGGGCACATCCATCTATCTCCCGATAGATGGATGTGCCCGTCGATATGAGGCTGACTATATGCAGCTTGGTATCTAGGATGGATAGGGGGTCGATGGTAAGGTAAAAATTATCGAGGAAAATTTTAAATGGGAAAAAAGCATCAAGAGAGAAACAGATTGGGAGAAAGAATTTCAGTGACAGTAGTGAATTTTTGTAGTTTAAGAAATAAAATAGCAGATGGTAGAAATGATTCACTTTGTACTTATTCCACGAATTTATTTTAACCCAACCGTTTTTGACGTTAGCACGTCATCATCAGGGGTACAATCTTCGAAGTTTCTGGGAGCGCAAGTCACATATATACAAAATTCCTGGGGGTAGGGGTTAGGTGAGAAGTGGTTGAGGGAGGGAAGAGCCACACACGTTGCTGCACCGTTGAGAGGCTCTCAACGGTGCAGCAACGATTGCCTTCTCCATGGCCAGAAGCTCCAATCAGCTTTACCAGCAATTAATACTCTATGGTGCTTTTTAACGAGTTGTATTCGTCTCGGATATTTTGAAATGGTACCGACAGACTTGGATGTATCCCTAAGACTTGGACTGGCAACGTTTTATATGGCGTTTTTCACCTGAATAACCAATCCAGGACTTTTGCCTGAGGACTGTCACGTATGGAACAGCTTCTGCTCCTTATTAAGCCATCCGTACGTTGAAACAACTGTTGGGCAATGAAGGACACCAATATTGACGAGAAATGACTGCACTCAGGCTACAAACTTATGTAGATGATATATTCTCTGGAGGTGATGCCATGTCAACAAGAAATGAATTTATAACTATGGTAAAAACAGCGGGTATCTCCTTTGATAAATGGGCTGCCAACCAGATGGAACTGCTTGAAGGATTGACCACAATGGAAGGAGAAGAACTGCCGATTCATCTAAAGTATTCTGTGTCTACTCTAGGTTTCAAGTGGATTTCAGCTCAAGATTACTTCTGTTTTAAATTGGTTCTTCCTAAATCTCCCTCAGTGACAACGAAGTGTTTGAACCTGTCAGAAATTTCATGACTTTATGATCCACTGGACTGGCTTGCACCATTTCTTATTCAATTTAAGATATTCGTACAAGAATGATATTTGGATTCAAGGATATGAGTGGAATTCGCCTATATACGAATCCATGTTAGCTTACTAGAATGCTCTCCAAACACATCTGCCATTGATATCGGAGATAAGCGTACCACGTTGGTTTAATATTGTATAAGGTTGGAAATTGGAACTGCATTGTTTTGCAGAGGCCTCTGAGTGAGCTTACGCTGCCGCTGTCTATATTGTAGTCTTGCCAGATAACGACTGCAATATCCCTGATCCCTGATCATGACCAAGACGCCGATCAAAACTCAGATCCTACCAAGTTGGAGTTTAGCGGAGCTCTTCTTTTGACTCATTTACTCATTTTTAGAATTCTGTTAACTCGAGGTTAAACATTTTTCCGGACTGTATACGCAGCATGCACACGCCTTCATGCTTTTTTATACACCCTGTACTTCACCGTCTCATCTTTCAACCACGCTGCGTTATAAGAAAATGTACACGACAAAAGTCGAATTAGCATATACTAGATAGGTGTGTCCTCTTCAGTTCCAGTAATCTCAATATAAATTCAATTAAAAGCTAAATACATTGATTTGATAAATTACGATAAATTTTGTGCTCAGTAACTCAGCTAATATTACGGTGGAGATCCGCGTTTCAATTCCCGAGAGTTGTATTCAATCGTACCCAGCCAAAACCAATCTGGGGTTTTCCTGAAGATCTTTCTAGGAAACCGCAGGATGTACTGGAATTGTAATTGTTCAATCTAACACCATGTTTTGTAATTTTCACACGCCATTAGGATTTTGAAAGGAATCGACGGAGGATCGAAAGTTGAGATCTGGGATCGGAATCGGTAAAATTTTTAATCGATCCATTGTCATTTTATAATAATGAGCGATTTTTTCAGGTTCCACTTTCTTACTGTGAGTCACTTGAGCGCTACTAGTATAGGAGATAACTTCTAACTCGAAATTACGTCCCCGTTCTGTGAATTGGAAAAAGTCATTTTCATTTTCAATGTGCTTGCCCTTTCAGAGGAATATTTCTTATTACTTCTGTCAAGAAGGATTCGATAAGAGCTTGAAGTTGATTGCGATAGAAGCACAAATGTATTTGTCCCCCCATTAAAAACATATCTACCAAGCCCTTGACGAGGTTCTAATGGAATTGACATCAAATCAACCTTTTGTGATACGATGACAACGCATTCTGGGCCATATGGTTGAATTGTTTATTCAAAATGCGATACGGCCGTATTTACCACAAAATTGCCATCAGTCATAGTTGGTGAAATACTGAAAAATTATTGCTCAATTCAGCAGAAATGTTTAAGGAACCTGTATTATCTTCAAGATAATGATGGTCAATTCCTTTTATTTTATGAAATGTGTTATTGTTTTGTTTAGAAATGTGTATTGTAGGAATAATTGGGTCGCACATAGATCCCATTGCTTCATGAGACTAGCTTTGAAAGATCTGTTTAAAAATTGCTTAAATTTTTAGCTTATTTACAGCTACTTTTTCAAATAGAATTGGTACTGGTACTAATCATTATCATATAATATCTATATTACTCGTTAGGTACTCACAATTAGCAAATTATGTTAAATAAGGAGGGAATTATTTTTATACTTTTATTTCATGGGTAATAGAAAAGAGTAAATAGGCAACGGAAGGAATGTTGTTATCAATGAATTAGTAGCAATATCATACATATTTAATTTTTAATCTCGGATTTATTTTTATTATTTCTTTATCAACGTTACAGAGTAAGGTTCACAAACATGATTACGCAAGTAGCAACTGCAAAGTAATTTTAAAAAATTGTAGGCTCTAATACATCAAATGATAAGTGGACAAAAGAAAAAAGTATGGAATGAATAATAAAAAATATATGAATGGTGGAAACTTTATAGTTGAAATCAGTGTGATTGTTTTTTCAAACGGTCAGGAGAAAAAACATGATAATGTCTACCATTTCCTAGTAACAAAATTGCAAAAACAAGTTTATCTCTTATTGCTACTCATAGCAGTCAGCAGGGATACTCATAACAGTCACGGATAACATTTGCATGAAAAACTCTAAACCAATCCAACACTAAATTCCTCATGGACTTGTGACCCCAAGCAACCCATCCCCCTTAAAACACACAACCCATTCGCCAATAATTGAAGGCGCTTTGGTAGGAAAATTGAAGAGTCGTCCCCCCAACCCACGCCTCCTTCTCGGAAGTCCGTGGATGCGAAAGAAATCGCTCTCGTAATTGACATATCTCCCCCAGAACGCTTCCCGAGATGGGAATGAATTAAATTGATGGGAAAAAGTAGGAAGCGGCGGTGTCCTCAGGGCGGGACATCTGGCCGGGCCTTGGGCCGAGGGTGGGCAAGGGGGGCGAGGGTGGTGAAGGGGGTTGAAGGGAAGGGTCGGGGTCTGGGGCGTGGGGTGGGATCGGGAATCGGTTGAAGACAGGGAATAAGATGATTGGAAATGGACGGGGAGAAGTAAATGTAGAATTGGCACGAGCTGAGGGGACGGAGGTTGTGGAAGAAAACGACGAACGAAGGGAAATGATAAGGAAAACAGATCGCTGGTTTTCTTTACGGAGCGGGGAAGAGTTGACACTTGCTATTTGCTTCTCGCACGACGGAGTGGAACTGTTTCGGGGTGCAATGTTGGTGCATGCACCGCTCGTAACGATTAAAAAATACAAACTCGGAGTCGTTCAGACGCCAAAGGGATAAGTGACAGCTGGTATGATGCCGTCGTTTTCAGGGAACAGTGTCTCCGACAAAGAAAAGAGCGTGCCAAGGATGGAAATAATAGGAAACTGTTCAGATAACAAATAAGGGATAAAAAAATGGCTTTTGTGAATGAGCATTGTAAGAAGTACAATCGATACGTGGCGTGGTGTTGGAATGCCTAAACATCCAATCGAGTAAAATTTGTGCTGTGGGGCTCAAGCTTGTAAACACAACGTGTAAATTATTCAATTTTATTGTAATTTCCAAAATATGCTGAACACATGGAGTGACTGTGTGAAACGTTCTGCAGTTTTGCATCATCTTGTGATCACGCTACTTAGCAAAGTAACCCCTGTCTCTAAATTGAATATTGTATGTACTACCAGTCCATAAACTATGATAAAAACAAATAGTACAACGGTAGAGCGAGCAAATAGAAGAGTAAAATCACAGAAAAACTCAAAAAAGATGTATGCTGAAATATGAACAATTAACTAAGGATAACTGGTAATAATCCCCCTACATCCCTATTATTATCAGTATACCCCTTCATTAATGATAGAAGCACAGCCATCAAAGCTTTCCCAAGGCCTTGATATCGGAATGCTATGTATTATTCTGGCCACGATTTACTGGTATTCTTGACACCACATCAAAACCTGGCTCTTATTATGGCTTCACTCTTTTTTGGAATTCCCTATTCTGCTAATATTAGGCACACCTGGCTAACTTCCGGGAGGATGGGACAGATGAGATACATTTAACTTAACGACTTAGTGACAAAATTAGTGAAAAGCTATGGCTCTCCGCATCCGATGCCATACTCTGCGCAGACGTCGAATGGTGTTCAAGACCATTCTGGCAGCCTAATGTCGTGTTGAGTGCCAACTGTCGAAGTTTATTTACCCGAAGATACCCCAACGATTCCGACATGTCACGAATTTACGGGCAGGTTATATTTTGAGCTATGACCGCTAAACTGTTAAAGTTCCACCGAAAACGTTTCGACTAGGTTTAATCTTATCACTAATTTGGAACGCACGGCCGAGATGAATTAAACTTTTTTGCCATTGGTTTGGTAGTTCAATATATAAAAAAATAGCTACCCATCACATCCGGTGCTGCGGAAATATGGTCGTTTAACTTGGTTTTACATGTTCCAGGATTGAAGTGAAAGTGATTAGTGATATAATAATCAGTGGTAGTAATAGTTATTCGGGGAAGAGTGACAAAATTAGTGAAAAGCTATGGCTCTCCGCATCCGATGCCATACTCTGCGCAGACGTCGAATGGTGTTCAAGACCATTCTGGCAGCCTAATGTCGTGTTGAGTGCCAACTGTCGAAGTTTATTTACCCGAAGATACCCCAACGATTCCGACATGTCACGAATTTACGGGCAGGTTATATTTTGAGCTATGACCGCTAAACTGTTAAAGTTCCACCGAAAACGTTTCGACTAGGTTTAATCTTATCACTAATTTGGAACGCACGGCCGAGATGAATTAAACTTTTTTGCCATTGGTTTGGTAGTTCAATATATAAAAAAATAGCTACCCATCACATCCGGTGCTGCGGAAATATGGTCGTTTAACTTGGTTTTACATGTTCCAGGATTGAAGTGAAAGTGATTAGTGATATAATAATCAGTGGTAGTAATAGTTATTCGGGGAAGACGACTAATAGATTTAGTCACGTGGGCCAGGACGGAGTCTTGAACTCGAAGTGCTCTCCACACAGTAAGCAAGAGAGGACCGGTATAAAGATAAACTATCTATGCCACTGCCAGGATTTGAACTCAGGCCCTTGAGATGGGAAGCCAGTACTCTAGCCACACCACCAACGTATGTCTTGGATGAGATTATACCTACGTCTACAAAAAAACCTGAAAGCCACCATTGGACTTTCAGGGTTCACACCAAGGTGTGAGATAGGAGTTTAATCTTCGCTAAACATGTTGTACCTATATATTCCAAGAGGAAAAGTAGCTACACTTTAGTAAATTTTTAACTATACATAGTTTTTAAGCATAAAAATTTAATATCACACCATATAACGTGTATTTAAGTCATGATGCAGATGGCATGAATGTCAAAGGTGGGGTTAAAACCATGATACTTCCGTTGTCAAGCCAGCAAGGCACTGGCTGGCTATCTGGCTACTGCAGTCTGTCTTTCTGGCTACTGCAGTCTATCTGGCTGCTGTGCATTGATGAAATGCCAGTTGTTTCAAAAAAATTGAAATAGTCTGTAAGATAGAGACAGAAGACAAAATTGTACTTTGGCGTAATCAGCCCAAATATTAATTTTATATTCATAAAATGCAGTGATATTAATCTTATTTTGGTCGAATACAATTGTAAACTCCGGCGTTAGTGAATATATATTCATAAATTTGATTTACCCATTCTATCGTGAATGTATTGTCAGGAGACGGAATAACTTCCAAGGAAGCAATGTAGAATAAGGCTTTAGGATACTCCGTTCCGTTCCGTAGTGCTTTACGAGGGCTTTTGCCCTTTTCCTTTCCCTCCTGCAGCATATTTCCCTCACCAGGGAAGCTTTTAAGGGAGTGCTTCTGCTTCAATTTAATTCTATGTAGTGTTTTATTTGCTAAGTGTTGTGGCTTTGTAAGTGGTGTCTTTTACTTGTGTAGTGTAAATGTTTGCGTTTAGGAAGAGGATTTGGTGGTACTTCTACTATCGTACCGTTTTGGAGCAAACTTGGGTGTTTGTATATATTGGTGCGTTTTTTTGGTGGGAACATTATATATCTTTCCTGCCTTACCGGATTGGGATTACATGTATATAAGAGTTGCACGTTTTTTGGAGAGTTTTTGACTTTGCGTTATTTTTAGTCTGGTTCAGGCGGAATGAATGGATTTATTTTGACTGCTGCAACTGGAACCTCATTAGGAGCGTTTGGAATAAAATATTGGTTATCTACTTTTTGTTGGGGTAACCGAGGAATCGCTTGTAAGTCGGTATTGGATAGGTTTGGGTCGAGGTGAATTATTGAATGGTGGATGGGCACTTTCTTGGGTTTTGAAGCAAATTTTTCTATGGATTCAAGGATAATTTGTGGAGGGTGGGCATGGGAGCTAGGGAAAGGTTTCCAAAGGTTGAGGAATAAATGATTTGGGTGTCGGTCAATTGATTTCTTTAGGGAGACACACTTTTGAGTGAAATGTTGAGAGACATAGTCAACTCCGAGCTCATTATGGAGTTGTCGGTTTGTGTGGAACCATCTGGCTCCAGAGATTCCACGCACGGATTTATTTTGGAAAATTTGGATTTTATGAAGCTGCGATTTGGATAAGGATGCAGTCCAGATTTCGGAGCCATAGAAGACCGCAGGTCTCACTATGGTCATGTAGAGGAGTTTTTTCAACTTCAAAGATAGTTGACTCTTGTAATTTAGCAGCGGGTATAGACCTGCTCTTGCTGCCTGGAATTTTTTGATGACATTTTTGAAGTTGGTATGAAAAGTTAATTTATCATCTAGATAAATGCCTAGAAATTTGGTTGAGGAGGACATTGGTATGTTTTGGCTATTAAATGAGAGTGAAGGGCCAGTTTGGCGTAAGGAATGTTTGGTTTTGTCTCTGAAGAAGACAATCTCAGTACATTTGCTTGGGTTTATGGCTATTTTCCATTGCAATGCCCATTTGGAGTATTCATCTAGATGAATCTGGAGTTGCTTGCGTGCCACACAGAGCCATGCATGTGAGGAGGTGAATGTCGTGTCATCTGCAAACAGGAATGTGTTGGTTTGTGTAGTGAGAGGAATGTCATTTGTGTAAATGTTGTATAGTGTGGGTGAGAGGACAGCTCCTTGTGGCACGCCCGCTTGGATTTGAAATTTATTTGTAGTGTTATCTTGGTAGGAAACTGTGAAAGATCTATCTGACAGGAAGGATTTGAGAATTTTAATTAAATTAGTGGGGAAGCCGGATTTTATAAGTTTGTAGACAAGGCCCTGGTGCCAGACTTTGTCAAAGGCCTTGTCCACGTCAAGGAATACCGCTGATGTCAATCTGTGGTCCTCTTTTTGTTGTATGACAGTTTCTACAAGGCGGGCAAGTTGATGTATTGTTGAAGTTTTTGGAGTGAAGCCGGCTTGATGGGGAATTTGATTTGGTAGAAAAATTTCTTTGATATGATTTAATATGCATTTCTCCAAGAGCTTTGCAAACGTGTTCGTTAGTGAAATAGGACGGAAGTTGTTAGGATCCGTGAGATCTTTGTTAGGTTTTGGTAATAAGATAATTTTAGCTTCTTTCCAGATAGGGGGAAAATAATTTGTGTGAATGCAGCTGTTAAGAAGGGCGTGTATTAATGGGATGAATTTAGGTGGGAATAATTTTATTGCTCTGGGAGGAATGTTATCCGGGCCGGGAGATTTGTTGTTGGGTAGTGCAGCAATAAGAGTTTGTAATTCTTTGAGTGAAATGTAGTTTGGTTTTGATGAGGGAGCTAGTGTTAATGAGTCATATTCTGTGTTGACTATATCCTCTGTTTCAGTGTGTTTGAGTGTTTGGTTAATTTGAAATCTGGTGTGGAGCATGGAGGCAAAGACATTGGCTTTTTCTGCTGGATCCGTGATAGATTTATTATTTATGGTTAGCGGGGGAGAATATTTCTGTTTGTTACGTAGCGCGTGCGCTAATCTCCAGACTGAATTGTCTTGTGTGGATAAATTCTGCAGAGTGCTATCCCAGGCTTTATTTCTATGTGAAGTGATTTCTTGTTTAATGATTTTGTTGAGTTGGTTTATAATGAGTTTCAGGTGTCGTTGTCTGCTGTGTGCAAACTCCCTTCTGGCTCTGTTTCTTTTTGTGATTAAGTGTTTGATGTGTGATGGGAGAGTGCATGTATTGAGTTCTTTAGGTTTGTGTGAGTATAGTGATCTTTTTAAGGCATTAGTGATGCAAGTGTTTATTAGGTGAATTGTTTGGTCAATGGATGTTTCTGTGTTTTCTATGTGTGTGTTTATAGTGTTGTATGTGAGATTGTTTTCTAGTATTTCTGTGTATAGCTCCCAATTTCTACTGGTGGAAGGTTTGCTAGGAGCAAGGATAGGATTTAAGTCGAAATCCGTGAGTACCGGGAAGTGGTCTGACGATCCTTCATACAGTACTTGATTTTGGTGGGCGGTATAAATGTTTTTGGTTAAGCAAATGTCTAATATGTCTGTAGATTTTGTGTTGTGCGAGTGAGTTGGTTCATTAGGCGCTATGACATTTATTGACTTTTGTAATACGTATTTTTGCAGCAGTCGTCCTTTTGCATTTGTGACTTTGCAGCCCCAAGCTTTGTTTTTGCTGTTTATATCTCCAAATAGGAGAGTGGATAATTTGGCTGGAAAAAGGATGTCCAACTCTTCCATCAATAGTGGTTTCTTTGGAGATATGTAAGCTGAGATTACATTGATTTCTCCTGCTTTTGTGGTTATTTGTACTCCTGTTACTTCAATGTTACTGATGTTGGAGTAATGTATTTGTTTGTGTTGTAATGATGTTTTGAGGCCGATGGCAACTCCGCCATAAGATGTTTTGGTGGTTGTGTGTCTGTCCTGTCTGTAGAATGTGTAACCTGGGATGCGAATATGTTGAGATGCTTTGAGGCATGTTTCGGAAAGTGTGATTAGGTCTGGTTTGTGATTTTCTGTCATGAGCTTTAGCTCTTCCATGCGTGGTGGAAGATGGCAGCAGTTCCATTGCAGAACTCGGAGGTTGACTATGTGTTTTTGATTACTGTTGTGCTCCATAAAGAAGGGTAAATAGTTCAAGGGCGTGCTTTAGAAGGATAGGGATGGCTTCGGTGAAGGAGTGGATACAGAGGTAAGACGGGATTTTGCTCAATCCCCATTGAATTAATGCAGCCCAATTCAGGGAGCCATCTGGTGCTCTGAGCGAAGAAATCGCTGTCGTTGCAAGTGGTACAGTGGAAAATGATTGGGGTGCTGGGGATGTGGGAATGGGATTGCTGGGAACGGATGTGGGGATTTCAGGTGGTTTCGGTGATGATGGTCTAACAGTCGATTCCGAGGTTGTTGACACACCGCTAGTTGGCGGCAGGATTGGAGCTGGTTGGAAGGTCGTCCTATTGAGGTTTTGTGGTGCATTAATTTTTTCTTTGGGTGCTGATCTCTGGGGTTTTGGCTCCTCGTAGTGTCTAAGGGGATTTCTTGTGAACGTGTTTGGTGTGTGTGGTTTTGTATGTAGATACGGTACTTCTGCACATGCTTCATCGCCAGATGTGGATTGATGCTCAGTGTTAACTTGGTCAATTTCCAGCACTTGGAAGGTATTATTGGTAGGGAATAGCTCTCTGGCAACAACAGGAGTTTTTTGGGATTGAGGATTTCGGGTTTGCCATGGGTTTCTGGTAGGAGTGGGTGCAGGTTTTAGGTTTATGATAGGATGAGTTGTGCTTGGGGTGGCCTTTGTTGCATTGCGTCGCATGTCGGCAATTTTTCTCACAAATTTCGGACATTTTTTGAACGTTGCTGTATGAGGACCTCCGCAGTTGAAGCATTTAGTAGGATGACCAAGTGGTAGCGTGCAATCGCCAGTATGGTGGGGTTTTGCACAGCGAGCACAGTTCGGGTCAAGCTCGCAGTAGTTTTTTGTATGGCCTATGCGGCAACATTTGGTGCATTGCGCTGGCCCTGTGGATCTGCGGTATTCTTCAATGGTGATGGGTATGCCTCTAATGGTGGTTATTTGTAGTAATTCTGCTTCTTGATTCTTATTGGTGAGTAGAATTTTGTATAGGTTTGTTGACCTAGGTGCCGTCTCCTCCGTAGTATCCTTTAATGGTCTGGTGGTTGTCAATATTTCGAATAAGTCGATATCAAATCCTTGGTCAGTAAGTTCCTGTTTAAGGAATTCTTTTGGTAGTTCTTTTGTTAGTCCTTTTATGACATAAATACGTCGCTGTTCCGACGGTAGGGCATTTGTAGAAAATTGCGCTTTGGCTTGTTGCAGGATTTCTTTAATTTTCCTGAAATCCTCTAAGCATCTTGCGTTTATGATGATGCATTGGTTTGTGATAGTGGTTCCCATGGGGTAGTTAATTTGTTTCTTTATGTTGTCATAAAGCTTTGCATATAATTTAAAGTCATATAGGCGAATGGCCGGTATTCCTGAGGTCTTTTTGGTGTAAGGTGTTCGTGGATCTTTGTTAGTGGGAACAGGAAGGTTTGATTTTTTGTTAGGGGATTTTTTGCGACTGATGGTTGTCCAGTCGGATTCGTTAGTGGAGGTTGAGGGATTTGGTTTGCCAGTTTCAATCTGCGGGGGAATTATGTGTTCTGCAACTGTGGGTGTGTTTGGCCTAGCTTGATTAGTGTAGTGAGCTTCCACTGGTTGAGGGTATTTCTTTTGCGTTGCAGGGAATTCTTTTTTGGCAGTCTCGTTTTTTATCTTTAGTTGGTGTCTTGTCATTATCTTCACGGGGCTATTGATAGTTAATTCTTCCTCTGAGGATGAACTGTCTGATTGGTAAGAGCATTCGGAGTCATTGGATGAATGGCATGTTTCCGTGGAATCTTGTTCCATTTCTTCCGTGGGCTCTTCAGCCGGGGATTTATCAGCTCCCTCCATGTTGAGTCACGATGAGTCGTGTGTTGATGTTCGGAGCGATCTATTTTACGTATTCGTTAATTTAGGTATGTTCCAATATGGTCCGACAGTAAATTAGTAGCGTTGGCCTTTTTTCTGCCGCGTATTTATATATTCTGATGGGTTGCTCCGATACGGTCCGACAGTGGAAGGGTAGAGTCGGCGATTTGGTGGTTTTCCTTATATATGGGTGGTTCCGCTATGGTCCGACAGTAAATAGTTGGGTTCGGCCACTAGTGATTTTGAGATTACTGCAGGGACGGTAGGAAGGTGGGATTTGGGAGCCCTGACAAGTGGACCGCTGCGATTCACCAGACGTGCAAGGGAGGTGCAAGCCCTCTGCCTGGATCCTCAACAGAAGACAACCAAGGAAGTTTGCGCGAGTGCAAGGACACCTTCTCACAATGATTCAGGTGGGACTACGTTAGCCACCCTTATGAGAGTTCCTTTGCGCAAGGAAGGAAGGAAAGGGATGCAGTAATTGCGTTGTCTAGTATCCGAAGGCGTTGTCCAAGAGATGCAGTGGTCGAAAAACAGTAGAGTGTGGTCCAGTCGGTGCAGTGGTCAATACAGGAGAGAAGGTCCAGTCGGTGCAAGGTCAATCCGGAGAAAGGGCAATCCAAGAAGAGCGATGGTCTGGTTTCCGATGAGGCGGCACAGGATCCGAAGCGGCGCAATGCACTGTCGCGTAGAGCGTTCACCTACAAAGGAAGAATCATTTAGGATACTCAATCTTCTTAGACCTGCTACTTTTCGTGAGCCGGACCATAGCGTAATCAACCTGATAACAACTGCCAGGCTAAATATCTTCCTCACGAGGCAGGATTATTAGTTTTCGGAGATTTTTCAAACTTTGAAATCCCGAATAAATAATCTATGATATTGAGGTTCCCTCAGGGCAGGATAAGAACAGCATTGACGCATGATTAGAAATTTGGAAAATTTTTGTTTGATTAACCGGTTATTTGTGAGAATTTTAGAATTGAAGCGTTAGATAAAATTGAAATTTGCCTGGCGTGACTTGGTATGAGATAAAATATAATCAATATCTTTCCCAGAAATAATTTTGTCTGGAAAAGCACTTTTCCGGACTGGATCATGACGGCGAGAATTCACTATCTCACTCTCACAGTAACCTTCCTCCAAATTGTGGGTCCGTTTACTCAATCTCATTTGATGCTTTCCGTCGCTTCTGTGCTGGCTAAGGCGTTTACTTTAGCCCAAATTAGTTTGCCCTCGGAAAAGTGTCACTTAGAATAGAATCTTTGATAACCCTTGGCTGGGAAATAATGCCCGGACGCGAGAGCACCAATCAGAGCTCAAGGAGGAAAGATGGGAAGCAGTCCCTCGACATCATGGAGACTCGAGGTGAAAATGCGTGGAGGGTCGAGCGATTTGAATTTGATCCGCATATTATTAGATAAGAAGTGAAAAATCGTTCATTGGAGAGAGAGAGAGATAGGAGTTTAAAAGTGCCTCAGTTTCACTATCACCGAGATCTTGGATAAGTATGGCCAGTTAGGGTCAAAGATGACGTCACTGGGAGGAGATTAGGCTAAGAGAGAGGATGGAGTATCGAAAGATATGTTTTAATTCCATTTCGCTTTTTTTTGCCATGTTTAGGTACTTTGCTTGGAGGTAATAAATCAGTGGAATGATCTTTCATGAAGAAATTCTGGATAGCTGAGGTCAACCAATTTTAACCACTTATTTTTCATATAAGTGAATATCGGAGTCTGGTGAGCATCCAACAAAAATTTGGGCGTCCGGCTATTTTTACGTTTTAAATCGTACAGGATAGAATGAAATAAATACATGTGTATTAAATATCCAGTATAATAACTTTTCTTGTAGGCTTCATTTCAGATTTAGGTTATTAAATATTTCTTATAGTTCTGAGATTTGTTTCCTTGTGCACTCAGGACTATGAATTTACAACACGTAGAAGTTTAGAGCCTAGAGATATACTCTTACGACTATAATAAACTTTTCTGTTCTCCACTAAATATTTATTGACCGCTCTACTATTTTTGACTTTAAAAGGTCGAAACCGGACGGACGGATGAGTCAATAATAATTCTGTGCAATACAGCTAATTTTATTTTACTTGTGAGCATTTTGATGCTCCACCAATTCAACTTGCCTGAAATTGCTATGACTTTATACACTTTATGTAGAGGCTGAAAAAAATATGCTTTTTTAATAGTGGCCTAAATTTAAAAAATTTTAGTGGGACGGATTAATTAATCAGAGCGACGGAATAAGACCCACTTAATATTTCCTAAATCGCAACTTAGATTTTCGTAATGATTTCTATCATACACAGTTAATACGTAGTTTTTGAACTAGGAGCTTGAGCTGAAACAACTGCAGTGTTTCCTGCACTTTAATTACACCTGTTTTTAAGGAAACGTGAAAATTGAAAACATTCCTCTTTATCTAAAAAGAAAGAATCAGTAAACAAAATGGACGAGCGTCTTAAGCCACAAAAACATTTTGGAGTGCATTAATCATCGACGGTAATGAAGCCCGAGATGGCAGTGCGCAATCCTCAAATGGGATTTTTAATTTTAATTTTTAATTAAACCCAAAACCTTTGGTGAACCATTGTATTTTCAATTGGCGAAAAGGGTAAATAGAGAGGTGAAGTGATAAGACATTCCCCTCCTCGTAGAATATTTCCAGAAATTAAGAATTTTTCCAGATACAGTATAAGAGGAGCCATTTCATGGGTTCTAATTCTGCCCATGTACCCGCCCTTGTGGTGGCTTGCAGGGTAACGTGTAGATGTAGATTAATACTAATTTCTGAAACACCATGCGTGTAATGTCAGGAGGATACAAGACAACACTGATGAGGAGTCGAAGACCAGATGCTTAGGGAAGATAGGCTCCTTTTCCCCACCAGGCACTGTCAGATACCTGTCTCATATGATCGAGGAGAGATGTTTGCAAATTTAACGCGAAGGACTGAGCATAAGATCTCGAGGAAGCGCTGACTCTGCGCAGGAACGAGATGGGGCGATAAAGCCCAAATAAAGCCGGGTGACGCCCGCTCGAACGGCGCCTCTGCTTTGCGAATTATCGGGGCCTTGGGAGGAGAGAATTGGAAAGAAAAAAAAAGTGAGCGTTCGATTCGTTCCGGATGGATAAAAATCGTGGAGCGAGTGAATGAATGAACGAGACCGGGCATGTCTGAAACTCCGGACGGGTAATGGGAAGATCCTCGGCGAGAAGGGAGAGGTATCGGTGGTGATGGTTAGCGAGTCGTGAAGATGGTTCGGTTATGGTTGAAAAAAGGGGGAGGCGGGTGGAGAGGCGTCGGGGGTGAGTGACACTTGATGGGTGAGGGAGGATGGTGGAGGGGAAGGAGGGGGGGGGCGCAGAGGGGCAGGCGGGGATGGGGCAGAGAGGAAAGAGCCCAGACAGGAAACCGAAATCATTTGGAGGGCGACGGTAATGCCGCGCCGCACTGATTAGACCTCAACTCATATTCCCTTCCCCTTTGCCTCCCCCTTACCCTCCCCACCACTCTCTCCGTCTCGCCCACTCCCTCTTTCAGCCTGAACTCCCAAATCTCTCTCTCTCTCTCCGTACCTTTATCTCCTTGTCGCTTTGTCACATCACCGCTTCACGGTCGCAAGTGGATCCAAAATTTAAAAAAATAACCGTAGGTAAGGCCGTCTGGTCAGAATGAAACGAACCTGATCCTTGACGGCTTTGGATGTGTCGCTTTCACCGACAATACTATCGCAGATGTTGAAGAACATGTGGTGACGCCTATGAAGGTGCTGAGAACTCTCCATGCCGCTGAAGGATTAGAACCAAAGTTTCTGGAACTTCGTTTCAAAAGTGATCGAATAAAGCTTAGGCTAGAAAAATAACGCAAGGTTCAATTTACATCCTAACTTACTATATAATTGAAGTGAGAATGAATGCCATAGAATGAATGCCTTTTTTCTTCTATTTTTACTTTAAGAAAACTAAATTTCAGCATTTTGAAAAAACCAAGTCCTAGACAGCAGGGATATACACAATGCCTATCATAACTTAAAAATATAGACCAAAAATGTTCGTTGGCTGTGGTGGCAAGGCTGGTGACGCGCTGACCTGGCAAGCCAAAGGTCGCGGGTTTGAATGCTAGCCGGAGCATGGCTGTTGTGTTTGTCCGAGGACTAGGATCTTATGTTATATGCATACCTTAAACGTTGGCCCTCCTAAAATTCAAGACTACTGCTACTTCTATTAAAATAAACGTACTGATTTGATTTGTTCTTGACCTGAGGGGGTGTGCTCAAATCTTTCGAGATTAATTTTGGTACGTAACTAACAGTAAGAACTAGTAGCATATTTTTACACAGTATTCGGGATTATTCCGTACTGGAATTAATCTCGAATGGGTGAAGTATCCCCCCCTCCAACCTAATTTTAGCTCGTGAGATAAATTCAAGGCCTTTCGTTAAGTCTGATAACTGATAGCGTGCAATTGCTGAATAATAATTATATCAATGGGGCTCATTATGTTATTTGGAATTGCGATTCACTAATTCATGTGCATTTAGCGTATGAAGTTCATACCGATTGATCTTCATTTATATCGCCTTGTATATAATTAGCAATCCTAAGTAGAGGTGGTATTTCGATCGTTGGAAGTGCATCGACAACAACGGCCGAATTGTAGCATTCTCATTTCAGCCATTATATAATGTTGAAGTTGAACTGAAATACTGCCATGTAGTAGTATGGTTTGTATTTTATTAATAAGGCTAGTTTAAAGTGGATATGTTAACACTTCTAACGGTTGAGTACTTCCAGATATTTACGGCAGTCTATTTAAAAAATGTGCTTCACACTATTGGGACATTTTCAGACATCATATGCATCATTCACTCATAAATCTGTATCTCATCTGGAGACATATCTCCCGTGTTATCTTTAAATGTTTTGGCCTTTATTTTGTAATCAAATTAGGAATGGAGGTTATCCACCTGCCCAGTCTTTATCTTAACGTCTATCTAACCTATGCCTGAGCTTTATACTCATACGATCACCTTCACTATTAGCAGGGTACGTCCCCTGGTCTTTGGCATTCCCGTCTCTTTCCATCATATACCCCTCCGTCTTGCCCTTGTGCCTTCACCGTATTCAGGTGAGCATAAAAATTAGATGTTTTTTTGGGTATGAAGCCAGCATAGGGTTAATGATCTCCATTACGCAACTTCCTTTAGACAGCTGAAAATCTTAGTACTAATTCAAAATGGTTACCCTTTCAATGTATACGAAATCACTATTTGACCTTGGGAAAAGTGGAAACTTTTGTAGCTCATCATGATTTACAAATTATTGTTATGGGGTTTAAAGAAATCATGCTTGGATTCACTTTTCAGTTTTGCTTTCATCTACAAGTAATTAAGTTTTCAAAATAAATTTGTACTAAAAGTCTTAGAAATCTACTAAAATCACAAAACATGGCTTTATTTAAGTTTACTAAATTAAATAAAACTGCTCTAACTCTTTTTGTGGTGGCATGATACACATACTATACAGTTTTCTCCAAAAGTACAAAGTATGCATAAATGTGGTCGCATGTATCTGCAAAATATTAAAAATTAAGGCTAGGGACTTTTTTCTCCATATTTCCTATGTTTCCAATCGGAATAAAGGTAGTATCACCTATCCCTAACAATAGCGATCCATCATTAATCGGCAATTCATGCATGTGGTATTAGGGTTTCTGACTTTTATGGAGTATATGTCTCATTTTTTTCTCAGTCACTAAGGGAATACGCCATTTCAAATCCCGGTAATGGAAGGTATGTTTCTTATTAGCAACGGTCCTAACTTGAATGTTGTGAGAAGAAAACTCAATTTAGTACTCTGATGTGTATTCCGCCACTCTCATCCATCGCCCATTACTCAATCACTATTTCTTCCTTTCCTATTCTCACTCCAGCAACGACCATGTTCAAATTTCCCACAAATATTGGTTTTATTTTTAGGCAAGATATCCACTGTTTCCACAAGCTATTCTGTACCTCTATAGTACTGGTCTTAAGTTGAACTACAAGCAACATTTTCAGGCATGGATTCATCTCACAAAATCATTATCAGCACTCTCCTGCTAAGTTCAGTATTGAAACATTGGCCTACAGTTGAGTGCGGTCTGGAGAGAGATCTCCAAGTTCAGTGCCACGTCCGTCGGATGGGACGTTAAACCGCAGCCCCCTTAGGTCTCTCACTTAACGCGTTTCCTAATGTTAACGCTGGATTCATGTCTACACTTTTCCATCCATTCCCTGGATAAGTCCTACCTGTTCTTAATTAACTTACTTTCCGGAATGGCGCTTATGCTCTTGCCTGTCAGTCGCCTACCACAATGACAAAAACAAGAACAGCTCGTGCGGCTCGAAATGAATGTTTCCTCGCTCTTCTCATCTCTCATCACTCCCTCAGCCCCTTCCTTGGAGGGGTCCACCTCATCCAATCCCCCCTCCCCCTGCGCCCCTCCTCTCGCCCTCTCCCCCCACTCCTACGCCCAGACGCGACGTCCCTCCCACTCCACCCCCCCCCCCCAATCCTTCAATTTGCTCTCTCTCCCATGGCGTCTCCGTCGAGTATTAGCACTAATAAATGCCTCCTTTTTTATTTAGGCGATGCGAGGCCGCGATGGCTGTCCCTCCCTCCCCCTCTCTCTCCCTCGGAAGAATATGTGAGAGAGTCCCATCCGAGTGACTAAACGTGGGGTCGATGAGGAGTAATGGGGCTAACTATGAAATTATCATTGAAATGAAGGATGAACCAGGAAGCCCTGTCGCGGGCAAGGCTGAAGGGTTAATTTCCAACCGCCACGCCGGGTCTTTCCCATGCTTATGTAATGAATCACCTACAATTAGAGGGACGTAATTCAAACGAACAGGATGTTTATCGCAATGGTCACTATCCATCAAGGCTAATTCGTGTTACTCTTTGATCATTGCATTACGCTGCGTGTTTACGCTACACTAGTGACATCGCATATCTTAGTCGCACAAATACACACATTGCACTGTAACGTATCAACTGAATTTGAGAAATTTAGAAGCACCTAGCGTATTTTTGCTGACTGGAATTCTGTGCCCACAACGTATTAGTCCATATTTGTGATAGTTCCCCTTAATATAGGAGCTGATGCGGAGAAACTGTGTGAACTGTTATTTATCCAGGAAGATATTACCTCCACGATAACGGTATTACAGATTCAAACATATAAACCGGTTCATCTTCTGCAATGTTTCGATATTAGTGTCCGTCGATTTTTCGTTGCTCGTCATTTCGTTCAGTAGGATGAATATCGTTAGATGTCTCGTGATAACCGAAAATGGATTGATTTAATTATTTGTTCTTAAATATTAAAAAAACGATATAGAAAATATTAGTTAATAAGTTTTGATCTTTTTGGAACATCTTTTGCTATAATGAGGTCGAATACAATGCATGATGATTAATTAGAATAGAGTGCAATTTTAAAAATAGAAGTTACTTTGCTTGACATGTTGAATCACTTGTCTTAGGTTAGGAGTATTTAGAATAAAACTAATATCTTCTAACTTTAGCACAGAAAGATTAGAGCTTCCCTTCTAGCTATTTCTAAATCTGCCAGGGTTGATTGAAGTTCATCCAAGGCATAGTCAATTAAGATTAACTCTGTTGAAATACGGAGACATGGTACAAAATGTGTTTTAAATGTGACGATTATGAGTCCAGGACGAAGCCAGCGACCGCCGCCGCCGTCCTACATCCCAACGGCACCATTTATCCTCTCCTTCGGAACGAATTTAAAAGACGTCTCGATCGCATTTTATTCTTCGCCTATTTCAATTCTCTTTCCCACCCTCGGAGTCCTCATCCCATCTTCTCCGCTGTCTACGCCCTCCCGCCCAATCCGGCCTTCTCCCGATTTGCTTTTGTTCTGCGCCAATTAAACCCAATTCATGAGTCAATGGGGTTCAAGTACTGTGACCCTCTCTCATCCACTTTTACCCATTCCAGATCCCCACCCCATCCACACCAATCGTACCCCTTCTCCCTCCTTCTCTCCTGCTCCTCCTTCTCCTTCCCCCCCCCCACCCCTCTCCTAACGGCCGACCAATGTCAAACTGGTGCACAAGGAACGCGCAGCATCCACTGGCAGCTCCGCTGGCCGCCATAAATCATCACCTCGTGATCAGTCATTTGCCTACCCCATCCACCTCCTGCGCTTTCTCCTCTTGGCCTTCTCTGCTTTCATGCCGTCTCCATGCCCCCCTAGTCCGTGCCATATATTTGAATATTTTATTATAAAATATGCTCCCAGGCAATCTTTTGAATACGCTGCGAAGGATGCAGCATAATTCACGCGGACGAAATTGCCAGCGATGGCGTGAAATTTGGGGTGACAGGGAGTCCATGCGAATAATTTATTTCAAAAAGGAAATATTTAAAAAAGCGTAGTATTTGCCTGTAAAACAATTAATAGCTCCTACTGTTTATTCTGGTAATTTAGAGCGATAACATTTTGCCTATTTCACATACGTTTTTCGATGATGAATACTTTATAGATGGGTAAAAACAGGGCAGCTTGAGTGTTATAACTTAACGTTGATTCAAATCAGACACTCATTCCAAATTTGCTGAGCGCAATCATTTGCAAAATGTTTCACCAACAGTAATCCTGCATGTGCATTTCATGTGCAATTGACTTCAATTTTTTTTTTCAAAATTATCTGACAATATGTTAAATTCATATCATTCCCGCGACAGTCATTTGCTTTTCGCTGGCAGTTGGTCATGGCTGTTTACTCAAGGAAAATGGGAAATACGAATGCGTTGGTATCATCTCACGTCCCCACTTCTCTACATCCTTTAAACCGTGACAAACTCTTCTTCCGCTCATATGTATCAGAGGTTATTTCTTCTAATCCTTCCTTCCAACAAAGGCACTGAAAGCAAAAAGTCTTTTTCGCCCCAAATACCAATGTATCACTAGGTACGTACTTTAATATTTTGATCAATATTACTACCACGAATCTTTCTACGTTTTGCAGAATGTTTTCATCAACGGTTAATTTTTCTTCTTTGCCCATACACCATTGCAAGAATATTTAGAAGATTAATGTGGTGAGAGCAAACCTTTAGGCAAAAATTTGGCCAATTTCTTCAACATTACCCTGGAAATTAGAAATAGTTACTTCATTTTATATGAACCATATTCACGTTCTAAGGGCAAAAATCCCAATAGATTAATTTAAGAGGGGATCGGTTTGCTCTATCGTTTTTTCAAAGACAACCAGAACCGGTTACCTACTCGAACAACGCTAAGAGGATTTTCTGACTTTAATGAGCTTATATTAATATTATTTGTTAAACTATTAGTTTCATTGTTGCAGCAGGATTAGAGATTCAACGGAATAACAGATAATGTTTCCCATGCCGGTTTTTACGAAGTCGTTCCTGTCTCTTTCATTGGGTATTATCAGTTTCACTCTCTCTCTCTCTCTCCGTCTGTCTCCTCCTCTTCTCTCCATCCCCTTCTCCCCTCTCCACCGCCGTTTCTATCCCCCTCCCTCCCTCCACACCCTTCCCCCCACCTCCTCCGCGCTCACTTAATGAATGAAGAATGTCGCCAACACGTCGTCGGCTTTAATAAGCCCGCCGACGTCAGCCGATTGCAGCCAATCATGCGTCACTTATTTCACGTCCGTTACGAAAAGGGTATTCAAATGAAGGCCAGATTGTTCTTGCTCCCCTTATAATCGGGAGTGCTAAGGATGTTTATTACAGTTGTGGCCCCGTCAACAGCTCAATGGCACATTACCAATTGGGGCCAATGGTGACGCAAATATGAACAGCAGCGTGAAATATTTTTCATCACTGATCGCTGGTAAATTTACTGTGAGGAAATTTATATCAATTCAAAGAGTGTTTTGTGACTTTCCTCTGGATATTTATTAACGTGATAATGATGGCAGTATTCTGTATGTTAAACTAAGAAAACGGTAGAGAATAAATAATTTTGGAAAATTTCGTCCATATCTTTAAATATAATTTGGATGTATATGAAATACAAGGTTAAAAATACGGTATTGCATGTAATAAGCAACATTTTCAGCGTTCTCTTCTGGAAAGAAAGGAGTACTAATCCGTCTTCCTCCTATTTACTGTGATCAGCAATATATTTAATTGCATAAGATTGGATTTCCTTCCACCTCCTCCAAATCATAATCACCGGGCCTTCTATCACTATGCATGATTATTCTAATGCTAATATAACCGCAAATATTAATATTCTACCCAAATAAAATTGATGGTACAAAATTATATGATTGTATGCTGAGAACAAAATTGAATAGCTTGACGCAAGGAACTCAAACGTTTAAGAAATGTTATCCATATCTGTGCCACATAAATATTTGATTACAACTTATTGTTTTTAATGTTACACTTGCAAGGCTTTGATACGTTTAATAGAAGTACCTGCCTCGGAATATCTCCCAATGATTTTCTTCCCACACAGGACATTGTATCGAGTAGGTACCTTTTCGTTCTTTGTCCTGTATTTCTTGTTTTTTTATTCTCGTTCAAGCCCACATCTCGGGAGTCTCCTAACTCCATTCGCCCTCACTCTTTGAAGCCAAGATATCGATTTAATGGTTTAAAGTATAGAAATATTATATGCAAGAAAAATATATTTGATATCGCTATCATTGTATAAAGCACTTTCCTAACAGTTTAACGAGATTAAGAGTTGATGCAAACATACAAGACAGGTAATTATATAAAAATAATTTCTTAGTTTGTTTTCGGATTAAACATTCTTATATACAGAGGTGTGTTACTCGCCCAGATTCATGATTCATTTGTATAGGAAGTGCAAAAATTGACTTAAATAAGTAAATAATCGGTAATTTCAGCAAAGACACATCGGGAAATCAGAATAGTTATTGAAGATTTCGGTATATAAATTAGAATGTAGTGATTTATTTTTTTAAACGTGTTCATGTTTTAACGCTATTAACTCATGTATGCTCCAGGAAATATAATAAGTTCATACATTTATTTATTGAAAGCATGATGAACTAATAAAAAACTATAAACGATATAACGATCAATTTCATGTCATTTATAGAGTATCATTTCACGTGTGTCGTCACTAAGTTCTTGATATTTTCCTCAGGGTGGTGGCGTTGTGTTTTGAATGTGTGCATTGCAGTTAGTGTCCTCTCCGTTTGATAAAGCATGCTTGATGATGGCAAACCCCCTCTCACAGTCCCTTATGGTGGCTTACAGCGTATTACCCTGAAGTAGGTGTAGACATAGCGAATACTCTCTAGATTCTAGGATTTTTATTATTTCTGCTTCATTTAAAGAGCGATTTTAAAATAATATTTTTTCCCAAATTCACCCCAGAAGAGAAACCGTTATGTAGCATGTTTCTCCGAAGGACCTTGGTGTGATGAAGGGGAGTGCTCTCTCCGATGACCCCTATAATGGCACGAGAGAGAGAGAGAGCGGGTGATTGCTCCTAGCACGGTGACAGATAGATTGGAGGTTAAGAGCCAGACGAAAGGTAGACCACGCAGCGTTTGATACTCAATGAGTCGGCTGTTAAGACGTCAAATGACAACGAGGCTGGCCTTTGAGTGCTGGTGGCATGCTAAAGACGGCATTGAGAAAGGCAGCCGGAGATACATAGCTTATCTTCCAATTACAAAATGATGGACAGAATCGACCTAATCTATCTATCATAATGAGCCCTTAGCAAATTTTGAACCTAGGCCACTGGGACATAATCTGCATGGTCTCAGTGGAAAAATTGCCCCTACCACTGTCGTCTTCATGCGAAAGCTGTAAAACTAAGACGAGGAAAAAGATGATAAAAAGAAGGCAGGAAATGTACCTAGGGACACTGAAACAAATTTATAAACATTTAGAAAAATTTACGTGTAGAAACTTAGAAAATGATGTACCTACATAAGATATGAAAACAAGTTCAGCCAGCAAGATGAATGAATGTAACAAAGGGAAATCTATAACGAATTTTCTGAGTAAATGAAAGGGAAAACGGTGTATTTGCAGTCAAAAACCCCAAGTATTTGACGGATATTGGGGTAATATTTGCCCCTAAAATATAAAATTATTTATTTACTACTTAGTGCCTATCACTGTCTCTTTTGCCATAAGAGTTAATGAAATCTGTTCAAATCGCCATCGCAAATGGAGGTAATCGGTATAATTATACGAGATCTGTATATAAGTAAGATGATATTCGCTCTCGGCTTTGGATAGAAGCAATGGATACTTAATGGTTTAGAAACAAGGGAAGAACAACAGATGCAGGATCAGCGTTAATGGAAATGAAAATGAAGTGAAATATGGTACCTCGGCTATTTCACAGCATTGGATAAGGGTGTTGGGTGGGAATAACAAGCGAATCTTTTTTCCTCTACGGGGAGCCTCTTCAAAGACGTATTACGCAAATTTGGAGAGAGACGAGGAGGTAAAACGTCATTTGATAGTCTGCGGAAATCATTTGTTCTTTTTTAGTTTTGCGCGGTCCCCGCTAGTTCCGCTCTGCAGCGGGTGGGGTGATATAAAGTATTGGCGTGGAGAGATTTAAAGAAAATGTTTCTTTTTGGTTTCCTCTCGAGTTAGTAGGTAATGTGCACTTGATGTTTTTGCAACTTCCTCGTTCTTTAACTTGCGTTCATCCACTGTTACCCTATCCTCTACCTGACGTACCTGGTTTATCTTTTATCATTTCATCACTCGCCATTTATTATGATGTGCTAATTGGCTTTAGTGGAAGCCTTAGCTGAAGGAGTTACGGAGAATTAATTCCAATTTCTATCAAATCAATTGAGTTATGATGGGTGAACCTCTGCCAAAATCCTACCTCTTCCTAAATCCTATACTGGCATCCACACTAGGAAGATCGAATAAAGCAGCAATGTATATTTCTGGGTGATTGAAGCTTTCATTTTATTTCAATAATCAACAGAAACGTTTCTCCAACTGGAAAAAAGCCTCTAATAAACTGGATATTGAAGTAACAATAAGCTAATAAGTTAAAAGATTAAAATCACAGATAAATTTTATATATTAGTACAGTCGTAATAGTTCAAGTAGGTAAGGTACATGGCTTGTAACGATGATTAAATAGATGTAAAGGATAGATAGATGTAATGGATGATTAAATAAACTCTGTTGATACATGTTAAATTTTTAATTAACATACCTAGGTAAAACATTTTATAACAATCGGGTTAAGAGGTTCTAATTTTGGAAAGAAATGAAACCTAAAAGAGAGATAACTGTAATCTTAGAGAATCATCACCAGTATTCTAAGAACGTCCATTCCCTTGGCTGGATTCAAAACTCATATGCTAGGCCGCTTTTATGCATAGAAAATCTTTGGACTCCTTCCCCTGTTGAATATGCAGAAGCATGGAAAAAGATAAATAGTGTGCCTTCACATAGGAGAATGCATATTTTAAATAAAAAACCTACACAATATTCAAACCAAGTTATTTAAAAAAATTACTATGATTTTAATTTGGGTTTTAATTGCTTGTACTCATTTGTTAAAAAATGAGGGAACAAGAAAGAAAATTGATTGCTCAAACTCATTTGATGTAGAATGACGAAAAGAAGAGCCTTACGAATACGCGCTCGAGGTTGACGTGAGCAGTAGAGTGAGTCGGTATCAACCTTGAGGACATCTCAGACGCTGGCTCATTCGGAGGCCCATCTCATGCTCCCCGAACAACTTTTCCAATCTCGGCATCCTATGAAGGGAGACAATGGACCGCGAGGAGACAAGAAGGCCAAATCAAACATCGGCGATAGACTCGTATATAAGAATAGATCTATAATGAAAGGAGATGGGGGAAATCCAAAGACGGAGAAAAAAGTCCAGACAATGGAAAATTGGAAAACCTTGGGGCGGATGCAAGAAATTCGCAGAACAATGGAATGTGCGGTGTAACAATGGCGTCTAGGGCAAATTTCTCGAGGAATATCTATAATATATAAAAACCATTCCGGAGAGCGTCCGTTAAGTATTATGCTGCCATAGAGCAGCTTTTTCTGAGAAGGATGTCGCAACAATAGAGCTTTAAAAGACTGCATAATGCTTCGCTTGAAATTATTCGCGGAACTCTGATATTCTTTTTACTTTTACCATGGTTGTGTAAAATGTCTCCTCCTGTGAGATTAGTGTACACATCATGAATATTGTTGCTGCAGTCCGATTAAAGAGTTTCGAGGTTCTTTTTAATATAAATTTTCTTGGAAGTATCGATGAGACGAAGAATACGTACTAGACGTGAGGGAGGAATAATTCCATATTTTTAAGAAAATCATCTTACCTTACTTCTTTATTGATGAGTTCAGGTCGCCAAGAAATAGATACAGTGATTTATTCAAAACTTTCTTATATTGTGAAGCTGATGATGTTTCAATATTCCCGTCCTCTTTCCCGAGATCCTGCTCCACTTTGCCCCATACCTTTTCAATATTGCATTATAGCATAATAAATCGGGATCGTAAATACGTGAGGTAGAATATTATGTAAGTAATGGCGAGAGAGGAGATAGAATAGGCTGTTAGGTTGTAATGCAGAGAGTAGGATATTAGCGGACCTTAAAATCACACTGTGAAGGCAAGGATAACAAAATAAATTTTTCATGTTCATCAATGCTTTTGCAATTGCAAGAAAATGCAGTCTGCGTCTTCATGTACTAAGTAACCTTTAAGCACCTTGAGAATATGTGACGGGAAGAATAATCGGTGAGCATTCGTTATGTTAATGCTCTAACAATTACAAAACAACTCAATAAAATGTTACAGTTAAAATTATGCGGGGCAGACGTTGCAAGTGTAATATTTTAAACAATACGCAAGAACTGATTTAAGATCTTCTCAACAACAAAAAATAAAGAAGAAAAAATCAATCTTCTCTCCTATAAACAACTAAAATACAATCAGTCCAGAAAATGCTTGCTCTAAATACATCTTCATCTGTGTTAAAATCGAATTATTTTTTGTATTACCTCAAACCATTGCAATAAGCTGACGGATGAAAATCTTTTGACCCCGTGGAATGTATTCATTATTATGGAGTTCACCAAGTGAATTTTAATTTTTTCCATAATTTCAATAAAGCTTGATACTCTGTGCAATATTTAAAAAGTAAATAGCCGTAGGAAAGTTTTGAAGTTTAACTAGATAATTAAGTATTTACTTGCTTTCATTTACTTGTTAAATGTGTGCGAACCGTGAAAGTTAACAGTAGCCTTAGAAAGCATTTGCCATAACGTATGACATGGCGCTCACTGTAGCCATTGTTTGAAATTCCCGTGGCTTTAAGCGTGAAGTACAATCAACTCTTATCGCAAGTCATTAATTTTTAATACGCTTCCGTATTACACGTCACTGCCGTAATTAACGTCTCCGAAAATTCAGCATACCAACTGCCTGCTCAAGCTCAGAAAGGCATTCTATGGTTGAAGTTAATCTCTCAGCTGACCGTACATGATTATGATAACAGATGAATGTGCTAATTGAGCCAAATTGGTGGAATTGTCTGTCTCATCGCGCCCATGGCCTGCAATTTTCTCATCAGATAATGGCGTATCCGACGGAGAAATCTGAAAGGGTGGCACGAAACGTAATACTGACGATGTTTGCTTGCGCAAGCGGGAGTGTCTCCTACGATGAGTCTAAATGAATCACGGGGATCGGGTTGGTGTTGTGGTTAGAGTACTGGCCACCCATCCCAAGGGGTCGGGTTCGATTCCCGACAGTAGTGGATTTTTCAGTGGAAAACTAGTCTCCACTTGAGTGCCTAGTGGAGGGCATTTCAAGTTCAGTACTCCGTTCGTCGGATGGGACGTTAAGCCGTGGTCCCCTTGGCACCTTTCGTTAAGAGTAGGCTAACCGACGCCGGGTTTCTCTCCACCCTTCCTCCGTTCCCTGAAAACTCCTACCATTAGCCAATTACCCACCTATCCTAAATGGCGCAAATGGCCTCAGCTGTCGCTCGCCTCCCCTGAATAACCAACCAACTAAATGAATCACCTCACCGGGACGTGTCCTGTTCACCGGAAATCCCTCTTCCGTTTAATTGAATAGCGACGCGTTAGGGACACACAAGATTTCGGAGCAAACGGGCGAATTTTCGGTGAGGCCTACGACAAAGAGGTAATGTTTTCCGGCCCTTCGCACCTTCAGAGGAGAATAATGGGGAAGGAATAGGAAGATTGAGTCTTAAATTTCCGTCGGACAGCGGGAGTCGTCGTCCGGCTGGGATGCTAGGTGGTGGATACAGCGATCCCTCATAGCCTTGAGGAATTACTCCCTCATCTCGGGAAGAGCTCCACAATCGTGATGGGGTTGGCTGCCATACACCCAGGGCACGTTTTTAATTTTGCCGAAAGCGTCGTAGCGCGTGGAAGAGACAAGCGAGGGGGGCGCCGCGTAGAGGGGAAACGTGGGCAAAGGTAATGGGAGTTACTCTCTCAGAATAGGGCTATGAAAAGCCCCTCGTGACTTAGGAAGTTCCAACGCGGAGAGAGACGTACAGGATAAGATGAGAGTGGAATTACGACGAGGAACTCGACTGAGGGAACTCAATTAACGCCAGGGCAACAAGAATAAGGGTGATACCTTTTGGTTTCCGTGCCGCTTGTGGGAGTAAATCGTTTAGAGTGTGCTTAACGACTTGGTAGACCATTAATTAATAGGGGAGCTTCTTTGCCTGGTAGGGTTAACTAGCTGGTTGGTACCAGATAATATTCTCTTAGTCTACGAAAAGGTAATTGTCTCTAGTCATGTACCTTTTTCAGGATTGACCAAATAAGCCGCTCTCAAGTTATTCCACGATATGTTCGCCTTTACATTCATCTTAAGCCTTTGAATATCACATTAAATACCCACAAAGAATTTTGTTCTTAGCTATTAAACTTTCTTTCTTCCATGGTTGAATGGAATTCAAATCATTCTCTTCATTCAAATTATGCAAACCTGATTTATATTTTTTGAGACTGCAGCAACAAGGGTCGATTACCGCAAATACGAGTTTTGAAGCCAGTTGACCAATAAAAAGGTTATAAATAAACATGGATAGATCCAAACTTTGAGCCTTTCTGGTTGCCGTCTACTTCTTGAAATCCTTAGGAGGCAGGGGGAAAGTAGCTAATCCCTCAATCGTTTTACGTTGTCATCGCACGGTTGGGTTTAGTACTTGTTGAACTCTTAATTCATTAACTTAACCCATGTTCTAGTCGAAGACCGAGGTTAACTATCCTTTTGTATGTATTTGGTCATGGCTTTCCAGGTAGTTTTATGCTAAATATTAAAATTTACGTCGAAATGATGATTCTCTAAACATTCACATAAGATTGAATTGAATAAAGAGATATTTTGTGAAAAATTGACATACTGTAAGAGAAACTTAATTTTGTATTTTTTCACACTTTTATTTGAGACACCCTACCGGTTTCGGCACACCCGTGTCATAGTCAATAACACGGGAAGTGTTGCCTTGAACCCTTGAACAACTTGACAATGAACCAGTGAACCCTTGACAATGACACGGGAGTGTCGAAACCGTTAGTGTGTCTCAAATAAAAGTGTGAAAAAATACAAATTTAAGTATTTCTTACACTATTCAGATAAGGATCATAATTGAAGCCAAATTTCATTTCATGTCAAAGAAACCTTATACATTTGCCATAATGGTTATGAAATTTAGGAGGAATTAAGTTTCCATTTATAGCCGTGAGTGAGTTATCTTGTGCAAATGGAAATCTATTGGCTATATCATTCACCTGCTGATCGGAAATCCCGGCTTCTGATTTGGAAGTGGTCTCTTTAAACAAATCTACCCAGAAAGTGGCCATAATGAATTCGAAGAACGATATTAACCATAAATTTAAAGGAAATATAATAAGAAATTGGAATGATGCTGAATGTCAAAGTAAAGTGAGCTAAAAACCCTTTCTGCTCAATCCAACTTTCAGCTCGGAAATTGTAGTTGGTGTTTTAAATAAATTACATAAATATGAGAACTTTGGCTAAGACGTGAATATGCAGAGCGCACCATCAGAATGGAATTGAAGTGTGCTCAGGTGCCGCTGGATGTTGAATGGGAAAAACCTTCATGTTTTGCTAAAAAATTCCCCTCATCAGGAGGTGAGTTACTTCCTTCCCTCTCGAGGGCTGTCCTTAAAAATTGTCCCCTCGTGAGTTATATCCTTAGAGGATGCGTCACCTACGGGAAACCTGAACAAATGATTGCTATTAATGAAACCAATTCCGAATGGGAATCCGAAATCTGGGGTGGGGGAAGTTTGGGAGTGGAGTTTTCACTCTCCCATCGCCTATAAGATTGGAGAGAACAAACGACAATCCATCCCATCCAATTCTCCTCTCCTCCGGCAAAACATCTTGAAAAATGCCTCCCCGTCCCCCTCCGAAGAGAAAACCCTCCTTTAGAGTCCCACTCATCACCCTGCCCCTCCCCCAAAGCCACCCCTCAACACGCACCCCACCCATCCCCGAGTCCCGATCGCACCCTAGCCTCCGCCACCCATACAACAATCCGCCCCCACCCCCTCCCAGCGCCCCCACGCTCACACACGCACTCACTACTCACACAGCCGGGCGGATTTCCTCAGAGCTGGCCAATAGAAGCCCACCGCATGCGGAAATCCTCACAATCTATCAATCGTGACGTCTCGGGCCCGCAAAACCCTTAAGGGAGCGAAGTAGGGGTTTGCGTAAGGATTGAGAGCGGGGGAAGGGGGGTGGGGAGGTAGAGAATTGGAGAAGGGAATGAGAGAGGGTGTAGAAAGGAGCGGAGAGGTTCTTGGCCTTCCTTTTACAGTCCTTCCGCGCGCGGCCCGAGTTGTGGGGGTGCGGCACGAGCTGACTAATTGATTTGAGCCGTAATTCCACTCCTGCACCTTCGAGGCTGGCTTCAGACGACTTAATCCATGCAATAGAAAATCACGCTATTGAAATATTTACGACAGCAATAGAGTGACTCAAATGTTAATGGCTAGAATCTCCGTTGTTTTAGTTTCTGCAAGGCTTATCAGCATTAAATATCTTTCTCTTCTGCATTAATTTCATATTTTATCAACTCCTCCGATGCACTCTTACATTTAATCTCTTTTTTGCTACACCACCAGTAGGATTTTGCAGGTTTTTCACGCTCCCTTTGTTGTGTGGTTTTTTTCTTTTAGTGGAATTTTTTGTAAAGAAAGAAAGTGAATTACGTTTTTCCCACAGTTTCCCCAATACCTTCACGCAACATGATTTCTTTCATGTTTCATATTTATACATTTTTACATATTTATACATATATTGCATATTGTGTTACTTCTTACGTTTTTAGCGGTGATGGTATGCAGGTTAAGGATTTCTTTCCACCCTTTCCTTTAGGAACTCCACCTCGTGTTTGTGTCACAAGCACGTGGTGGTGACACGAAAGGAAAGAATGGAAAGAAACCCTTCATCTGCATTGATATTTGGTGTGTATATATTTTTCTTCAGTTATTATTACTTAATTTTAATCATATCAATCATATCATATCATTTTATGTTTTTCTACCGATGATAATGGTGCATGTCATGATCATATTATGTAAAAGTTAATATTTTGAGAAGAGGTTGGATGGTAGAAGGAACAGTATAGTCTCAATCATTCCCTAATAAAGACGTTTTATTATTACTACTAATAAAACCACCGATAAGAACTGCGCTGAGCAGTGAACTAAAAACCAATAGGCCTTTATAAGTCTATGAATAAACCCAGGTATATCCAAAATATGAGGCTTTCTGAATACCGTCAGACTCGCAAACCATAGGCGGCAGAGAGAACTAATTTCCCCACCCTGTTGAGTGAATATCGTGAATACTTTAAGTTTAACCGCAGTTTCATTTTCTAATTTGACACAATGAAGCGATTCCTTAGAGTAGTGTCTTATCTCAATGATAGCTTTTCAAAAACAGCACATCTGAAAAGTTCATTCGAGGTTTCAATGCCATTATCACCATGGAAGCATTGAAGAAACAAATTCAGTCATGAGTGATAATAACTGTGCCCAATAAACGTTTTCATGGCTAAAGGTCATGCAGCTGCAAGTTAAACACGTTTATCTCTGCTCGTCTCTGCATTAGCTGAACGCGCGAGACGCGGACACCCTGCGCGCAGCCATTGGTGAATCATTTTCTAATACACGCATAATTATCACCATATTTCATCATACCTAATAATAATTTAATCTCAATTTTTGTACCAGTTTTCCACTCCATCATTTTACCAGCTGTCCAATTCACATTTGCATAAATCTTCTCTAATACATCCATCACTTATTCCATGCATTACATTTGAGGACTTACCTTGCCTTTCTAGCAATTTACTTTTCTTTTGATAACTCTTTTAATCGGACTATTATTTCAAGACATGGCCAATGTCTTGAAATTACCTCTGCCTCCAAATTAATATTTCTTTTAATAAATATTTTCATCAGTCTATTCTTATCTTCAGCTCTTCGTAGTGGTCCGTTTATTTACACATCCGTCCATTTCTTCATCATTCCATCAGTCTATATTATATTCATGATTTCTATAGCACCACATTTTGAATTCCTCCAGGCTTGACTTTTTTGCTACTGATATCGTCCATGCCTTATTACCAGGCCCTCCATAAGGCCCAGGCGACACGGGTGCCAAGAAGGAAGGGACGCCATGGGAATGGGAAAAGCTTTTTATTCAGGTACTTACAACTTACTCCATATCCAACATGCAAATTAATTACTTTTTACTACTTAATTTTTAATAATACTACTACTATTAACTGGTGAATGTTTTACAACAGGAGTTGACAGGGGGTGCGGGCACGGAAATACTCTCTCGCCCGGGTAATCATTTTGTCTTAAGCCGGCCCTGCTCAATACCGTCATTCTGGTATTAATTATTTTGTTAGGTTGAACAATTAAATGCATGAGGATATTCATCGTCATCGGTCAATAATTCTAGGATCGGTTTGACGCAGCCCTCAACTCGATTCTTCTATCGGCCAACCTCTTCATATTAACCTAACTCCTCTCCTTTACATCCTTCACAGCATGTTCTGTGTATCCCATACGAAGCCAGCCTTTTCCAATCCTCCCGTTCACTTTTCCTGCGACATTTGTCTTCATAAGGCCATCGTGTCTTAAAATATGGCCTATTAAGTTGTTCCGTCTTCTTTTTAGAGTTTACAGCAGACTTCTCTTTTCTACCACTCTTCTTAGGACTTCTCCGTTTGTCACCCGGTTGACCCATTTAATCTTCGTCATTCATCTGTATCACCAAATTTCGAATGCTCGACCCTTTTCTTCTCCGCAGCTATCATTGTTCATGCCTCACTGCTATAAGGAAACATACTCTGGACGTACGTTCTTATGAATTGTTTCCTTACTTCTACGCTTGTATTTCCAGCAGTAAGTAGACTCTTCTTTTGATAGAATGCTCTCTTTGCTAGATAGAATGCTCTTCTAATGGCCTCTTTCCATGAGGATTAACGAAGATGATATTGAGGACAAAATTATGAACACGGAACCCACTCTATATTGGAGGAGGGATTTAATAGTCGTGGAAGACATTATTTACATGTGTTTTCTACGGAAAAAGCGAAATAGTATGTGTGAACCATCCGAAATTTGTTGGTTTCATTTCAATTTATTCAGAATTAATCATGATGGCATTAATTTTATACCCGGTCATATAATTGGGTCGTTATTGTATCTTCCTCTTTCTGCCGATGCGCCTTAATAGGTCTATTCTAAAGCTTAGATCCATTCCTCGCGAGGATCACCAGCTCCTCTATAATCTATGAGGATGTCTTCGTGAAGGAGGAAACTTAAATCACAGAATCTAGAGAGGCATTAAGGTATAATTACTGAGTCACTCATCCATCTCCTCTCCCTGCCGACTCGGAATACAACGGTTAAGTACCAGAATAGTATAGACGTTTTTCCACTATTAAATACGAAATTATAAGCGCTTTTATTTATTCGAATTTTTATTTCTGGGATTTAATGAAACCGTAATCAGAAATGGATAGTCTTCAATTGAAAATCAACTATTATAATTATTTATATGAACTATTAAACCGTCTGATGCATATTTATTTCTGTATAAAGTACTTATTTCAAATCAATTATCATTGAGTCAATAAACAAGTAGGTAAATAATTCTCAAGGTGGATCACGTGGGGAGATGAATCGAGAAGATGAATTGGATTACAAATGAAGAAGCGAGAGGATATTGTGAGAAAGGAATGGAAGTTGTTCGGAGAAATTAAATACCAAAATGTTAAGTGAAAGGACTGCGTCTTGGGAGTTAACGAAATCCTGAAGTTGATGATAAAGAGGTGATGATATAAGAATATTAGTTATGCGCGGAAGCGTATATAAGCGGAATCGAATGAAATTAAGAAACACATAACAATAATAATATGTGATTTAGATGATATATGATCTAGCAGAAATTGTGGAAAATTAAAGAGATATTTACAGCAGGATATGTAAATTTGTGAGTATCACCGAGCAGGAAATAGCAGGCAGGGCCAACTCACAAACCACAAACTTTTTATGTATAGGGTGACATAGTACCTCTATTGCTGGAGTGTTCAGCTTCGAATCTAATGATCCTGACTTGTATCCGGGCTTTATGGACATCATCATCATCAGTAGGTATATCAATCCGGGGATCGGTTAGCTGCTGCCCTCCATTCTATCTTATTCCATGCAAGATAGTTAACTTATCTGTAATTCTTCTCGCCAACATCCCTTTTAGTCCGCACTAGGTGTTTGTTCCTTTGCCTTCCTCATAAGGTTTTTTGCTTTGATTTTAGCTATCAGTGTGATATTATCATATTCATTGTGATCTATTAAAAATATCCCATTAGAAATCTCAGCTGTGAAATTTCATGCTGGCTAGATTGGTGATTTGCATCTTTTCATAATTTGTGTTCCCGTCAGAACCTATACAGACCAAGATGAACTCGATAGAGGAAAACTATCACTAGCTGAAGCTCAAGCTAGTACTAGGTTTAATTTCATGAGCCAGAAGTATATCAATCTGGACATTAACTGCTTCCGACAATCCTCTCTCACGTGCTCGGAATTGAAATTGACAGATGTTGCTAGCGCAAAAATGTCATCGTATTCCATATTTTTAAAAATTTTTTGTTTAGCATGGTATCAAATTAATTTTTATGACGTTTTTCCTGCAAACATTATGTTATCATTGCTGAAGAAAAGGCAAGTAGGTTGACATTTTTTTCTTTCTGTTACGCAGCGTGTACTTATAATACAGCGTACAAAAAATTATCTCTTACTGCCAGCTAATTGAAATCTTTATATTCGCCATGAAATTTTCCCTTCGCATGGCTACTAAGGAATTCATAGCGCTAAATGCTATTCCCAAAAAGAAATTGTTACTGCTTTTTTTTCTCAATTCTCACCAATAATTTGGAGTTGGATGCATTAAGAAATAGTTTGTTTGTCATTTCAATGCATTGCTTCTGTTGGCCTAATTTTTCTGAAATCTAAAGATTTTATTAATTTAGTTTTTTATATAGTTAGTACTATTGCTTGATTACCCATTCCACAGCTCTCCGCCAAATCGGTGTATTTACCCTTCTCTTAGCGTAGCTTTTCTAACTAATAAGATCAGGTCATACTGGATTTAGATGGATCTGGTAAAGAGCTCTTTGCTGCACCTTTTTTTCCAAGCACGACAGACTGACCAGTGACTGTGACTGTTAGATATTTTGCCAGAAGTAGTGCAGAAGTGGAATTGACTAAAAATAATTCACGCACATAAAAAAATTTATATTTTTTTACAGAGAAATGAGGGCATTTAACGGTAAAGAGTGTAATTTTAAATGCGTGAGGAGTTCAGAAACTTGGTCTGCAAATTAAGAATGGTGGTTCAATACTGCTACCATAGTACCACACACGATAAAGCTCAGTCTCCCATCACGTTAACTTGTTACGGTGCACAGGGAAGTAGAGATATTTCCTCATAGTTGAGAACTTTGTACTCTAAAGTATGAGTATGAATCTAAAGAGAGAGTTCTTTAGTCAAATGACGAAGAATAAAATGTACTGTAATTTATTCTTTTTAATTAATGTAATTTATTTTTTTACTCTTTATCTCACTTTATTCGTTATGCCACTTGCCTATCTGTTGTTGATCACATAAATACTGACTCACAACACAAATAAATATAAATAATATAATAAATTACCCTCCTATTCGTTAACAATATCACTTTCACTTTCACTTTCTTTGGGCTCACATTTACAGGCCATAAATCACTTCACAAATGATTACGAGCCACTTCATTTTTCACTTTTCACATACAAAACAACAAGTACCCTCTTAAAATTATGTACCTACAAAAGTAGTGGGGAGTGGACCGCTTTATCCCTCTAGTTTTATATGGAGTTCCTGGCTGATTTCCTCCAATATGCGATCCCCGCCTCCTTCGTCTACCCTGGCTTCTCCGTCTTGGCTGATATTTCGTCGCCTGTCTCCGATTAGGTCCAATCCCGCCGGATGATTCTACGACGTGGACTCCGCTTCCCTCGTGACACTTCCTAGACCTCAATGCTTTTTTGTTTCTCGCACCCAACGAGGGTTCTTCTCCGTTCTGGAGTAATGTTAGACTAGCAGCCACTTTTCACTCTTGTTAGACTCTCCTTCACCTTTCACTCTCGTTAGACTAGCCCCTGTCTCGCTCTTGTTAGACTACTCTCCCCGTCTCGCTCTCCGTCCCTCTTTATATAGTCAAACTCCTCATTGTTTACGCTCGGCCATAAATTAGTTTCCCTGCGTAACATGCCGCGAGTTCAACAATATCCACCGATACAATTTCTATTATTGGGATTGCATCTCCCGAATGCCCCGAATCACCATGCTTATTGCTAAATTAGCCATTGTCGAGGCCGACGCCATATTTCCCTATGTCTCTGTATAAGTATTCTATACAAAACTCAACATGGCGGCTCCCCAAATCCCAAGCATGACATGGCTAAAATTGACAAGTTACATCTTCCCCGTCGAAAGCAAATATTATATCCTATAAGATTTTCTTTCGAAGCCTCTAATTAAAATAAAGCGTCGCCCCGGCGCCTCTAAAGATCGTTCTACCCTTGAAATTGGTCCACATCCACTATGTTTACATACATTCATAAAATACAATAAATGCAATTATACCCTTCTTTAAAACATCAACTTTACCTTTAAAACATAACATACAAATATTCAAAACAAATGTCATATGCCCTCTTCAAATTTAACATCTTTAAAATGAGTTATACATTTTACATAAAACATTGGGTCATATGTAATTTTCAAATGTACATATTTAAAACATGCAAGTGCATAACCATCAATAAAATAGTTTCAGATAATCAAAGGAATCACACTTTGCTACACATCACACACACAAAATCTCCTTCACCTTTAAAGTTTTACATTATAACTGTCAGCCTCATCATATTGAGCCCAAATGTTCATTCATCCAGCTGACTTCACTTAAACACCAATTTAGTAACCGTAGATCCACTCCCTCACAGTCATGTTACAGTACAGAGTCATGAAAGTTTTTATTGAGAGGCATGGAATGTTTTCCTCGCATCCTTGCCAAGTATTCTTAGCTTTGAAGAGAATATTAAACATTTCTGGAAATCGAGCGTGACTTAAAACAAGGAAAGTTGAAATCTGAGTTGATAACGTCGTTTTATATGAATGAGTTATTCTTAATTCTAGTGCATTCATTATTATCAGCATTTGATTATATGCTCTTCCTTAATTTCTTATATTGAGCAATGAGAATTGATTGCCTATTCTGTTTCCACAACAACAAAATAACACATTTCTTCGGTGCGTAAAGGGAATTTTCATTCACGACAGAGGTAAACGCTTAATTACACGCAGTCCAAGAAAAAAGGAGCAAACATTTATTTTCATGCCACCGATAGACATCTATGAATTTGCAATCAGAAAACTGCTCATAATATTTAAACTGCTACCTGAAAAACAATAGGAAGGAAAGGAATAGTCCGCGAAGATAAACCGAGAAGGAAGTAATGGCCTTTTTACACCCATTTCACATGCATGGGTTTCTTGCAATTTAAAATAATTCATATATCTTGTTTGATTTTAGGTTATTTTCGAGCCTAGATTAATACAACTACAGTTATATGCCTTCCTCAACAATAAAAATATATTCGCTTAAAATCTCACCAAAAAGCTATATGTGAATAAGAGGTAGAATACACATTTATAGAATATTTGTCTTCATGATGTTTACACAAATTTCTTCGCCTTTTAAAACAGGTATACCTATAAGGTAGATATCAAAGTGAGGATTCTATGGAAACGCCCGTTACTCCAGAATTTCGAGGTGAAATACGACAGTATCGTTCCCCTACGTGAGCTAAAGATCATTCCAAAATAATAATAAAATAATAAAAAAATAATAAAAATATTCCGAATATGAAAAAAATACTTTTTATATATTACAATAGGCATTGCATATCATAAAATGAACGTTAAACAGCAAGCATGGCTCGCTTGGGATTTTTTGTTTCGCTCTCCTGATTCCCTCGGGCGTAAAGTTTGGTTTCGCCGAACGTTGATTCATTAGACGCCACGGGAATCCCTGAGCAAAATAATTTTGTAACGGAAAAAATGAAAACGTCGGTGCCACTCCATTTTGTCTCACAATCGGATCTAATCTTCATCTTTTTTTCTTCCCTGCTCGCTCGGAAATCACCCGGAGATACTCTTTTAAACAATGGTTGGAACACCTTGAAGGTTTGCCCAAGGCGTCCCGTCTCTCCTTCCTCCCTCTCCTCCCCTACCCCTGCCCCTGAACCACCCCCCTTCCCCCGCTGTCCCCTCGAGGAAGGAGACGGCCATGCGTGAGCTCCGACATTAAGAGTCGCCGCTAATGATTTCCAATGCCCCTTTGCCAGGCGCACGGGTCTCCGGTTGGGATCAACACGCCATCAAAACCTCCTGCCGAACAGTCATTGGCGCAGGGGCGACAGGGGTGGTGATTTTCTCGACGGGGTGGGGGCGAGTGGTAGATGGGGATGAAAGGGTGGTGTGGGGATCGTAGGAGTTCGGAGGAGGGGCGCTCGGGAAGAGGGGATGGAGGAAAAAAAAAGGATTTTAAAACACTGTTATAAAATCAACTCAAATTGTTTTGGACCACGCTTTATTGCTTATGCGTCTGTTTTTTCTTGGAAGCCGCAGAGGCTTTTGGTTATTAAATTCCAATTTTGAAACTCTTTGAAACTGGACTAGTACATTGGTGTGAATGGTAACCATTGCGTAAGAATCCCATATGTTGGCGTGGATAATGAGGATGGGTTAATAAAAATGTGTGTCTCCGCTCAGAAGCCATTTTCGAGTGTACGTGTGGCCAAAGAAAGAGGAGAGTCCTGCCAATCTCCGGATCGCCTTACCGTGCGGACCTTCGATGTAGCGTGGACCGATCCCCGATTCCGCCGCGGCGAAATGTTTATACAAATTAATTATTCATTAGCGCCGTGGAATATTTTTAACGTCTAATAGTCTCTAGAGTCAGAAGTGGCGTTTATGATCTCGGAGACTACATTAATCGAATCCATTAGGTATTGTGCCTCTCTGGCTTACGTCACACCGCATTCATGGAAATACTTGCACGAAACGGCCCTTTTACGTTGGAACAATAAATTAGAGTGTTGAATGATGGCATTTATTTTTTATAGTTGACCCCATGCATGAAACGTGTATGCAGGTTTTAATTTGATGGCACCATGAGGGGGCCATAAAAATTTATGTGATCTGAATTAATGGCAGTCTTGATTATGCAAACTGAATGATTCAACTTTTGTTACAAGGAAATTTAAGACTTCTCTCACGTCATATAGTCAACGTGGGTTAAAGATACTACTCCCTTAATGAACTTAAATGATCACTTAGAGTTACTTTAAAATGTGTGTAATCAATCAATAGCTATTTCATTATATCGAATGTTTAGATTTTCGGGTGCTTCTCCACGACTGGCATTCCTGTAAGAAGACAGTTTTGCTGGCGGTGCAGTAGGCTCATTCAGGTTGGTGAAGTGCAAAACTTCAAAATCGGCCGTTTATTGGCCGTTCAATGTTAAGTACTTCCTGACGCGAAGACGCCAACTGCAGCGCCGGGGAAACTATCTTCTAAAGCACGACAGGAAAAACGTGGAGAAGTGCCTGGAAGACTCATTCAATTCATTTAAACGTTAGCAGTTACTATGAAGTGAAGGAATCACTATAGAATGAGAGTAAATCGCGCAAGAAGTCATAAGGGAAGGCAAGAATATAGCCTTATGCAAAATATCTTTTATCTATAAGAGAGTTAGCCCAAAATAAAATGACAAATCTTTGATATAAGAGTGCAATTCATACTTTAGCAAAGAAAATGACAAAAGGAAATGCAAGTATAGCTCAATAATGATGCGTTAAGTGACTTACCACTCTTGTTATTTTGCTAAATTTTTACCTTCACGCTTTCACATGGTGCAGACTTTTTCATCCTCTTCCCCGTCAGCATGGAAATATTCCTTTTTTACGCCTTACTCATACATTTTTCCAATTCTCTTGTATTTTTCTCAGAAATTCAGCATAGCATTATCCCTGCGGCTTTTTATGTATTTGCTCGCGTTATTGCATGTATCATTCTTACCTCCTAAATTTAGGAGATCCGATTTCACCTAGTTCTCGTGTGGTGTCGTTACTATGTTGCTTATCATTCTTCATCAACTCGCATCTTCCCATAGGATCTCTTTCAATAGGCTCCTACCTACCGTGAATGCCAATTACGCATTTCGTATTAACCTGTCTAACCTGTCTAGCTTCAAAGGTCAAAAGATCAAGATCAAAATTTCCAAATTTGAGGAATTTTTGTGATTATCCATCAAGAGATTCATCTAATTTCATTGCTTGAAACTAAGCTTCATTTATAAACCCAGCCACAGCTTCATCCGGACATAGGTAGGAATTGGCAAGTTCCCATTCATTGAGAATTTCCTCATTATGCTTAAAGTATTTGCCGCTGATAAACGGAAGAGCAGTTGGCCAAAATTGACAGACTTTGTGATTAAGAACATGAATTTCTCTAACGAGAGATAAATTATATGCTCAATGAAATCAAAATGGACTCAATCATATACCAAATCCATTTGTTAATAATAGTTATTGCTAAAGAAACTGTATTAAATCGTATTATTTAAGTCAGTTCTTATGAATATAAAATCCTTTAATAATAATGCAGCTTCACGGATTGTATAGCTCCCATTTTAAAAACTCCCATCATGCTGGAAAGACGCTGCACAAACTTCAAACAAATATTTGCGTTTTTAGGCTGAAAATGAGTGGAAATTTTACAATAATTTTTATTTTATTTTTTTCATTAACATTTTTATGCAGATGTACTAATGAAGCATACAGAAGAACTCTAGATTTTCTATTGAATTATCAATTATGTTACTTCGACATATCACTTTTATATGGTCATAAAATATAATAAAGATAATCCGTCTAAATTATTTACGGCGCGCTGAGCCCATACTTCAGAAAACTAATCGACGGTGATTCTAATCACAGTTCTCTTAGCAATCCGCAAGGACTTAAGGTAAACCTGTCTCAGCACTCTTTTACAAACCTACCTGCTGTTTGGTTCACACCACCTAGGGAGCTTTTTTTTCAACCTGGAACACAAGAAAAACGTACCTTCTGGAAGCAATTGGGTTACCTGGATTGAAATAAAAGGCGCGAAATGAGACCGGAGTTGAGGATTGAAGCGAGTGCTGAGAGAGCGGTCAGAATTGAAATTCCGGCGCGAGAGATTGGGAATGGGATTCGGGTTTTGCGTCGGCAAAGAGACGCCGACACTCTCGTGGAAGGACGGCACGAGAGAGTATGATGCTCACGTGTTGGGCGCTCATTAGCGGCGAAAATAATTCTGCCCTCGTCATTAGCCCGTTGTTCAAACTCCTCTTTTTTCTTTCCTTCTTTATGGACTTCCCTCCGTGCGATAGCCCGCGCCTTCTCTTTCTTTCCTACCCCCGTACACTCCCACCCCCATCCCTTCTGTCCCGAGCTTAATATTTTTTCCCACACATGCTTTCGAGTTTCGTGGCGGCTGTAAAGGAAGTTACGGCTCCATTTTATGCCCGCGGTGTACCAGGAAATCGAAATAGGATGGATACGATTTAACTCCCGCCTTCATCGTTCTCCTTTTGAACCATTCCGTTTTTTGCACATTAATTTTTGCCTCGTCAGTCATGACTCAGTCAGTGATAATTAGTGGTTAATGAATCGGCTACACTCCCTCCCTGGCCTTGGCGGCGTATGGCAAACAAAAGTTTTTGACGAGCAATGTTGGATAACACGTGATCCGGGGGTGACCGTGATTTCATTACTCAGCAGAGATTTATCATTACTCGCAGTGGAATTTCATCGAATGATTTTGCTGTTTTGATGAACATACTTGGTTAAGTGGTCAGTTAGGTCATAAATATTGCGCACTGTGATAGGTTAAGTGGTGAGGACAAAATTGGTAAGATAAATTGTACCGCAGGGTGGCTAAAATAATTTTTCGAAAGAAATAATAATAGATATAAATAAAAGGATTTGTCGCGAAAATAATTACATATTGCGGATCGTGTAGATTTGAGAATGTTTGCATTTATCTATGGCAATCTAAATGTATGAAGGGAAGATAAATTTGAATTTATTTTTTAATTTTTAATACATTTTCTATAAAGTTTGGCGATTAACCACGTGTTCTTTAACTATTATATTGCAGTATCTATAATATCATTACGAGTATCAATTCTGACCTTGCTTTATTACTGGATAAATGAATCGTACTGAAAGAAAAAAATAATCAAAAGATTAGTATATTTTTGCTATCAATATTTTCAGTTTAATCTTTGTCTTCCTCGCCTGCTTAATTTTAAATTAATCAGGGTAATCACCAGCATACGTATCGTTAAACTTCATCACCTCTCACGGTATATTAACATATATGCAGAGCGAAACTGTATTCATTCAGCATATTTATTAAGTATGATAGGAGCGACACTCGGTGACACTATTTAATAAACCAAATTAGTTTTAAAACACTTATTTTATTCGATAACTTAGTACGTTAGTGCATTTCTATAACCATTTCCAAAGTCATCCTTATTACATGAGCTGAAAATTCTTCTCTGAATTTCACAAGTGAATTCCATCTTTCATATATGCCCAGTCCATTCAGGAAGAGATGGCACATTACAATGTAAATTAATATCTAACTTTTGTAGCAGTTTAAAATTTCTGGACAGAGAGCGAGACGGTGTAGTGGCTAGAGAACTGACCTCTCACAACAAAGACCCGGATTCAAATTCCAACAATGATAGAGTTTTCAGTGGTACACTGTCCACACTTGAGTGTTGCGTGGAGAGGGCCCTTCGAGTTCAGTACTCCGTCCGTCAGATCGGACGTGAAACCGTGGACCACTTGGCGCCTTTCCATATGATAAGGGTAATACCGCGGCGTGACTCCGGGTTTCTCTCCACCAGTCCTCCACTCCCTACAAAATGTCTTCCTCTACCCAATCACCCACGTCTCCTAAATAAGCACGAATGACCTAAACTATCAGCCTCCTCCCCCGAGTACCGAATACTACATTTCTAAACTCATCTTTCAAATAAATCCAAACATTTTATGCTTCGATTCGTTATTATTGCCTTCTTTTTTTTAATCTTATGAACTTGATTTTTTTCAATAGCACGTTTTCACCCTTTTTGACGTACTCTTGCCTTGATTTCTTAACGGTATTCAGTATTGCAGAGGAATGATCGTGTTATTTGTCAAGGAAGAATAGCTGGCTGTATAACTCACGTGAGATGCTATCATGAAGCTCTGGGAATTCGGCTAAATCACCCACTCCTCACACAATTGGTGGGTCTCAGGCATAAACACGGTTCTTTCCTCCGCCGTCGGAATACCCGCGAAATAATTGCACATTCTGTCAAAATAAATTGCACAAGGCTCTACGTCACGCGTCTGTTCTTTAGGGCCACTATCGTTTCATCGAACTGAAATATATTGAGTCATATTAGAGCGAGGAAACAAGATATGCCCTTCGAAGAACTCCCTTATTTAATGGAAACGCAAAGAGAAGGGTAAAAGGCACAAACTGGACGGGTCACGACTTCAAATCAAAAAGGATGAAAAAAGGTAACAAAACTGCGCGATTAAAAGCAGCGTAACCCTTCCTTTAAGAAGATTAGCTGGCACGTATTTTTTAAACGCTGGGGGAAATGCCTGTTAATTTCCAATAATAGTTGCTCAGCACTCCCATATCTCATTCCGTGGAGCTTTAACTACCTCTGACTCGTTTTGAGTTTTATTTTTTTCCCCTTAGAGCCTTAATTCCTCTCGTAGCCCTGGCGGCTCGTTAATCGCCATTAAAAATTTCTGCTTTTTTCTTTGCCCTCATTTATTCTGCTTTCATTATCACGTGCCATCTCTAAGTCGTAGATAAAGTCTTCCCAAGTATTTTCCCCCACACGGTGCAGAGAAAGGATTGAAGGAAAATACTGTCAGTTAATACTTTTGTGGCCTGACAAGGCGTCTATTCATATAAGAAGAGAGAAAAATAGGTCCTTTTTACTGTGCGTGTCAACTAATCGTTTTCGTATCTTAAGAATCATGATAATTCACTTATATATGGATCACATATCCCCTCTGATTTACTAATTGCATTTGTTCTTGCTGCTTGATTCATTTTATTTCATTAAATATAAAAGAATATGACGTTTTAATATGGCGCAGCAGTTGGTGAAAAGCTTTTGCAACGCTTAGGATTATTTAAACAATTTAGTTTTTACACCATGTTAGCTAAGTACGAATGCTTCACGGCAAAATACTATTTATAAGGTCATACTGCACGCTTCAAACACACATACTTTTCACTCTTTTCTTATTTATGGTAAGAGGTCAATCTACCACAGTGATTTAAATCACGATCTACGTCAAATAAATGATTATCCATTTATAATTATAAATGTCGTTTAAGCGCTCTGTTTTAGGTATGCTAGTTTTTTATTCCAGTGATACGACGATTTATTTTCATTGAGAGTTATATCTAATCATTTTAAAATGTATTTGTTTCTCTAGGTGCGATAGACTCAGGCTCTGTCTTCAGACCAGTTGCATCATTCCTCATGACCATTGTAAATAACTGTTCAAATGACCGTGCCGTATCACATCCCGTGGAAGTGATTTGGCACGTAGTTCACCTATTAATAGGTGAACTATATCTAAACTGTAGTGCACTTCATGTGGGCCAGTGACCGAGAGAATTAATATGAGTGAAAGTGTGTCAATTCTGAAGTAGGACAAGCGATTTCTTGATAATTAAGACGGGATGACGTGTTATGCTAAGCGGCCAGGCCTGAGGAAGCTACGACTGACATTCTTGAATAATGGTCTTAGTACATTCTCGAAAATTGCAGAAATTGCCTGAATGAATATGGTTGGGAAAATATTGTCAATATATTCAAATAAATACTAAACATATGCTGCAACAAGTCCGTCACTGAATTTTTATAATATAATCAATTATTTCTATTGTATTTCTAAAACAATCAGTCATTTAAATTCCCTTTCGGAAATGGAGATTATACCTCTGTGGCATTATATTGAAATAAAATTTTTCCTGCCTGTAAAATTGAATGGATTCACAACCAAATAATATATATCATGAAAGAGTAAAAAATAAGAGTGAGGTGTGAAAAGAGTATGTAACATAAATTAGACGCATACTCTATAGAAAAATAAACTATGGTTCCTTGAAGCATCTGAATTGCAGGCACCAAAATTATTCAAACTTGGACGACTTTTAACAAGTTGTTTCAATTAGCACTCGAATACTTCAGCAATGTTATATACCTTTTTTGAGAAATTTTTTGTTGTTAAATGCCTGCTTGAAGGCTCTAAGTACTTATATTAAGTGCATGGCGATATGCCACTTATCACGCTCCAAGGATGTGGAATCGATGTTTTTGAAACTATTAAGGTCACCCAAAAAATATCTTCAGTGCGGAACTGACGCAATGCCTAATGGGATGTTCCAAATGTTTGTGTGAGTCACCTAAGGGCTCTCATCTACATCTATACCTCCAAAGTACCCCTCAAACCACCTCATGGTTTGTGGTAAGGAGTGTGCAATCACTGAACATGCATAACATTAGTGAGCTGATATATACAGCGGTAGTTAATCAGACATCAGGACATTAACATAATCTTTTTAGAGGTCCCCATTCTTTTCGCTTTTTACCATCTTCAGTACCGACATCCACCCGGTCCGTCCGTCCATTCAATATCGTAAAGCCTCATTTTAAACTGTTTTTTCAGAATCTTCTCCGCTAAATTTAAGCCAGGAAATGTAAGACTAAATATATCAGGAAAACTTATACGGCACATTCCCTTAGGGCCGATGCGGAAGGTCTTCCTGCCCCCCAAACCACTGCGATGTCTTTCCAAACATTTCCCACGTCCATTCTCCCCATTTCCATTCTCAGAGACTTCGAGAATCGTATAAAGAATGTGGGTACAGCGTTTACAATCACCTCTAATTACGACTGAAGTGCCGTTGGCCATAATTACTGCGGGAAAAGGTTTTATTTCCACGCTGAAACGCGATAGCGGAGTCTTCTCTCCTATCGTCTGCCTACGCGTCCTTCAATTTCTTCCTCACCTGGAACTGAGATCTTCTCCATTGCCTCTCCATCTCATCCCTTCCCATCGTCCCTCCATCACCCCTTCCCCCGCTATCCACATGTGTAATCTTCCCGTTTCTCGGCAAACGCTTTTAATCGTTCACTTCCTGCGGCTTGACCTCTATCCTTTCTGCCCTCCCAGGTCTTTGCCTGTCCGCCTTCACCACATTCAAGTACATAAGAGCACTGGCTTACGTTATATAAATCCGTTCTCTGTTAGAGAAAATCATTTAAACAATACACAGCACTATGTAAAATTCCACTTGTTCTCCATGGGCCTCGACCGGTTTTGACGTCACACCCACTTCATTTTCAAGTGGTCTAGGAGGAGACAGGGCAAGTTCTTAATTAGAAGGGTAACCGGGGGTTCAGAAAATGGAGTGGAAGGAGTTTCCTCTTTTGGAGGAAATTTAAAGAACGGGGATAAATGTGAGTCATTAATATCCTGCATGTTGACAATGCTCGTATAATTATTATAAATCATGTATCTTATCATAGAGGAATTGTTATACTTACTCTATGATCTTATTTATGAGAATCAAAAAATATGACATTGACATCGAGAATACAGTCTATTATCAAATCAATTGGTGGCCCTACGAGCTCGCTTTGCCGTATTCTTAAGATTTTTAGGCAAATATTCTTGAAGAATAGGATTCATATGGTAATGGAAAAGTACTGGATTCCAGCTAGGGATGTCACATCAAAATCGATGTATCGTACTACTCGATATCGGATCTTTCACTCCGTTGATTGAAGTATGTACTATTATGTTTTTAACGTCAAATTTTCACAAATTTTGCTTTAAAGTGCTCAAATTTACGTGCTTAGCCGTGATTACGCTCAAGTATAGAGCACCTCTGCTTAGCATGGATAATAAAAATAAATTCGGACACACAGCATGATAGCTCTTCCTACGGCTATGGCCACTGGTACGTTTTTCATACATATATGCATAATATATTTTACGCTAAAAATGCGAACTGCATTAAATCTAATGTGGTATGCCACATACAGTGTGTTTTCTCGCTGCTTGGGGGGTTGTAGCCGGTTCATCTTTAAGGTTGACGCCGGAGGATGGACGTCGGTCTATTGTTGCAGATGGTTTTTACGTTCACTCCCTGGCCACACGAATAGGAAAACACACATGGTCTACAGAGGACTTTTTGCTGTTTGTTTTGTGCACTGTGTGGCTATTACTCTATTTATTGGTTGCTATGAATCACCTAGATAGTGGAAGGATAGTTTTGAAGGTAGAGCAGAACCCCTGTGTGTTTGACATGGAGCTTGATGACTAAAAACAAGGAACTGAGGCGGTTTGCTCAGATTGCAATCACCTGGAACGTGGGTGGAGAACAACACAGCAGCACCACATTTTAAGTGCTACTAATATTGACATTTCTGCGGCTGCATCCATGCCTTACTACCATAAAGAAGCATGATAGTGAGTTTAAATGAAGTGTATTCCTACTTCTAAGCATAAAGTGCCAACTGAAAATAGGTTCTTCCTTTGGTATTGGAAAGTCCTCTTCGCCTGAGGTCTTCTACGAACAATGTTCTTCTTACTTCGACCATCTTTAGCCATTCAGCTTCCCTAGCACTAATATTCTTTCATCTCTTCAAGCTTTTACTTTCGGGTTTTAGCCTTGGCATCTTCTTTTCCACAGCATTTCATAACTTTTGTTTTCTTTCTATTGGCTTTCACGTAATATCTAGCCAATTTCCCTTCCATACACAGTAGTTGCTACTTCCAGTACATCTTCTCTCCCACCCTGCTCGTATTCTTATCCTGTTTCTACCTACGCCACTGTATCATCGGCGAAATAGAGCACGTTAATTAAGAGAGGATAGCCGAATTATGTGGTCATTTGCACCACTGGGTATAGTGGCAAACCTATTTAGGAGTGGAAGGAATTCAGGTGTCGGCACTAGCCAAATATTAACGATACATTCAAAAATATGTACAGAGTTTGGGACGGCATTGACGGATGTAATAAAGTGCTCGAAGTTTTCACGGAACTTAAGTAGAAATTCTGTGAAAAATCTCTGCAACTTCCGGACTCGAACCCTACCTGTTTTTCACTGGAGAACACTAGATATCACACCAACCGGATCCCATAGTTTAAGTGCGTTCTTTAGAGTTTAGCTGGTTTTATTAGTAAGTATCGTTTTTGAACAAAAGTTTTTAGCTATGTTAGATCGTAGCTTTACGCGGCGTTGTAGATTCGTGGATCTCTCCATTTTCCGGGTTTCTACGCGTTATTTGTCTGAGGTGAGGACAGTTTCTGGATTCCACGGGGAGTCTTCAGATTGAAACATTCGTCACGTGAGACAAACAACGTTGAGAAACCCGATTCAATGGAGGGATTCGCGAAAAATGTCAACTAGCCCGGAAAATATACCCACATATTCCCTCTCTTATCACTCCTCAGAGTTTGACTCAGAAGTGCAGAGAAATCATGCCCAAAATATGTACTCGTTGTAACATACGTATGCTTAAACTCTCGAGCTCTTGCCTCCGCTAAATATCGCTGAAAGGAATCTTTTCTTCGATGGAGTGCGATGAAAGGTCGGATTTTCTCGATTCACGACTCCATTCTTAAGACTCGACTCCCCTTGTCGGCAGGGCGTATCAATCTACGCTCGGCTCGCGTCGTTTTCTTCGCCCGTCAGTTCATCCTTCGTGGTGTTCTCGTTGGAGAGGAAGCCTTTCGTTTTCCTCCTTTCTCATCTCCCCGGCTTCACTACCTCCCCCAATCACTCCGCCTTTTTCCGTTTCTTCTGAGAAACTCAAGGACGAATCATACCTCTCTTCCTAACCCTTCCACTTCCTCCCGTCCACTTCTCCCTCATTTTCTCTCCCCCAAGGAGACCCTAAGGTCCCTCTCTCACCCTTTCCTCCTCCCGTCCCTCCCTCTCCCTCGCTCTCCCTCCCTGCTCGCTAAGGAAAAAAGGATTGGGTCCCGCGCGTGATTACGGCGTAATTAAAGCTTTAATTCTGGGCAAACTAGAGCCTCACACTCTTCCTCTCCCGCTCCAATCAGTCGACCCCCCTCCGCCCTCAACCCTACCTCATCTCCGGACGACGCCGGCCTGTCGGCCCCAAACCAGGGATGCGGAGGAAAAAGACGTGGGTGCCGCAAGTCGGACGATGTCTCGAGTTTTGTCTCCCACCTTGTCGTAGCTATGACCCAGCACCCAGTAAGACGCGTGTCGATTCGTGTGACATCATCCCCTGAGCCATAGAGCTCAGCATAGATAGGAGAAAATTTTAGCTTCACTACCTTTTCTACCTCTCTTCTTCGCTCACATCTTACACTTGAGTGCAGATTATTAAATTTACACGTTTCTGAGTGTTGGAAAAAAAATCATTTTTAAAAGTGTCACCAGCTACCGTAAAATGCACCTTTCTGTCTGGATCCATGGCATTGAGAGAAATGTGTGCACGATCCCATAGGTTTAAAAGTTCATTACCCACTTCAATCAAATGCACAAAGTGATGGCCTCCTTCAGAGGGTAGAGTTTTATATTTCTCTAATATTTTAAAATACCCATGCTTTGGGATCCTTATGAGTTTAATAAAAGATATAATGGCTTGCATACAATTGGAAAAGAGTGAAAACAAAAGTTCGCTAATTCCTAAGCAAAGCACTAATGAATACTCAAGATATCTTCAGATAAAATGTGAAGTGCGTTGAAACATCATTGCTTGTTATTTTCCACTTCCAAAAATTTCTTATACATACGGATTCGGAAGCATTAGATCCCATGCAGTTACTTATGGCCGGTTATCTGCATTCAATCATTACACAAGTAGGAATTGGTGCTTTCCCGGCGTATCTGTTTCAAGAAGTTTTCTCGAGTTGTCCATCGGGTAAGGGCGTCCATTTCGGCCGACGTTTTGATCCTCAACTCGAGGGTCATCTTCACCCTGAAGCCCTGAAGATGACCCTCGAGTCGAGGATCGAAACGTCGCCCGAAATGGACGCCCTTACCCGGTGGACAACCTTAGAAAACTTCTTGAATCATTATACAATTAGTTCAATGCTTTGTCTCTACCTTTTTCCCGCTTCTTTTCAATTCCTTACGCAAGCTTTAACTGTTATATAACCCTGAGCAACTTCAATTTTTAAATTAACCTTTTGTAAAATTAATTTCTTGCGATAAACAAGACATTACAGTTTATGAATAGGCACCTATTAAAACAGCTATTCAATAAAAATCAATTTAGAAAGAGATAAAAGACATAAAACTATTTTGAGTTCATTATTTTTAAGAATGCATTGTTAAACATATCTCTAAATTTTTCTGTAGTGCAAAAGGTCTTATGCTTCTTTACAATCTATGCTTCGGAGACATGTGTTTATCAAATCCCCTGAATTGATCAAGGAAGCTCTTCAAGGAAACAACCGTCCATAGATATCATTTACCAAAAGTTTCCTTAAGTCCTTCATGCCTATAGTTCTTCGAGAAGCCCATGAGAATATAACACTGAAGGCTCGGAAAATTGACCCATGCTCCTTAGTGCTGTTTGCTAATTAAATTTATGACGGCTATTGCAAAAATTTTAATGCGAAGTGTATTCATTTACAGTTTGAAATCACTTGTGTGTGCTTCAAATTCACTGCAATATTCATATGTTTGCATTAGTTATTCAATTTACATTTTTTTTGGCTGATTTCCATGGCAAAATTGAATATTCAACTATCATTTTAAATGAATTAATTATGAACTTTCATAAATTTAGCTTTAATTTTCTTCTTCCCATCCAGATGATTTCGCCATAGTCACGCATTAGAGAAGTTGCTTCGTGATCACAAATTAAACTGTCTAACCAATGAATTGCACATGTAAAGTATGAGTACACGAAGGGCAAAAGTAATTTTATGCTTTTGTGACACGATGAAAGATTTATTGCTGTTACATAATATTTCCGCTCCACACGCATTGAAATAAGCAGATGGGTTGTTTATTATTAAATGACAAGCAGCGCCAGACACATAAAAGAACATTCGAGAAATCAAAATGAGCGGTCTGCACCTATTTTTTAGGGCTCTGAACGGGAACAGAATCCAAAGAACAAGCCTCCACCGTAATTAACCATTTTTAAGTGCAAAGGAAAAACAGTATTCCTTGTAATTAAATAATTTTTTATCCCATCTGATTGGTGTTGAAGGTCAGTGGGTTGTTTCAAGCGACCCTTTTCACCCAAATTATAGAGTTAATTGATGCGGCCACAAAAAGGCATAAACTTCATATCTGAGAGGAGATAATAACTGATGCTGGACCACGGCCCAGCCGCATTGAGCTAGAACGAGACTTTTCGAAATGAGTCCAGAATTAAAGCTGTCTTGTCCATTACTATGAATTATCCACGCGAGGAAATTGTTGAATCGAAAACAAAATTATATAATACAATCAAATTGGCACTCTTCATTGTCGATTATAGCGCTACATTTTTTTCTTGGATAAAATCCCGCGGAGTCTGTATCCCTGTCCATTGTTAATCGCCTTGCCTATGAGTTTTATTTGTATTTCACTGATTTGTTGTTAACAATAGTTATTGACCTTCCAATTTAGCTTCGATATTATAAAATTAGATTTGGAGAGTTTGAAGTAAATGATCAAAATAAATGCCCAACAAATGTGTTCATAAAATGTCTTAATTAAAAAATGATCACAAACAGACATTCGACACAAATTTGATCTTGAAAATTACGCATTCGTTAATCTGTAGAAATAATACTCATGAACCGATGTTGATAGCTCCGATTTAGAAATTAAGAGTATTTATTTTTTTCCATTTATATCATTTTTTCTTTCTTTTTCATTTATTTTCGACGCATACACTTTAATAGCATAATTAAGGTAAAAATCGTGAAAACACCCAAGGTTTTATGCTGTCAACACGATATTTAACTACGAACAAAATTTACTTATCTGCACAAAAGGAAGCAGATATATTCACAATCATTTAAATTGCGCTAAAAATATTTCATTTTCTGTGATTAGCAACCTTTGTCTCCAATTTATCAAACTTTATTGGTGGGAACAAGTTTTTCTTAATTCATTTTATAATTTTCTAATAACCTTCAGTTTTTGTGAAAGGCTTTCCCATTATTTGCCTTTACTTGGAACTTATCAATTTTTAAAAAATGGTGCCAGATAAATTCATAGTCCCGATTTATATTGTCCCAAGTGCCACCATTTAATTGCCTTAATAGTTTTTCCATCAATCTAATTACAAGTGTTATTAAAAAGGAATTTTAGTTACAACCTTGGATATTTATTGACTGTATAATTATCAACATCTTCTAATAAATCACTTATTTCGTAACCTGATTTCATCAACTAGTATATAATTAACGGTTTTATTGCTATTGCCACCTAATAAAACAAATGTTTTCAAATTCTTGGAAAAAATCATTTTCTACAGCATTCCTGTTACTTCAAATGCCTCTCTTTATCATACACAATGAGGTGGAATAAAGTTTGTTTGCAAAAGGACGTTTTAATAATATTTTATTATACATCAAAATGCACGAAATCCTTCACACGCTTCGTTTTCTAATATCAAAATTTTCTATTTTTAAGTATACATGTATGCGTTATTTTCATTTTCATTTGCCCTTTGTGTAGCTATATTAATGAATGAGCTAACAAATGGATATGGATCATTAAAATAATGAACAACCTTTGTATTTTTATCCAAGGAATTAATTATCGAGGAGCTATCATTTATTTGATGTAAATATATAAGATGGTAAAAGGGAATGTATTCGTAATGAAATGAGAAGAGGATATTTAAATATAAATACTGGGTAACGTATGGATTTTCACAAGTAATGAACTTGATTTTTACCGCATTTGAGTTCACATATAACTCCCCGCTCGTCTCGTTCCATAGCCTCTATGGTGTTCGGTTTCTTTCGTAGCACACCAATCAAGTCCATTATATCGAACGTGACCGTGGAGTTTTCACATAATGGCTGACCAAAAGGGATACGTAATTTCGTTTCTTTTCGCTTCTCTTGAGAAGCAAATTACTGCTCCCAGACGTGCCAAAACATTTTCATCTCTCTCTCTCCAACACCTTGTAGAAATACGTCTCCTACTCTTATGAATTTTCTTTTTTCCAACCCAATACCATCATCCATTATTCTCTCCCGATGAGCGTGATCGCACCAAGATCCACGGGTCGATGCTCGAACACGATACACGCCTATGTTCTACCTGAATCGTTACCCAGATGTCAATGAAAAATTCTCAGGGCTAATCAATCCAAAGAGAGACTTTAATCACACAAGGATAAGAGATGTGCCGCTTCCTCAAGAAAATGCCACGGAAAATAATAATGAGACTGTTAATCGAAAGTTATTACTTGCGACTTTATCCTAGCAACAACTTCTATGGAGCAGGTTATTCCAGAAGGGTTAGAGGACACAATATCAGTTCTAGCATTATGCTTGGAGAGATAATAAGGACCAATTTTTCACCGGCATACTGGTAAGATTTACATCTTTGCTGATTTGGAGAAAAGTATTGGAGAGGTCCACAAGTACCTCCAAAGAGATTGGACTTACATTTTTCACCAACATTCAATGGTAAATCCTGTTTCAATTATCAGGTTGTTATTTGCTTGTTTAATCCACATTTACATCTGAAAATTGGAAATGTTTCAAGGATGCATTCGTATATAATGAAGAGCAAATGATTCAAAAATATAGGCAGATATTAAAAAATCACATATTCATCAATCCTTCAGCCTGCTTGTGTAGCAAAAGCAATGCTAAAATATAATTTTTGAAATTTTAGGAATTCTTATTTTGAAAAATCATTGATTTTTTTGCATGCATCTTTTTAAATTTCATTTTCAGTCGTAAAAGTAGCATTTATTCAAATAATGGTCGCCATTTATATACACAAAATTTTTATCGTTCGTTAATATGACTGAGAATACTTTTAATCGTCTTCCTAACAATTTCCTTTCTCTGCGGAGTGCGTATTTGGCATCAAAGGTGATAATGAGGAAAACAAGCTTGGAGATAGGGGATTGGTATCTGGGAAGTCGAGGTGGATGATGACCTATGGATGATGCAAGAACAAAGTAGTCAGTAGAATAGTCCAGGCAAAGAGGGCATTCCATCGAAAGAAGTATCCACTTAGTTAGAGCTCTAAATACAAGCTTGGAATAAGGAACTTGTATCTGGAGCATTTAATTAATGGAGCCTACATCAGGATCATCCACTTAGTTAGAGCTCTAAATACAAGCTTGGAATAAGGAACTTGTATCTGGAGCATTTAATTAATGGAGCCTACATCAGGATCATGCTTATTTATGGTAATGGGCGATAACAGTAGTAGAAAATCAAGGCCATAAGCATTCTAAATGTAGTCCTACAGAAAAATTATGAAAAAAGGATTCGTCAAATAAGACACGGTGAAGTCCTCAAAAAAGTAGAATAGTCCGATGATAACTTTGTAGAGACGACAGGACAATTTGATCTTGAGAGAAATGTTTTGAAGAAGACAGTCAACTAGGGAATACTGAAAGGGAAGAATGGCGTAGGAAGGCCTCGTTTGAAATATATGGGAGTAATCGAGAAGCATCTAAAAGATGAGACTTACCTATGCAAGGAACAGGTAGGTCTCATCTTTTAGATCTTAGCTACAAGGTAAATAGAATTCATTTGTAAGTATGAGCAGGTTATCCGAAAGGAGAATTGGGTGGAAATCTGCGTCGAACCAATCATAGGATTGGCTGGCTTAGTGGTATTGACGATAAGCGATGACAATGAAAGTAATTAAGAGTGGAATAGTGAGCGGTTTGAATAATCACATGAACTAGTAGTAACAACTTTGAATCTCCTCTCCTGAAAACTAAAGAGGTTATTGTGAAGCTCTGGTAGATATCTGGACAGCAGGACTCAAACTGTGGGAAAAATCTCCAAACATGAGAATAGCAGATGGTCGGGAATGGGATGAAGGTAAATCTCACTGAGGGACGAATAAAGTGCATGGATATTTTTTTCATCAATGCCGGAAATTAATATTTAGTTTCCTAAAAGATGCAAGGTGACCGAAATATCAACTTTGTGGGTCTGACTATTACAAGATATAAGTGTCTTTTCTCTCATAAATTCCGTTTTTCTTTCTTGTACTAAGGAAATGTCGAGGGCTACAAGGAAATATACATTCTCAAAAATGTGGCTATCAAGTGCCTCAATAGACAGAATCGTATTTGATTCCTCACCTATATGGGGATAAAAGCTTTCAACACGTCCATTATTAAGTCTAAACGGTTATACTCTAAATAGAATTCATTTTTCAATGGATAGCAATAGATATTTTTGGTTTAATGTACACTATCAATTTTCACGAAGTGTATTCTGTGCGGTAAAACCCACTCAATCACGAAAGTCATTCAAATATTTTATCTCACATTTCATCTCCAATTCTCTAATGGTTATCTACTGTAACACTCTCGCTCAAGTTTCATACAACTTTAACATGCCTGTAGACAAAGGAGAAAAATAACTGAGATAAAATAGGTCTTAGGCCTTCATGCGCGTTTCTGATCATACGTATTTGAAGATAATCTGAAAATGTCCAAAAGCATGTATCTATAACATCACATCATACTGTAAAATATTTTTCCCACGGTTATTTTCATTATTTTTTCATGGGCGTGGTAAAATTATGCAGCAATAATTTGCGCAAATTAAGTCCATATGCCATCTAAGGCGGAAATATTTAAACTTATAATCTATTTTTACTAGGGATATCTGTCCAATATTACTGAAGCGCAAATCTCTATTTGCGCGGTTATACAGCTAAATCAAATAAATAACCCAACAACTATGTATATTTCCGCTTAAATTTATTTGATACATCTAGTTTCAACGCATTGGCGTCATCTTCATGTACAAGTCAAAATTTCTGAAACTTTTTTCTGAAATTTCGATGCGTTGAAACTAGTTGTACCAAATAAATTTAAGTGGAAATACACATAGTTGTTGGATTCTTTATTTGACCATGATTTTCCAAAGTATTGAGTGTATCTAAATCAGTGTTGAATGTTAAAATTCATCCAATATGAATCAACATATTGCTGCTATTAAAGTTATTAATTAACTCTTGATCGCTCTCCTCTGTTCTAAGGCAGTTACACATAATATCGTGCGAACTTTCAGGTATATTTGAGTGTATGTGCAATGATTAATACTGCAGGCACAAGCGGACCACTTCCTTTCTGTAAGTTGGATGGGAGCTCTTAACCTATCTATTGAAAAGTATGGGTTATGCAACAGATAGATGCAGTGAGTAATAAGTAATATTATCATGATTATGTTTTACAGAGGACAGACATGTTCTCAGTAAATCCGAGTAGTACGAATGAGAAACAATTACAATAGCATTAACGGAGCCATCAGTAACCCACCCTCTGATCCATTGGCCTGGTTTCCCTTTCTGCTGAGAGATACTTTGCCTGGGGATCGTTTTTTTTTTTTAATATTCCTCAATGCCCACCATTTCCTTCGACCAGCCCGGAAGAGCCACCCCAGATCGTAATTGATAGATAGATATATAGTGCTCCGTTTCATTTCTCATAGCCGTGCCTCGAAAGTTGCATTTTTTTCCGAAGAAACGTTTTTCGCTCTCAACGGTGCTCCGAAGACATTTTCCCACAGCTAACCAAAAGACCCTGACACGCCCCGGCGATAATTATGAGTAACTCGCTCACGCGAACCTTCGCCGGCCAGACTCTTTATTGGGCCATAAGGCCTTCGGCAACGTCCCAATGCTCTCCGGTCGGCTATACCCCGATTAGGTCCGACGCCGCCGTAGTCTTCTGTCTCTACCCAATCCAGAGAAGGTCCCGGCGGCTGTGGAGAGGACGCCAGACTCCACCCTAACCATACGGAAGGTCGGAGCTTTTCGGGAGGACTTGCGTTAGGCAGGGCGAGGGGAGTGGGGTGGAGAAGTCGGACGACGTCTGCAATCCAAGCTGTTCTTGAGCACGGGAAGGTCGCGATTCCTCGGAGGAAATACACATCTTCCTCTCTTTCACCAAATACCGCCTACCTCTCCTTCGTCGCCGCCACTGGCCCCTCAACTTCCTACCTGCGCCGTTGACTTAATTTCGGATCATTTTCTCTCCGATCGGCGCCCCAAAGTTCCTTCAGTCGCGACCCGACCCAAGGAGAGGGCGTAGAATGAGGAACAGCGGTGCCGGTCAGCCTAATTTGAGCCGGGAAACGGAACCCCTGTTATTGTTTTGTGGCTAATAGTTGAATTACACGGCGTTCAGTGCGTGAGCATCATGTCAGGGATGAGAAATGGCAGCTAGCCATGTGCACATGGTACCTTATCTCTCGAGAAAGCTGCGGGCCAATTATCTCGCAAGAGTTACCGTGCTGTTGCACTTAGCCCAAAGTGAAAGCTGAGCTTCATTCCACTCCGAGGTGCTCGTGCACTTAAGGCTAGAGTCTATGTTGCCTAAGAGCAAACATTTTCCTCGCACTATAATTGAAAACATTAAATTAATTATCTGGTTTGACTGTGGAAAATTTTTCATGATTGATCAAAACACTTCTGTCTTGAGCGCTGGTTTACTATTTTTATTCGCATTTCCATCAGATCAAGCATTTATAACTATCAGCATTCAACAAAGTTTTGAAGGCATAGCTGTGATACTTGCCGTGGATTTTTTTATTAAGATCACGTGGATAAAATTAAATGTCTCATTAACAGATATAGAAGGAAATAAGGAATTTCAGGAAGAAAGAAGTATCCTTTCGCTGATACGAAATTAACCTATAATTCTGTTAGTGTGCGGGTTATCCTTTGAAAAGCATAATTCATTCGGCGTCTCGTAAATCGCGGACCATTATATTATGAACTGAATTTCTGTACTGTAGGCTTCCTAGCCTCCTTCACTTATCTGTTTAGTTTATTATCAATAATACTTTGACTGTTATGGAACCTTCCAGAGATAGAGAGTTCTGTAAAGTGGGAAATCGAAAAACATACAGCACACTCATGAGATATTTTTCACATCCAAGCTGTGCATTAATACAAGTTACTATCGATTATGGGTTGAAAAAAGTTACAGCATGTTTAACGTAATTATTCAAAGTTTGATATGTTACTATTATATTGTATATTTCCACTGTTTTTAAACTAATTTCTTCAATTAATAACTTGTTAAATGAATGAAACTACCGAAATTTATATTCTAAAAGATGTATTGCAATGGGTTAACTACTTTCTGTCACGCTTTATTCTAGAATAAAACGGACGTGAATGAATGATGAAAGGTTTTCGAGCTCAAACATTCAAATATTCCGATGGAGAGCCGAAGAGATGCTGAATCTCAACGTCAATTAGAACCGACTTCCGAACACCTTTTTTAAAATTCAAAATTCTAGGCCTCCACCGCCCAAGAAAAAATAAACAGCCCTGCTGTGGAGTATTTCTCTCTCCCTTTATTCCAGGAAAGCATTTTTGTGGGTACACCGGCGATCGAATACTCGAGCGATATGCATAATCCGACGATAAAGATTCCAATCTGCGCCTCTATCTACAAATCCGTCCGACGACGCCGTGGAGGGAAAAAACCTTTAGTTCTCCCGCCCAAACCTCCTCTCCCCGTTTCTTTATTTCAATGCCTCCCTCTCACACCACTTCCGATCTCCGGATCGCCTTAACCCCACTTCACCCTCACCCCATCCTCAAGTGAACGTACTCCCCGTCCACACCATTTCCGATCCCTCTCACACCACTTCCTTATCGACGCCTCTAGAAGCGCCACTGTTGGTGAGATGTGTCGAGGCCAACCAAGCCTCCTCACCGACTCAGGAACCGACCTGACTCAGGAACTTACCCTGGACGTTTTTTTCTCCTTTTATTTCAAGCCCGTGGGACTCCCGGGTGGAACATTTAGAGGCAATTTCACTCGTCATACCTTTATGCTAAGATGCGGGAGATTCCATCAGTCGGAGAATTTCGCCAGAGAGGCCAGGAAGAAATAAAAAAAATCAATGTAGCAATTTGGGATTCAGAAGGAACTGATAATTGGAGGAGGATTTACACGTTGGATGTTTTCATTATCATAAAAATGTCGTTTTGGGTGCAATTATAGCCTTCGGAAAAAAAGTTGAGGATTAAACATTTGAATATACTTCGCAGTTGAAGTTTCAGTTGGTCTCCCAGATTCGATTGAAGGGTGATAGATTATATTCATATAAATTTAGCTCCCATATATTTCTCTATGTACACGCACGCACATATGCACATATGCCAGCTAATTAAAGGAATAATCCTCAGTCAGGCCGATTTGATGCATGGTGAACGGGGCAGCGCCCCGAAGAAATAGCTTCTTGCATCATAGAAATAATTTTCAAATCCTCATTCCAGTTCTGCATGCTAAAGACAACAATTAAGTATCCCGCTGAATCGCATGTTTATTTTCCCTATTTACCAGTAGCTAGTAAAGGAAAAAGCTTCCAATTTCAATGGTGAAATTTGTTGATTTTGCTATAAAATTCCATGCATATTTTTTTATACACTGCATATACTCATTATTATGATTTATTATTATACAGCTGCAACAACTCATTATTTATTTTCAACGGTAGAGAGGAGTAATTAAGACTTATATTTATCAAAGAATTCCCTCATTAGCATAAAGAGTGATTTCTCCGTACTTTAGGTATGAAAGAGAAGAAAAGGAAACTAAAGGTCCGTTTTAGATAACAACGCATACCATGAAAATGATAATTGTGCTTATAATAATTTTTACATGCTTCTGCATGATGGCGTACAAAACATTCTAGCCTTGCAGAGTTATTTTTAAATATTATTAAATAGTCAGTGAACGTTGAGTTGAACCGTTCTTAGAACATTCTCTCGTCTGTAGAAATGCGTGCTAAAATTTTACACGAATAATTTGATAAATATTCTCATAATTAGAACCTTTTATTCAGATATGATAAATGCGTGGATTATTGATTTAGATGTTCTTACAATTTCTTCTTTGCCAAAAAATTGAAGTCTAATGTATGGACCACTTATTTTTACGGTAACTTGAATTGATGAAAAGTGCCTTTGATGGAAAAAAATCTCTTCGGAGGAGAGATATTTTTTCTCTAGGTTTGATACTGATTGATTAAACTTGGGTGGCAATTCCAAAAAAGAGAAAAATATGGAGACTGAATTGGGACATAGGTTTTGCAGGTAGTGAAAAAGATATGTTCACAGGAGGGTTGGGGAGGGGGAAGTACTTGATTTTTCCGGTTCCTTTCATCCGGGAGCGATTAACCTCGACGATCTTCGGCGGCCGAAGCTCAGTCCACGTTTTTACCCTCGAGATCCTCTCGGGACGAGAAATGTGAAAATTATTTCCCCTTCGATTCTCGCGACGGCCGATAACAAGCCAGCCGATATACACACCGTGCCTCACGCCACCCTCTCCCCGACCTCAAAAGGAAAAAGGAATACGCATCCGTGGGATGGGAAGAGGAAAGGGGAAGGAGTGAGTGGTTTTACGGAATGTTGGGCAGTGGGAGGGTGGGAGAGGGTGGTTTTCGAGGGGCGCCGGGTTGTGTGCAGGGTGAAAGTACGGGTGTGGGAAAGGAGGCGGCGAGGGTGGGGTGAGATGAGGAGGGGGATGCGGCCGCGGTGGAAATTACACGAAAACGTTCCAGTTGTGGCCCTTCGGGAAACCCCTCCTACCTCTCACGAGATAATTGTTTTGGCTGGGGCCACGATTGGTGGGTGGGAGGCGGGTGGTAGGGGGGCAATAATTGTGGGGGGGAGTCCCGCGGAGGGGGCGAGGGTGGGAGAGGCATGAGAAGACGAGGTAGAAATGGAATAAGGAATCAAATGAACAGAGAAGGAATGAAAGGAAACGGAATAGAAGGCTCATATCGCCATTGATCGACAGACGAAGAATGTTCCTACCATCAGTAAGTAGCAATCCAAATAGAGAATTGATTTAGTTTATAGTTTGGCTTACCACTCCAAAGGTTCGGATAATGGCAACAGAGATTTTCAATCGAATATCGACTCCTACTTGAGTGTCGTACGGAGAACATTTCAAGTGCACAACTCGGGCCGTGGGATGAGACGTTACATTGCGAAACCTCTGGCGGCTCTCACTATAAGCAAGCTAATAAAGATGCCGGGTTTTCCTCCGCCCTTCCTCCGCCCTTCCTCCATTAATTTTAAATTTACCTACAACATCCACTCACCTATCGTCATGGCGCAACTGACTTCATGTATCGTTCGCATCCCCATTCAACCATTTCCCTCTTTCGAGAGATACAAACGAGGTTTCTGGATAAAATCAGTCAAAAGATCCTTTGTTGTATTTTCACTTAATATCAGGCATAGAGAAACTTGGCCCAGATCCAAGAAATGTCGGTAAGAGCACCATAATTCGCGAAGAGAGTTATGATGTGGCCATTTTTTTTTGTTATATTGAACGTGTTTTCGTTGCATCATAGTTGCTATACCGATTGGCAAATTCTGCCTATAAGCTACCCATAAAAAAAAACTTTCCTTTACCCCATTCTTGGCTTTCGTAGCTAAATTTGATTCCAAAAAAACTTTTCATTTAATATCATCATTTAAGAAACTCCTAATCTATTTAACTCTTAATTGTTACCGGAGTTTGAGGTCAGATAAACCAGCAACCCAGTGTCTTACCTCCAAGGTAAAAGATCTTACTGAAGCTTAATGTGCTGAGAATAACTTAATAATGGATTCTAATTCACTTATTATCCACTCCAGTGCCTGGCATGTTAAAAAAACTAATGCTCTTTTAGCAAATGAAGACGTTGGCCGAGTCCGTCCCATTCCACTCATATATGTAACGGTCTTGTGTAAATGTTTAGAATATTCAAGAAACAAGCTCACTTTTTTCGCTACAGATACAAAAATTGATTACAGTTATGATAGTCATTAACATAATTACTGGCCATTTACCGCGGGAGTCTGGTGAAATGCTCTCGCAACTACTGGTTGCTATTTAAATGAGCTGATACTTTCTTTTTTATAAGAAATAAAAAAATCAGTTTCCAAATACTTATTCCAAGAGTATGGCAATCTCTCGAGTTTTAAGCGGGCTATCGTTGCAACTGCATTAAAATAAGAGTATGAGATTAATTCTGTAAGGTATGTCCTTTATGTTAAATATAAGCATAGTAATTGCAAGTCGACTGTTATGGAAATGTAAATATTGATTCTACTGAGACGCTGTTCACTGCTATTCCTCGGATACTCGGCTAATGCCATCAACAGCTCATTTGGCCGATACAGCCACTGTTGCTTTGAAATGATGATTAAAATTTAAAAGGTTGAAGCAGTAATATTTTCTCAAATTCCATTATTTACCGCTGTAGTATCAAATACATGATGCGGTCCATTCAAAGTAACCCTCGAAATACATAGATATGGTAGTTCTATAGTCGTGTATTTGTGAAAATGTTCGAAACATTTTTAATTTGATTTGTTCATATCATCTCTTGTGGAAAGGAGTTATATAACCTTATAGTTCTGTATAATTTGAAAATGCTTGATGTTTTTGTGTGATACTAATTTCTAAGAAGAGCACTGAAGAGAAAAACCGCAAAAGAAGGCTGGACACCTAGAACAAGATACTTCAAAGAGAATGAAACGTCAGAAATGCAATTCCTTAGATCTGTGAAAGGCTGCACACGTCTGGACTATATAAAAATTGAAGACAAAAGGCAAGAATTAGAAGTGCACCCAATAACAGAAGTAACAACAAATTACAATGAAAAACGGAAATAATGTGTTTAAAGCATGCCTTTAGAAAGGATTCCCAGAAAGGGTTTGAGAGTACAAGCCTTTAGGGAGGAAAAGTATTGGGAGAAGATGAAAGTGAATTACGAAAGCTGTAACGAAACAAGAGCCACACCGACAATGGCCCGATGTCGCCACACTGTCTCACCCCAATAATGCCTTGAGCATACTATTAACACCGCACTATCGCCAGATTCCAGCAATACACGGGGGCGATTTTCATCGAAGACTCCCTGTGAGCTGGCCTTTGGGAGAGTTAACGTGAATTCCGTACGGACTCCGGTGGGTGTGCATACCAGTGAAAAGTGAGTGAATGAGAGTCCAACGGAAGGAGACGTGCTGCAGAACTGCCGGACGTTTACCTGGAGGATAAAAACCTTCACGGAAATGGACCAAGGAAGGCCAGATACGTAACGAAGCTGCATTCGCACGATATTCTGCAAACTCTAGTGCAATGGTGAACTTTATTCAATTTGTTTAAACACGCTTAAACCCATGCATAAATTCTTTGGTTTTCTTTTAAAAAAGGTAAATCCGTACAGAACGTTACAAATAAAAAAATGTTTCTTGTTTCAACTGATATAGATCTATATTTATAAGGTTTGTTTGTTAACGTAACCCATCCTGTCCACAGCTGGTCAAAATAGAATAAATTGAGGTGAAATAAAGGCTACAAGGTGAAGCCGGAACAGGCAAATTGTCTAAATCTGGTAAGCAAGAAGAAGAAGACTAATTTCTAAAGAGAATTTCAATTCCAAATGTCTTGTATCAACAAATCAATGCCAATTTCATAATATTTTTTGTAAAATTCACACATTCATGAATTTCATTCTTTGCTGGGATGTTTCATCAAGCTGTATTCATTCATCTCTATTCCATCTCTCGTACTAATGTCATTATGCATTTTTTTGCCTCTGCTCCATCCGTCAAATTTATTAAGCTCGAGAAGTAATGTTAAGCAGGAAGAGAGAGGGAAAGAGGATAGGCTAATGTGTCTTAAAGGAAGTGGAAAGTTAGGAGTGGTAAGGTGGCAGGTGGCAGTGTGGGGCAGAATGCCTCTCTCTCATGTTCTCAAAAAAGGGAAGGTCCCGACTATTATTTTGCTTAATCCTTATGAGCCGCTATTGAGGAATTTTTGACTGAGAGAAAATCGGACTCCCAATAGTTCGTTATTTTGTGAAGTTATCCCCTGGATGCCCCCAGGGACGATCCTGCCCCTGGCAAGGGCTCTCGACGAATCGCTTGGTCGGCACAAGGTGAGGTTTTGCGATGGAGGGAGACGAAATTTCGAGGCAGGTTCGGGTAGATTTCGATGGGAAGGCTCTAATTTTCTATTTCGTGAAGAAGTCTCATTACGATCCATGGCACGAATCGAATGCGCAAGCGGCCGATGTTTGGGCCTCTCTGGCAAAGTTTTTTGTAAAAACTAAAGCAAGCCATTTAAATGCTTCTACGCATTGCAATTACAGTTTAATTTCCTTTCTTCCATAACACAGAGTCGCTAATCAACATCCCATCTCAGCCCATACTATCATTAATGCCTCAATGTATTTGTCAAGGTGAGTTGGGAGAATGTTGGCGAAGGGAAATTACTAACATAGCTCAGTTACTTCAATCATAAAGGTAAATAATGAGAACTGAGACTTCAATTGTTTGGGAATTTCCCCTTCAACAAAATAATAAGTTTTTCCCCTAATATACCTACTTCCAATAGCCATACAAAAAAACGGTCTGAGTCGTAACTTCCAAACTCAAAGATCAAGCACCTAAGGTAATCAAAGAACTACATACAAAGAAAAAAATTGCGCTGTGTCAAAAACGATTTACCATAGAGTACAAAGCATTTATGTTATTTTTAAACATTAGGATAGGTGACTAGCAGCCAAGATCATTTGCAATGTTGACGATTGGTGGGAATTGGAAAGAGGAGTGGAAGAGATGAGGGAAACCCGACACCGACATTAGCTCGCTCTAAAAGATGGGCATCAAGGTGTCGTGTTCATTGTTTGCATTCGATAACCAATTACTGAACTTATGTGGTCTCCAAAGGTCGCCCAAGTACGGGACCAGACTCCATCCATACACATCTATAAGCGATCCCATTCAAAAGCTTGTGTCCTTTAAATAGGTCACCAGCTGTGAAAATTACTTTCGCTAAAAAAGAAAGACTTTCTGCTGAAAGGGAAAGGAAGAAATATAAATTCGAAAAAAACTATTAAAGTGCTATTTTTTTATAATTAGCATTTGTTTCATTCGCAGTCGTATATTGAGCTTGGAAAAATGAACTCTTGTATGACTTGGTCGGACTACGAAACCATCTCAATTTCTGTCCATTCTGTCAGTCTTGCCGATGTGGAGATGGAACAGAGATATGTCTGCAGTATCAGCCTCAAACTCGAGTGATTCGAAATTTCCAAGTAACTTTAATATTGTCTACAGCCTTCTAATTTCCAGGCTTTCTAACCAAGGCAGGGATCCAATTGCCAAGTGGCACTAATTGCGCTTTCATAGGAATATATCGAAAACCGCACGGCTTTCCCTTGGATCTTATCTACTTCCCGATTTTAAGCCTTACTCCTGGTATCCCAAATTCTCGAAATTATCAAGTGAGTTCATGCGAAAATGATTTTCCATGGCGATTCGAAGTTGGAGTAATGACCAGATATTTAACTTCCTTAGATGCCCGTTTGGTTGCTCCGCCAACGTTATAAGTTTTAGATTATTGTAAAACCTTTGCTGCGAGAAATGTATTACGCTGCATTCTGTTGAAATTGATTCTTGCCTTCAGTCTTGGCATAAAAAAATTATGGAATTAAGATCAGTTTTCAGTCTCAAAATCCTGCGCAGAGTTTCAGCCAATAACTTGATTGCTATGTCCCTGAAGAATGTTTCGGTAGGGATATGTTCCCGAGCATGGACGGCCGTTACTATAGGCACTGTACAAACCATATTCCAAATATATTCTCCATTTTAAATTCTGAAATGATATTAAAGTGATTACCATATTTGGTTTTGCGCGGCGCTTGCGCTTTGATTCTTCTCGAAAAAAATGTTCAGTCAGTGGAAATGATACCGCTGTCCCTTTCGGCACATTGCAAGATTTTGAGTTGAAAATAGAATGGAGGAGAGGGAGGAGGTTTAAGGAAATGGAAGTCTGCAGGCAGAAGGGAAGTAAAAAAAATGTATCATCTCGTGTTCGCTGAAAACTAGGGGAAGGCGGGCACTGAAAAAGGGAAACAAGAGAAGAGAGAGAAGGCGGGAAAAAAAGAGCGGCAGAAAAATCGACCATCGAGGTGCGTGTTTGCGTAAAATGTGCGTGAGAACTTCCTTTCCTCGGCGGAGCTATCGGTATCGGAAATTGATCCAGTTCTCCCTTGCCTCAAGAATTATGAGCGGTTATTGGGGTGAGGAGGGGTGGGCGGGGGGAAGAGGAAGGGGAGGGGGGGGAAGGTTAAGATGAACCTCTGAAGATTCGTGCGACCAATGTTCGTGCGAATTCGGTCGCGGCATAATCGTGGAAATTACCGCCTCTGCCCGGGTTTAGATGGAATGTTGTTTAATTTGTGATCTCAAAGGTCATGTCGTGACGAAAAGTGTCCCGAAGCATCTGCTTGCGGGCTTGCCTTACCGAAAGCGCTAGGAAAAAAAATATTCTTTTTCTTGCAAACTATTTTTTTAAGATGCTCATTTCTCATTGGATCATAGCCATGATAGATAATCATGTAGTTCATGAGGCCTTATTTACACCAAATGGTGTTGCTGTATCCACATGATACTCGCCTAGCTACCCTTGGGCTCGGCATTCCAGTGAGCGAATCGAATATACATTATCGCTGAGTACCTTGACGTATCATTAGTGCATATATTGCCTGTTTTGATGCAGAATTTACCTGGAAATCAAGGTAACCTTTTGTGCAATACATCTCCTAACTTCTAGGAGTCTTCATGTGAAAAGACAAAAGTATCATTTTACATGAAGGCTTGTGGTTGCATATCAAACTGTCGAGGAAATATTGACAACGATTACGCTTATGTGTCGTTCAGTTAAATCATTATACGCATAAAATAAGATTGAAAAAATGCATAACTCATTTCAATACATTATTCCATAGAATTTTGGTTCGATGTATTTCATACTTGCCTTAATTTTTTAAGAATTTATTGTGTATTTCAACCTACGATCTGATAATGGTTCGAAGCTTGGTTTTTCACGCAAGTTAATGCGTATGTCATATCTTCAAGGTTATGAAGATTAACCATATGTAAAACTCTAATATTGATAAAACAGATACTGATCGTAAAAAAACAGTTTTTGAAGGTTTGTGCTTGCCTTAACGCTCCAATCATCATTAATCAACATAAGCAGTTGTCAAAGATGAATTTCAACGGAAGAATTTTAGAGGTAGGTAGAAAAAATTTACATGGCCACTCTAATTTTGAGAAAAGTGGAAGTGAGAGCCTAATTACTCATAGAATCATTTATACTCTAAAATTTATGATAAGTTCTAAACAATCACAGCTGAGTTTTTAATTGCAGAAAATTTCCCACGAGAAGTATCTTTATTTCATTATCATTTTCACTTTATTTACTAAAATTTCTCCAGGTGCAATTGAATTTGGCGATGACATTAATTACATTTCACGTTTTATTTTTAAGGAAATTATAACATGAATAATAATTACGATGAATTTTATGGAATATGGATGAGGGTATTTAAAAAAAGCAAACGTTACAATCCCTCAATTAAGGTGCATTATTGCTGTTTCCACACTGAGTAAAATGCGATTTCCGGCTTGCATGGATCGGCCGGCTTAAAGTTTGCGAAGGTTTAAAAGAAGACCACTAACCTTTCCAGAATTCCGGATCTAAAAGGCCATAGAACTTTATGCATCAAGCCTTTACGATATTTCAAGGTTGCCTCTTGTTTAAGGCGTGAGCCGGCCTCGAAGAAGACACCATTCACCAGGATTCACTGCGATAATTTAATGCAATAAGCGACCCTCTGCCGTATTGAACGGCATTTTATTCTGCTGAGATTAGTTCCATTAGATCCCCATTGGTATTGTTCGGCACATTGATCTGAAAAGCCGAAGGTACGTGGGACATTTTTAGGTCCTGGAGACCGTTTCCGTAAAGCGACTTTCTCACGTAAAGACGGTTCTGGAAAAATTGTCCTTAGAAGGTTACGCATTAGATTTTTTTTGTTAGTGATTTGTTTTCATGCTAAATGCTCACCGCTAGATGTCTCTTTGCGCTTCCCAGGCATCACCTTTGTGCAGTGTAGCAGTCGGAGGGTCTTGAAAAGTGTAAACGGTGGTGCGAATGTGTCCAGCTGTGCTCTTTTCTATTAGCTTCTTAGGACTTGTGATAGTTTATAATATCTAACCCATCCTCACCCGCTCTTTTTCATTCCTACGTGAACTACCGTGGTGACTACAGTGGTGAGATATTACTCCCAAACTTCTGAGTCGCAATATTCTCCCCTTTTTACGTTGCACTGATGCAATCCACAAAACGATACCTTTGCACATATCGTCAACATGACCTGGCGGCAGAGTTGGTAATCGCTGCAAAATATACGGGTAAGTAATGCGTGTGCTTAGATTGTTGTGATTAGAAACATGATTCACCTCTGAGTCATTGTGTGATTCTTCGAGTTCAATGGCACCAATCGTGCGTAAGTTAATGCCATACCTCTTCTGTACTGTGAAGGCACCGCTGGCATTATTCTTATGAAACTCTTGAAGTAAATTCATTTGGCTTTCGTACTTTTGAGAAACTAATCTTAGCCATTAAAATTGAAAAAACTTCCAGTTCTTCCGGCGACGGAGCTGTTCAACACTACCGTCCTGATCTACGACGTAGTGGTCGTCTCTACTCCTGCAACAAGTTGTTCATTCCCGAAGTGGTCATTGCGTGAGCAAACCCAGCGAAGTCCTGGATCACTGCTAATGCCGAACGGATGTATCCCGTTTTCCGTCTGACAGCACCTACAGGAAGGCCCTGAATTCATCCCCAAATGCTGCATCTGCCTGAGATTTGATGCTGCAACCAACCTATCCCCTTTACGTCCACAAATATTTCTTAGGTACGAGTAAGTATAATTCTCAATCATTTTTTGTCACGTATTTGACTTTAGGGCAGTATTTACAAAGGCATGGGATAAGTAGAGAGGAGGAGAGGAAATTCTTCTCATCTTTCGAGGGCAGTTCTAAGAAACTAGATGCAAAAAATATGAACTTGGCTGTTTGGCGTTCTGAGAGGCTCTTCTCTGGTGGGCACGGCCCTTTATCAAACCTCTGTAGCAACATTTACTGTTATACTAATCTACATAATACCCTGCAAGCCACCATAAAGGTGTATGGCAGGGGGTGAGTTCTAACCAAACAGCAAAAAACCAAAATATTCTAGTTGTTTGTGACTTCTCGTCATTTTAATTTGAGTATTTTCCACTTATTTCCCTTTTTTAGATATAAAATGTTAAAATTATATCGTTTTCTAGTCAAACCACGAGACTCTTATTATTTTTAAGATGTCTTAGGATGGGTCAACCTTAGGTTTTTTTAACCTGTGCTTTATATCCGTACTCGTTATTTCCGATAGCTAGTTCGAAACTTTTCCAACCTGGTAACTCAAGGGTTGTGGGTTCAAATTCCGTGGACATGAATTGTAACTACATTTCTTTTTCTTTGATGTAGGTAAGAATATAGGTTAGGCAGTGGGAAATATCCTGAGCCGTATGAGTATCCAAATGAACAATTGTACTGCATATTTTCAATCTTCTTGCTCTCTGCAAGAGCCATACTACTGGTGATTACACATTTTGCAAACTTTTTCTTCGTATATTAATGCTCAGTTCTTGCCTTGTAAACTACTTCAATAAATTCATAACATTTGGTAAAGTAAATTATTTTAAGGGATCGTCCTTTTCTGTTCAAAATAAGAGTGTAGAATGATTTTTACCCAGAGCGTCACCTACTTAGGAAGAATAATTTCTCATATATACCTATCATTGTGTATCCAGGCGTCTTGTACAAGTATCGTTTTGATTCTGATTATTTTGTCATTGTGAGAGTATTACAGTACATAGAATTCTAATAGCATTTTTCCTGAACCAAAATGTTTCCAAATGACCAAAGTATGTTGTTCTTGGTTTTGTCCCTTGTATAGCTAACTCCTGATCTCTTTACATGAATAGGTTTACTTCATTTGTTTACATCTAAATCTACATAATACCCTCAAGCTACCATAAAGTTGTGTGGCAGGGGGTGAATTCTCACAAAACATGCACTACATATCATGCATTTAAAGGGGTTAGTAATAATATATTAGTCTAAACTGCACTATTAATAAAGATAAAAATAGCAAACTAAGCATGCAAAAACGTGCTGTTAGTTGGGTTGCCTTCAAGTCCTTATACCAACATGTATCTACCTATGCTATGGATTGATTCACTTGTATTGGATATATTTACGGCTATTCGTATCCCTAATTGTACGAGGAAAAGAAGATTTTGAGGAGGAGCATTTTGAATCTGTCAATTCGGAAATCAATTTCTCTAATTTTGTAATTATGGTCCAGGCCAAGAGCGAAGCATTTCCGTGCTCAAATTCGTGAAACTCAAAATATTTAAGCAAGAGTTGCTTTGAAATATGAAGTTCTATAATGTAACAAGTTATTAGGCACCTACATGGTAATTTCGTAAATTCTCTCCAGCTCCCTTCACGCTATAAAGTAAACAGTTTTATATTTCTACTAGTAAGCAAATGAGCACCCACCAAATGCGTAAGTAGCCTTTGTTTTGTGCTTCCTTGTGGATCGTATTCAATCAGTGGCTCTCTGTAATGCAATTGTCTTTCATCATCATCATCAAGGGTCAACAATCCTAGGATTGGTTTGACGCAGCCCTCCACTCAATTCTTCTATCGGCCAACCTCTTCATATTAACGTAGTCCCTCTCTTTTACGTCCTTCCCTACTTATTCCATATACCTCATACGAGGCCTGCCTTTTCCATTCTTCCCGTTCACTTTTACTTCGACGATTGTCTTCATCAGGCCATCGTGTCTAAGGATATGGCCAATTAAGTTGTCCCGTCTTCTTTTTATAGTTTTCAACACACTTCTCTTTTCTCCCACTCTTCTTAGGATTTCTTCATTTATCACTCGGCCGATCCATTTTATCTTCATCATTCTTCGATAGCACCGTATTTCAAATGCTTCCACCCTTTTCTTCTCCGCTGCTTAGTTGTCTTTACGGGAGAATATTGACCAGCTAAAGGCGTGAGAACTTTACTGAGCAGTAGATCTATTTATCATCTTAATTCCACACATTTGTTTAAATAATAAAGTTCATAGTAGAAGATTAAGTTTCACCCAAATTTTTTAGTTATTAACACATTTCAACTGGGTAGCTTAACAGCTTTTTATTTGTTTCACCTTCAATAATGAGAGAACTTGATTTCTTGGGTACAACTTTATACGATTCTTCATTGCATTAGAGCCTACACGCGAAAAATTTTCTTTGTACATAGCTGGAAAAGGAGTTAAGAAAACCAATGTTTGTGGCACTAACCTGTGTGAGGAATACAGAAAAACTGCAAGTAGTGAGTGACATTTTTAGTAAATAGCCATCATTTCATTCATTGAATTTTAAATTTTAATTACTTAGTCAATCAACCATTTAGGATTTTCGGGGCTATAAACTTTTATTAACAACAAACAACTAAAAGGTCATAATGATGACAGATTTAGCCATAATATGTATATTTAGGAGTTTTAAAATATATGTTATCTTTTGGCTGGGTACTGGCTTCTCAAAAAGTAAACTCAACACGTAGTATTTTTGTTGACCTCGTTTGGAGCGGACGTGAAATTGGTGTCATTCTTCTCTCCCCTCTTAGTCTTACTGACTGGAGCCGAAACATACTGATTATCTTTTTCACCGTTTGATCACTGAAATTCATAAACTCTAATAGTGAGCAGAAATGCTTTCAAGCCGTGATCGATGCGTGTTATTTGACGATTAAATCCTCCTCCCCCTCCTCCTAACCGTGCTCAGAGTGTGAGAAAATGAAAGGAACCTCTCCCTATCCTTGCGCAATGAGATTTCTTCTCAAAGTATTTCCTGCAAGCGCTTAAAAGGTCGTATCATTCAACACATCACAAAGCCATCAAGGTCGGAAAATGAGTGGAGGCGTGGGGAATTACCAATTAACTCTTTGGTTTTCTTTTACAAAAGGATTAATCACTTCTGATGCCTCTTTTTTTGCCTGGTTGCGGCATATACGTCTTTCGTGCGGCATGCACGACGTGAAAGTGCTTTGTAACAATAATCGTACATTTACAAATGCATTCGTAACCAAAGGCATGATGAGTGTTAATTTCTCTCTGACAATGAAATTGAAATTAATCTACCTTTTGATCCTATTGCTCTCTATCAGTCCTTGGAGCTTTCTCAGATGTTAGCCAATGTAATTCCAGAGAAGTCGTTTTGCAGTCTACTGTATTCACTTCTATAGCATATTTAACTCTAAATGAGGTCAAACACCCGAAGAATCAATATCCATTTATTTGAATAGAACGTTTCCCTCTTATCGCAACGCGGAGGAACCCATTTTTCCTCTTCTCTGCTAATAATAAGTACCATTCAACTTGCCTTTCAGCGAAACACTTTCCTTGAGTTCTGGCGTAGGCGAATTACACATGAACCAGAAAATAGTGTCTGCGTCTTGTTAACACTGAGGGCGTTAACTTTGAGGGCGTAAATAAGGAAAACCTGAGTTCTTTCCGAGTTCGAGGTAATGCCAACTAGGGTGGGCCGAAAAAAGGTTTTTTTTCCGGAGAAAATTTTCCCTATGCGGGAAAGTTGTGTACTGATGTCGGAATCTTGCATCCAATTTTTTTTATAAATCGGATAATATTAACCACTGCCACCCGAGCTCTAAAGTTTAAAATTTTGCGAAAATTCAGGCGGAAATGGGAAACATACGGTTATGGAGAATAATTTGTGGCATATACTGGAATATTGGTACAAATCGACGATGGATACTTGTTTCTAGGCTATAATACTGAAATTTGAAGTTTATTTGACGAAATCTATGGCTTTTACGATCCCTAGGAATAAACAGCAAAATTAGGTTATAGGCCGTCCGCACAACAACCAACATTTTTTACAGGCTCCAATCATGGCTTCAAATAGATCACTTTTGGGAGCCGTATTTGGGATAAATTAATATTTTTTTGGAATGCAGTTCCTTTATTAATATCTCATTGTTCATTTTGCTATAGATTATACTTTAACACGGACGTAAAAGTTAAACTTTTAAAAACTAACCTCGATAATGATGAAGAATTTTATGCATTTTGAGCTATTACCACAAATGAAAATCAGTTAATAGAAGTAGGATAAAGGCACAGCCTGATCACCAAGAATTTATTTAAGTAGCTCTTTACTATTTTCTTGGAGAAACTACCCAGAACTCACCACGAGGAGGAGGCTACTATCTAGTTCCACCCGTGCCCCCCCAAACACCTTCTGTGGGGCACGTTTGTAGGTTTATGGCTATCACTCGTTCATATTATACCTTATACTGTACTTTATTTTCAAATTTTCGTTGAAGTTTTCGGTCTTTGATGCATGATGATTGCCGTCCGTGCCTGCTTTCTGGACTGCGCACGGTTTTGACGCCACCGTAATCATTTTTACCACCCTTTCAATTGCTAGTGTGTGGCATGGAAATGGGGGTACTTTAAATAAAACCCCTTTCTTCAGAATATCTCCCAAATCTTTGCTTGTGATATCAGCTATTAAAGGTGTTTGAGTTACCTCAATTGTTTCCCAGTCAACTAAGTCGACGTAATCTTGTGCATCAAAATTCATAGTTGGAAGCTCGAATTTCCTAAATTCCTTCTTCTGATTTTCTCTTGATTTTAATATTTTTTAGACGGCCATTAAACGGATCAGTTTTCTCTCATCGGCTAGCATTTCAGGCAGAATATTCTCTGGGTGAGCAAAAAAGCATTTCCTTGAATGATTTAGTAAAGGCGTAATTTGATGTCTCGATCCAAATAGTTCATGAAATGTAACATGTTCATGATATGCTTCGGACCTTCCGAGCAATGTGGTTTCAATTTTATCGCGAACCACATAGGAGCGAAGACTTTCATCACAAAAGTTGCCAATGTTATCATTTAATTTTTTTAAAGTAGTTATGGTTGAAACATACAATCGAAGAATGCGATTTGCTGTAGTGGTTCACCTGGATTAAACCATTTTCACCAAACTTCTCGCTGAAAGACTCTCCTGGCTTTCTCCACTTGAGAAAGCACATAGTCCCCTTGAGAAACCATCCCGATATCAACTAGAAGTGCGGATGCGAGTGCTGCAGGAGCTCGTTTCGATATACAGAATATTTCACAGGTAGACGCAAATCTAGACGAATTTAAATTATTTACACCCACCTTTTTTCCAAAAAACCATCAGCATCACTTGCGTTGCGTAATTCTTCATCTGGAGACGTTTCTTCACTTGAGTCTTTCCAAATCTCAGAAACTTCTTTCTCAAGTAGCGTGGCTAATTCTCATGATTTTTTTATTTCTAACCTATTCTATTTCCTCTTCCTCTTGTTAGTTTCCTGGACGTCAATGGCACCGATAATCAGTTTTCAATCACTTCTCTGGTCCTGAAGGAGTTCACGTACTAAAAATAGCACTTTGGTGGTATTATCACAAACACAATCAGTTCCACTAGGGTATTTACATGCCGCAACAACAAAAAGCTGACACACGTGACGAAAAAAGTCTTCCTTCAGATCAAAAAAAGTCTTCTCGTTGACTCGTGCTGACTTGACTACTCTGCTGCTATAATCTCGTTGAGATTATAGCAGCAGAGTAGTCAAGGATAGAAACATCTGAAAGGTTTTCCAACAGAAGAATGATGAAGATAAAATACATACACCGAGTGACTAACAAAGATGTCCAGAAAAGAGTGTGAGAAAGACTCGTCTTTTAAAAACTTTGAAAAGAAGATGGGACAACTCAATCGGCCAAATCTCGAGACAAGATGGCCTGATGAAGACAATCTTCGAAAGCAAAGTGAACGCGAGAATGGCAAACGAAGGCCTTGCGTGAGATATATGGAGCAAGCAGGGAAGGATTTTAAGAAGAATTACAGGGATATGAAGAGGTTAGCCGATAAAAGAATCAAATCGATAGCTTTGTCAAACCATCTCTTGGATTGCTCACCCCGATGACGATGACATCGAATGCATATAAATATAAGGCATTTTTACTTCATTGCAGTGAGCATCTAAGAAACGTGGAAAAAATAATGCAAAATCATTCGCGAAAGATTTTATTCACTAGGTCAGGAGCATTACTAATGGGAGGCGGAAATGTTGACCCTATTCAGATGTGCAAGTAATTGCCCTTAGAAAGGAGAAACTAACAACCAAACGCAGGCAATGAAACCAAATCCTTTAACTCTGCAAATTGAGAAACGTTATCCTCCACATTTATTGTTTTATATATCTCGCAATTACTCGATAGTAAAGAGAGAATGTCTTATGAGTCTGAATCGTGAGCGATCAGCGATTTCTCATGTTCGCCCTTTGCCAGCCGAAGACCGATGAAGCACACTCGATTGCATGGTGCGAGCAATTATCCCAGGCAATCCTCATTAGCAATCAGCCCTCTCCCTCTCTCTCGCCTTCGTTTGCTCGAATCCTCTGCACCATCGAGACTCACGAGTGCTCGCACGCACCCTCCACAAAGTACTTCCCCTCGATCTTCTTCCCCACCTCCCCCAATCTCTCCGAGCCCACCCCCTCCTCCCTCCACATCGGAGCAATTACGTTTGTTTACAAGGGCAGCCGAGGTCAAGCCAAGCATTTCACCTCTTCCGCCTCGCCCTCCCCCACACCCCTCCATCGCCCCGCCACTGACAACACACATTCCCTCCCCCCAGCACACACTCATATGCTTCGCTACTCACCCCGTCTATCCCCCCTCCCGGCCTCTCATCACATCTATGCCTCCCTCTCATGTATCCGAGAGGAAATCCAACCATTCTAAGTAATTATATGCGGGGTTCATCCCACCCTCTCTCTATTCATTTTCATCTCATAGTTAACTTCCCCATGACACCCTCCCCTCCCTGTAATAGGAACCTCGACTATTCTAGGATGGTACACTGTCAAGAACAAAATTTGTGCAGGACAGCGTTGAGAATTGACCTCTCTGCATTGCACGGTTTTCATTTAACCACATGCCCTTTTCCAAAAATTTGGGTGACATAAAATTAGACTCAGTCTGAGAACAAGTAGAACGATGTGCTCGGTCCTACGACCCTTCCCTCTAAATTTGAAGGTAATTCATTTAAATAAGTTTAAGAAATAGGGTCGAAGTAAGCAATAATGTTGTTGTCTGGTACTTATCTCACATCGGCCGAAGGTTGCAGAATCATTAGACATTGCATTTTATTGCTCATTATTTTTGTCCAACATTTTTCAAGAGATTGTAAATTCCATTGCATAAGATACAAATGCCTTCAAGCTTTTTCATAGCGAGTACTTGCAACGTATTATTCTTTAGTTAAACTTTTTTAATGGAGCTTTTGGTTACGTTTGAACCACTCAAAATTTAATGAAATGGTTATCAGAATGTTAAAGTATATAGTTTAAGTTATCACTTTCTTTACTTGTATAATTTCAATTTCAATACGGATCAAAGTTCTTGTTTTATGTGCCCAAAGTCGTACCAAGACAAACGCTGCCCGTGTACAGAGTTGATTATGCCATTCACTGAAAAGGAAATATAAAAATTTGGTAAGAATATAAATAATCATAATAGTAATTTATGTTTTCAGAGCATTTAATGATATTGAGCCTGAACGTTATTATTACACAGCATGTCATACTGTTAATCTTATTTCATTAGAAAAAGCTTCATTTATTTTTCAATGGCTCATATAATATTTTTGATAAATTTATTATACTTAGTGATAAATGGAAATTACTTGTAAGGAAATACCAAAATTACTGGAATGACTTCCACTTTGTGGACTAGGAAAAGTTTATCACCAGAACTGAAGACTTCTGGAAGCTTTCAATATTCTACATCTTCATTATACCCTGGAAGCCATAAAAGTGTGTGGCAGGGGGCAATAGATGATAGGTATAGGAATGGCACCGTCAGACGGCTTCCGCCCGGGAGACTTAACACATTGCACTCGTCTTAAACACGGCCATGTATGCACCTATGAAAAAATTTATGAATGCAAAAATACTTATAGTAGTATTCCATTAATGTTACTTGACTAAATCATGAATATAGTGCAGGTGAAATATTTGTATTGAGAAACAAATGATTTTCACAGAATATAACCATCTATTCAATATCTACAGACCAGTACAGTATCACGTTTCCACTAATTTTGCGAAATATCATCATTATCGTCGGTCACCAATCCTAGGATTGGTTTGATGCAGCCCTGAACTCGATTCCTCTACCGGCCAACCTCTCCAAATTAACGTAATTCCTCTCTTTTACATTCTTCACGACCTGTTCCATACCTGTTATCATACGTGTCCTGCTTTTTCCATTCTTCCTGTTCACTTTTCCCTCAACGATTGTCTTCATAAGGCCATCGCGTCTTAGGTTATGTCCAATTAAGTTGTCCGGTCTTCTTTTTAGAGCTTTCAACAGACTTCAATTCCGGAATTCGAGCCCAGACCCTCAAAATGGGAAGCCAGTGTTCCATCCACCACACCAATCCGATCCACTTAACATATCTGTCAGTGTTTGTTTGGTAAAGAATGAAATTCCTCAACGCAGCTCACGGATGATGAGTCAGCTCAAAGCTTTCAGGATATAAAGTCAGTTTTATAGTTTTGACCATGAACACCAAACCCAAATGATACTTTCTCAGAAGTGACCACGGTAAGCGTGTAATACTGAGAAATCTCACGAAGCAGTGCAAGTATTTTATGCTTAGAAAGTGGTAGATTGGGTGAGGCAACTGACTGGTGGGGTCGCATTGGTCCGTTTAGAATAGGTGAGTAATTCGATAGAGGAAGGCACTTTATAGGGAACGGAGGAAGGTTAGAGGGAGCGTAGATATTAGTCAGCTCCTTGCGGAAGCCACCTCTGGGTCCACCTCTTATCGTCCCGTACTACGGACGTAATTTTGCATTAATGTGTTCTCCATACTGCAATCAAATTGGGACCGGTATATCGTTGCAGAAGCTGTCACATCCGGGAATCGAGTCTTTGTTCTTGCAGTGAGAAGCCAGTACATTAGCCACCATACCAAAACAATGCCATTAACGCATTCCTTTAAACTTTTGTGCGGCATGAATGCCACAGAATTTGTTATGAAGTAAACATAAGGGCGGAAATTAACCTGAACGAAGTCACCAGTATATAAGTAATCCACTGCCATAACTTCAAAGAGAATAAATAATAAGCATGGACCAGAATTAAACCTAATGCCTTTGATATCGCGTCTAGTGACATGATTGGCTGAGGCATTCGCCGCGACATTGGAGTAATAGGGTTCGTGTCCCTGATTCGGCGCGTTACATTTCCGCGGCAAAATTGTGCCACATTGCTCAGAATAACAGGTGCAAAATCCAACGCATTCCGGTACCAAGGGATACCTCCATAGTCTGGTCTAAGGGGGCAAGGTCGCCGAAAGGCCTCATGTTTCTTTCGGAGGGAAAGAGCTCTCGTTTTCCAGCGTGCGAAACCATTGGCGCTCACGAAAGCACATCCAAGCCGCCGCGCGATGAACTCTGAAGAACGTCCTTTTTCCTCTCCTTGCCCGCCCACCACCTCCTCCCCCCCTTCCTTCCCTGTCTCATTAACAGTTGAAGGTCGTCCGGGGTCTTATTTAGCCGACAGCCACACGGTGACCGCAGAGAGAGGAAGAGGTTCGGTAAGCTACGAGGGGCGGGAAGTTGGTTGGTTGGCGGAGGAGGAGGCGAGAAGGTTAGGAACGGGGTCGGAAGAGTGGGAAACAAAAGAAGGAAGAAAAGGTAAAAAAGCGCAGTAATAATTGAAGATGATGGAGGGGTAAACTGGTTTCTTCCCGAGTGCGTCCCCTTGCCGTGGCCCACGTTTCATCCTCTAGACCCGAGTGTCATTGGAAATACCCATTCCGTTTTAATGCGCCAATTGAAATCACTGCTTTCCCGGGACTCGGGAGTATAATGATCGTGTGTAGTCACAACTGCCGCGGTGGTGCGGCTGAGTGGAAATCTCACTTCTCCCTCATATTTTCCTCTCTCCCGTCTTCATCGTTCAGTTCCTCTCTCTTTCTCTCCCATCCTCTCGGATGCTCATTTGGGAGAGCGCCGAAGCGAATAACGGAGTAATCGAGGTTCTCCAGCCGGGATTAAGAACGGATTGATGGTTTGCGGTGGCAGGGACGTGCTCAACAAACACATGATGCAGGATTACTTCGCTTCTGAGAAGGGTGAAATAAATCCTGACTGAAATTTATCTGGTAACTTCCTCGTGGGAATATCACCCATATCTTGCAACTCAGGTACAATACATGTCTTAAGTTCAATCATTCCTGTAGTCGAGTTGTGTTCTTGTAACATCAAAAAGGATGTACATACATTACGCTTGGTTAATTCATCATCTCACAGACACAGTTCTCCTCGTGACCTCTACATATTTGGTAAGAATATTAGAAAGTGCGTGTTTGGCGCAAAAATTTCGTTTTAGAATCCTCGATTGAGTTAATCGGTGGCCATGTGTGTAGATTCCATGTAGTTGTGAAATCAAGTTATTACGAACTACAGGCGTTTAGGTTATATTATACAGTCTAATCTAACTAAATCATATTCCTAACCCTGAGGAAAACACAGCATCCATGTTGGACAAGTATTATGAAACCCATTCCCCGTGAGCTGTCAAGCCGGTAGCTTAGCGACCATACTACCGCTGCCGGCGTTTGTCGTGTAAGTTTATGAACCTATCGCAGAGTTAAATTCTGTTATCCCAACTGATGTAAGTGTAATTACGGTTTCGGTAGTGTATTTAGGGCTTCAGTAATCCATAAATGCAAAATGACTGTGACCCAAACTAAGCCTAAATTTTAGTAAATATCTTTTCGACGCTATAAGATCAATGCTCTCTCCTATGCTGAAATAAAATTATAGGAACTCCTAAATCACTCTGAAAATTATTTGGGCATCTTATTTTATAAATTTAATTTTTGAGACTAAAAGACGTGGTCCGGGCAAGCCCTTATGACTTAATGACTGTATACGTTTGTAGCTAGAAAAGATTTTCTTTCCAAAGGAGTGGAAAGATAATGAAAAAAACGTGGATTATGACATGAATATTTGCTAATACCAGTATGTGCTTGAATACATTCAGACTAGACAAAAAGCTAACGGCTACATATTTTGCCAAAAGTATACCCTTTATTGCATATTTTTATGAGAGCTTTCTCAGGGCGCTCAGGGCATATACCACCGTCAAGAATAGGCATGGGAATATAAAGTTTATGTAAAGCCCAAAGGAAAGGCTTTCATAGTTCTGGTGGCATTATTGCGCCTCTGGGACCACGCCGAGTTATAGAGTCATGTTCATTGCAAAAATTTTCCGGAAGAACAGTAGGAGGTGGGAATATGTGTGTTACCTTGTACAATCATTATCACCAGTCGTCGATTCTAAGATAGAGTTGACGTTGCTAATTCTTCTGCTGGCTAACCTACTTATAGCAGCATAATTATTCTCTTGCACACTCATCAGCACTTGCTCCACACATTATACAAGTTAATCTTCCTCGTTCACTTTTCCCTATACAGATGTCTTCATCAGCCCATCATGTCTAAAAATGTGTCAGATGAGCTCATCTCAACTTTTTTATTTCCTCTTTTTTCACCTCTTCCTAGAATATCCCTAGTTATTCATGCCCGTAGTCATTTTATCTTCAGCATCCTTCTGTGACACTATAGTCGGTTCACACATTTGTATGGTTGCAATAATATTTCTAATATCCGGTTTAATAATGGTGTTTTTTATAATAAAAAAGTGTTGATTATCTCTGCTATCATCCAGGTTCATGTTAACTAGTACATATTCTCATGTCCATTTCATAACCATAAGAGCAACCCTTACATCAGCATCCACGTTAATTGATTGTTGAGGGTATAATTGAAGGCATATAGAACCGTATCTAGATGTACAAAGCGTATTTAAATGGCAAGATATCTTAGTATGACATTCTCACTAAGAATACTAATAATAGGTACTAATAGGTACTATAGAGTCCAAACGTTTAGTATGGACTTACTTGATTGATAAGACAATGGCCTAGTAGTATTGAAATATGTATATATCTCTGGTTTTACGCCGAGAAATAGATTAGCATCCATTTATTTAGGGCGATTACTGACGTCATTCCCCGGCTTCGACGCCTTCTCCGAAAGTCGAGCCAAGAAGTTGGCCCCTTCTCCCGACTCGAGTAATTAAAGAAAGCTGCCTCCGTGGGCATAAAAGGGGGCCGGCTTGGGGGCGGCTCCTCGCCCCACCAAGCGGAGGTGGACGCGGAGTCTCGGCGGCATAAAACATAAGGCTGAATCATCCAGCCCGCAGCACTCTCCCATTCTTAAGCAGAACTCCCGGTCGGCCGTTTTAAAGCTAATCATTGCTTTGCTCCGCGCTTGGCAGTCAGCGGTTCCTAGAAAAACTGGATCCTGAGCCGCGCCTCGCAATCGGAGCGAGCGAAAGGGGAAATCATCTACGAGTCTCATTGTTCTCGGGGGGCCTCTTTTAATTGCCTTTTACTCCTTGCATTACATCCTTTAGCTTTGAGGCCATCACCTGAGACCCAGACCAACGTCCGCTTACTATGCTAGAGGGTGGGCACACGCCTTGCTTTTAAGACCTTGGTTTCTTCGCGTTCCAGGTGTAATTGGCGACCGGGGAGGAGTAAGATTACTGTTGGGCGAAACAATGCCGCTTCCATACCACCATCTCAGGTCTCTCCCTATTCCGTTCCCCACGTTCTCCTGTGGGAGAAGTAGACCAGGGGATGCGAGCAAAAACTCTTGAGAGGAGTAGGTATTTATTTTTCCGAGACTCGTCGCATTCCTCCCGTGAATCATCACAGAGGAAGGCTGCTGTAACTGAAACCAAACCGGCGGAGAGATGTCGGTCGTCATTTGCGATTCTTATGCCCTCCCCCCCCCTCAGCGCTCCACTTTCCTTCACCCCCCTCCGACCGCACAGGGGTGGCGGGTGCAAGCACCTCCTCTCGGCCCTTCGCACCTTCTCGAGGTGCTTCAAACCTTTGAACCATTCATTACGGCCCCTTCTTCGGTGCCGCAGAATGCACGGCGCTGAGCGCATCACGGCCTGAGTGCCAGGAATGCACGAGGAGGTGCAGTGCGACCTTGCCGGCTGCGAAAGTAATAAATGCGATCCGCCCCTGCGTGGGGCAACGGAGTTATGGTGGTGTGCCAGTCTGCTGATCAAGCTCTACCACGGCACGAGCCACAGATCTATATCTATATACCCTGCAAGCCTCCTCGAGGGTGTGTGGCAGGGGATGCATCCACACCAGGAACAATGACACAACAAACAAAAATGAACAATACAAAACACACCATACTTTTAAAAGTGATTAGGGGAAAAAAGAAAAAAAAATACCAAATCCCAATCATGCAGGACACACCCACGAATACCATGCATGACTTGAAACCCGACACCAATTTCATAGATACTCATGCATGCAAAAAAAAAGCAATCCATGCGAGCCACACCTTGATTTGAACATGCAGGATATAAAAAAATACTATCGACCTACTCTGAATATTACCCATATAATTATTACCGATTTACACGATGTCTAACGTTCTGATCTCGAATTGTACGTGGAAAAAATGACATTTTAAACCTGTTCGTCCTGCAATCTATCTCCTTAATTTTATTAGAATTATCGAGCCTACCATAATAAGTCGGAGCCAGCAATATATGATTAACGTCATCAATGAAATGTCCCTCCTTAAATTTTCCCAGAAGAATAAGTCTATAATTCAGCCTGCGTTGTGACAGCGATTCCCATCCCAATTCGGCTAACATACCAGACACACTGCTTTCCCTATCGTATCACCCTTTTACATATCTCGCTGCTCTTCGTTGTACTCGATCTAATTCGTAAATTAAGCCTACTTCATAAGGGTCCCATATACTCGCGGCATATTCTAAGTGTGGTCTAACAATTGAAAAATAGCAACGTTCCTTCACCCTTTCCTCACTTTTCCCTAATATTCTTTTAATAAACCGCAACATTCTATTTTTTTGACTGCATATTTCCCTGATATGTTTCCCCCATGATAGATCCTAAGTAAGTGTTACCCCTAAGTACTTAACTGATTCCACGTTTACTAATTCCGTACCTTGAATCATATAGTTTCTTTCTATCGAATGTTTCCTTTTCCAAAAATTTACTGTCACGCACTTTTTTATGTTCAGTTCTAGTTTCCATTTATCGCATCACGCCTGAATTGCTACAAGGTCCTTTTCTAACGATGCCTTGTCTCCTGGACTACTAATTCTCTATACACTACTGCATCATCTGCGAAAATCCGAATTCTACTGTTTACTACAACACTGCCGAGGTCATTGATATATAAAAGAATTAAAAGTGGGCCTATCACACTTCCCTGGGGAACACCTGATGTGACACTAACTATATTGGACATGATACCGTCTATAGCAAATAAATACAGGTTCCTGGGCAGCGTGAGTACATGTTCACAGGAATATTCGTCATCATCGGTCAACAATCCTAAGATTGGTTTCATGCAACTCTCCGCTCGATTCTCCTATCGGCTACCCTCTTCGTATTGGTATAATTCTTCTCTTTCACAGCCTTTACAACTTGTTCTATCGCATCTCATATGAGGTCTTTCCAATTTCCAATTTTCCCGTTCACTTTTCCCTTGACGATCATCTTCATCAGGTCATCATGTCTTAAAATATGGCCGATTAAGTTGTCCCTTCTTTTTGAAGCTTTCAGCGGCATTCTCTTTTCTCTGCTGAAAACTTCTTTCTTTTTCACTGTGCCTATCCATTTTATCTTGATAACTCTTCGGTAGCACCACATTTTAAATGCTTCCAGCCTTGACTTCTCTGCTGCTGATATCGTCGATGCCTCACTGTCATAAAAAAGCATGCTCCAGTTATACTAAGACTCAAAAGTTGGTCCGCACGGTAAGCGCGGTTTTCTCCGCATTTTTCCATTATCGAACTTATCGTATTACTTGCGTATTCCAAGCCCACTGAAGGACAGTTTGACTTTGGTGGCTTGTGAAACTTGGTTTTCATGCACGCGCCAAGAAAGCCTCGATGATTTTCTAAAATGAATGCCCACGGGACTCCCACTCTCAAAACATTTTGTCAGTGATTTGTAAAGCGTTGGCAGGTTTTGTTTGGAATTCTGTCTTTCAACGGGAGGACGATAGAGAAAATTTTCGTGGGTCGTTCTAAATCGCCGTCGAATCGAGCCCAACGCAAACGAAATAAATGATAGACTGGTCAGTACGTGGGGATAGAGTTATTTAATTGTTTTTGACGTCCAACTCTGATAGCGGAAAATGCATAGTAAAATTGCCTTGCGCATTGAAGTACGCCTCTTGGGGTTAACTTGTGTGCCCTGATTCACTCATTTACAAGAATTCCAAATAAGTATTGTAAGGCGACAGTTGAAGATTCAAGCATTCTTAAGATAGAGGATAAAATTTTCAAAACACCACGAAATGTCGCTATTGCTTCCTGATAGCCTTCTTTTATTTGGAAAATATTTAATTATAATTTAGTGCAAAGTAATAAATATAAAATTTATTCAATTATCATTAGGTATAGTAATTATCATAATCAAAATTAGTTAGTTACAAATTCGGCGTAAGCGGAACAAAAGCGAAGAGGTGTGTCTAAAGGAATAATACGACGGCAGATATACGAAATATTATATGGTTATTTTATAAAATTAGTCTTCATAAAAGTGTGGTTTGACTATGCGTAGTAAACATTGAATAGGTATCAGTTCTGACTCTCATCCTAGAAATAGGAGAAAAGGAGTTGGTGCTGAAGGAGTTGGAATTCGTTTTTGCACGTAACAAAAAAAACGAGAAAGATTCTGGAAGAAAAATGGGGAGAAGGTGGCATATGCCTCAGATAAATATTAGTTTCTGTTCAGACAAGGAACATAATACAAATTGTAAAGGGTGGTGGGAACAACAGATGTTTACTTCAGAACCTGTTTTTAGTTGTTTCTTTGATTGCTAGAGTCTTTTGGATTTTGGATGTCTATATTTGACAAGTATAAAATAATGGCAGTAGAAATTATTAGTACCTACAGAAAAAGAATGTAAAAAAAGGAAGAAGAGGATATAATTAAGATGTGGCGATCAAACCTAGTATTGTCTAAAATACTATCGATGGCTAAAGACAACCGAAAGACGGTATGTTATTCATTAAAGATCTCTTTTGATGGAACACCTGTGATGACGATAAACGTGTGTCTATATTCCCATTGTTGATGAGAAATTAATATGACGTACTCAGCATCACCGAGTAGAGTTAACCATTGAATCAATAGAAAACGCCACGTGTTTTGGTTTTCTTGTCTGTATTATTTATTAGTTTAATGAAATGGAGATAATTATCTCAAAGATAGGGCTTTTGAAAGGATTTCTGAGGAAAACTTGCCGCCACAGGTAACAGACAAATTGTCTTAAAATATTGGTCTCATTTTATTGATATTTATTTATATCATGCAAAGATTTATTTAAAATTTCTACCAAGTACTTTTGTTCGAGAGTACGTTCAAAGAAAGAAAGACCAACTATTTTCAACTATTAATTAGCATTAGTCTTATTTCCCCACCTGCATGTTGTGTGTCCTTTTTGCCATACCTATTTATTCAAGAATATATTGCTATACATTTAGTTGGAGTAAAATTGAAAGGTTTTCTACAAAACGTCTTGTCATATTCACACTTGGCAATGATATGCATCGGGTCACTGTCTACTTATTCTCATCCTTGTGCGACTAAGATGACTGCTTTATCTTTGAAGATCTCTATTTTTATGGGCAAAGAATTGAGAGCACTGATCCGTCTAGAAAGTGAAAGTATCAGTCGATAATTATGAATTAGAACGTTAGAGCGCTGTAACGTTTTTGCAATGTCTCCATTGCGATGCCATTCGCGGGGCCCAAAACTTCACGAAATGTTTGTTTTTCAATAAACATCTGAAAAGGAGGAATGTAGGGAAGAATATGCAGTCATTGCGAATTTTTTCTGTACCAACGGTCATCTGTGGAAGGGTTCAGTCGTTATTAAAAGTGCTTTCTGCTACGGAAATAACTTGGTAATCACGTTTCTCTGTTTTACTGGTTATTCCAACGTTTTTAATTATACCTTTGATTTTAGGGAAAACGGGGAATCTTGGGCAAGCGAAAGAATTTTAAATTACCAAGAAACAATTTGCCACGAATGCAGATTAATGTGGAGTCATTAAAAACGAATCAAAGCAACGGTCGGAAAATGGTGGCCCAATGAAACATAATGAATAAGGGTCAGGTTTTGGACCAGATTCAGGTTCGGCTAATTGCACCTGGAAATTAATTTTACGAGATTTTATCTCACCCTAACGTCTCAAGGCTTCTTTTACTTTGCTTTCCTCCACTTATTTCCAAGTGAACTAATCAATTTTTTGCTATACCCTGCGCTGTTTTGAATCGAGAAAAGGTGTATTATGCTCTCAAATTTAGGAATAGATCCTCGATAGCTTTCCTAGGATGAATAAAATTAACATTTTGCGTGGAGTAATTTCAAATCAGAATATTTGCCCGTAATTCGAGTGAATTTGCGTTCAATTTTGATTAATGTATTTCTTAAATGGAAAAATGGGTTGAATATCTCATCCAGGTTGAGTAATATAAGCATCAGACGAAACAAAAATGTAATTGGACCAGTAGTGCTAGATGATTTTTATCAATCCTTTTTTTTTATTTCTAAGAACGGTAACTGTCGTTCCATCCGATGAATTCAGTGGCGTCTATGGTGAAAATAATCTTGACCGTGATAGTTTACCTATTCACGGATTCATATTCAGAGGTTATCAAAAATTCCAAGTACTAATTTAACTGGCCTGATATCATTTTACACTGTAAAAAGTTGATCTGATTTTCAGTGCGATCTGAATTTAAGCGCTGTCTGGTTGTAAGGCAGGAACACGGATTTAAGGTACGGAAGAGGCAGGAACATGGATGGTTGGTACAGGAGCAGTTGAGCAGGAAGCAGAGGAAGCAGGATTCTGGATGGTCTGATTTTCAGCCGTTCACCTGCCTTATTTTTAGACAAGATATTACTGCTGAAGTTCAACATACCCTGTCTTAAAATTGTTGCATCTGAAATTCAGATCGCTTTTGTACCTTAAAATCAGATCTACTTTTTACAGTGTAAGAGAAGGTTATAATACCAAAAGAATCTAAGAAAAGAAGTTTTTGCATCTAGGAAATATGAATAGTTTTTTATGAAAAAGTACATGTTCTCTAAATTTAAATTATACCTACTATGTTTTCGGAAATGGAGATGCATCTAGCTGTAAACATAATGCAATTAAATAGCGATGAAAAAGAGATAGCATAAAATGTATCCAATGCAATTAGTCTTATTTCCACTTGCCGGAAACACTCTTTCAATAACGTCCACGAAGGCCTGAGCTCCTATGACATTCATCAGTATTGGAAATAATTGCACTATTTAGCAACCATCTCAGCTAGAAACTAAACATCTCATTTTTCTTCCTTTATTCTTCTACTCACAAGGAGACATCGCGAGAGTGATGTTCGGGATCCGAATGCCGATGTTATTTTCTGAAACTATCAAGGAAATGTAGAAAAAGTGTCACGGCTTTCTTCCCCATAGGCCAGTTAGTGTTAGTGTCAGTGTTATGAATAAGTGACAACTCATTGCACGTATTCCTTCCAAGTTAATGGTTTCTGAATAAACTGCTACAACGTCGAAGTACGGTACAGCTAATTTCCCCAAGCCCCTGAGCAATTCAGTCATAAGATGGCAAAAACCATGTGGAAAACTCACATCTACGTATGTAAAATTTAGGCGAAACATTTTAATTAAATTTAAAGTTGATATGTTTACAGATAAATTAAGAAATATATTAACGAAGATCCACTGCGTATTATGCTAGATTAGATCAGATCAGCAAGATTAAAAAAATAGATTGTCCAAGATTAGAAAAATAGATAGTCCTACCGTTAGATGAACAGTGTCATTTTTACAACGTACCATAACAGAATATAATAAGCAGCATAGCAAAAGGATGGGTGGGTGAAACATTGCCAGAGTAGAGCATAAAGCATGTTTAAGCATTACTAATCCTTGCATGCTAGGGAAATATATATAAATATATCAAGAGAAATGCCTTTCTGAGTTTTAACCACTTCATTACCATGTAGATATACCCAGTTGTCTGTGATACTCATATCTAACATACCTCCATGTAGTAGTGAAATTATATCTCTTAGATGCACGTAAGCAGTGCAAGTTTGGTGATTTTCATCCCTGCCACACACCCTAGCGGTAGGTTGCAGGGCATTACGTAGATTTAGATGTAACGTGTTCCAATTTCCGATCCGGAACAACCCGAGTGCATCCTGCCCCCCGCACACCTTCGAACGCTCCCGAATTGACCGTCCAGTTCAATCCGTGTTACTTCACCTTCCAGTGCCCGCAGCCGCCGCCGGCTCAATTCCTATCGGCCCCCTTCTCCTCTATCATTTGATCGCGATAATAATTCCCTCGCACTTTTCCGTGGGCCCCACCTTCATTATCGCCGTGTCCTCATCTATCTCTCCACCCTTCTCCCCCTCCTTTTTCTCTTACTCCGTCTTATCTACCTCTCTCTCTCTCTGTCTGCTTCCTCTTCCTTCCCCCCCCCCCACTTTAAATGCCCTGAAACGCCCTTCCACGTCAGAGGTTTTCCTGGCTCACGCAACTGACTCCCACAATCACCTCCGCTATTGAGACGCCCAAGAACTGTAATTATAACGCTATAATTATTGTACAGTCCCACCGCCTCCCCCTCCCCCCTCCATTCTCCCTACGACTCCGTTTCTACCTTTCATCCAACACGACTTCTCTTCCCCTCCTTTGCCCTCTCCACATCCATCCCCGCCCCTCCCTTCATCTCCCTCGGATCTTATGGAACCAGACGCAGAGGAGGAAATCGGTTCTCACTAACCCATTGCCGGCTGAATCTCGAAAACAGTCCGGCATCTTCAGTGATATGTGCTCCGTTGTTTTCCATTTGTGCCTACCTTTGCCTCCTGGTACATTTCTCGCGATGAATATTCAAATCCAGTGGTATCAACTAAACGGAAAGAAACCAAAATCCAAACCGTCATATGAAATTTTGAATTAAGGTATTTGTATCTACATCTACATCTACATAATACCTTGAAAGCCACCACAAAGGGGTGATTTCTCACCAAACATGCACTACATATCATGCATAAAAAAGGAACAGTATTAATATACTAGTCAGAACTTCACTATTTAAAAACATAGAAATTGCAAAGCAAACACGCAAAAACATTCTGTTAGTAGGGTTAGCTTTAAGTAGGTACTTATGCCAACATTCAGCTACCAATGCTACCCATTGCTACTCTCCGATTGAACATATTTACCGTTATTCGTATCTCTAATTGTACGAGGGAAAAAGGACATTTTGAATCTGTCAGTTCGGCAATCAATTTCTCTAATTTTATGAGTATGGTCCAGTCTGCCATAGTAAGTTGGGGTTCGCAAAACATTTTTAACATCATCTTAGAAAATATTATCTTGGAATTTATTTAAGAGATTAAGTCTAATTTTCAACCTGCGATCTGACAATGATTCCCATTTTAATTCATTTAATAGACTGGTTACGCTAATATAATTATCGTATCATCCCTTTACAAATCTTGCCGATTTTCGCTGCACACGTTATATGCATGTGTATTGTATGATGTCTTTAGCGCTGTACACTTCCATATGATATTCAAGCACGTAAAAACAGTATGATTTATTATACATTCACAGGAAAACTGAATACTGAATGCTGAAATAAGTGAATGTATTACTACAACGTTAGAGAACTTAACCTACCGGAAATAAATTGAAACCATACAATGATGAAATAATGTATATTGTGGTGTCCGGGTATACTTACCTTTAAAATATTAATATCTGGAAGGACTCTACTATGAGACATTTACCTACAGATATTTCTGGTATTCTGTGGGAAGTATCCATGATTTTCAGTAGGTAGTAGTGACCCTATTGACCGAAGTTTTTAGTGTTTCCATTTACTCTTTATGATTCATCTTGCAGTAATTTACTTTAAAATTGTTAGATCACTTTTTGTCACTTTTTCATTGCTTTCAAAATTTTTCATTTCCAAAATGTCTTGTAACTTTTCCTTTGGATTGCACTCGAGATTTCTCCACCGATCTTTCATGCATTTCTCTTTTTTACTGTGAAATCAATCCACGACCCATTGTGTTAGCATATTGGATCTCCTGTTTCTTAATGCATTCCTAAGTTCCCCTCTCATGGCCATTCCTGTGTTACTCTTTTGTAAACCTCTTTTATTTGCATTACTTAATTTGATAAGTGCTTGGAAGGTATATCCAGTGATTACGTTGGATTTTTATGTTTTGATAGGCCTTATGAAAATTATTTCTTTGTATTAAAATAATATTTGCCGTCGATATCCTCTCTTACATGATCTCAGCCAATAATATATCATGTAAAAATGTTCTAAATGTATGTACCAAATTTATTATGTGAACGGAATGATATGTATTCAAATATTTGGGCAAGGTAAAATTTTTCCATCTTTACGTTTGCTAAAAAGTCAGCGATATGGTATCCTTCATGGAAGGCTACCATAATTTCAGTTCAGTTTCTAAAATTATGACCCGGACAAACGTAGCGGCTTAGTTAGCAAAGTTCATGTTTATTGTATCATTTAAGCGTAAAAATTGTGGAAAAGGCATAAAAAGAGGCCAATATTTCCACAGTTTATGTAATACTTGCTTAATTTTTGCCGAAACTTCCAGGTTATGACATCCGGGTTGCAAAATTTGAATGGTGGTGAATAATGATACAATTTGCCATTTGATTGTAATTCGTTTGATTCCGTTGGCTCTCCCGTGTGAATGCTTAGAATGATAATATTGCTTGGAGTGTTCTAAATTAAGTTATAATTAATGACATTTTGTTTGACGTGTGCTTTACACTAAAGCAGTCGTCTTTCACAGCACATTATAGGGTAGTTACATAAACTTATTTGTATTAAACATCTTCTCCTCGATAGAATGATATCCTCATTTTCATTAGTGACAAGACTGAATGGAAAGTTTCCTAAGTTTCTATTTGTATGCGGGCTCTTAAGATTGGAAGATTGTAACATTTATTTCTTGCTAAGGGAAGGTTTTAAATCAATGTGTTTCAATTCAAACAGAACTGTGCTTGCGATACCACTTGCAGTGCTTTATACAAGTCTACTCGACTCAAATGTATCCGCTTTAATCTGCTGCGACCTCTTAAACTTATCTTATTAGCGTCATTAAGAACATTAAGAAGAGAGAAAACCGGGGTTAAATGTAAGGTGTTTTGCATCCTTATTTTGGCCGCTGGCTCAAATCGGTCCATGCAGTTATGTTCCGAGTGCACCGGACAGGGGGGGATAGTAATGCCCCGTCTGCATTTATCCCGTCCCTCCGCTTGCGTCCTCGCTATTTCCCGAGACGTGCAAAGCTGACCTATGACGTTTACGATCGTTCTCCTACTTTCACTTTGCCCTCCGTATTTTTCTTGCAGAGCCCCGATCGCCGTTCCGAAAGGTTTTGACGAGGAAACGAGGGATTACTTGGCAGTTGAAGTCTCCCACAGGTGTCCCACCATCATCCTTACGCAGTCTTTACAATCGTGGCTCCGGTATGTTGCACTAACTCCACATTTATAGATTGTACCTACACTTAACCTCAGCCTCCAATACTAGTACTTCACCTTCATAGGTAGTTAAACTACCGCATGTTAAGATTTACTCAGAACTTGAATGCTCTGCGTACATTCCCATCTTTGTTGACGCAAACGCATAATCTTCGGCTGTATACTTGCATTTCGTTACATTTTATAGCTCCTCTCCTTATTATTTCTTCCCGTTTTCATTCTTCCTTAGGAGAGCCATCAACATTGCAATGTTTATAAAATTACCAGTTATCTCCAGTTATTTGGAGCACTAAATCTATCTCTTACTGATAAAATATTAAATGGCGTCATTTTCTCTATTAATCCCGACTTTTGGTTCATTGGGGTCAATGAAAGGGGTGTATTCAGCCGTTAAGGAAATAACTGATGCGAAAACCAAGACTCTTTTCTTCAGGTGGTTTGGAAAGATTTGACTGAAGAAAATGTCACAATAAACATTTTGTGGAATGCGAAGTGTCACAGTGCTGTAGTTTTCAACAGCGTTTTATTTGAGAATGGTTATAGGAATTTAATTTTTACAAGAGTTAGAAAAATTTTGAACAACATAGGTACTATTTTTAAAACATATTTAAAAATAGCAAGGTTTGGCGTTCACTTAATATCTATCAATTTCCTAATGAGCATTTTCTCCTCTAATACTACTTCACTCTTATTATTAATCATATTTCGTACATACAGAAATTTCTCCTCATAATTTTACCGGTCATTACTCACATCAAAAAGTTTCCCAAGTCTTGCCACATTATTTCGTTCCATTAATTGCTAAGGTATTGTAATTTTTCAACTAACTGCTTTGTTCCCTCATATTTATCCCTCTAATTTGCATTCTTATATCCCTCGCATTATTCGGCTGATTCACTTTGTTCCACTTCTTCAAAATATACATTTATTTCCAACATCCCTCCGTATAGCCTTCTTAAGCAATTCTATGCTATCATTTACTCGATATCACCCTCGTAATAAAGATACAACCTCTCGAATTTTCGTATTTCATAAAGAGTAAAACAATTTGTTTCAATTGGAACCTAGTATTTATATTAACTATTTATTATCATTTTCAGAAATTCTTTGTCAAGAGAAATAAGTCAGGTAGCATACTTCTTTCGATGGCCACTATCTTTCGGTTGAGGTTAAAGTGAGTCAAGCAATTTCAACATCCGTCATATGAAGTTGGCCATCGGCTATTGGCCTAAATCCATTAAACATTTAAATTAGAATAACTTCTTATTCGATTTCTTGCCCTGATATCTAAATATTTCCGTTGCATTTTTCCTCGATGACTTTAATGAGAGTAAATCGTCTGTTATTAAAACTCCTGGCATCCATTAAATTCGACTCATTTAAGCCTCAAAATATTCGCAGTAATAGAGCGACATCAAAGTGATTATCTCCGTAATACCAAAAGATTATCACCTTCGCTCATTCACTGAAAGCTAAAGAAAATATCCTGTTGAAAAACGTTTCCCGTTCCCCTCCCCTACTCTCACATTAGAATTTGAATCACAGGACTTAATATATGTATTTGTAATTCAAATCGTTTTTAATTTCTCATTTTTTATTCAACACAGAATCTCGAGTCACGTTTAGCATATTTCGATGACGCCCTTGCGTCATCATCATGAAGTGGAGGGAGGCGGTTGCTTTGACTCTGGGAAACGGATAAGAGTCGGCCAATTACGTGCAATTAAAATCATTAGAGAGGGAAAATTCAAGAAAAACTCGTTAGCATGTCAGATCACGTTATTACTTGCGGCTCTATTGCATTCGCGACGGGCATAAATGCGCAGAAAAGTGCTCGGCTCGTCTGGCTTGAATTATGGGTAATTATGAAATCAAATTCAGCAGAATCAGATCTCTCATTCTAGTTTTCTTTCACTGATGCAAAATACTCTGTATTCTTAAGCACAATAAATTTACTCAGTTACCTTCTCGCTTTCCATTTTTAAATTTTTAGGTCAACTTTTAGTTGTTTAAGGTCTTTCAAAGCGGAGGATTTATTTACAGTTTTCTTACGGGTGTCCTGAAGGTATTTGTGGTATTAAGGTTGATGTATGTAACGCTCATTTTTCGTATTTTTGAAAATGCTCTTTTGGTAATATTAACTGGAGAAAGTGGATTCATATGAGGTAGCATGTTACCGTGTCCCTGTATTGCCCGAAGAGAAGAACTCGGAAAATATAGTAATGCTGATAATTTTCGGGTGACCTTAAGCTATCCCTATGTTTAAAAAATTCCAGAGAAACTTTTTAACGATCGACGAATTAACATGCTTCCCTGTTATTTTCATAAATTAATTCACGAATTGGAAAAGAAACAATATATGCCGCATAAAAAATATATTTTTTTAATGTGGTGTATGTAAAAGTTCGTTATTTACTTGATGAATTAATTCAAAAGTTATCGAACACAACTGAGTAAACAATGAGCTAACCTATACATTAAATTTTATGTTTCTTGGGATTGCGCCAATGTGTACATTTGTCAAAATACCGGAAGCCTAGCCTATTTTTCCTGCGTGTTTTATTTTAGCAAGGATTAAATTTGTTGTAATGGCGCCTAATACACCTGCCCTGAGCCACCGCGTGGTTGAGTGGCAATTGAATATCGGTGCCCCCAATCCTATGGAATAAAATATATTAACTAGATCAGGAGCCGGCATAGTTATGAGACACCTTTGCGCTGGACGCAACGTGCACACCCGCCTCACAATCAGCTGTTATACATAAATTATTAATATATATAGACTGATAATTACTAAATAACATTCATAAAACTAAACGTGTTCCTTAGCGTTTCGTTACATCTCGTGGTTTCTGAGGTTAAGCAGTTAAGTTGACATGCCTAACTAAGCTCTCACAGTATAAAATCCAGCGCTCTCAATCAGTTTTATGTCTTGACTAACATAACATTATTTATAGTAGAATCGTTCTCCTGGTAAATGTTGGTTACATGACTGTTATACCTACTTTTATACATTCACGGAGTGAAATAAGGGGGGCAGCATATCCTGATATGTGACTCTGATTAATTTCTTCGACAGTCGATTCTGTATTAAAGAGACCTGGCCAGCGGTAATTGTTAAAACTAATTCTACCAACAGGCGTTTCTAATACAGGTAATCCGGAAGATATGCTAAAGTTATTTTTTAGTTGGTTTAATCTTTTTTTCCTTTCTATCCGATGCTCTGTGCGAAAGAAACACCATGCTAATGGCCATTTCCAACACTCCTTTCTCTCTCTCCGCATTCAGCCTCCTCTTGCCCTACTCCCTCTCCCGGGCCATTCTTTCCCGTCGACCGCTCTTGGATCATTCGGTAGTGATTGGTGGCCGGCGGTGGTCTCCGTGAGTGACCACCGCTGTGCCCGAGGGACCGAGAGAGGGAGAGCGGACTCTTTGGCAGCCTCCCTAATGCCTCCGAGGCCCCCCCGCCGTCCCATACCGGCGGTGAGTGGTCACCTTCCCCACACCCTATAGGCCCAGGGCGCAAAGGATTCCGCCCCCATGATGGGGCTAAGATCAGACTCGGCTACCACCCCCGCAGAGCCTTGCGCTACTCTCCCTCATTTTTTTCCTCCCATCTCTCCTTCCTTCCGATAGTTTTTTAATCATCATGTTTACCATGATCCCCTGGACCAGCTGGGGGTGGCCAAAGGGTTTGTTGGCTGATCATTGGAGGCATAGAAAGGTATATTTCATGATGGAGATGCTATGATGTGCAGTGAGTCATTGTGGTTCGAGCAATACACTTTTATCGTGGGGCTGTAGTTAGCCTCTGCCATAAAAACCAAAGGCGGAGTGAACGTCATTAAAATCGTAGAATCACAATGATGGTTTTGATCCCTGATGAAAAAGTAGCGAGGTTTGAGAACCTCATGCCTCCGAGATTAGCGATTAGGGTTGCTGACAGAGTGAGTTTGCTTGAATTACTTTTCAAAAGATTTTTTAATAGTGATTAGAACTTTTTAAAAAGATCATGATATCGTTCCGTAATCCCCCTTTTAGAATAATTTGAAGCACTGGGGGAGAAAAAGGAAAAAAACGCACGGGAATAAAATGTTTACTTTGATAAGCCATAGTTGGGTGCAAAATGACCTGAACGTCGACGCATCCTCAAATAATAATATTACAACTACTCCCTCAAGAGTTTCCAGCGCATCTAACTAAACGATTTGGGCAAACTAAATAGGTATTTTAATCAAAACTTTTTCTCTTTATCCAAAGTCATATTTTGCCACCATACCAGCATTTTTAATGAAGAGATGTGGTGCACTCTGATAACGTTATAATTTTTTCCAAATTTGTATTGTTCCAACACGAACTACTCTCTATATGCAATCAAGTTAAAGAAATCACATGACTGGTACTTTCTATGACATATTTTCTCTTTATACTTCTTGTTTCTCATTAAATCAGTAATTAACTGCAGCAAGACTAGAAATTCAAATAAAATGACGTGCGTTTTCCATCTGTTCTAAAAAAAAGCAAATGAACTAAAAAAAAGACCTTAATCATAAAACGAAGCAATGATTTTTAAGCTTAATTATGCTGCTACATGATGCAACTGATGAAAGCAAATACAAATTGAAGTAAAATTTTGCTTGTGGGGAGAAGTAATTAATCATTCAAAGAAAGATGAGCGCAGCAATGGAAAACAAGCTATGAATGACTCTGCAATTTCCATTCTGTAATAATGCTTGAAGTCGCTAAGCTTTCACCATGTCTGAGGTCAAAAAAAAAAAATATATATATATATGTGTGTAAATGCATACCTCACAGGTGTAGTAGCCAATGATATTCCAGTATTTGTGTTGCATTCCAAGGGAAATTATCCACGTGCTATGGAAATGGAGAAATTATGCCCCACACCAAGGAGTAGTGAAGATATATATCTATATCTCCACTCCTCCAATCTGTAAAGATAAAGCGTCTGGAATCATTTTAGCACCTCAGCCACGGCACAGTAGCCGCCAATGCTTCATCAATTTCAACGCGTGTTATTAATTCGGGTGCCAGCCTACGTTATGAGAAACTCAGGGTCATAAAAAGCATCCAAGAATGTATTATAATCCTCGAACACGCGTATCGGATTTTATTAATTACTTTTGCTTAAAAACTATTCATCACTTGCTATATCCAATATAAAAACGAGCAGAGGCGTCTGAGATTCTCAGCTCTGTTTTTGGTATTACAAAGCATGAGACTGAAAATTATATCCGCCCTCACGGACCCCTGAATCAATGCATTTCTACGCGAACGAATTCCTTATTGTCATCGTCGGTCATTAGGGAAATTCTTGGACTCCCCCAGAGAACAAAAGAGGGTCTCTACAAACCACCTCTCTGCCCGCTTTCTCGAATACGCTGGAAAACCAACCTTATCATCCTGAAAAGACTTCCAAGTCTGTTTGCTTCGTCACCCTCTCCTTAGGACGCCTATTCTCCTTCTTCCCTCCCCGCTCTCCACAAACTCAATTGTTTTCTATATCGACCCCTTTCGCTTCAATGCACCACCCCCCCTTGCGCTATTACCCAAGGGTTGTTTTGTCTCACCCCCTCTCGACATTCCCTCTACCTAATCACGCCGCCCACTCCAGCGGGCCCCTCACGTAACCCCCTGCAACCACCGACACACGTCCAAACAGACAGGCCTCGCGTACTGCCATTACCCTATCCGCAAGCACTGATTTTACCTCGATCCCAGTCACTCTCAACCGTCTATTACAAGGGTTTCCTCGTTTTCCCGGTCTCTCTTTCCTCGCTCGCGTTCTGCTGAGGTGATTGCTGAGAAATGAACGCCTGATATGCGAAACTTTTGTTCCCGACTGTCTTCTCTCTAGTTACCCACGCACTTTGTTTGGCATTCAACGTAGAGAATCAAACACCTTTTCACCGTTACCTCCTGGCGTTATTTTTATTCAATTAGGGAAAATAAAATATAAAATATTGAAAATTAAATACCTACCTACTGATCAAAGGTCTGCTCAGATTTTCGAATAATTAGGACTACTTTGTAAAAACTACGTATTAGTTTCTGTCCTAAAGGTGAGGAAATCACAATTGGAAACGGGCAATGTCATTACCAATTGGACGTTAATGAGTTTGTACCGTCCTTTTCAGATGCACGTGGGTATCGTGTAAAAATATTGGAAAGCATTATGAGAATTGCTGCTCGGGACAAGAAATAAAGCCACGCTTGTGATTTTATAATCCAAACTAATTGGCAGGGACATAAAACTAGATTTCATAAGTCGTTAACACCGGCAGTTAAAATCCAAGCCTAAAGGAAATACCTAATTTTGAAATGTCAAAATGAGTGTTGGGGGATTCCGAAGGAATGTGGAGAAAAAGCGAGTTGTTTCCACTCTCTGCCGAGTCACAAGCCGTGATTATCCTTGCTTTGGAGTGGAGGAGCTAAGACACGCCATCTGTGTGGAGGCTGAATGTCTTATGGCGAGGAAATGAACAGATCGAGAGGTGGAATTCTGAAATCCATAGTGAGCATCAAGGAAGTTGGAGGCGAAGAATTTTTGGGACGTCCAAGCGCTGATTGGACCTCATGCGCCGGGATTCGCGAGTACTTTTTTATATCTGGCGTATATTAAATATAAAAAAGGAACTTTTGTTTGAAACTGTGAGAAAATTATTCATCTCTGATGATTTCTTTGTTAATGAATAATGATGAAATAATTTTATACGCATGAGACTGAGCAACACATAGTCTCCAACACACAGTGTTGTTTTTATCTCATTTAATTACTATTTAATACCAAAATTGTGAGCAATAAATTGGACGTCGGTATTCAGGCGCAAGTTAATCATTGATAACCTACTCTACAAATTGCCTCAAAAAAGTCCGTTGTATTTTTGAAGTAGAATAATAGTTGTCGACTGTTGTTAATTAATCCCTAGCAAATATCGTGAACAGAATCTCGTTAGTTCATGGTCAATTTATTTTGTAATTCTCTGAAAATAATTAACCTCGCATGCATAAAAATGCTATAATAATCAGGTTTTTTGAAGGAATAAGTTGAGAATAGATGATTTATTTATCTTTCAGCCTAAAATTTTCCATTGATGATTCATTTGCCTCCGGCGTTATGTCACATACACTCAGTGATTCAACCCGAAAGTTGATTTGGATAGGTGAGGGTAGAGCTCACCCCGGACTAAGCCACAGGCGTGTGAATTTCACACATTCAGGGTAGGGGGGCCAGTTTCTCTCCCTAGGCCACCTCGCACTCCGTGGATTTTTTGGTTCAAAGTCCAAAGGCTTCACCCGGATTTTAACCTGGGACCCTTCGATCAGTAGCCAAGCGCTCTACTGACTAGGCTATCATGCTTCTCTGCTTTATGTAACATTACCGATTTGATTGAATCAATATGTAGGTACATATTGCTTCAATAGTACACCACGATTTTACCTTGCATCAACGTTTTGCGTATGGTGTATGAAGGAGTGTGATAGTAGTATGAAGTCGTAAGGAATTTTGTTACATTTTTTGAAGTACCAAGTAACAGTTTACGCAACGCTTTGTAGTCATGCAACTTCTTCTGTCGAGGAGAATTGGACTTTTCTGAGGTTGTGAAGGGTTGAGGATGGAGTGGATTCCGGTGAATTTAAGTGAGATACTGTGAGCCTGGGTTCAAGACTCAAATATGCGTCGTCTTCCGAACACCTCAATGCAGGTAACTTATTCGTCGAGCATCATATGTTTTCAGTTCTGTCATGAATGCTGGATTAACTCTGTTAATAACTGTATGGTCGCTTCCTATCTATGTGCTACATTTTCCCTTCGTGCTTCTATCATAATTATTGTCTTCAATGACGTGTTCAATACACCTTGTGATAATAATGACACATTGTCAATTCAGCTCTTTTCCATACTGATAATCGCACCAATGCGTAATGCTATCGATTTAGCTTGGATAACCATTCGTGCAATTTGTTCAGTTTTCTTGAATAATATAACGACAAAAAGTGGGGTAAAATTGGCAAAATATCTGAGAATCATTTATTTCTCTGGATTTGGGAAATTCTTCTTCCGAAAAATAATTTTCAAAATCAATACCTATATTAAGCTCAATATTGTGTTTGTGAATATTAGCAAAGCTCGCTGGACTCAGATATGATGACTTTTTGTATATTTTGCTACGATTAGGTAATATTATTTATTTAATCAAAATCCATTGAATTGTGTTGATATTTTGAACGACTGTTTGTGAAAAATAGAATTCTTTACATAAATATAATTTCTCGACGTTTGCCTGTCAAGAAGTATATATTTCTTTATGCTCTTTTTTCCTTATTGGTACTGTTCCTGCCAGTGTTTATAACAATCCGTCATTAGTAGCACTAATATTAAAGTTTTGACAATAGAAATTTATGCCACACACTGTCCATGCTGCACTAACTTCGCGTTATGATTTTCAGGACATTCTTTAACACCTTCCTCTCTCTAAATACGAATGACTCGCGTGAAAAAATGAATCCAAGCAAATTATGACGTATGCAAGCGAGAGTATTCTATGCAATTGGGAGGGAATTGTAGGCACGGCATTAGTGAGAAATCAATAAAATGAGTAAACGTTGAAAAAGTACATCAAGTCTTTAGTATGCAAAGTGCCATATTTGTCCTATACTTCAGACTAAGGTCTTCAGGTTTCGAGGTGAGACTTAGGTCGCGCAAAACTCGCGTACTATCGGTTTAAAATTGATATTTTTTATTTGATTATTCATTGTCTTATTGTGACTCCCAGTTTCTTCCACAGTCCTCTTTGTAGTCTGGCGAGGTGAACATCATCAAAACACTGAAATATTTTTTTTTTGGAGTGTCACCATCGTTGGTAATAGGCATCCTCAATTTCGCCAGTGCTTAGATGGTCTGTGCCTAATTCTACAATTTCCTCTACATTCCTCCCGCTTTGCCACCTTTTGCCTCCAACGTGCCTGTCTGTTCCTCCCAACCACTTAACCCCAAGAGATACGGCTCCTCTTCCCCCACCTCCTCATTCGTGGCCACACCCTTTTAAACCCTTTGCACCCCTCTCCCCTCTAACCCCCGTGTTCGCTTTGACTCCCTTTGTCTCTCATTTGACCGCCTCGCTTTCCTTCTCTTTATTCCGTGATGAATGGGGCGATACGTCATCGATGGTTTCATGGAGAGCGGACACGGCGTGACGAAATGCCTCCCTTGATTGGACAGAGGCCTCTCCGGAGGAGAACGGGGACTTGAGGGACGCTGGATGGTGTTTTTTTCTCGGAATTCCGCCCCCGTCCCCGCTCCCAAACCAACCCCCTCCCACTCATTATCCACCACATCCCTCCCCACTACAATTTCCCCTCCGCCTCCTCATAGCCACCTCTCCCGCGGAATGGGTTTTTAATTGATGAATACTAATTTTTTTGCCTCGTCCTTGCGCGGCCGCCGCCGACGCCGCCGCTGATGATGATGGTGCACTAATGTCTCCGTCCGGGGAATCACGTCCGTGGGAGCCAAAGGATTGCGCGTTCGTCTATTTGTGTGTTTGTGTAGGCGTGCGTGTGTTTTCTGCCTTTTCCTTTTTGATTGCAGAGGCGTTCATATACCGATGTGTAATGAATGTTAATGAATGCCACGGATAAGTTGTTCTCTAGGTGTATGAGATATTGTTCTTCCGATATTGTTGACGAAGAGACTTTTTCTTACAGTATTTATTAGTCTCGAGAGAGAATAATAAGGTATTTACCAATAAAACACAGAAGTATTTAGTTTGAGGAATGTTGAAGGAAATTTCATTTCCTTCGGGGGCACTAGGAAACAATATTATGCAGACTGTGATCGTCAAAACACACAATTGGGAGTTCAAATTCCAAATATGTACCTAGCATGGATTTTTTTCCCAGAAATATATTAACTGAAAATTCTTACATGATGTGCCGTTATTGCTAAGAAATTAAATAATCTAAGTCCAATGCATACTGATTATTGAAAATATTTCATTTATTATTTTCATGCTGGTATTAATAAAAACCAAACAATTGTGCAGCGAGCCAGTGGTATAATGAGTCATTATTTGTGGAAACTATGCATCGCTTCATATGCATCTGGCAAAGATATTGTAGTGTCTATCAAAATTAATGCCAAGAAAAACATCTCTCGTAGGTTTGGAGGCATAACTCGAGGAATGCAAAGCATAAGACCCGAAAATACAGAAATTAGACAATCACTTGAAAGTGAGATGTTAATCTCGCAAAACTCTTGGATAAATCTTAAAATCTTCCATGAAAGGCTTGCATAAGCAAATTAGGCTAGAAAATTTCATTTAAAATTCCAATGGTTGACCTCCTGGCAAATATTATTTTTATGACAAATTTCAATATCGAAAGTACTTCTTACTACGTACTAAGAATGATATTTAAACATTCTCCCTAGTATATTTAATGTATGGTGTGGTTAAAAAACGTTGTTTGTATGGTGGGGTTTATATTTTGAAAAAACTTACTTTCCATGAAGGTTATGCATTATAAAGCTTCGTTTAAATGTCTTGAGATCTATATTGGATGGATTCCTCCGATAGAGTGAAACTCGAACGAGGAGAAGAATTTATCTGCCATAGCTCCCGCTTTATTTCAATTACGTTTGTGGAGTGGGGTATTGACGGTGGCAACTTGGCTGAGGAGACAACAAGTCCACCCCAAAGGCAAGCAAGCACAACCCTTTCCTATATTGATTCATTTCAATAGAAAAGTCAATATGGTAATAACGAATGGAGTCGAGAGATTTCGATCCACTCCCAAAATATACTCTCGAGAAGAGGAGCTGCTGCCATATAATCCTTCGGGAGTTGGAGAATGTCACAAGGGAGAGGGGGGCCCACGGAATTCCCTCTCTCCGCCACTTGTACGCATTTCCTGAATCTGCTATTTGATTTCTGCATGGAATTTCCTTCAATCCGCCTTCATTCCTCTCGTATCAGTCGGCAGAGGGGTGGAATATTTCCATCCTCCACTCTCTCTCCCTCTCCTCTCTCATCATCTTCATCTCCATTCTTCTCTCCTCCTTCATCCCTCCTCCCTCCGTTCCTTCCATCCCTTTTTCACCCACCAACTTCTCCTTCTATAACCGTCGCCGTCTCCCCCTCCCACACCCCGCTCCCCCATCTACCTTCGCTCACAACACACTTTTGACAAATGAACATCCTTTTCACACTCGAGAGATCTGACGAGATTTAGCCACCGCGAGTTGGAGGAGCAGGGTGAGGCGGGGGGTGGTACACGAGAGGGGGGAGGTTTGAGGTGGACGACGGGGGAAGGGGAACCGGAGGTTTTTCTCCACTTTTGGGGGGTGAAAAAAAGGGGTAGTGGGGTGGTAAGAGTCGGTGTGTGGGCGGGGAGGGATGTTGGGAGGGAGGGAATTTCAGACGTTTGCCGCGTTGGGGAAGGAAGATGGAATGTCAAAATATGTGTGGCGGGCTGGAAGGAAAAAAATACATAGATAGCGAATGGCAGTGGGTGTGGGTTGGTTGGGTTATGGGGGACGTTTGGCGAGAAATGGAAGGTGTGGGGGGTAGCAGGGCGGTGAGGGCGGTGCGGGAAGGAATTCGCCCTCGAGGACGCACCGGCTTGAGTAGCAGCATAAGTTGTTCATCTTGCTTCTGTCACGATAAGATGAGAAGAGTTTTGGATTTCTCCCAGGAAACACTTATTGCGCTTCAGTTTAGGATCAAACCGGAAAAACTGATTTCGTGCGGGAATGGGGGAGAAGACTGATGAATCGCACCGTCTCACGTCTTTTGTCTTCGTTATACTCTGAAGAAAAAGGCAAGGGGGCACGTCCGCTGGTGGGAATGAAAAATAATTTTACCCTCTAATTTTGGTGGCGTGAGAGCCCTTTTCCTTCTAATGGTGCCTTGAACAAGAGTAATCCGTAGACTTGTTAATTTTTAATTGTTGAACTTTGAATACCAACGTAACTATTATAAAGTGTAGGACACTGTTGAAAGAAAAATTTCTTAAATTCCAATATGTATTTTTTTTAAACGTGACTCACGTTAGTCAGAGGTTCGTTGGAAATATTGTTGCGATTGTTCGTTGACGATATTGATTATTCATCGTGATGGTATTATTTATTTATTTTGCGGATTTCTACAGCTCTTGCCACCCCTATTATCCACGTAGATCTATCGAGGCAATCTTCAATCTTGAATCCAATACTTCTTTTACATTAAATCAAATCTTATAATTTCTCTTATTTCTCCCTTTTAGAACAGACTCTTGGAAAATAAAGCATGAAAAATTATTATTCTCTGCCAGTGATTGCGGAGTTTCATTCCATTCATGGTGGTAGTACACATATAGGGTGGTAAACGATGGTATTGGTAGTACATACACAATGTACATACCGAATTACATTAGTATAAAGCTCTCTCGTTTATGACCTGGCTATCCAACTTCGTAAAAACTATTAGTTCTAATCCTTCAATTCCCTTGGTGAGAGCAGTTCAAGATTTTTTAGATAGGTAGTGATTTTATTTATCGAAAAAGCCGCTCTTAACTAAGAAAAGTCATTCTAAAATAATGAACAAAACATTCTTCACCTACTATTCAAGTATGGGCTACATTTTCACATCATTCCAAGATTTTAAAGCTTTCTTTCCAATATTATCATTTGAATCGTTATAATTCTGAACAATAGTATCACTTGAAGCATAATATCCATTGACCTCTTGAGTGTACAGTTACGTTCTCTCTCTCCCCCTCTCTCACACAATCTTTCTATGATAATGGCTGGATAATTAGCAGTTTGTTTCCTTTCATTCGTGAATTTGTGGTAGTGTCTTACTTATATGCCGGTTTGTGTTAGGCAGGTTGCCCACATCAAACTGAAGTTTATCTATCACATTACCGTATGCAGTGAGAATTTGTAAGATTAGCATATCCATACGTGGAAAACATATTCAGTAGTGCCTAAATGCGAAACGCGACTGTGTTTTACAAGATGTATCGCTTCAACTTCAATACACTTGGCCTTATGTGCTGGATTAACCGACAGTTGGAATGCGACATTTACTTAGTGTGAGCATCGTTACCTCAAATAGGATGTTTTTGATAGCATATCAAAATAGGATAACATTTTTAAGTTGTGATTTGCGCATCTCGAGTCTTTTATCAACTTACTATTTCAATGTTACATGTTTCTTCTCTGCTACACTCTCTGCTATTTACTCCCTATTTCTCAATCAAGTCATCCTTTGCTGCCCTTCTCATTTACTACCCTTGGGGATTGTCTTCATAAGACCACTTTATATCATCCCAAACATTATGGAAACGAATTATTACACCATTTTCTGAGATGTCATGTGTTTTTTGAACTGAACTCAAACACAATATGGTGTAATTGATTGAGGCTAAGTTACAGGAAGCATATTCTTGTAATGCATATAAATTTTCCATGCGATTATTAAACAGACTTTCTGCTTCTCCCTGAGGGTTTCGGACTTATATTTATTGTAATATCATGCATAACGAAAACCTTGTTCAATTTTTAGGACTTTTCTCTGTTCAACATCGTTGCTGGATCCCTATAACATCAAATCAACAACACTGTTCGTTATGGAAGTTCGCTAAATGGATTTTCCTATCTGCACGTAATGGCGAAAGCGGAAAATGTGCGTCGTGGTCTTAACAGTATCCCATCTCCCTGTGGAATCTCCGTTTCAATGCTCTGGTACTTACATAAGATTTAGGTAGCCTTAGAAATCATGGGAATATGGGAGTTGGTTTTTAAATGCGAATACCTGATGAAATCGAATCCAGTTTCACATACTTAGCATAGCATACTTCGGGTTTCTACAACACCGCGCCACGAAGGAACCATTCAAGGTTATGAAAAATCTGAGCCAAAATTATGGCGATAATGTGCTATGTCATGGTCAAAATCCTTGTAATGAGTTCAAATGCCTATTTACTTCATAGAGTAAAGTACACATTTTAAATCATAGAAGAAATGGCACCTCAATATTTTCATAGTTATGAAAATGTTGAGGTGCCAACATTCTACATTTTTATGCCTAACTACATTTCTACAAAACTACATTTTTATGCCATAAATTCTAATCAACCTATTTTCCTGAATATTAGAAATAAAGTTTTGCCTGAATCTGTTTCCTACTTTTTAAAAATTCTTTTTAATACCACATAAATCTGTTGCATAAATGAAGTTTTTGGATAATGGTAGATAAAAAGTATGAAAAATGAAGAGTATGAATAATAAACTTCTAAGAATTTTATTCTTAAAAGTTGTGGCGTATATATGCGATCAAAATTCGGCCAAGTTAAAGATGTTCTCAGTTCGTCGTTATTTTTCAAAACCGTTTCGGAACCTTAAATCAGGCTACTTCTTGAGCTACAATATGATGAGGATTCCATTGTTACCGATCACGCTATGCGTAAATAAGGAAAAAGGCATTCTTAGTAGGAAAGACTTCGACCAAATATCTTAAGGTAGTGCAGGAATCGATTTGAACGTACTCCATGTTATATCGTTAACGTTGGGCCACTCATGGGCGCAGGTATTATTAACGAAGGGGTTGGATGCAATTTAAGAATTTCGCCACCACCCTCCCCGGCAATTATTGAAAGAGTGGAAAGCACGCAGCATGATCTTTAAACGTTACCTTGATTACCCTGCGCCGCGTAATTCCCGTAATTGCTTCCGCCCGCCTTCTCCGCTGCTTCTAATTTTCATCCCACTACAACTTACCTCTTAAAAACTCATGAGGGTATTCAGCGAACACTCCCTAAGGCAGTTTTTACTTATTGCGCTCATTATTCTATTTATTATACATTACTTCTCGCATCATCAATCTGAAATTATGTGCTTTTTCCACTCAAAAAGAATATTCTTATCGTAAATTTTGTCTCAAAAATATCTCGGGCATATGGTTTACGGACAATATCCTTTTGATACATTATGATTGAACGTTCGCGGTTAACGAGAAAAATAATAACAAGGCATTCAGGTTACTATTTGAGACGAAGTTAATACTGCCGCAATATATAAATGTGCCTACGTTTTGCTAAACATTCCTCTGTTTGCTGTACGCAAAATAAGGAATATCATTCATCGAATAGATATAATATTTATAAAGTGAATTTGATTGATTTTTATCAATACTTGTCTCAATTCTATTAAATAATCACGAGCAAGGACGTGATAGAAAAACTTGTCCAATTTTTTCCGCAAATTACTTCCATTTTATCATTTACTGTGATTCTATTCAAATGGTAGAAAATTTGGCATTCTCTCCTTGATCTCTGTTTGATTTTCCTCTCGGGCAATTTCTATCATGTTTTCATTAAATATTTAAATTTTACACAATTTATTTAGGATTTTTCAAAAAATCAAATATTATGGCCCCTACCATATAGATAGATATGATCGGATCTACTGGGATGTAAACCATTATTGTTCCATCTTTGGTGTATCTCGAGTACTTTTGATACAATGATGTTTAGCGCCAAATATCACTGTGATGCATATCACTACGATTTTTCCATTGAGCCATTTTTGCCCACCTATTCGAAGTCCCATTGAATTCAATGTCAATGGGTGGGTCTTCAGGTGGTAAGCACTCGATGAATAATTGATATCACAGTAATCAATATCTTTCACAACTTCCCCCACTGCACGTTGATATTTACAAAATCTGACTATTTTTTACTCACCGCATCCATTTGTTTTACTAGTGTTTAAGGAAGTGAAAATGTACATGATGCTTACATCCTTGGCCTCGAATTAATTAATGATTAACTAATCATTTGTCATTCAATATCCTTCCAACTCATATTTTCCCCACTAGTTTACACAGATACTATTTTCTCGAACAGTTATCCGTAACTCATATGCACCATATGATTTCTATTCCATTTAATTCTTCTATTCTTTTAGAATTTTTATTCTTATAGGAGATTAGCAGTTTGTTTCCTTCCATTCGTGAAGTTGTGGATATTAGATTTTAGTATAAAAGGAGCAAACAGCTGTTACCTTACACAGACATATGTAGGATTGCACCTTCTTTTCCATATTTTAAGTTACTTAGTATTAGTAGTCATTGCGTTAGGTGGTAATTTTTTATTTTTTTTTATTTTTGTCATTTCAACTTTTAGATTCTTATTCGTAAATGTTTGCTGAGAAAAAAAAACTTCTTGCACAATTTTCTCTTAGAATTTTTGCGGCCTTAACAGAAACAAATAATTTTCATTTTAAACTTAATTAAAACTATTATTTTTTATTCAAATATCACCAAAATATTATTTTATTCGAACAATTATTATTTTTAATTATTCAAATTAATAGTTTAAAGTAATAATCGTTCCTCCAAAACTTGTTATTTGGGGAGGCACGATGTAAATTATTACCTAAATCCGAAAGGGATGTATTTGATATAGGGAGCAGGAAAAGTGCTAGCAGTTTTTTAGCGGGGAATAAATGAAAAAAATACATACGAAAGACTTTTTTGGAATCTGCCGAAAAAATTGTTTTTTCATTTAGTCATCCTGAAACATCGTCAAGGGTATGTCAAAAGAACAGCATATTAAACAAATATTTCTCGGAATGCTTTCGCTCTTCATTAGAGTACTGCCCCGTCACACACCCTTGCGGTAGCTAGAAGAGTATTACACACCTAGATGTAGATGAGTAAAATTATCTTCTTACAGTACCTACATTGTATCTTCGTTTTGGGAGAGTAATCCCAAAATGCCAGAGAAATATTTCCCTTTGTGAAATTCGTTTTTTAGCAAAGGTGGTTTCTAAAATAAATTTAAAAAATAATCCACTTTGTCTGAATATTGGAATCAGACACGTTTCCTTTTATTCGCAGCAATTCTAAAATCAGCTCCCTGGCGATCAAATAGTGTAGAAGTGGCACAATTAGGGCATTTGTATGAGTTCAAAATGCTAAATGAAAACCCAGTTACTCTATTTGAAAAATGACGGACGATAATTCTTCAAAATTAACTGTCAATGAGCCAGATAATTTTTTTAAATTATGTGCAGGTTTTAACGTTAGCAATTTGAATGCAAAAATGTGATGTATGTACTTAAAAAATTCCTAAAAATTGTAAGTGTCTGGATACAGAAAGGCAATGTTTTTCCAGAGCTTTCACGAGCTTGATTTTCTGGGAATATCAGCGTATAAATACAAAGTTGAATGTTACTATTCTGATCTTACTTGATAACTTCCTTTACATCATATCGTCCATAACGCTTTTACCGATCATATAATTACACTTCAATACATTTAGATAGGATGAAACAACCGTAAGGCTTGAGAACACGTGTATCAATTCATTTAGTCATCCGCGGGTGAAATTATTTGCTGCAGTGTTAGTCTATTTAGGCTTCAACTGCAAATTCCTGGGCCCGATCAAAATCAGCACATTCTCAACTCTAACTAGAGCCATGACAAACACTCATTACTGAGGTGATATTCGAACCCACCACCTTTGGGTTGCACGGCACCCACTTAGTAATCGTGGACGATATCTTGTTGCATAAATATTCACAATATTACGAGGAAACTTCGTTTCAGTCAAAATATCGTACAAAGCTCAGTCTGGGAACTCCCATTTCCTAAGTAGCTTAGCATAGTGTCATGGCACTTTATGCATGATATTTTATTTCTCTTTTAAAAACTTTCAGAAGTTTTGGAAAGAGTCGTAAATACGATGACGCGAACTTTACCCTGACGGTGATGGGAATTATGAATTATGTTTTAAAATATTGGCGAAAGTATTAAGTCGGAGCATGGAAGGTATTCAGAGAAAATTTTAACCTACGCAGGGATTTGGAATATTTATATGGAAGTTCTCCTTTATGTCCACATGGAGGGGAAGTCCAGTAAAGTAAACAGTTTACTTCCTTTTTTATATCAAGACCAGTGAATAGTATTGCAGATGAATTCCGTGATCGTGTGCGATATACTGAAAATATCCTTCTGTTGTTGTAGCGTGAAATTTGAAGGTGAATAATTCCTATCGCTCTCTTTCTCAGATTACGATCGTGAATTTATGACCCAAGGCCTTTCAGGCGCGACGATGTATCTACTTCGAGGAGACAAGGTCAATAACGTGTTTCATTCGATCTGCAGATCACTCAACTAGGAATGACATGCACTTTATATATATAAATGACTTTCGGTCACGCCGATGGTACTATTTTGCAGCGAACTGGGAATAAAAACAATGTGGAAAAGTTAAAATGCAGTAGCAAGTAGGAAAAAAATATCCTTAAATGTATCCCAAGTAAAGTTCTACAGTACTTACGTCATATGTTTATCATTACTGCACATATGCAATTTTTATCCCTTAAAATATTTTTTTTGAATTTTGGACATGTTTGTTTATGTTGATTCTCAAATACTTAATATGTAGTCCTCTGCCACAGGCCGTCTTTCATCAGACAGACCAGACCATGGTCGGTGCCTTTACACGCCCTGCCACCCACCATTGACGGGGCCGAATGTAGATGTAGATGAAATCTCTTCCCCCATCCCTGGCCCGCCCCCTGCCTGCCGTCTCCCTCTCCACTCCACCTCCACTCCCACCCCTTGGGCCTAACTCTCCCCCGCTGAACCCCATCCCCAAAGCCTTTTTGCCGATCAATGCTCCTCACCCGAGGTATATAAAGTATTGATCTTTTTTTAACTCCCCTCTCCACTCACCGCCGCCACCACTTTGCTCTGCCCCTTTGGTGTCACCTCCTGCTCTTCCTCGCCCCCCTCTCCCCAGCCCCCCTCCCCTCCCTCCTCGCCACCCCTCCCCTCCGTCCCACCCCATTCATCCGAGGCCGACCATTTTTATTCCCTTCCTTTTTGACTTCTCGACGTTAGCGACGCCGTTGGGAGCCACCGTAAAAATGGAAATCTTTGGGCGCTGTAGTGACCCCTTCTTTCTCTTACTCCCTCACCCTCAACCCCGTCTCCATCCCGGGCCACCGATTCACCCCCTGCCCTCGCCCGCCCCCGGCGAACTCCGGCCTTCCTACCCCACACCTCCGCACTCCCTAACTGAACCCCCGATCGCGACCCCCCCGGGTTACTCCTCTTCCTCTCGGCAGACGAGTACCTCCCGACATCCATCCCCCGTCTACAAGTGCGACTCAATTCGTGCTTGTGCTTGCTCGCGTCTTCACGGCCTCCTCCCTCTCTCTCTCTCTGTTTCTCTCTCCTCTTTCTTCCCCCGACCAGCGCACGGCGCCCACCGTTCCCTCCTCCCTCGACATCTCTCTTCTCCTTCCTTTCTTCTCTCCTCCCTCCCTCTCTCATCTTCGTCACCATAGGTCATAACCCCTCGAGCACTTATTTCCCGAACCATCAATACGAAAGGACACTTGTCGAAATCATGTAGAAAACAGGGAATGTGGCGACTTAACAATTAACGGTGTCGTACTGTTGCACATATAAAGCTGCTCCTCAGAGGTCAAGAGAAGAATAGCTTTAATAAAGAAAGCCTTCCAAGCGAAGAAAAATCTCTCGGAAGATAGCAATATTTATATTGATGCTAAGAAGAAAATTTTGAAAAGTTTTGTATTAAGTGCTTTAACATATGGGTATGAGACATTGAAAAGAGTGAAACCACCAAACATAATGCTGCAGAAATGTCGTTTTTTGAGGAGAGCATCAGTAACCAGGTGGACTGATAGAAAACAAATGTGCAAGTACTAAAAATCAAGCTCATACGGAAAGAGAACTAAGAGAAGTTTAGCTCATTGGACTCCTACTCCTGAATAGCACCTTCATACAATTTGGCAAGGCAAAATTCTTGGGAAAATGTGAGAGGGCGACCAAGAACTTCTTATTTGAAAGTTACGGTGACGAAAATGGGATGTAGCTCGCATGCTGAAATTCTGAGGACGACTGAAGACAGGCACGGTTGGAGGTCGTGGCTCAGTGTCAAGGCACTATGCCGTTAAATAAAAAAAATCTTGTATAACGGCTGTTTTTCTCCTAAATTCCCTTCCCTCGTTGCATCAGTCGCAGTAGTAAAGCTATGAAATGCAAGTCCTTATGTTATTTCCGTCCGTGATAGATGTAAAAGTAGTGCCTTATCTAAATAATGGTTCCCCCCCTTACATTAACTACAATAGTGGTAGATACGTAAAATAAAGTCCAAGTAGTAAGGGAGGGAAAGAAGTAGATCGAAATGGAGGAACATTATAGAGGAAGCCAAGGCCCACACCAGGTTGTCGACCTGTGGATGGTGGATGATGGATAGTTGTATGTATTCCTTGCTTCTGCATTATTTTCATCTTTTTAACTAAGTCCTCGATCTTTAAAATGGCCATTAGAACTTTTGTTTACTTTGTTACGTAGTTGATGACCGAAACTGCTATGTGGCATTAATATTTTACTCGTTATTCACTCACATATCAGATGGGCACACTTTACGCATACTGTCTAACGTGTTCTTTATTTCCCATCTCTTCCATCATGTCCTTTCACCTATTCATGTTACACTCAGCATGGTAAATAGAAAGTTGCTACACTCTCAAAGTAACATTTCACAATCATCACTTCCGATCCATCATTTTATTTACTTTCTCATTCTATTGAAAATTCCGAATTCATGGTTTCTTAGCATATATAAAGATGCTAAGGTTTTCGCTGCGTACACTAAATATGCTCCATCCACATTGGTAGTTATAATTCTTGTAGATTTGGGCTTTAATGTGCTTCAACTACTAATGTAGCCTTAACCTAATCTAATAAAACTACTGTATCTGCAACTTAATCGAGGTCAGAGTTAGTGAGCAAACACAAAATCCTTGCCCAATTCGAAATACGAACCTGCGAACCTTAGGATTGTCGGGCCGGTAGGCGACCGATCTGACTACTTCAATCAGCCTAAGACAAGAAATCTGTGTTCTCAGTCTTTTCAGAGTAAAAATATAGCTATGCTTAACTATTCAATCGAGTATAACCTTACGACCACCTTGAGTTTCTATGCGATGAAGTTTTTCTTTTAATAAGGCGTTGTGTTAGAAAAAAAATAGCAATATATGAATAAGTTATGGGTTTCATAGTGGAACTAGCACAAATAATTTTAATGGCTAATTATTTCAGTGCTTCTCTTTCAAAGGCAAGCGAACCTTAAAAATTAGTTTCTAAGGTGATGGAGACTTGCTGTCAACGATGATTAATTCATTCAAGGTTTGATTGACCAAATTTTTCACCTGAGTCAAGTGGTTGTCCAAAATTAGTCGCCAGTGTACCATGAATCGTGATTATTACTGTAGGACATGTTTTGAAACCTTGATTAAATTCTTTTCAAGATTCGTAAAAAATAGGTTTAGACTGTGAAATACGGTTATACCTACATTAGTTTTGAGGACTCGATGGGTGAATATATGGTTACTTTGATTTATAGTCACTAGAATAGGCCATTGTACATAGACGACTTTTCTTATCCGGTAGGAAACTGGTGAATTTATAGGAGGAGGGATGTTGATATGCAACGAATAATATTTTTAAGCCCATGAATAAAACTGAAATGGGAATCCCGGAAGACGAGAAGGGGCAACTGATAAAGAAGTGGTACTAATCAAAGGAAAAGTGAAATTCGTTCCACTGTGCTGACATTAAGAACATTTACTTGCATAATGTATCTTGGATACATTTGAGGCACCTAAATTGAGGAATAATATAGTGCGTCTATACTTTCACTACTAGAGATATCATCTCTTAATTGCCATGTAAATGAAGATAGATGCAAGTAGCTTAATGAATGAGTAAATTAAATTTCATTTATTTCTTGGAAATTTAATGTTTTATGCGTAGCATTATTTACATTTATTATAATCCATTCATTATTTACCTACTTTTAGCATTTAGAGAAATTAATTTTTTCTAAATAAATCCGTCAAAGACTCGAGAATCTGAGTTGCTTGAAACTAAATATTTAGATTTCATGGGGGTCCAATCAATTTTAATGTGATTTTCGGCACATGTATCGGAAGAAGTTTTCCAGAATTAACATACATCACTGAATGGATGCTTTGAGCGAATGCATGACAGTAGTTAATAAAAAATTAATTTGTTGAAAGCAAGGGTGAAAAGATATACTCTGAAATATTAATTTACGGCAGTGAGCTGATATTTTAGGCAGAACGAAAGGGGAGATGAGAAAAAGACTTGGAAGTTCAGATAATTTGAGCCAGAGATGTAAATTTGATACCGACGGCTTGAATATATCAGCCTTATTGAGAATCTATTCCTAAATTAAACATATCAGAAGAGAGCAAATATGATTCATCGAACTCATAGCTGTAGTTCTAGTTAATTGTTGTGTAAAAATAAGTACTTGGGAAACTCATGACAAATGGAATCATATCCATGAAAAGATGCTTACAGGAATAAAAATTGTTGCATGATTTATAGCGTTAATCAATAATTACCTACCTCAAACCTGTAACCTACGCCTTTCAGATAGTTGCCGAAAAAGTACTGCCATGACTGCTAATGAGAGGAATTGTTTGATTTGTTTCTAAGATTCCATCAATGAAAAAATCATTTGAAATCAGATCTCTGAGCATTGATCTCCGATTTGGACGCGTTGTATAGCAGTGGTTAGCTGCCGCCCTGCCATTTGGTTCAACTAGTCAAAGAAGAATACGATACCACTGGAATGATGAATTTTTACGAAGATTCAAATTTGATCATACAGAGGGAAGTGTGATCCAAAGATGTTTTTAATCACCGTATAATTAATACACGAAAAAAGAAGCTATGGTATATTGGTTTATATAGGTTTGGTTTTCAACCAAGACGTGACGACGGGAAAAAATTCACAATTGGCATATCCAAACCAAAGTTGCGAGGACTCCAAGACTTAAGTGGCAAGACTGGCCTTTATATTTTTTATCAACGTTCCTCCAACATAGTCTGTTATTAACGGTGAAGATGAGAATAAGGAATCTATTGTTTCATCTACGTGAAAAATAGATGCTATGAGGAGATGGTTTCTGGCCTTGTTAGAGGTATGCCGTGGTATCTCATGTCTATCCTTCGGAAATTGTCTAATTTTTGTGTACGTAAAAGATGAAGCATACAAATAAAAGAAGAGTACCAATAGAAGAAGAAAAAACTACAACTTTTTGGCAAGCAATTGTGAAAAATTACAGATCTGCGTGAATGAAAACACTCACCGTAGTTAGTTACCATTACAACGCACCATGAAACAGATTGGTATTGTTGTGTTTTAATCCCAGCAATGAGACAATAGGATAGCGGAGATATTTCTCTTACGGATAATGGTAATATTGAACATATATTGCAATCGAAACATCATAATCCTAAAAATTACGTGAACCGGGCTCAATGTTCTACAGGATGAAAAGAGTCCTATAAAAGAAGCTAAAGGCTACTGCTGTAAATAAATAATTCCGCAAACGCTTCTGACGGACCAAAACGTTCAAGCAATGTAACCAGAAGTTTTCTCTATAGTGCATGTTTAAGGGAAGTCTCTACCTTCGTCCTCTGCCTCACCATTTTCCCTCGATCCTCCCCCCACCTTTATCAACCCCCTTCATTTGCAATACATTTTTCCCCGCTCCTTTTCGCCGTAGTTTTCCCAAAGTTCTCTCAATTTTTCAACACTCTCGTCTTCCCTCCTCAGGCATTTTGGAGTCAATCCCTTTGGATTTTTTCCACCCCTTATCCTTTGGTTTGGAGGCCACCCACCAATGACCACCTCCCCTTTTTCCTCCCTCCCAAAACTAACTCCAATTCAACCCCACCTCCTATTCATCCTCCTTTGCTACCATGTTGGTGCCCCCGTAGACAGTTTCCTTCGACGCGGTTGTGACCCCTCGCGTGCGGAAGACCCTGATTTGTAGTTTTGGCTCAGACGGGACGGGGTTCGGAAACGCGGAGTCTAACGAGTGGGGGATGGCGGGGGTTGGAAGGGGGGGGGGGGGTGATGGGTGAAGGGGTGGGCCTGCGATTGGAGTATCGAGGGCTGGCCAGTTAGTGATGGGAGCACCATTTCCACTCCCCATCACGTACACTCAGTTCAGGATATTCTAATACGTCAGCCCTCCACAGTTGCAGCTCAACAGCTCTCATGGGAACTGAAATTTTCCATATTTCAAGTCTTTGCTGACCAAACCTTGTTAAGTCCATATTCTTCGACTGCTGACTTCGTTTTTGTTACTGTAATTCAGAGGAGGTAACCAACAATTGCGGATTATTGTGTCATTATGGGTACATGGGTATTTATACACCTGTATATCCTGATTACTCTGTAAGCCAATTCGTGAGATTGTTGCAGGGGGTGAGTAATAACCAAACATACACTAGGTTCAATTCCTTAATTACTGTTTTTATGTTGGCCATCTTGCTGCGTGTGACCCTCTTATCTAGCAGGTTTTCTTGTGGTAGCGTAGTTGCATGCCAATAGTGCATACTTTGTGATATTCAACCTCTGCCACACACCCTCCGCGGTGGCTTTCAGGGTATTGCGTGGATGTAGATATACACGAAAAATGGACAAAATGATATCCACAGAGAAAAAAAAGTAATACAACTTGCCCGGAATTAATTTAGCTTCGCGGAGATGTTGCTTAGTGCATTTCAGCGGGTAAATTTTGTAATGCTTGAATTAGATATATTTGCACTCATTTAGAGAAACGTGTTTGTTTAAAATCTTATTTAGCTGGTCGAATCTAGCATAATACGCTGGTGTTTTTAATATGTGCCTAACACCTTCAGCAAAGCTATCCGATTGAAATTTCTCTAATAGATGTAGTCTGTTCTTAACCTACGCTCTGATAATGATTCCCACCCTAATTCTTTTATTAATTCTGAAACGCTACTCAACATATCGTAACACCTTTTAACGAACCTAGCTGCTCTACGCTGCACACTGTCTACTTCTCTGATCAAACCTAATTCATTAGGATCCCTTACACAGGCTGAATACTCAAGGTGGAGCCTAACTAGTGAAAAGTAACATCGCTCTTTTGTCTTCTAATCACATTTTCCAAGCACTCTTTTTATAAATCCTAGCTTTCTCTTCACTCGGCCGCATATTTCCCTTATGTGTCTTCCCCACGATAAATCCTTAGTGATTTTTATACCTAAATGTCTTATGGTTTCAACGTTTTCGATCTTCGTGTTACTAATTTTATAGGTACGCTCTATCGAATTATTCCTCCTCCAAAAATTGATAGCTACACACTTTTTAAGGTTAAGCTCTAACTGCCATTTTTCGCACCACTCTTGAATTGCATAAATCCTTGCTAAGTGATTTCCTGTCTTCTTCCTTTGATATACCCCTATATTCTACCGCATCGTCTGCATAAAGTGTAGGCTTACTACTAACTACGGTATCCAAATCGTTTATGTATAAAAGGAATAGAAGCGGACCTACTACGCTACCCTGGGGAACTCCCGATGTGACTTTGATTAACATGGAGAGTACATCATCATACAGTCAACAAATGTGGAAAAGAACAGAAAAGCGTTGCTCTTGATAATGGAGGTGATATGAAGAGTGGTCGAAGTTGAGCAAAAGGGAGGTTGAAAATAATATTGTGACTATACAATATCGTACAGCAAGCACCGAGTAAACAATAAAATACAGTAGTAAACAACTGGTCGCATGGAAGTTTTGAAGACTTGAGGATAAGCCTGTGGTCGAAACTGTGTCAAATGTTTAGATTTATCTAAGCTATACCGTTCTAAACTAAATAAACTAAACCGTTCATACCGATTTATGTTACCACCCGACCATATGGTCGACTTGTGACTACATTGTAATAATAATAATTCCCAAACGAATATTTTAATGAGGCAGCTAGGTTGCTACTAATCCAGTATAGATATAGAATTAATATTACAGCCAGTATTCACTAACATCGCTCGGCTATTCTACGTGAAATGCCTTAATGAGGTGTATCATGTATTATATCGCTCGTATTCTCTATCCGGAAAAGTTTTTTTTTTCCTGAATACCCCATTTAGATCTCACAAGATTTACACATTCAATATCTAACCCATTTCGTATGTTTGTAAAATTTTTATGTCTCTTGGTGGTCTACCTCGTTCTTTAAATTAACTTATTTTTTTAAATTCTACATTAAGTATTTTCACTGACGCAGCTATTAAAGAGCCACATACTTTTCCAGTTTCCTCGTAGTGTATCAAATGAACTAATCTTATCCTCCATGAAATTTTCATTGTTGTGATGTTTGCTTACATTTCAAGCGTAAATTTAGACATGGGTGTTTGCTTATATGTCAAGCGTAAATTTAGACATGGGTGTTTGCTTGTGTCAATATTTTTAATTAACTCCACTTAATTATTTATGCTTGTAGATAAATCCATAAGTATTAAATTAACGGCCATAAATAACAATTATAAATTCTTGGTAACTCATTTACATTGGCTTTGGTTTGACGTGTTGATGGCATGTGATATTTTTCTTCAGTCAACACTCAAAGCAAAAAAAATCATATCTCTTAGTAGCCAGTATAGAATTAAGTATAAGTTTATCACTTACTAAGAAAAATGTAGCAAAAATGGAAAAAAATCGGGATTCAAAGCTTATTACGTATGCATCCATGTTTTATTTATATTAGGATCATGTGCCGAGAAAGAGAATGGAAAGAGGAAGAATGTTTTGATGAAGGCACCATGGTTCAGGAAACATTGGAAAATAAGGGTGACTCTATTTGTCATTAATTTGCTTATGACAAAAGATTTTAATAAGTCACCAACCGACATTTAATGTGTTTAAATATATATATATAATGCCATCGATTAAAATAATATGTTTACTGTGAAGGAAATATGTCGCACTTAGTATGAAGAGCGGTCCACAATATACATATGTTGTGGGAATTTTATAGGAGTGAACGGAAGATAAACGCAGTATGAGGGATGAAGATTAAGGAAAAGTGTGGGACAAGCATACGTCCCCTTATATTCTCCATCGTTACGTGGTGAAAGCAATTTACGCTTAAGAGAAATATTTACGTGTGAGGCTCAGTGAGGGGAATATGAGCATGAAGAGTTTTTCCAACTGCAAATATTACCTTATGGCAAAGGCAGCGGGAAATCAAACATAAAGGAAGATACTATGGTGTTTTCATATAAAAATCATTCTGGAAATGTAAAATGAAGAGCGTGAGAAGGATAAGTCTAAGACAGTATTAAACTAAAGTAAAAAAGTTGAAGAGGGTGAGACTAGCTAATCGGTTAGCAATCATTTAGAAAGTCCAATCAAATTAGGTACCTATTCGATCAAAATTTACTATCAGCTAAGAAAACAATCTTAAGGAAATTAAAACATGCATCTCCTGCTTAAGGATAATTCTTTTCTGGGAGTGAGGAGAAGAAAAGGAATGACTTCATAAAATATAAGGCCCAGGTTAGGTGTGCCACCTAGCATTGCTGAATAGCAAAGAAAATATAAGTATAAACTATATTCATAGTGAGGAATTTCCTAGGTAACTATGATGAAAGAGGAAACTTATGGAATTTTTAAATAAAGAAAAGATAACTTCATCTAAAAGTTTTAGCACCTAATTCCCTCTTAAAAGCAATTATCTATTTATCTATTACTTTCAACCCATTCACTCAGTCCAAAACTAATAGGATTGACCGTAGAGACTGAATCTCAGGTAGAAAGCAATTGTTGGTTTTGATTGATGAGAATGACGAGAATTATGGTAATGAGAGGAGGATTGACGTTAAGGGAACCGATCAGAGGGATTGTGAAAGCGCTGATGATAAAGACTTGTATTAATTTATGATTTCAAGTTTTTTAATGCTTTTATTTCAGAATGAATCGAAACATTATGATTGATCTGAATGGTAAGATTAGGCAGTCGCTCTCCTTTGCGTTAAGGGAAACATTTGAGTCATGCCCCACGCTTGAATTTTTGAGTAAACTAGCATCAACTTTTTTTTCACGAGTTCCTTTTATAGAAAGCTGTTAAAAGGCCCATTTGCCTCTACAAACTACGGAATATGGGTTGGGTGCGTAGCCTGCAGCAACCAAACCGCATTCATCAAATTTTCAAAAAAGTAATGCCTTGGCCGAAAGTGCCGCTGAGCTCCAAACAACCCTTTCCTGTGAGCGAGACGCGGCAAAATCATTATCCGCCTCTATCGGCGTTGCACTTACCGATTCGCCGATAAAAACAAATTGCTCCGGGGTTAAAATGCTCTTTTGGGCCAAAAGATTATCTTTACCGTTTTTTTTCCACGCCCGTGGGCGCGTATTCTGCGGGTTGTCGAAGATATTAGGCGATAAAAATCTATATATCGGTCCTCAAAATGGCAGACGCTGTATGCACATCAACGCGGTCGCTTTTTACTCCGGGATTTTAATGCGCCCTATTGAATCCCCGATCCTGGACGAATTCATCATTCACTTTCCCGCTTAGCGTGGTTGGGGGAGAAAACAAACTAGTGTCGAGCTGTTGAGAAGGTCCCGGAGAGAAAAAAAGACGGCAAAAACGCACCCGCTCTCTCTCTCTCTGCGAGGCGGCAAAAGCGTCCATCTCGACGTACAAAGCAAGCCGAAGAGAGCGCACTAACAAACACGAGAGGGCCGAAATTTTTTCTGCTTTTTACCCTTGCAACCCGCTTACCCCAGCCTAGCCGTCCACTCCATCGGCGAAACTAAAGGGTGACATTTAAGCCTCACATTCGGGGGGAGGAGGGTGGGGAAGTGGGAAGGACGGGAGGAGTATGACGTAATAATCGTGCGAGGGAACAGTTTTCCGAAAAATCTCATAAATCGATCATGTCCCATTTTACTCCCTCACGTCCCCATATAGTCCCCCCTCCCTCCTCCTCCAGGGTCGCCGACGCCAGGCCACCCCTTCCCGCAGCAATACATCCTCAGGCCTCTCTGGGCCACGCCATCAGTCACCCTGAGGAACACCCTTCTCTCCGCTCCAACCCCCGTTCCTCCCCAAACGGCCGCAGCCCCCATCTCCTTCGTACACACACACATACGTTCTCTCCAGCACCCAGCGAGGCCCTGGGCCTCTCTTTCCGCCCCTGTAAAAAACCGACCCCCTCAAGCGTGTCCACTCCCATAGAGCAGCTACCAGTCCTACCCTCCCTCACTAGTCTCAACCCCCTCCGAGCCCCCTCCCCCGGCAAGAGACAAGGAAAAGAGAGAGAGAAAGAGAGTGGGAGAAAAAAAAGCGTGCAGGGATGACGAAAAAATACATTAAATGGCCCGAGCCCGTAATAATGAAGGGGAAAGGATAAAAAATGGCATTATATATATTGGAGCATGTGCATTTTTTATTCGTTTCTCGGGGAAGGGAAAAAGGGAGGAAGGAAAGGGCTCCTTTTTGGACAATAGGCGGGGTCTCTTTTGCGATATCATTGAGTTTTTGACCTTTTTACTCAACCCCTTACATCCGTTAAAATAAAAACCCCTCCGCGCTGTGGGGGAGACGGGAGGAAGAGTTGTAATGGCGACCGACCTCTGTGCCAATGGCTCGGCACTCTTTTCATACGCCACGTGCTCGGATTAACATCACTGAGCAACGTGAACAAACATTACTGCTGTGCACGTCGTCGGCTCAGAACTAGAATTGCTGTCTTTAAGCCTACTCGTGTTGAGCGGTGGGAATGACTGTAGGTTACACGCGAAGTCCCGATGTGCAGTGAGATACTGAATTTGATTCGTCGGTACTGTAAAAAGTCACCAATATTCTGAATACAGTTATCATTAAATATGTTTTTCCAAGATTGCTAAGAAGTGATCAGCGCTTTAGTATGTACAATGTACATATTTCAACTGACGCAAATGAGTATTTTCTCTTCGTTTTATGTAATTGCACCGTTAACAGAAAGGAGCCAAGCCAAGAAAAAACTAGGTGCCATAAATTTACATGCCATATAAAAATAATGTAATAGTATGAATTTTAGGTACCAAATTGCAAAATTTAGGGTTCACAAATAAATAATGACTATAGGCTGTGTATCAAATTTTATACAGGATTGTAACTGCTCAAGAATATTTTATGTAAACAAAAGTTTTCCTTCAGTGAAATTTGTATATCTGATCACCCTAAATGTGAATATCTTAATTTAGAATTATGATAGCTAAAATATAACAATTTAATAATACCAAATATGTGTTAGATTTTGGGAAAAAGGTTCGATGAATCATATGCCATCTTAGTAAAGAATATTTATCAAATTTTTCTCGGCCATTAAATGCCCAAAACGTTTGCTCGCATACAAATATGCAGTGAAAGCTAAAACGTCAGTTGCCCCAGGATTAACCAAAATCGCGCAGTTACTCCTCTACAAAAGGTAAAAAAAGAAATAACTCTATTCTCTGTGCCTCAAACAATGCGATATGATTATCTTTGAGTACTCGTTATTGAGAATACTTTATCCCAATCAGAGGTTGTTTGATTAGGTTGTAAACTAGCATCTCATATGTAGTTTTTCATTTAGCAACAGTCAAAATCGCTACCATCTTCGCCGTCGAAGTCCTGGCATCAATTCATTGAAATGCTTGTAAGATTCTGCTAAATTTTAAGACCAGGTCTCGGGAACGTGCTGCAAAAGCTTCCTTACTTATCATGGAAACAGAATTGTAGCTGCCGGTTGGATTAACTCCCTAATAAGGCACCAGGTGTATTTCCCAACATCTCTCTGCGAGCTCTGGGGAATGCGATATTTCAATTCGCCAAGCTCTCTTCTCGAGAATCATCGCCACAGTAGAGCTGATATTTTCATGACTTGTAACGGTATCCTCTGGAGAGAGAATTGAAGAAATACTGCTATACTAGGCAGCATGTGGTAATTTCAGTATTCCGGCATATGCTTATTTGTGTGCTTCTTCCGTGTCTAATTGTAAGAAAAATAGCAGCAATAGCAGCATTTCATGATGATCAGAGGGATTTTCATTTTCAGAAAATATTCCTGCTTAACCTAATAATAAAAAATCACCTCGTCTATTGAGAAAGATCTTCATTTTACCTCTACATGGAAATGGAGATTACTGCTCAAGTAGCATATGAGTATTTATCTTCAAAAATCTTTGTATATTTGTATTTTAGAATGAGTAATTATTGTTGGAGAGACGCTAAAGTTTTGAGCTTCGGAAGTCAGTGTTTCATTTTAATTCATCTGCAGCAGTGTTATTTTCGTCGGATATTTGTCCTTGAGATTATAAAAGTTTATAGTACTTGCGATGAGCAGTTTCCAAAGGAAACTCGTAATTTATGCAATTATCATTACTACGCAATGAAGTTTGCTAAATAAAATTTTGCAATAATTGTAGCATATCAAATATGAAAAATTCAAGTGCTGCTAATCATGCCCCCTGAATAAATCTTTTTGTGCTTAATTTGCTACCGATAAAAAGTGCCCTGATAAGTTTCTGAGTCATAACAATCCTATTCTATAGAGATAAATTGGAGTCCGTGTAAAAGCGATCAAGATTTTTGACACACTACCAAACACTCATCATTTAAGTGAAAGTTAGTCACAAAAGTGAAGCATGTTTCTAGTAAGACTATCACATTTAGTTCCACGCTGTGATACTGAGCTTACGTTAAATTAGGAACAACGCTCATGCATCACAATTTTACTATCATATCTCATACAACATATTTTATGACCAATTCTTGCTATTTTACGCCCTTAAATTGCCAAAACAAGAAGCAATGCGACCTGAGAAGACAATATTATTGTGTTCTATATGAATCTTGCATTCACAAAGTAACTTGCAATCCACTGAGACCGTCGTAAGCAAAGGAAGAAAATCTCTCGATGGAATGTAAGTGAAAGAAAGAAAGAAATGTACGCGACGGCTGTGAATAAATCAAAAATGTGACCTGTAATTTAAATATGACTTTAAGCATTACTTTTGATAATTACACTCAGTAATGCGGTCATATGCGGTCTTCTAATTTCGAGCATGATGACCGTTTTGTAATTGGTAATCAGTGGAGGAGAGCATACACTTTTGGAATTCCTTGAGGGGCCACGAGGTAAAATATAGACGAAGAAGCAATCGGATAGCCTTCGAGGGAAACCCATTCTAAATCAGATGTTTTAATTCCTCCTCACACTCCATTTGGGAGTCGCTGCGTGAGAGGCAAGAACAATTCCTCTCATCAATACTTCTCGCTCCTCCACCCACGCATCGGCCTCCCCCTCACACCCTCCCACCTCCTCGCCCACCCTCCCTCCCTCTCATCTCGTAAAATTAGAGTCGGCTTCCCTCTCTTTGATATTTTTACCGTCACGACCGACCAATTTGCCATCGGAAATTACATCGGCAAGGGAACGAATGTGCATGTGTGTGTGTGAAAGAGAGAGAGAGAGATGTATGGAGGAGAGAGGAAGGGGGAAGAGGACGTAAAGGAGAGGAGAAAGGGAGCTCAGGGGAGAGGGTTGAAGTGTAGGAATGCTTCGGATGTGACCGGATCGGATGCAAGCATGGGGTTGCTTTTTTCGTGGCATGGGAAGGAGCCGAAGAAAAAGGAGGAAAAGTTGAAGGTGCGGATGCGAAATTTATCACTTATTTTCGCCCCAGTCTTCCTCGCCCGTTTTCCACGCCAAACTGGCAATTTCGGTGCGGCCGTGGATAGAGGCCCTCGTTACGTACTCTTACCGACCGGAAAGGCTTGGATGGGCCAGCATCTCCCGGGGAGGGGTTGGGAAAGGCTTTCATTCGCTGCGTGTTTTGAGGCGACTCGCTCGCCCCATGTTTACACTGCTCCTCTTCCTGCTTTCATTCTGCCTCCACTACAGCAGAATTCCTCTCCTTTCTCTTACTTTCCAAGTTTTGCCGTTTTTCCCTCACTCGCATCACCCATTGGCCACTCAGGTTCCCACACCCGTTTTTTGCGATGCCTTTATGTGTTGAAAGCGTAGTAATTTGGCTTTTCAACGAAAAATGGAGTAGGCAATCGTTAAACGTAATAAGATGTACAAGTCATGGTTCAGGTATTACAAATTTCCATCATTTCTTGCGATATTATTTTCCCAGCACTCAAATTTTTAGTAAATATGAGTGAATACTGCATGATTCATGTTATTCAAAAGCAGTGTAAAAGTGTTGGAGACCCATCCGCTAAATTATCTCTGGCATCATTCAATGGAAACAAGCAGAACTTACTGTATTGCTCAAGACGGTCGCATGAGCGATAGAATACACAAATGTGATACAACTTCCACCATGCACGAAGTGGGTGAATTCGAGCTTATCGTGGCTATGGTAGATATCGTGCGCGTAACTATAACCTGTATTAATGCGTACAGGAGGGATTAGCAATTGATGGAGAGCATTCGATATCAGATGAGTCTTTGGTTTTGCTAAGCAACAAGGTATCCGCTCTGTTGAATTTGGTAACGATTTCAATATTTCTGCACCACGTCGCGGGAGACGATTTATCTGAAATACATTGGAAAGGTGATAGATTTTTGGGTACTGTACATCATTTTCTGTTCTAAAGTAAATTGAGATGGAATGGGTCTCGTAATCAATTATTTTAATGCCCACAAAATTTTATTGACAGCATTTTTCTCATTAAGCAAGTAGAGAGTAATTTGACGTTAATGACAAATGCAGCTGCATCCTTAGCGCAAGGGAAAAGCAACCCAACAAGGATTAATAGGAAAAATCAGTGGAACAAATGTTAGACAGCTGTCTATTTCCAGCGAGACTTGGAAACCTAACCTTGTCACTTGTAGCAGCTATACGTTTTTGAACGCACTTGAAAAGAATCCACATGTGAGAACAACACTCCTGCATTTCTGTGCGAAGCGCGCTACCCGACTGTCTTGTTACACCAAAATTATTATACGCGGCGCCCGACAAAAGAAATCACACTTACCGGATAATGATGAATCATATTGCCGCACATCCCAGAAGGCAGACGGAATCACGTCCGTTAACGGTTGGAGGGACGGCAAGGAAAAAAATCTAACGCATTAAAAGAGAAAAAACCCAACAAATTGCTTCCGAAACGAATTTGGGTCGGAGCTAAAAACTCATCTCTAATTTTCTCCCGGTAAGCCTCATCTCATTCTCTCCCCTCCTCTGGACCGCTAAGTGTCCATCGCCAAAGACGCCTTTCTCCATCACCGCACGTCCGCTTCATTTTTTTCCACGCTCATCCACGGCTTCAAGAAAGGACACTACCCCTCCTATCACTCGCTCCTCCCAGGGACTCGTCCTCACGAGCCCCTCGGCGAATGAATCCCTTCTCTCCCTGCAAGGGCAATCCCTTCCCTGTGCCTCCCACACACACACACACCCATCCCATTATCACCCCGGCCGAGGCCGGTGACCTATTAGTGGATTCCGATGGAAAATCCAATACCCTCCATCTTCCCCGACCGGCGAAGAAGGAGGAGCCGTTTCTTTCCTCTCCCGCTTTGAACCACCTCATCAAATCCCAAAGGCCATTCTGTCACACGTACTCATGAGGCCGGGCATTACCGGACTTTCATCCTCCGCGGAGCCATTGGTATCAACTGCTGGGAAAATGTTAGGGGCGGGAAAAAGAGGGGGGGTGGGCAAAAAGGCCCCTGAGACGCCGCCGACCGTCTCATCCCATTGGCTAAATGACTGTTATTGTTTCCTGCTTTCTTCTCCTTCCCAAAGTATCGGTATACCCCCCTGAGGGGGGGGGGAGGGTTCGGGCGGTTGGGGTAAAATGATATAGAGAGCGAGGGAGATGGAGAAAGAGAATGATGCCCCACCTCTCGTATTTTTTAACGACTGATCCGTCCGATTCGAATGTGAGCGGTTGGGGATATTAGAAAAAATGAAGCTCGAAGTTTTTGGGGAAGCGGTGTGCTGACGGCCGAGGAGTCGTGTACGAGAGATCGGAGCATGAGAATGAGGGATATTAAAGGGGTTGAATTGTGTGGCCGTTCGGGGCTGGCAATGTTGGGTGATCGAAGGCTGCGAACCTTCCGTGAGGCGCTCGGGATCGTTCGGAAGGCCCTGTGGCGAGAATAGCCCCTGAGACAGGAAGACATCCCTGTATGAACCATTGGTAAGTAAGTGGGTCTAGACAGAAGCTGTGTGGTGCGGGGTGAATATCGGAGATCCTGGAGACAATCAACATTTCTGGAACACGTTTTGTGATGATTCACTCATTGTGTATTCCGAAATATATGTCACTCTACGAGCCATCGTAAGAGCAGGGGCCATCACCAAGCAAGTTAACATGGTAGGATGGAGAGATTTAGTTAGGATATGAATTAAAAAGGAAGATGAATTTATGTTGTACATAAAATCCTAAGGGCAAAGAAAAAAGAGGAAGACTCATGATAGGCTATAGAGAAGAAATTAACAATCAGAGAGAAACAGCCTTATGAAGATTTGCGGAAGAATAGAGAATAGGTGCGACTATGAATTGGCATTGAAAACCCGAATGTGTGTAAATCTATTTTATCATTTTTGTCATGCTCTGTTTACCTTTTAGCCACCAACCGAACATAGGAGAAAAGAATTTCCAGACGTAACTGTTCGAAGAGTTACATCTTTATTAGTTGGCTTCCAAAGGTAATATGAAGCTAGAGTTGTATCCTGAATAACGTAGAAAGAATCACAAGGATTATGTGCCTGTAAAAAGTCAATCCACCGTTGCATCTCCATTCATCTCTTTCATTGTATTGTATTAGTACATGAATTTTGATTGACTGTGGAAGAAACCGACTGAGTTATTGCCAGAATAAGGCAATAGGAAAGACAACGATATCCACCATTTATTTCTTGGGATAAGCAAATAAGATGGATTTAGGCAGCTGCTCAATCAAAATCATTTCAGTCTTGCCACGATATGACTTGTAGATTGCATTTACGTATTGTTTGCCTTCGTAAAGACGAACGAAATATCGATTTTTTTAATAGGTAATTATACTTATTTTCGTGAGTATTCTATGCAGCAGCGCTTCTGAGCCTTGATAGATTAATATCAAGCAGCGATGGATATCTACCTAATATCATGCGATAAATGAGCTGAGATGACATTGGTTTCATGAATATTCTCAGGAAATAATGATGAGTGGATGAATCAGAGTATCATTAGTTAAACCGTTATAGTGCACTTAAAACTATATTTTCATCTAATTTTCAATAGTGATTTTTTACTGAAGGTGGATTCAGTTACACGTAGGCCTATTTAGCTTATAGATGATCATGAATGTTGACCAGACATGGACCTCACAAAGCCCAAGCCTGAAACTAGAAGGGTGAATGGTAATGTGATCTCTTCAAATTTCGTTCGAATGCGGTGCGTAATTCAACGACATTCGATCCTCCTCTTCTTGAAAGGAATGAAACGCTAATCAAAGGCCTCGGAAATATCTTTAAACGATAGGAATCACTGCAACTCCCACTTTCATGCCCCGTCTTCGTCCTTATTCATCCCAAGTCCCTCATTTGTGCTCTGTGGAGTGGATTTTTTTTACACAGATCGACTGCTCTTCAACCGTTTATGTAGATTGAAGAAAAGGAGGAGTCGCAGGTGTATATTTACGGATGGGAGAGCCGAAATGGAATGATGTGAATCGAAGTGCTGTTTGCCGTTCTTCATCTGTTTCTCTACCTTTACCTCCTCCTCTTACCTCCCTCCCTCCCCTTCAATCCCTCTCCAATCCTCTCTTCCATTTATAATTTCGCCCTCTGGAAAAAAAGGAATGTAATTGTCAAGGTGAGCCTTGGCGGCTATTATGCTGAGTTCCATCTCCGCCGGTGATTGTCGGTCCTAAATATGAAATTAGGGTTCCTTTTTATCCCTTTGCAGCGTTCTCGGAAGGTCTCCCGAGCAATTAGAAATAAATTACAAATTCCTTTATTTCATTGGCTTCCCGCGCTGTGTTCTGCTATTTGGAAGATTTCCGGATCCACAAAAATATGTGACTGATGGTTTGTGGTTTAATTTCTGTAATGGTGGGGATAACTTTTTTTCTCGTGACCACGAGTGTGGCTGGCAAGGTTGGTTCTTTTCTAAGTTCATGAGAAAATACCTCTGCTCCGTGTAGAAGAGTTTGAGAGACTTGATGGTAAAATTGTCCATTTCGCCGAATACGTTTTCAAGCAGTTCTTTCCTCAAAATAAGAATGAAAAATGGTGGACTTACCCATTTAGTTGTGATGAATACTGGTGTATAAAATCATTTTATTGCGAATACACATTTTTTTATTTATAATTCTTTGCGTCTACCACACATTATCCAACGGAAAAATTCAGTAAGTAATTGAGTCGAGGTTCGGGAAAGGAAATAAATGGAAAGATAACACCATCATTTATTAAATTTTATTTTAACAGATTAACTTTTAAACACTACAATATGGCTACAAACAAAATGATTTTGTAAATTAAGGATACTGCATGTAGTGTGGATTCCTCCCCTATATACATACTTGTATCTCATAGAATGCTATGCAGATGGAAATGATTTTGCATAGTACTACAAAAATACAGCGGCCAGCACAGTATTGAATGCACTCAATGCAAAATGTGGTCGTCTTACGCTATTATGTTATCAAGACCAAGTGTTTAATAAAATAGTTTTATAATTCAAAGCTATATTATTCTTCCGTTAATATGTTATCAAGACCAAGTGCGTAAAAATGGTAGTTTTATTGAAAGCTAAATGACCCTTTGTCCTCTCACTAACCATATTATTTTTGCATAAGTATTATTGGTTGGGCGGAATTGTCTACATATTCAGGAAAAATCTCTCAATCCGTTTTCAGTAAAAGAGGCTAATAATGTAATTTGGTGCACAATATCAATCAAATCTATATATTTCTCTTAAACGATGAAAATTTTGATTGAATTCCACCACTTCACGTCATGATTATTTGCTAGAGTTGTGCCAAGGTAATCAATAATTATTATTATGTATCGGCATAACAAAATACCGGTTCTTGGATGATAGTTTGGATAAATAGTTGGATAGTTGGAAAAAATAGTTTTGATAAGTCTGAGGATATACCACGAGACAATAATTAACGTACTAAACACCTGAATTACTTCAATCAATTAATTACACCAAGTGATTTCTTGCATCTTTAGTTTTATTTTCTTTCCAGTGTATTTTTAACATTTCCAGTGTATGCCCAGTATAATGCGGATAATTTACTCAGCAACAAATATAATATTTTGTGCTATTTATTAATTCCAGCTATAGGCAGTGTCCATAAGTGGCGTCTCATCTCTTAATTGAGATGAGAGTTTTGGCGCGTGGCGGTCTGGAAGATTTTTGATATGGAAGTCTGGGGTAAAGACTGGCTACCCTAGAAACCAACGAAGGTGAGTGATCGTTAAGAAACTCTGAGTCTTGTGACAGTCTGTACGGATCACAGCCATCGTATAATCTACCTTCACCCGCTGAGATTTTCTTGTGGGAGAGCAGGTTAGTGCTTTGGCTTGAATATTGGCCAAATACGAGGGTCCTGGTGGGAGTCCCTTCAGAGGCAAAGATCTTATGGTGGGGTAACTGGTCTCGTAGTGATGTCTTCAAAGTCGGAACTCCGTCCGCCGATGTGAAGTCAAATCGTGTACCGCTTCGCCACATTCATTAAGAGTTGGGCATTGCTAACACCTCATCCGTTTCTTCATCTATTTCGTAAATATTCCTACTTCCATCTATCCTAAGACATTACAAATAAGAATTTATTTTTCCCACACACAATATACAGCTACAATACATAGTATAATACTTTTAAACACATCACATAACATACTTTATTAATGGCTAACTAAATTTTTCAGCTAAAGGCAACTTTACGGCTGGTGAACTAGTCACTGTGAACTGCCACAGCCTCTTGCGACGAATCTCATGTTATATTAATAGAAATGTAGATGTACCTGCTCATAATAGCGCGCGATATGACCCTAGCCGTCGATGCACCCCAAAAAATATATTATCATAATAGCGCAAGCTGCCTCTTCTTATGAAATCAGCAATGCTTTACTCTATGCCTTTAATATTCTAATTGCATTTTCCCTTTCCTTAAATTTAGCTCACAGATTCCCGACTACGTATTATCCTCGTTTTATATCCTTCCATGCAATATGTACTTGAGGCCAAATAGTGCTTAATATCCCGTACCAGGAAACTAAGGATATTTTGCATCGGTTTCCCGTGTTTCAGCATATTTTCAGTATTCCCTAAAATTTTCCCTCCTACCTTAATGCCTTTCCATGACAGCGTTTGTGAAAAGACTTCCAAGTCTCGCCTCATTGGCTGTCAGAAGAACCCCTCCCGCTGTCATTCACTCACATTCTAATCACGCGCTAACGGCTTAGGATGGCGGTGCCACTTTCCTCCATCCATCACCGATCGGCCACACTTGATCGACGATGATTGGAGTTCGGCGAGAGCCATCGGCATCCCCGTAACCTTTCCCGGAATGAGGGACTCGTCTTGCAAAAATGTTTAATCCATTTCTTTTGTTCTCGCGGACTTGACGGAGGAATTCGCACACACGTCGGAATTTGGAGGCATTTACGTCTGGGGTGGAGGAGAACCCACGACTGCCCGGACAACCAAATCAAACCGATAATTGAAGTGTCGTAACGGGCGATCACGCCTGCCCCGAAACATCCGCATCCCCCCTGGTGGTGTCCGTTGGAAAGCCGAATGCAGCGCCGTGGCGGCACCTTGGAGGAACTACCTCGCCTACGGAGGGAAAATAGGCAGGCTGACGACTGCGGGAGGAGGGGTTTGATTCAGGAAGGGGAGGCTTTCGGTTAACGATCGAGGCGTACGGTAAACTCTCGATGTGTGGGATAACCTCCCTTGGATCAAGATGCAAAACTTCACTCCGCCTTTGAATTGCTAAAATTAATAATGATCCAAATCAATTTAATTAATTATTCGTCCACACGTTAAAGCTGTGAATAAAAAACACTTTTGTGTTGAAAAAGCAATTATTAGCTTTGGATTTACCGTTGAAGGACTGGATTTCCAGCTCACAAGTTTTCCAACAGTAAAATAAGTATATCAGTCTGTTCTTATGATGGAAGCAATCATCAAACGGCGAGTACGGGTCTAAAACTTGTAGCTAAATTGACTGTTTAGCTTTTTTAAGTGGGGATATTTTCAAGTGGCGAGAGTAAAATTTTATAATCTCAGGAAAACATCCTAATATCTCATCACTCCATCCATTGGTGGTATGAAATGTTTGTTTACATTTTCTCATCCACGTCCTCTCTTAGGTGTTGGTAATCTTATTCCCACTGATTCCCCAACACAGATATTGCGTCGTTTTGTTGAGGTAGCAATCGAAGAAGCCTCTGTTTCCGAGGAACAAATTGAAAATGTAGGAACACTTCCCATATAAACACACTCCGCCAGCTATTACATGTGTATCCCATTTCTCTTGCAGACTAGCAACTTACCGTTTGCCATTTATTTTCATAGCCTAGCCATGTTTGAAATCTGTAGCCTATTGAACTACCATTATTCAATTTGTTGTCTCCTAATTGTTTTTTGAATTTGTTGCCCTTTTAATTGTCTACTGAACCATTTAAGTAATGAGAATTACCTCATGTACCCCTTTTCTCTTAGGAATCGGCTACTATTTCTGCTATGCAGCATAGCACATATTAATTCTAAATTATGCCCTCTTTATATCTTCTTCTTTCCTTTTTTGCATGGAAAATCATTATTTTTTCTTTCCAACCAGTTATTTCCAAAGATTCTTCCCAAGATTGCTGCCTTGAAGACTTTATTTCCATTCATAACTTACTCCATCATCGATCTGCCATCCTCGAATGTACTCAAATACTTCCTTCACTCCCCCTATACCTAGAACGCTTCTTGTGTATTTCTCTTTATTGACTTTATATTAACCTCAAAACTCATATCTTAAAAGCAACTAATCTATATGGGTTGTCATTACTCAAATATTAAATTACGCACCATACGATGTCACAATTCTCGTCTAAATCTTTTCCGGAATTTTTATGTTTTTCATCTTTTCTTCGAGTCCCTTATCCATGGGACTAGTAATTTCCTTTTGCCCTTGGTGACCAATCCTGTATCCATAAAACGCTTCCGAAATGCGTAAATTGTTCCTCATGAGAGTATCATCATTGTCAATGCAAATAACACCATCCATACTTCTTAAAACTGTTTTAGTTATCGCAAGATTCATCTTCACAAAATTACTCTAACGTAAAGCTCGCAACGCTATTGGAAAGGAGTTGAAGCTTTTCAGTTGACAGACGAACAAGTGGATTGGTTTAGTTATCAGCATGACTGATTTACTCTTCTCTACATCGGCATTAGTCGAACTGTAATCTCCTTCTGTGGCACCCCTCCATACTTTTGGTGCTCATAAGTCAAATAACACCCACGACAATGGGCCGTCCTTTGCCATCCCCGAGCGCATCATTGCCCACATCCACGACCGTTACTCGTTTCGTCTGAGGAGTTTGTAAATCACTACGTGAACCGCTTCAATGACTCGAAGCTTCCACCAAGAGAGGAATTTATGTGGAAGTAGAGCATAGTTACGGTATAATCCTGTATGATATGATCTTGATTGGTTGGAACATGTATTGATAAGAATAAAAGACGCAAGTCAATTAATACTTGAATTTGAAGTTATGCTCACATTGACCTTAAGTATTCGTCTCTACTGTCAGTAATTTCTCCGATAGTTAGTTCATGTTATATATTTCTATTTATCGGCCATACTTGTAAGCATATTTTCAATGAATTAGAATCGTGTAGAAATAGAAAACTAAGTAATTTTCAAATATTTCCTAAGGTATAAGATATTAGTAAACGGCAATTACCCTTTATAAAAAAAATAAAAGGATAGTTAATATAATACGTAACCATTTCCTATTTTAGATACAACGTCCTTATCAAGATTTTTGTACATGAATAATATTGTTTAATGTATTGCTTGTATCGCGCCCGAGTTCTTAGTATTTTTAGTGTGTTTGCGCCCTGCTTATTTTAAATGCATTGTTTTGGTTAGAAATGTTTTCGTTACCTAGCCCTTCTTGAACCGCTGGGTCAAATATCTCCCGAAAACTTTGGATACTACAAAAAATTAATGCATAATACATCTAAAATCTAGGTGATGTTGAATAACCACTAAACCCATTAAATATATTTGTTCCTCCATAGTTCCTATTGATATATTTGTACTAACATGGTGCATGTTTTTACAAATAATTTTTTTGCCCAAGTAAGATATCATTTAATAGCATCTACTTGCTTCATATTCTTTTATGATTCTTTTAATGTATATGTAGATGTGGAGCATACATTATTTCCCACGGATTCGGTGAATGCCACTATTTTACGACTTCGTTTCCCACCAACCGAAAACCAAGCCCAATGTACATAAATAACGTACATTGCCATGCAGTGCTTTCATTTTTCCCCTCCTGTCATTTTTCTCCTTTTCCTTCTTCGCTCCCTCCCTCCTCACCTTCTATCGCCCCCTCCACTCACTCCCATTCAAACCGTTTCTCGCAAGTCCTACACACCCCTGCGTTCTCACAGTATTCCTCCTCCGGGCTCTCGTATCTCGCCATTAGCAACGATAAGTCGATAGCTCTTTCGTGTCGAGTCGATCCCATACCCGCGACCCAGACTACTTATTAGTCGGCAATTAGAAGTCTCTCTCTCTCTCGGCCTCCCCTTCTCCACGCATCACCCGCGGGGGAACCTGCAGGGCCGGCCGGAGTGGTGGTTTGGGGTGTATCGGATCCATCGGAAGGGGCGTGGGGTGGAGATATGGAGGCGCTGCGGGAAGAAGGGTCTTAGCGGGTCTGGAGAGGGGAAAGCGGCAGCAGGCGAATCTCTTGGAGGTTATGGGTGGTGGACTTCCTGCTCCGATGATGGTCATCACAATTTTTCCTCTTCCACGATCACGAATGCAGCATAAATCAGCAAACCCCCCCCCCCCCCTTTCTCTCTTCTCTTCGCCCAATCCCTCCCCCGCCTCCAGGATTACCACCAAATCTTCCACGCACCCATTAACGCACGTGCAAATCCAAAAATCCCAGTCTTCGTCTTTTTGTTGCTGACCGCATCTGCAGATCCAAGCGTAATTAGCCCGATACCATTTTAGAACGAACTTATATCTGTGTTTTTAAGTCACTACCCGAACTTAAGGGCACTTCAGACCGGGAGGAAAAGTATAAGGATAGGAAATGAAGGGTAGGGAGCCAAAACTATAACTGCATACTTGGTTGTGCCTGGGATTCTGCGGAATGTTACCTGCTCAGCTCCGCTGCGCTCTACGACAGAACATAACTCTTAGAAGAACAATCAGAATGCAAGCATTTTAATCATTTAACATGCGTGCACTGACATAGATGCTATTGAACACCCACCACTAAACTTTAGCACATATCTATGCTTTAGTCCTTTTTTTCCGTTTCCCCGTGTTGCTTGCCAATCTAGTGTTTGTGCTTTAAGGTTTTAATCTGCTCCGACTTCATAGATCAAATCACACCAACAGTAGGACACAAATTACAGCTTTTTTTCTTCTGGATATTTAATCGCTGAACGCAAACTTATGAAATGTATTATTAAAAAAGTAAGAGATTCATGAGTAAACAGGTTCCCTTGCTACCATACTAGAATTTAACAGTAGAGAATTTTGATATGATGATTTTTTCTAATTTTTGAGAAAAGGAACAAAATCCCCGATAACCACCGGGGATAGGAAGCTTTTCTATTTTTCGCTCTTGAAATATGTTCTAAAGGTATTTCTTTTTCATATACAGAAAATTAATTATTCTTTTTCGTATACTTATTTGATAATAAGATGCACAGGTTTTCATAATTTATAGCAAAAAACTAATATCATGTCCATATTTTTACATTTTACTATCCAACTTCAACAGAGGTGCTGGGAACGATTTTTTTCGAAAATTGCTTTTCAAAGTTAAAATCCTTATGGTACAAATTGTAGTCATGCATGCAATTCATAAATAATTATGCTCTCCAGAATGAATCTATAAGTAATCTTCAGTCCCAAAAAGGCAAGAAGAAAGGATATACGGTCAATTAAAGTTTCTCAATTTTCTACATTAAACCCATTGCACCACCAAAGCACCACCCTAGAGTCAGCGAAAGTGCAGGGAAAGGAGTCCAAATAATGAAATTTCAATTTCCTTTTAATCATCCCTAAGCCAAGAGTTATTGGCATTCATTCCAAATAAAAACGCACAACTTTTGTGAATGTTTACAGATTTATATTGCGATACGACGCATTTCTACGCAAAGGAGTCATCCTCAGGTATCGCCAGTATTTAAAGCTAGAAACGCTTCGTTCATTCAACTATGTGAAATATTGGACCTGCTAGAATGAATGCAAAAATAATTCACGGTCCAAGTAATGCAACGTAATTCAGTTTTAAAGTTACTGAAAACTTTTTCCCCAAAAACACGTTCATTTCTGAAAGGTAGGCATAATTGAACGGAATCTACACATATTTATATCTTGTAAATACTTCGTGTTTATTTATGCATTGATAGTTTCAAAACCTGTAATTCAAAATGAAACATTCAATTAAGCCATTGTCGAGAACCTCACAACTTGTTCCATTTCTATAATTCACTCCACTTTTTTACATCACTTTTCCTTCGATGGCTGCCTTCGTAAAATATGTTGTTAGTTAGTTTTACAGGGGAAAAATGACCCTAGATATTGATTCATTCATTAAAATTCGCCAAAACTATGTGAATAAGTTAACTTAGGTGATGGCGAGTTTGGAGTTTGGCGACTGACAGCTAAGGTCATATGCGCCATTTAGGATAGATGGTTATTTTTGGGGTATTGGTAGGAGCATTTCAAGGAATGGTGGAAGGGTAGGGGGAAATCCTGCGTCTGCATTACCCTACTCCCAACGACAGGTGCCAAGGGGACCACGGATTAACGTCCCAGCCGACGGACGAAGCCTGAAATGCCCTCCTCAAGGCTCTAGATTAGAAAAATCTGCCACTACTGGGAATAAAACCTGGGCTCTCGGGATATTATGTCAGTACTTTAGCCACCACACCAACATTATCCCCGTAATAAATGTCTTTAGATGTGAGCAATAAGTTTTTATGACTACAAAACAATTCTATTTTGAAATTTCTTTCATCACCATCTTTTCCATGAACATTCTTGTTTTTTTACTTTTATCCTCGATTTGACCCTTCACAACACCTTATTACTAGTGCTTAGTCTAAGCTTTTAAAAGTCTCTGGTAGTTAAAATATAATTATCATAAATAATCGTCCTTATGATGTTCCTTAGAGCAGTTTATTCCCATTTTCATCACATTTTTTCTCCTAATTAAAAAATTATATGTGCGTAGAGCAACAATGCATTTATACCCTTCGTATCTTTGCTTGCAACTCCAACTCTACAGGGACTCCTCCTCTTGTCATAATTGATATCCATTTCAAATTATGATTTTAGATATATATTGCTTATTACAAGTGCTAAATTGGCTATATTTTTCAATATCATAGAAGCTTGTTGTCGTAAAGTTTTTAAATTTAGTCGTCCACCCCTTCTGAGATATAGAAGTAATTATGTTCTCCTTGTTGGCCATCGATACATACGCCTTTGTGGTAAAAATCATTCACCCTGCCGCTTTTAGAAATAAGTTTTTTTATAATAATGATTGGTCTACCATATGCCGAGTTAAAATCTGAATAAATTATTTATAAACGCTCTGATGATCTCTGTAACCTTTTTATGCCAGGAAAAGAAAGAACACGCAACTACCTTAGTCTTATTAGCATTATAAAATGTTCTAAGTGTCGCCATAGCTCAAGAATTGTCTACTATTTCCACTATTTCAGCTTCAATTATATTTCATTTTCCCTTATTAAATAATTCTTAGATTTCGTGAAGTAACCTATGGGAGCGTGACTTCCTGTTGATCGCTGCTGGTGGCTAATTTGGCAAGAAATACTACAAGGCAAATAATAATATGTTTGATAGCCATCGAATTTCTTTTCATCGAGGCGTTAGTAATTTAGCTAATTTGACAAAAACATCTGTAAATTCAAATTCCATTTTTCCTTACAAAATGAGAACAGCTAGATTGCTATGAAACATTTCGGCGCTAAAAAGTAATACTTAACAAATAAGATAATATCCCTCTCATTAGCATGCTTATTATGTGGCAGGTGACCGAAGACCTGGAATGAAACAACCCATGCATATGTACGGAATTTGCATAGGTAACCGTATTAGCGACGTTAACTGACTGAGCAGTGTTGACAGGTGACCTGAGGGTTAGATTCAGAAGGAACTCATAATACTTACTTAAATTGGCTTCAATCCGATTAGCATATAAAGGTGACAAGCTTGTACCTTGGTGTCAATACATTCTTGCTTAATGAACGCCATTGAGAATGGTGTGTGCTTTTTGTGAATATATTCCTTGGGATTTTAAGCCTCAACTGTTCAAGGAAATATAAATGATGAAAATGGAGCTCATTTTACTTCATAAACTCATTTTTGATCATTCTTAGTGAAATATTTAACAGCGATTTATTTTTATAATCTGAATTATCGAAAATAATAGAAATTAAAAAACGTATTTCTTATCATGAATGTTTGGAGATGTAAATATTATACAGTAAAAGTATCCTCAGAAAGGATATTTGATATATGTGCTTTATGGTAGATATATTTATTTATTTCACTTAGATCCGAAAGTAGGTCATATGGCTTTTGTATCGAGCATTATAGCCAACTGCAAATACACAACACGCTCATCTATGACCTGGGTGGTGAAAATCCAACCCAGGCGGGACTCGATCTCTCGACTCCAGGTATTGCAGGTGAGGACTTTACCACGTGGCTACCGAGGTAGTATAAAAACTCATTTGAATTAAAAAACAACTTCAAGTTTTCGAGGAGTAGAAAGCCATTACAGCACTACTTTCATTATTCTTTTTTGAAGGATAAAATTGAAACCTAGTGAGAGATACATTTTTCAGTCAAGCATTCGTCAACCCTTTAGTTTTTTAGACGGTAAATTTTGCACCAACTATAGCATTTGTTACTACCGTATTTCATATTTTTTCCCTGGTGCTTGTAAAATAGTTCTTAGTTACATCTGTACTGTAAAGTTATTTAGCAAATGAAATTAATGTTAGGGTTCGTGGAATATTTGTAACTAAGGTAGCTATCCCCTCACCCAATAAAATGTATAGGTCGTCAGTTTTCCCTTAAAAGCTGCTCTGAAATTAATTTCACAATGGTTATCCATGGCATCGCAAAAAAGGGCTGCAATAAGGTAACAACAATAAGCCATGGCGCTGCATTGAGCGAGCCCATCGAGAGTCAATACCATTAATTTGTAGTTGGCCACTCGCAGTGACAAAAAATGGGAGGAAAAAATTTGAAAAGGGACCGTTTAGGAGAGGAATAAACGCGGGTTGACAAAGAAATACTACTCCACTGAGCTGCATTAACGACTGGCTCGGCTTCACGACCGGGGGAACGTACTCGTGTTTTAACACCGTCTCCGAGCGACTGAGCCATGAATCTCCTTCGCCCGTCTCCCGAGCTCCTCCTCCCCTACTCCCAAACCTCCCCCCTGCCATACACCTTCCTCCCCACCCCCTGCTCACCCGGTTTCCCCACGTTGCCCTCCGAGCCTTCCCCCTTCTCCATCAGTCACTCCCACCCCCTTCTCTCACCCCTTGAGCGGTGGCATCCGAAGAATTCCAACCACGCGAAAATTAGAATAGTAATTACTCTTGGGAGGAGGACACGCGAAAAGCGTTTGTTGAAGGAATAAGCAGAAGATGGTGAGGCTAGGGGGTAAGGGGAAGAAGAGGAGGAGTGGGATAGAAAGAAGGCAAGAAGAAAGGGGCAAAGATAAAAGGATCGGATGGATCCTATTGTCTACCGTCGGACCAAGCGCTCTCCGCTTCTGCTGGTACTATCATCGTGGCAGTAGACGAGAATTCCAATCTCGCCTTTCTCTCCTTACTTCCCTCTCCGTCTTTTCCCCACGCCCTTCCTATTTAAGTTCCCCTTAATGAGGAGAGCGATTCCTTTATTCTTTCACGAAAGCTCATTTCCATCCGAAGGAGGATTTCGGGTGTTTGGGACCCGGTTGGGCTCCGATCTTCCCGAGAGGCCCAACTTTGAGTGCGCCGTGTCCGTCCGTCTTTCGCTGAACATCTTCTGGTGATCGTAAAAAAGAGTTTTATCACCTCATAGACAGGCGATGCAGGTTCTCCAAGGCGTTATGCAATAAATAACTTTGCTCACAAACAGTCTCTGCTACTAATAGCGTTCGTTAATAATGCTACGAACTTATATATTGCATAAGTATTTACGCATTCTAGCTGCTTGCATGAGGCCCTTTTTCATCATTTCTCTAATTTTATATTATAGTGTAGTATTTCAATAAAGCTTTCTTGATCAGGAGATAGAAAGTTAGAAATGAGCTGGTGTCTTGTAAGTTGGCCTCACGACCGTGTGTGACTTCATGGATATTCATGCCTTTGGTAGATGTCCGAGAGACTCAAAAATGAAATTCTTTACTTGACCCTCTCCTGCAAAATGGTGTATTATTCATTGCCTAAAAATATGTCTCGTCAAATTATCAATTTAAAAACGTTGGAGTGTATAGCATGAGACCCGAAACACCGGATATTTTTGAGTCAAAAAACATTGTGCGTATTAACTTAGATTCTTCCAAAAATACAGAATTACTAGCCATGATGCCGTCAAAACTGGAAGAAGCATTGTAATTCATTAAATGTCTGCATTTCATCGTTTTTGTTTACAAACCGAGGGCACATCCAACCAAAGCTACACTATTGTCTAACGACTGGAGGACAAACTTACGTTCATTTATTATCACATTCAGGAAGTAAAGAGGGATTTCCTATATGAGTTATGCCTAAATTGTTACTCTTTATAGATCTGTAAGAAAAAATGTTTTTGCTACTATTTATTTGCGAAAAGTTTCTTGAATTGAAATGTGAATCAAATGCAACAAACGTTTTGAGCTTATTTATTCAAAAGGTTAGAAGCATGAATTCTATATTATAATCATGCTGGCTTCCTCGAAATATAGTCGATATAAATTCCATGAGTGAAGTGAAATAAATTACAAACTACACAGTAATTAATGCATTGCGATAACTTGAGAGAAAGATTCTACCGGAGAGCATTCGACACCTACCGAAATTGTCCGTAGTTTTAACGGCATTGAATTGCACCCATTGCTCTACACTCCTCCTGAAAAGTCATATAGTTAGATGACGTCATTCATTAAACCTGTACCTAGCTGAAATCCTGCAGTAGTGCTGTTGTATCTATCAACACTGAAATTAAGGCAATGCGTGTAATAGACCTGTGTGTTTAAAAGTGTGGTTAATCATTCTACCTGTATTTGTTCAATTTAAACAACGAGGAAAAATTAGGCTTCCATCAATTTAATAACCTTTTATATTTCTCAAATTACAAACAAATTATAACGAATCAATATTTAAAGGCTAAAATTTCTTTGATTCTGATTGATTGATCCGATTAAACTCCATTTATTATGCTTCCATATACGAGGTGAATTCAAAGTATACTGCAATTTGATAATAGAAAATATTCTTAAAGTGCTATAAAGCCAAAAAAAAAGACAGTAGTTTTTTTTCTGAAGAATGAATGGGAAATGAGGAACGCTCATTTGAATCTGAAAAGCCACAGATGGCTACAAACAGGTATCAAATGTTTTTTCTGCTGCTCTTTCCCCTTTCTCGTTACTTATCGTTGCATTAACGACATGGTAGTAGATATAATATTAACATCATTGCTCCTAGAACTTGAATTTCTACGATAAAGTAGGCATACTTATCTATTCGAAGCCGTCGTACTGGCACAAAGGGTTGAACAAACATCCTTTCTGGCGATTGTATCGTTAATGGCCTAATGGCCTAGTGAGAAATTAAACTTAGCATTTCAGAGTATATTGCTGTTCCGATTAGTTTTTTTCAATAATAATCTGGTCACAGGAAAAAAAATCGATGTAGTTTATAATTTTTAGTAGGTCAAGGTTAAAAAATAAGGCATGGAGGTTTAGAAAGACTAAATTTAACCGTATCACTAAAAAATTCCATACATGAATTAAATCGATGAAAAATATTCAATAAAATAAGGAGTGATTGTGATGCACATTGATAATTTCATTCCCCAAGAATGAATAATTTAGTTAATTAACGAGAAAATTAAGTTTCGTGATTCAGTGTCGTCTTTATAATGAGTACGAGAGTTGTTCGTAGCTCTTACAAAAGTCAGAAGAGCTCTTAAAAAAGAGGAAAATGGTCACCGGGATATTTTGTATAAACGCAGAATTTGTCCCTTACTTGAGCCTCAAATTCCATAAGTAGCATTCCAAATGTGTGAATATTACGGAAAGCTATCCTACTTGTATGGAAAATCATGTATCACAAAAATGGAGCAGTCAATGAAACGTTATCGTAGGAGATGGTGGTGTAACGTGCAAGGATATAGAATTCAGTACAGACTCCAGACTCCAGACTTATGATAGTGATCCTATAACGCCTTCCCGGATGTCCGTCCTCTGAGGTCGTGGTAGTAGATTAATTGAAGGATAGTTTCGGGTAGAGAGTTTTTTTAAATAAATATATATATATATAAAGGAATGTAAGGGAATTCAGGTAGTAAGGTGATTTTTTATATTTGTTGGAAAGGTTATTTTGTTTAGGGAGGGATGTCAATAGTTGATAACTTTTTATGATATAACTTATTTATGAACCAAAAACTTCCACGGTAATTGCTATAAATGCATTGTGTGGTTCTTGGATCATTACATTTAAATACCATCTTTCGGCCATTTAAAAAAAACTATGATACTGAAGTGAAGACAATACTTCACCCTTTTTTCTCTCCAAATCATGATCCAGTTTCGCAAAATCCTAGTAGTTAGTTCATTTTTGGAGGTGACCAACAATTAAGATAATTTCCGCCTTTTATGATTGAGAGGTTATTGGATGTGGGAGGGAACTATTCAGAGAATGAAGGAAGGATGAAGAGAAACCCAGCGTTGGCATAAACTGTAACGAAAGGCGACAAGGGAACCTCAGTTTAACGTATCCTCTGGCGTACGAAGTACGCTCAATCCTGCGAAATATTAATGGCGCACCTTCAAAGCTAGGATTGATAAATAAAGGATTTATTGCAAAAAAATACCTTAATAATGTCCTACCGGCATTTCCACCTCGGAGAAATTTCTTGAAATGCATCTCATTTTCCGAGATGTATTCAAATCGTTTTCCTATCTCTGCAGACGCCGCTTGAGATATAATCCATTAATTACATTGTCTCTCATGGAGTAATTTTCGGAGACCCAGAGCAAAAATGAATACATGACGTGTAATCAGACTCATAAGACCTATTAATGACTTACCATCCCCTCCATTACTCTCGCACCACTGCGCAGCCCCGCCTTCAGTCAGCTTTTCCAATTAAAACCGATCCGCCAGAGGCACCGGGCAACCATGAGTGAGACAGGTGTCGAGGCATCCCAACCAACTTTCATCTTCCGCCTAATGCCACCACCGGGGCTCCCCGCCTACTTCCTCCAATTCATGAAATTTCCTCTCTCTACCCGGACGGACGGTCTGCCTGCCTCCGCGCCTTCCTCCTGCCCGGAATCCATTCTTGCCACCACGGCAGACGTTGAAGTCTCTCCTCGGTCATTCGGGCGTTGAGATCCCCGCGCGGCCATTTCGGCGTTGAAATCTCCGCTCCTCATCTCGCGGCATTGCCGCTTGATTGTTGCTGCCGGGCCTCCCGCTGAGGGCATCCGGGTAGCTCAAGTGGTAGGGGTTGCGGGGCCGAGGCATGGGGGCGTGGAAGGGGGGTGGTGAGGTGGGGTGGGGGCAAGAGGGCCCTCGCTAATGACCCGCCGTATTCTATCGCTTCAATGTCCCGCCCCCTGTCCACCGGAGCCGACTGTGTTTGACGGTTTCGCTTTAACCAATGCGCTACCGTGAGGAGAATGCCGTGGCGATTATGCCCCATCCCCCCTCCGCCTCAGGCACGCCGACTTATTTCATCTGCCAGACATTCAAGGGTCCAGCATCTATTCAGCATATAGGATGAAAAACTGGCAATGCTGCACATTATCCTCCACGGAGCTGAGCCGAACTATTTGATTTTGTCAATCACTGCATCCATTGCTTCTGCTACTGTCTTAGAGGCAAAAACGAGTGGCACTCTGGGTATTAGAGTTTGGTTTATCCCAAAGTCAAGTCTGCTAATCTGTTTGTCTACGATAAATAGAATTTCAAACAGTCGCCTATCACCTTATCTAATTATTTTCAGTAAATGTAAATGTCAAATTAATTTTTTTCCTAAAGCGGGGTGACGCAGCATTATAGCGTATATGTGACGGGTAAAGCCCTCACCTGCTATTTTTGGGGTTGCGGGTTCGTGCCCCGACTGCATCGGATTTTCACCCCTTAGGGCATGTATGCGTTGTGCATTTGGTATCCGTTAAAGTTCCCGATTTCAAAGGCCATCTAGTTAGTTGTTTTCAGATCCAGGAAAAATAAGTAAAATTTGAATATAATTGATTTTGGCCTTGATATTTTCCCTGACAAATATTATTATGGTCCAATGTAGTAAATGGCAAATCCGAAACACACCCATTTTGCAATGAAGGGATTTTTAATTTGCAGGTGCTGCCTCGGTGTCTATGCTGAAATTTGGCATTTTTTAATACACGCATGCCAAGGGTAATTCAAATACTTATGTTAGTATTTATTCTTCATTTTGAATGTATCCAGAAATATGAATGACATTACGTCTTCGATTAAAGAGAAATCACGTGAAATTCACGTGACTTGCAACGACAGTCACATTGTCAATTCTTCCTGCCTTATTTATTCACTATTTCCACACTACTGCGTCTTATTACTGCGCCCCATACTACTCCATCTCACATTATGCTTCTTCAAGATTTTTTCAACTAGTGAAAAGAGAAAGATAATAAATCTAGGATGTATGCAAATAGCTACCCCAAAAAAAAACCACAAATCAGTTCAAAGCCTCTTGTAATAATCCTAATTTCTCAGCATGCAAGTTCTGTTAAGTCGCCATTTTCTTCAAAAGCTACACAATATTCTTTATAATCAGAAATTTTAATTAAACCTCCGCTCTCTTACTTGGCTATGAATATTTTTAATTTATTTTTGAGTGCACTAATGGGTTTGCTGAATCCGGAAAATATTTTTCTTGCTCGGTGTCATCAATTTGGTATAATTTAGGGGGCTTGTGGCGTTATCTGAATTCTTCATCAAACAAGGTTTCTTCATGACACCACACAGTTTTTTCCTCATGTTTCGTTCGTCTCTTTCACAAAGTTACAGGCTATTTCTTCTATTAACAGTAATATCCAAAATCTCATAATAATAGCAACCATTTTCTGAGATCTTATCTTCTAGGAAGCCAACGCCCTTTACAATTGAATGGAAGTCCTACATTCAATTTTATTTAATTAAATTGTATGCCCATTCTTTATTTACAGCTCACAGTATCTTCTGAATTCTCTTTTGTTCTGTTCTGTTTTCAAATGTCTCAGAATCCTCCACATTTAATTTTTTCATGTTCTTTACAACTGTGTAAAGAGCAGTAATTGCTTCAAATTTATTGTTATTTTCGCAGAGGCTGTTATTGTGCAATGCAATGATACTTTTATCTAGTACGGCCTAAAAATCTTTCAAAAACTGTTAGGCCGTTTTCACACACACCGGAAAAACCAGCGCCGAATGCAATGTTATGAAACGCAAGCACGATGTCCGGCCCGACACTAATGCCGGTGCTGGCAATGGCTCCGACAATTATTGCCGGCAATGAACTCGACGAATTTGAAACCGGAGCCGGCAATGGCTCTCGGTTTCATTATTTTTAAATGTGCACTTTCACACATATACCGATTTTGCCCGTGCCGGTGAGAAGATAGGTTCAAAATTCAGTCTGCTCGTTATTTCAATAGCTTACGGAGTCAAAATCCCATTAAGTTTACATTATATTTCCTGAATATGAGCAACTACGACCTGGCGTTGAATCACGAATGCATCTTTCGCGTTATCTCAATCTTTATCGTTAACGCTTACCACTAAAGTAGCGCAGGGTTAACAATAACCGTCTATAGAATTCGCTCCACTGATTGTGATAAGCAATTTGAAGTGCTGCGGGAAAAATGAAGAATCGAGATCTCGTTCGCTCTGACATAAGTTAAATCAAAAAATAACGATAACGCTAGTGCACGCCATATGAAGATCCATGATCAAGGCCCTAGTGACGTTAATTGAGTTGGTGGAGAACAGGCCTTGTCTATTGGTCAAGACTGCGGACTGCTTCAAAGAATATCTTGGAAAAGAAAAAGCCTGAAGTGTATTCATTTTAGGGCTAAGATTTCGTCATAATTGACAAGAAAGAACAACATAAAAATGGCTATTTCCCGGTACTGTCGGTGTGTGTGAATCCGACCTAAAGGTTACGAAACACCAGCCTACCAATGCCATCTAACCAACAGTATACCTATCCTACTTATTGGGTCTAGTTATTAATATTCTGGACATGACTTTACTTAGTACATTATATACCTGTTCCCCCAGTTTTTACTTGAGGTGACTCAGGACCAATAATCTACTCAAAGGTGCAAAAATGATTATTAATCCTTGTTCTGAAAAACTAATTTTTCTGTAACACAAATTTCAGCTGTTTCATATAATACTAAAGAAAATGAATAATAAGCGTGGATCGTTGTATTATGCAACTCGAAGTGCAGTTCTTGGAATGCTCAGTAATATTGTGGGAAAGCACTTTGAAGAGACCTGTAACTCTTTTCTGAACAGCACATTCCTTCTTTCATCACCAACATATTTGCCAAATATTTCAATACGCCGGCCCCGATGGCGGCGAGAGAAATTCCTAGTATTCATCCCAGGGTTGCGGGTTTGAATCCTGCCCGGGGAGGATTTTTACTGCCAGGGGCAAGGATATTTTTGCTTGTGCAGCTGTTATTTGTTAATGTAACCGATGCAGAAGGCCATCTGTATTGTTCTCGGGTTTATAAAAAATAAATACAGGGCTTGAAAACTCCCTCTCTCTCTGAGAAATTATTGTGTTTTTTCAAGAAAATGAAGGGAATTTCATGAAACACTTTCAGTATTGCCACATTGTTATTACCAAAATTCTAAATTACGATATTTCCCTTTATTATCATTATTCCTTCCATTTTCATAAAAACTTAATCCTCTCTTTGCTCAGAATCAGTAATGGTCCAGCATCAGATATTCTACAAATTAATATATTGTTTTCGTAGTGCCTGTCAATAGCATGTCTTCTATTACCTGAAATACCTGGGAAAGGGCTCTCACAATCACTGCAAAACTGTCTTCCTGGAGGATCCCTGAGTAAATTAATCTTTCTTAATACTTCACTAAACTAGCGTTTCCTATCACTTGCTTTACTTCTGATTTATTTCTTTACCAAAGACCTGAGCAAAGTAATTCGTAAGGTAAAGATTGTTATTTAATATTTTGTCTATTATATTTTGTCATCTAAGTATGACTTTAGAAAACAGTAACGATTTTAAAATAAGGGTCCTTTTCTATGAAGAACTAATACAGATATACAAGTTAAAAATCATGCATATATCTTCATAAAGATCATCTCTTTCCTCAGGCATTATATTGCCTAATGAAATAAGGTAGTTGATTAGTTGCAATCACACACACTACCCAAATATCAAAATTACGAAACCTTTTTATTTCTTGGAGATACAGCTACTTAATGAAAAAAGGAAAATAGTCTACAAAACTCTTAAATTTAGGTCGGCAGTTTCGCTAGTACCACAAAATTTCGGTGGCACTAAGAGGGTTAATGAATATATAGAAACACGCATATACAAATGCACTAGTTACTGCCATCAGTAAAAGCAAATTAGAAACGCAAGGAAGAACATATCGTACGCGTTGAAAATGAGAATACATGTTTATTATTGTACAGAACTATATCAATAGCACAATAAATCAAATTTTATTTTAACGCAATATACCGCAAATGAAATACTAGAGGTTATAAATAGAAATCGTTCGCACACAATTCCGTCAAGCATCATGACACGAATGCCAGCTGGTGCCTACTTGAACCCTTTCTAGCAATATTTCGTGCTCGTTTCTCTTAATGTAACTTCTGCAGTTTCTGCAGTTCATATTTTTGTGTGCAAACCATTGCTTGGCCTTTCTTGATCTACGATACGATATGTGATGATATGGTAGCATAAAAATGACTTAGGAAGGAAATAAAATTGGACAATAACTAAAATAATAGCAATAATGGGGTGACTCTGCTGTGGAAGCATGAGCGATGAGCAATATATCCCCTAGTGCACGTCGCGGGGCACCGAATTAGTTTACCTTATTCTTAATGTGGCAGCAATAAAAAACTTACTTTTTATTAGGGTAATTAAAACGGATTTGCATAAATCAAAAGTTTTGTTTCCAATTCACAAGTTTGTGTACGGGCGTGTGGAACAGCTATTAGCATCTAAATTTTCCGGAAAACTTTGAGAAGAAGTGAATTATTTGCAGAGTGAAGCCCCGAGTGAATTTCAGCCGGGATCTAATATAAGTATGAGGCAGAATAATAATATGCGTGGGAAAGAGCATGAAAAGCCAGTATCGCTGTAAAAAATTCTCGACTTTCCTTCCATTACCACCATCATTTTCACAACTTTGTTCATACCGTATCTCATCGACGAAGAAGGCGGTGTAGGTGTAGATAAACCTCCAGCAAAACATGCACTGATAATTCGTTTTACGAACTTCAACGACGAATTTAAAAAGAAATCAATGGCTTCATGCTAGGTTGAAGACTATTACATCGCTCTTATGACGAGAGGAAAAATGCGACCTTTTTAACAATGCTGCAGTGAATAAATCACCTTTTGTCACTTGTTCGATACATGTTTCCTAAATGTATGCTTTGAGCTATCCTTCATATTGTATAATCATATATTTTATTCCTTATAATCTAAAATGAAATATGTATAACATTGTTTGGGTATAAAAACTTCTCTAATATGTGCACATTACGTCTGAACATTCTCTCTTTCTATCAGTCAATGAACCAAAGGCTCTTTTAACATTGAATCGAAAGGCAATCTTTTAAATGGATACCTTGTAATGTACTACGCGTCTCCATAGCTACAGGTATGCAGATGTGGAAAGTCATTACGTCATGAGAGCAAGGCATTAAGTCAAATGTTCACATCACACCCTTGCAAAGAAATTACGATTCGACCAGTCCTTTGGCCTGGGTACTCGCTCCGTGAATGGAATTCAGTGTGATTTCCAAGCAGCCAGGTGTTCGAGGAGCTGGACGGTGGCTTGTTTTTTTTCCGTTTTTTATTATCCTTCTGCTTTCTCCATCTCTCACCATCTGGAGGTCAGGCTCATCTCCCTCGTTTGAAATGGCCGAATGACTCAAAGGTGATGTTACTGTCGTAACTTCGGCGATAAAATAGGCTGGAGATTGTCGGAGACCGGGATATAATAGGTGAGTGGTTACGTGCTTAGTTTAGGGTACAATATAAAGGTAGCAAAATGGCTGCGGAGGTTCGCTGAATTTGTAGTTGAGGGGAAGTACTCTCGCATGCGCTAGAGGGAAGTATACATTACTTTCCATAAATAAAATTGCTTTCTAAAAATTATTTTCCGCAAGATGAGGTAACTTTAAAGCAGCCAGATTTTGAAGTTGCCAATGTGGGATATTTTAATAAACCTTTATGAAAAATGCGTGACTTACGGGGCAACTTTAAATACGCCGATACCCAGATCGAAAACATACGAGGAAAATGAACTGTAATAATTTCAGTACTTGCAATGCATAATGTTAGTAGCTGAAAATCAAATGAAAAAAATCAAATCAAAATACAATGAGAAAGGATGATATCTCCTGAAGTTATCACAATAACCCATCTCGTTGTTATTAAAAAAAACTCATTTTCTTAATAATAGACTTCTTCGCTTCGGGCTCTGAATTTTCATTTTCTTTCTTTCCTATTCATGTCACGTCAGGGTGCAATACTCACCCTGAACCTGTTTAACATATTTGAACTCAATTACCTTATCATTCAAATGCACCTCGATCAATCATTTACCACCGGCAATTAGAGCTAAACGTCTATATCAACTGAAAATGGACTACGAGCTCGGACCGTGTCATCCTACTGAAATTGATAACCCTTGGTAATGTAAACAATAGCATAAAACCCTTCTGTTGATTATTTTTTTCAAGTATTTGATTTTCTTTGTTTCTCTCAATGCTAAAATCGCTGTTTTTGACAAAAAGTTCAACCACATTTAACTGCTTCGATGGCTTGGATCTTTAAATTTTGGCCACTACTAGAAATATGACGAAGGTATTCATCTGGCATCTTCGTTACTTGGCATTCACATCGTGATTCGAACGTAATTTCGTTACCTACCACGATCTGCAAATCCCTTTCTTAATCCGAATCCTTCAAACTGGAGGTTGGCACATTTTCCACGCCCTCTCTTCATATAACAATCTCATATTCCATAATATTCCACATTACAGCCTAAGTATATCATTCCTTATGGAAAACTATTTCTCGCCCCCCCCCCCCTCCTTAATAAAACTGTGTGAGCCAGAGATATAATTACGGTTCCCTCATTTTTCAAAGGATCAATCAGTCTCCACCATTTGGTGAGAGCTATTATCTGGAAGTAGACCGGAAGAAAACTATTATGACCTTTGATTTCAGTTTTTCGTTAAGTAAGATTTTCTTTTGATGTGGAAATAATATTGACGAGCGTCTCGATAAGGTAGGCTTTCTCGATGAGCTATAAAAGGTACCTGGATTACCGATGAAAGAATCCTATTTATTTGTATTCATTTAAAAGGTATGCTCATTTCACAAATAATAAGGTAGGAGTTGGATTTTTATTGTTTCGAGTTTCAGAAACCCGGCAATGGAAAAACTTCCCGCAATTACTAGTTACTAGTAGATGAACTGTTTTCGAAGAACTGTCTAAGCGAGTTGGTTAGGATGGATGATCACTTCGAGGCAGAGAGACTGATTAATTAGCATTTTTCACTGTGCTCTCCTTCGAAGTTATTAAAGCAAGAGAATCATCTATTTGAGTGTTCTCGATTCAATCTGAATACATTAACGCTTTACTCGAGTAGTTAATTACGGAGGGTGAACTGCGGAAGACTATTCCCATTTGGGTGGCGGACAGTAATTTGAGTGTATTAGTGAATCAATCCAGTCAAAAACATGACAGTCAGTTCAGTAAGTAAATTATTCTAGAGCAATTTAGCATCAACCATGCCGATAAGTTTTTTCATCGTTAGCTGAAACAAGAACGCCCATTGCCAGAAAGCAATTGGCTATCATTAAGCATAGTATTAGAAGGGGTACCCTGGTTTCAATTATTTGAATTATTTTGAAGAAAACAATCAAGTTGAATCCAGCCACAGGATTTTATGCATATTTTTTTCTATTCTGCGAGCTTACAATTTATCCTATATGGACACGGTGATTACAAAAATCTTTACCTACTTACAAATTTATGTGAAACAACTCGTGCACTTCTATGAAGCTGCGAAGGTCAGAATACAATGGGGCCAGTCCGTAGGACATAATTTGGATAAACCCATCTCCATAGCTATTTAAACGGTTCCAACAAATTGTATTGCCATGAGGATGTGATGACATCACGCATTTTATTGAATTTCCTTCCGAGCTCTCTTGCCTCCGTAAACGGCGCCAAATTATATTCCTTTCATGAAGTTAGGGGAAAAACGCCGTGTAATAAAAATTAACGACAAGGGAAATAATACCGATCCGCGCACCTCTTGAAGCACACATTTGAACGAGAGGTTCCCTTTCGGAAGCGATGCAGGTCCCTCGAGGAGAAGAATTAGTCGAAATAAAACAGCTCTTCAAGCAACCTCCCTCCCCCTAAGCAGCGGAGCCGTGCTGGATAAGCATTGTTAGGGCCCCAATGACAAGTGATTGCTGGTTTGCTCGGACCGCGCGGCGCCACTCTCGTTTATCGCAAGGTGGGACTTTTCGGGTTATACGGTGATCAGCGCCTTCACACGTCAATGGAGACCAGCGCGGAGCCCATTGTCGATGGCCTGGAGACAAGCGGAAGGCGATGGAGGAAGAGCACTTCCACGGGAGCGTCGGAATGGTGCTGCATCATGGTGGAATTAAGCACCATCGGGCACCGCGAGGGATTTCTCTCCACCTTTAACGCCTCACCGCCGCCGCTCATTCAAGTCCCGTCTGGACCAACGCCGATAATTTCCTTTGGACGAGAGAGGCAAACGTTTCGCATGTTTTGAGCTCCTTGCCGAAAGAAATGCCCAGCGTCGATCGCAAATGCCCGTCTAATCCTACATCCCGCTGTTTCTCGTCCGGACACGGGGCGCGGCTTCAGAGCAGTGCGGCGACAGGGGTCGCGACTCGGCGGGGTTCGAATGATTCGGTTCGGTGCGTGACGAAAGGTGTTTGTTCTGTTGCTTCCTCTTCACCCCGATCATTGTGGTGTCAGGAGTGCGCTCCAAGCGTATCCCCAGCTCACACGATACGATGTTGAGGAAGGCAGCACGAAAAGTGAACGGAATTCAGAGTATAACTGCTAAAAAAAAATTACAGGTTACGAGGTCTGAATGGAACGCTTTTCAAACAAAAAAGTTATTTTCAAACCATAACCTCTTCGGCCCTGAAAAGGCCTGGCCTCTGAAAAAAAACGTCCCTACCTCTTTTGCACACATATGGGACTACTGAAATTATATGCCGAATAAAAAAATTATTGTTATTATTATATTTTTTGAAATATGATTATAATCCACACAGGTGTACAGTTTGTTTTTGAGAGAGAGAAAAACATTTGTCATTGTGCGAATAGTAACTAAGTACCACCTTAAGTGACAAGGTTTAAACTTAAATGTAAAGATAACTTAAATACAAGTGTCAAACTCCTCTTCTTTCAATAAAAACGAAGCTCCCTCTCGTGATTTACGAGAGACAAAAAATTAATTAAAAAATTCTTTGCACGAACAGAAAAAATGCAACATGGGAAAGAGATAAATAGATGAATTACAGTTCAATTTATTTGTGGCCACCATATTGATTCCTGTAAAACGAAATCTAAAAGAGATGTATTCAAGTGTATGAAATTTGCGCTGTCGATGTGGAAAATCTGTTACCTAGGAAGTAGAGTAACCAACGACCAACGATGGACGAAGCAAGAAAGAAATAGTTTGTAGAATCGCCCAGGCAAAGAGGGCGTTCTATCAAAAGAAGAATCTACTTAAAACTGGAAATACAAGCGTAGAAATAAGGAAACAGTTCATCAGAACATACATCTGGAGCATGTTTCTTTACGGTAGTGAGGCATGGACGATGACAGCAGCGGAAAAGAAAAGGGTAGAAGCATATAGAATGTGGTGCTACAGAAGAATGCTAAAGATTAAATGGATCGACCGATAAGTAACGAGGGAGTGCTAAAAAGAGTGGGAGAATGAGAAGTCTGCTGACAACTCTAAAACGAAGAAGGGACAACTTAATCGGCCATATCTTGAGACAAGATGGCCTGATGAAGACCATCGTTGAGGGAAAAGTGAACGGGAAGATTGGAATAGGCAAGCCTCATATGAGATACATGGAACAGGTTGTGAAGGATGTAAAAGAGAATTATTACGTCACAATGAAATTTTGGCCAATAGAAGAATCGAGGGGAAAGCTGCGTCAAACCAATCTTAGGATTGTTGACCAATGATGATGAAGGTGGAAAAGTCAAAATCAATTACACTCACGGATGGATACATCAGTACAATATTCTACTGTAAAAAGCTACCCTCTGTGGGATGTATAACCGGTCGTCCACATATGTGGAGAATGGGACCGAAGAGGATAAACAACCAACCCTCAGGTGGTGCATTGCAGTGGAGGCAAATACACTCGTAATTCACACCAAACCCTTATCATTATCAAAACCTCTTACCACTGGTTATAGAGGGAACCTAATCCATGTGCGATGTTTAATCCACTCTGGATGCTCAATTAGTTATGACCTATTACTAAGAAGTAAGTAAATGCAAAGGACGTCTCTAAGGAGAAGTATTGAGTTCCTCATAGAAATGCACACTTAAGGGAATATACAAAAAAGAATACCAAATTACTAGTAGATTTGTATCCAAATCTATTTGCTCTCATTTTGTCATCATTATCGACTTCCTTTTAAATGCTTATGATCAATACTTGTGAAAAAGTGTAAATCACGGCTGATTTGAAGCTTAATGGACGGCACTGAACATCCTAACTAGCACGCCAATAGTATTGCAGGAATGGGATCAGAGAACCAACAGTCAGAATTCTCAGCCTAAAGGTGTGGAAATAGCTTTATGGATGCAGCACACTGTATACGATTGTGTAAGGAAGACGGTTTGGGCATCGACTTCTGTAGCAAAACTTTCACGTGCATAAACAATTTTGCAAGAGTGCCAATACCATACGCTAAAAATTATACTGCCCAGCAATTTCGAAGTCGTCGAAGAGGATTGAACCATTGTTCCATTCCACTCCAGCGATTGAGGAACATACACATCTCATAAAAAGAAATTTTTCCAGAAAAAAAGTCCTTATGATGTGAGTACATGATTTAGCAACCACATGAAACTTTCGTGCTGCTTTGGTTCTAGAGCGAATCACACTCATGGATGTGTTACGTCTTTTGAGCAGAATCATAAAATCATTTCGGTTACCAAAGAACGAGGCTGTGTTTCGATTATTGCTTTTCCCGACTTCTTTTCATCCCTCTCAATGTTAGTCCCCCTTTTCTTTTACCCTGGAAATGTTGCACACGAGTTTCTTAATGATAAAGCAGTCCTTAATGCGTTCTGTATCTTGTGCGGGCAAAAATCTTTCATCTCCTTGATTACCTAATTGTTATTTCACCCTCGTTTTACTACACCTATTTTACGTTTATAAGTTTTAATGATCATGCCATATCCTCCCGCTCGACGGCCCTCTATTCTCTCAAAACTTTCCTTATCTCTTTATTACCGCCATGTTCTCTATTCCCCAGCGCTCTCCAACATTCTCTCTTCTCAGCTGGCTTTCCACCATCGCGCACCACTGTGCATTCCCGGGTCGTATAAGTATCACTGCCGCTTCAATCATGATTTTTCTATTGCCATGCGAAGTTTTAATTTACGGAGGTGTATATTGTGTGCCTGAGAATATTCAATTACCCTATCACCTGCAAGATCGATTTTAAAAAACTATCCCTATCACCCAAACAAAGAACTCGAGTTTTTCATAGTAAGTGGGTCAATGCTGTAGAATATGGAATTTTGTATTTAAGACGAATAAACTGATTTATTTTTAACTCCATTCGACCAAATACCTATTAGTTTTTCCAACAATTACTTTTCTTTTTAAGTCTTTATATGTGGGTAATGTTAAAGTATTAAATTTTAACTTTCAAACTTGTAACATGCATGCCGTCTATAATGTAAACTTTAGTGAAACGAAGCTCCCTCTCGTGATTTACGTCAAAGAACAACTTCTTAATGTCATCAAGAAAGCACTTTATATAGTGGAAGGCATTACCAGTGTAGCTGCACTATTTTTTATTTGGTTTTCAAGTAATATGGTGATATGCTCAAGAAATAATTGTGAAATTACGTTAAAATATTTTAGGATTGGGGACATTTAATTCATCCCTAAGTACTCAAACAGGGGTTGGAATATAAGTGAATAAGGTATGAACATTATGCTGGCAAAACCGCCTATATCACTTTCTGGTTAGGGCTTCGGTGGAGTAACATTTTTGACAATGTCTCAGACCATGCTCCCAAATAGTCTTAGTACTTAGATTTCCTTTTCAGCAACCGTCTCGTACTCATGTTACATGGAAGTAAGGTTGCAACCACAGTTAGTGAGTAACTCCTCTTCTTTCAATTAGACTATTTTGCATTTGAATAAATCGTAACAGGATATATGAAAACTTATAGAGATACTATGACACACATCAACAGCACATAAAATATTGAAAGTACGTTGTGAGAGACTCTTTGCATCATCTTTTGGGACAAAAAATTATGACAATGAATTTTGAGGATAATAAAAGTTTCCCAAACTAAGTAACGGAATTCATTTGTAGAAATATTTTAAATTAATTTCCAAAAGGATTCATGAGAGATGGAAAAATGACTTCAAGAAAGCACTCGGTTTTAGGAGTGAGATTTCTTCACAAACTACGCCCTCATTTCCCCGTGCATCTTGATTATTCAACGTGTTCAAACGCCCACGTATGCGATTGGAGATTGATTGGCTTTTAAATCTTTAAAGCTTTAAAATCGTTGATCTTAACTCACCCATAAAATTTCAACATAAAGTGACAATGCCTCTGTTAGCCATTTTATTTGCCACTTAGGCACGTATAGACAAATATGGCCAGAGGGAGGATGTTTTCGGCATCAAACTGGTTTCCTCATTCTTTCGTTTAGTATGACCTATACTGTAAACAAACCGGTCGAGAAGTGGAAGAGGTGAGCTAAGCTATGAGTTAGCTCACGATGTAAAATCAAATCCAGCCCAGTTATTCATTGCTTCAGTAAGGAATATCTCATTCGTTTCTGCACAAAAACTGCAAGGAAGGTACAACTACGATATTTATTAGTGTTATTCTTCATGGAATAATGAGGTTATGCCACTATATTTGAATTAACCTGCAATTAAACGATTACTATTCAAATCTAAAATTTACTGCTGTTGGCAATTGTTGTAACAATCAATTTTCAACTTCTGAAATTAATCAGCACAGTTCTCTTAAAAAACAAAATTGTGGAACAGAGATGTCGTTTTTTCTAAATTTAATAACATAATCTATTACACTTTATTACTTCTAAACAAAGTAAAATATTGACAATAAGTTGGTTTACATGAATGCATGTACCTTATTTTTATTAGTTACAAATAATTTCAATTTTTTTCATACAAATGGAAGGACTAAAAGTGGATGAAATATTTATTATTGACCCAATTTAGAGCCACATAAACTGTCAAGCACACAATCTCTAACGCATCATCTTTCGTTGTTAATGGGATAACTACTCCTTCACCAGGGACAACCACTAACACTACGAATCGAAAGTCTACGAGTATTTACGGTAAAAATTCAAAGGAACACTAAAACATGTTTATCGGAATTCACTCTCTCTGAGGCTGTTTACGGCAAACGATTTCTTCACACCAACCTTCGCATCGAAAGTGATTTGTATTGCTTCAGATCGCGGAATACGCATTTTTGACTTAGACCTAATATTTTTCTCCTGAACCTTGTTTTCCGTATCCTCCTCCACATCATAGGCAAGGCCAGTAATTGTTTAACTCACTGTTTCCGAGTTTGCTCCGTGTGAGTGGCTTCTGGGCGCTGGCCCAGAATTAATCTCTTCGTGGGAATCGGATGTTCGTGCGTATGAGATAGATGAAGCTTTTACAGTGATGCTGTACATTATTGCACGTACCGCATCCTCTCCTGAGACGCAGGCACTGATAAAGTACCACTGAGTAGTAAACCGTTCGTCACCGGGTTGCTGTTCACCGTTTATGAATAATATCTATCATTTTCCCTAATTAACACTTAGTGTTCAACCCGAAGGCTGAATTGACAGGATATATTGAAATTCACCCCATACTAAGCCATTTGGACGTGGAATTCACGCATTTAACGTAGGGGGGCCAGTTCCTTTCCCTGTGCCACCCGGAATTTTTCTATAATTTATGACTGTCAGAAATTCGAACCGCGACCGGATTTTCGGTGGGGGTGTCCAGAGAAGCTTCACCAGGATTTGAATCCGGGACCTTCTGTTCCATGTGTGGTAATCTTAGTGGGGATTAACTTTGTTGTACTGCGGCATGGTTAAAACAAATATAAAACCATTTCAATCATTAGCATTGTTCCGTAGCCCAGCACTATACCCACTGGGCCACCATAGCCCTTTTCTTCACTAATACATACTTATATACCCTAATGGTGAGAATTATCTTATCCGTATGTCACCCTCCCTCTATAACAACTTCCATAAAAATAATTCAGAAGGAATTAATATAGATAACTATTCAGTACTTTTCCCATGCGTGGCCCCTGAGTCCACGTGAAGATCCTAATATTGCGTGTGTTTGTAGATGGCTGGAAGGCTGGCGAGGAAATAGTTTAACGTAGGCAGGCTCAGAATAATTTCGGCCAGTGTAAGTTCCATTCTGAAATACTTATAAAATAAGACTTTAGATATGTACCAATTGATTTAAGTAACTCAGCCTTTCTGTTTTCGTGTCAGCGTCAACTGTTTACAATTCAACCAGAAACTCACTTTCTTTCACCCGGTATTTTGTCCGACTGGTGAGGGCAGACTGCAAGTCCAATGGAGCGAAAAAATTCACACCTCTTGATATTAGTGATCTAGTTCCTTTCTCTATGCAGACTGCGGTGTTCCAGGAGGACCTAGAGCCCAGAAAATCACACAGCCATGGATTTCCCTAAGATGTTCCTCTCCGAATGGAACACATGGCGATTAACTTTTAGCTAAACGCTCTGCTGACTGAGCTGCCTGGCTGTCAATTTAAAAGTATAAATAAAATTAAAATGGAAACGTAAAGGATTATTTTTGTTTCTTGGAACGAAAATTTAAGCATTTGAGCTCTGGGTAAAATATGTTGTCTAATAAATTCGCTCCTTTAATCTGGAAAAAACCTATTTTCAAATAATAATCAACTTCCAAGGCATCGCATTTGTCCATTAATGCATGAGAGGAAGAAATCAAAAGCTAGGTTAAAAATGTGAAAATACGGCAAAAACTCCTACAAAATAAAAAATGGTAATTTGATTTGTGGTCAAATCCTGGGGTTAGAAATTCATTCTCCTTTCACGCGGCGTCACCATGGATATGTAAACCTTTTGTAGCAATAAATTAAAAAATACCAGTGCATAGTGATGGTACATGACCCTCATGCGAGAATTGGTCGCGTCAGTGTTGTTAGTTAATTCCGATTTCGAGTGAATTGTGTGAGTGAGAATTCCACCCGGAGAAGCGCGTAATCGAACCTATTGCCTCGGCTATGTCTTGAGCGCGATTCGGCCATTTCCTACTGATTCGCCTCACCTTAATTTCAGCCCCTTTTTTCTCCGTCCGCGCGGACCCAAACTATCCCCAGTCAACCATATCCCTCGGCCTAGTCCTGGTTCCTTTGAGCCGCTCCCCATCCGCTCCCTTGCTCTATTCTTCTTTTTGATTCATTATAACAAACCCGCCCACAGGGTACCATCGCCTCTTCCCTCACCCAACCACACTCCTATCCCCGATTCTTTAAGCCACATCCAAAACTCCCATCAGCCCTTGAAAAAAGCTTTCAGCAATTAATTACGAAGCGGGTGAGGAATTCAGAGGTGAGAGAGAGGGGGAGGGAAAAAAGACGAAGCAATAAACGAAAGAGTTTTTTCTCTCCCAAGAACCCTCCCTCCCTCCGATTCCCCTACTCTTGATCTTTTGAGGTGGAAGCGGTTAAGATAAGGGTGGAGGCGTAAAGGAACCCGAGAAGAGGGGATGTGGGACGAAGGGGTGCTTGAATAAAAGAATGGATCTTGCGTTAAAGGACGAAGGGTGGGAGGAGGTGACCGTGGTGGCTAATGGTGTGAGTTCTGACGAAACGGGAGGATGGGAGGTAATTGGGCGACGGGGACCTGGGAGGAGACAAGGGGGTGGGGGGTGAGATTTGGGGGTGGGCGGGGAATCCAGGGTGATCCCGGAAGGTTTGACGAACCGTTGAATTGCGGTAGAGAGAGCGTGTCTTTCGGGAAGGGGTCGATATGCGGGGGTGGACGCGTTTCAGAGAGCGAGGACCATAATGTTTGGCATCGCGAGCCCCCCTCCATGCTTCGCCTCTCTCGAATGATTTTATATGCGCAGTGCAAAAAAAATAACAGGCAAAAATCACAAGGGAGTTTATTAAAGGGAGAGATTTTAAATGCGGAGTTTTCCTTGGCCAGAGCCAGGCAGTAAAATACTGGAAATCGAATTAATGGCATTGTAAAAATTTTATGCGTCGTGCGCTAAATGGGTGGTTCCACTCAGCCCTTAAGAGCATGCTGTATTACTTTCGATCTGTCAGCTCCTTAAGACTCGAAAAAGCATTGAGAACTTGCTGAGCATAAAAATTGATTTAGCTTCCAATATATTACATTGAAATATCTGTGAGGTGAAGCAGCGCTTACAAGGCTCACTGCTTTCCTGGATGCATTGTTTACTGAACTAAAATCAATGTAAGCATTGGATTATCATATAAACAACCTAACTGGGATATTTGAGTTCTTCAAAGGTTGCGACTTTTTTTTAGGAGTATTTAATTATGCCAATAAATTTTTCATTGGAGGATCTTACTACTATCTATTTATTTTCTCCATACTTCCTCTGAAAACACTACAGGCAGCCTGTGGTCTCGTTTATTCTTCTTTTGATATACCCTTTCAATATATCATAGCTGCAAAACGCTCTCTTCGAATATGGTCTCTGATGCATCATTAATCAGTCACTAGACAGCCTAGAAAATGCTGGTAACTGTCTCCTAATCATCGAATTCTATTGTTACCATTGGCCTCGATATTGCTGTCCGAAATGATCATTTCTTACCTGCAATTATAGTTGATGTAAAATGCATCATAAAAATTGATATTTTCATTTCAATGCCGGAGTATGACATTAATACAGGTTTTCTGGCAATTATATTTTACAGGCACTGATTGGAGAAATGTGGAAAGCGAAACGGTTGAAAAAATTCACTGAATGAAGTGAAAATCATAGAATGAAAAGTGGTATGTAACATAGAATAACTTGTTATGGATGAGTCATACAAATTATTCATGAATATAAGGTAACAAGGAACTCGTCTCCAGTGTGTTGCCATCACTTGAGCAACTCACATTAATCCTTCTGCACAGAGGTGAGAGGTGCATGAGTGAATGATAACATTAATTGAGTACTAGTTTGCCATCCCGAGGACGCGAGTTACAGTCTCCGCAAAGTTAGGGGTTTTTCAGTGGTATATATGTCCATACTTGATGTTGAATGAAAAACAATTCGAGTTCAGTTCTCCGTCCATCTCCAGGGCGTAAGTCATCGCCCTCCTTGGCTTATTTTGTTTGGATGGGGCTGATGCTGGCTCCGGGTTCTTCTCCACTCTTCCTGCTTCCTAAGCTAATTACAGAAATAAATGATGCCCAAATAAACATTAATCCTCTATAAATCTAATCACATTAAAATGTTGCCTCTTTCCCTAATTTATAATTCTTCCCAAATCTCTAAGCACCACATTTCATTATTATGTCCCATTTTTTTCAGAAAATGTTATCTTAACGGTTGGCAACCTTACTTGCCTTACGCCTTTAATGCAAAGCATACAGCTCGTGGCCGAACATTACATGCCGGTGCATGTGTAATGACAGCATCAAATATGTGGCAGTGTACCATACTATTGCTCTCTTAGGGGAAAATTAGGATCTTTTGTTGTGAGAACATTTTGTATATTTTTTATATCAGCCGTTTAGAATAGCTATTGACGAATAACTCCTACACCACATAGCATAATATTCAAACATCACCTTGCATACATTATTATTCCTTATTTTCATCCCATCAGCCCCAATTTTTCCTAATTTTTAATATGCCACTAAAACTGCCAATTCTCTTCCTTCTACTTCCTTGGACTCCAAAAACTCTTTCTTCTTTAGAACACTCGCCACGCCTTCTATCGAATAAATTCTTCCGTCTATCTTCTCTTTCTCCCCTAAATTCCTTTCTGTTGTTGCTGTTGTTTTTGTTGCTATTTCGGGTGAACGAACTACAGCTGAGGCCATTTGTACTATTTAGAACAGGTGAGTTATAATTATGGGTCAAAGTATTTCTAGATAAGATTTTTAGGGAACGGAGGAAGGTTGGAAAGAAATTCCAGCGTTAGCATCAGTCTGCTCACAACGTAAGGCACCATGGGGAACATGGTTTAACGTTCTATCAGACGGACGGAGAGTGGCCTCGAAGTTCTCTCCTCAAGGCACTCATGTAGGGACCAGTGTACCAGTAAAAATGTCTGCCGTTGCAGACATTTTTGACACTCGGACCTTCGAGATAGGAGGTCAGTAACTCTGGCCACTAAGGCTGTGTGATATGCTGCTTTGAATATCGCGCTACGATATCAACTTGATATCGCAGCAGCGTTGATATTTTGGCTTCACGATAAGAAATTAGAAACATCCTCGATGACTAGTGATATCGTTGCATCATGATATCGACATGTTGTGATGTCGACAAATCAGGATATCGTGATATCGCGTTTCGAAACATCGCATTAGTTTGTTAGTTGAGTCGCGATATGAAGAGCATATCGAATATCGTAGACGATATATCGTAGTAACGCGCAGCCATACTGGCTATAAGCCACCGCACCGACCCGATCCCCTCTTTCCATTCCTGTGCCAAATACATTCATTTCCCAATCATTTTTGTCCATTGTAATCATTTTTCCATCTTCCGCACCCACTTGCAAAAAATGACTATTTCTCTCTTTTCTCCGAAGAATCTAGAATGTGGAATCATTTTTATCTAGTAAGCATGTTTGTTTCTGATTCTCACGTTTTAATAATAGTATAACTATTACATTCATTGCATGGCTTTGACAATTATGATTATTTATGCCTCATTTTCAAGGACCATACCATAAACTTAAAGAAAATATTAGTGTAAAATCATGTAAAAAAGAAATGCTAAGCACTTATAAGCAGATTAGGTATAGAATTTTAATGAACAAAAAATATTGTATCAAGATAAAAATAACGTCATTTTAGGGATTCCAATAAGTTTCTAAATAAAAATTAGCTTGCATCATCCATTATCGCTAGTTGTTCGCACGTAGATCTCTAAATTCTGTATTTCTTTAACGGATGAGGCGGACAGTCTACGGGGAAGTAGAGATATCGCAACATGGTACAGCTAACTGTATCTTCTGGGAAAAGACATGAATTGATGATTTCACGGTGCCCTACCCTTATATCCGTATTCAATATTTCCTCCATAAAACTGTACCAAATAAAAGATGGCCTGGATGAAACGTTGGATCCTTCATGGCTGACGTTACTTATTCTTACACAATGAATGACCTAATTTTTTGAGTAAAAAGACCTCCCTCTTCCAAAATTCACACCAAAATGCTGAATTGGTCCACAATATCGAGTGCACGTACTTCCTTTCTATAATTTCATGCACTCTAGTTCTTTAATGTTTATCCTGTGATTATTTTTCCCGGAACATGTTTCTCTTCTACTTCCGTAATATTTGTACTCATTATCTTTGTCTTATCTCTCTAGTTCTCAACCTCGTAATTGTTCACAATTCCATAGGTTTCTCACCAGCAAACAGTTGGTCATTAGAAAATCTGATCAATATTCCCTATTCTCTTCCCACTTTTCAACATACTTCATCATCCTATTTTATTCTATCGCTTCCGTTTCGTGCATCGCAAAGTGCACTGAGAATAGTGGGTGCTAAAGTTTCACCCACACCGTTAAGAGTTTGTTCAAGTACTCTATCAGATACCCCATGGTCATACATTTACCATTTGAGTATTATTCACCTTACGATTTCTTTGAATTTCACGCTAAACAAGTATTGGCTCTAAATATGTATCACAGAAAAATGAAAATCCTTTCTTTATCTTTTATTGTTCCTCAAAGGACGAAAGCGTATAAAAATTGATAATTATTAGCTCGTCAAATAAATAGCAATATACTTGGACGAAACAACAGGCATACGAGCAGGAATGAGCAGGTGGTGATGGACTAAAAGTAAAAACTCAATAAGAGGAAATAGCATGGCAATGAATTACTCTGATGTTGTATGGAATTCAGAGTTCTTTAGGTAAATTTGAATCTGATCTGTTATTTGCTGATGCTATATCTATTTTGAAAACTCCCGATATTACAGCTCATAAAGCCTTGGAAAACATTTAAAAGGACGCAGAGATTTGAGAAGTCTTATTTCTCGTGAATAGTGAGTTTTTATTGCACGTGGCATTATAAAAGGATGAGTAGGTGTTGCGTAGATAACTTAAGGTTTAACTTATACGGAATAATTGATAACTCAAGGGGAACTGAAAGACTAATAAACTCTACTTGTGCACGGCAACTGCGCCCACCTTTCGATTAGAGTAGGCTAATACTGACTCCGGGTTTCTCTAAACCACTCCTCCATTCCCTGAAAATCTTACCTCTACCCAATTGCCCACTTATCCCAAAAATTAATCAAACTGCCTATGCTGTGAGTGACCGCCCGTAAATAACTACTATTTAATTACACCTGTTCTTGCGTAGCGTAAAAATTACCGCAAACAATTCAAAATAAAACTTGGGCCTCTTATAAAAATTAAATTCTCCTTATCCTGTGAGGTGTGCATACCAGTTCCATGTCAATTGTCACAATTTTTTATGGTACGAAGCTACGTAATATGAATACTAGTAAATATATTCATTTTGCGCAAGTTACTGTCCCTTGGTACTTAGTGTAAGATACACCACCTGTTCCTCACCCTCTAAGTAGCTGTACAGATTGTTGTTCTATGCATGGATGTTCTACGAGCGTTAGCAGCTGCATAAAGAGGCGTCAGCAGTTTTTAGAGTGGTAAGGTCAAGCGTCGTTTTGCATAACTAGTAGTAAAAATGAAAAACACTCTTTATTAACCCATGTTACTTGCTTATATCATCTCTGGTTTTCAATGCCTGTGAAAAAGTAATAAATTGGCTGATGATGAAAACTTCTGGAAAAAATGCAACTCCAGAAACAGAAAGAGTCCCATTCTGCTCTTAGCACTTCTCTAACTCACGTTTGTCTTCCCTACTCTCTCTGTTGCTGGTCACCTGGTTGACCTAAATTTCGGTATCGGAGATTCTTTTATTTTGGCTTTTAGACTGGAATTTCTTCCCGAATTTTCCATCTGGTTTTCAAGTCCGTATCCGCACTTTAAGGTGCTTCATACTAGGTGGAAAGATAGGGTGATAAGAATGTAAGGGTGGGGAGGATGGCTGAAGATAAACCCAGAGACGGCATAAGACTTCTCTTAACCACACTTGCCAAGGGGACTACTGCTTAACGCCTCATCCAACGAAGGAAAGACTCAACTCGAATGCTCTCCACAAAGTATTCAAGTAGGGGCCGATTTACCAATGACTTCTTCTCACGGGTTTCAAACCCGAGCCCTCGGGGTAAGAGCCCAGTACTGTAACCAATACACCAATCCGACTACAGATTGCTCTTTGAAGAAAGATCTAGTTACTCTTAGCACGCAATGCGGTAATCTTTTTTTAATTGTATGTACCTAAGGTGCAGGTTTGGTGATGATTCACCACTGGCTAAGCGCCCTCGAAGTAGCCTGAAACGTACTCTATTGATGTGGGATGCCGTCTTTGATCAAGAAAGAGGAAAGGGATGCGTGAGTCATCGATCGACCGTCTCTTGATCTCCAAACGAGAGTAAGGATCGAATGATTCGAGGTGCGCAGTGAGTGACGCTTGGTGTCCAGGAGTGCAGTTACTCCCCGGACAACTCAGAGCGGGTCTGATTGCTGAAAAAGAGGAGCTAAACGTCCGTTGGGAAACGTTTCCCGCATGAAAAGATACCATTGGTTGGCTGGAGGATGACGACAACAGCCAGCGAGGATGAATTGAACTATTTCCTTTTCTTTTTTACTCCGTCCCTTCGGTATTCTACCGACTGTACTTTTTTTAATGACCATCCCTATCGCCAGCCCCTTGTCCGAATGGTCGCCACCCCATTAACCTCCCCCTGGCATTCATTCCTTCCCGCCCACCACGCCCCCCTTGCCGTTGTGGATGAGTCGCGAGATAGTTGTTATTGTGCTCGGGGAAGGGAAATTCGGTCGGCCGAAAAACAATGGACAATCAAGGAATGATTTTTCTTCTACCTGTCGCGCGTTCCTGAAGGTGAGAAGGGCCAGAGTGCTGGAGAGATGGGGGCGAACGGGAGCCGGGACCGAAAACTAAGTTGGGGCCCACGCTGCCCTTTGATTAATTGCCCCCGGACGTATCAGTAAGCCACCACCGACCGACATTGGCTCCCGGCACATTGAACGCGAATTTTGCAATGAACATTTCTCTCTTTCCAACAGATAATTATAAAAACCACGGTAGACCCCTGCGGAGATTAGGACATTTTTTGTAAGACTTTTTGTAAGATATAGTCTGCATTTCAACCTACGATAGGAGAATTTCCTCTCTTTGCTTTATTCCTTTTCCACCTAATTCACATTGTAGTTTTGATCATCATCATTATCGGTCAACAATCCTAGGATTGGTTTGGCGCAGCCCTTGATTCTTTCATCGACCAACCGCTTCATATTGACGTAATTCCTCTCTTTTACGTCCTTCATTACCTGTTCCATATATCTCATACGAGGCCTTTCTTTACCATTCTTCCTGTTTACTTTTCCCTCAACGATTGCCCTCATCAGGCCATCGTGTCTAAAGATGTGGCCAATTAAAAGGTCTAGTCTTTTTTGTAGAGTTTTCAACAGAATTCTCTTCACTCCCTCTCTTCTTATGACTTCGTTTGTTAACCGGCTGATCCATTGCATCTTCCCCTTCATAAAAATTTTAAAATTACGTCGAACTCGTAAGATGGATGGATTACTGGCTGGGGTTTTTAATTTTTTTGTATATTGTGAGATAAGTAGTCAGATGAAACTGACCATCTTTAATGCGAACACACCATTTTATTTATTCCAGCAATGATATAATACGTTTATAATAGTAGACGCTACTGGTTGCTAATAAACACACTTCATAGGTGTATATGTGGTAAGACGAAATGAAATTAAAACACGAATCATATTTTTTCATTTTTAACTACTTCTAACACTGGTCTCCCATCCCGAGGACCCCGATTTGAATCCCGCGAATGTCAGATATTCTTATCGAGTTAAGCAATCCGTCCATTAATTAGGGCGTTGAGCTATAGTTGGCACCTTTCGTTAAGAAGAGGGTAATGTCGATGCCGGTTTCTCAACACCAATACTCCTCACTCTTCCATTCCCACCCTTTTCCCATCTCTTTGAATCTTTCCTCCCCGGCTGAAATGCTTTATTGTGTGGAACAGACTTGTCATTACAGATAAGACATGAATGTTTTACAATTATCGCACCTGAAAATGCTGCGTTGTGGCGGAAGCTGGTCGTTAAAAAAGAAAATCAAATGTGAATTAGCAATTTCATCTGACCTTTCCTTCACGAGATGAGAAACTTTTATCTTTTCGATCCTATAGGCCTTCCTTCTCGTATAGTTGTGGCTCTTTTTCGTGGATCATTTCCACCGTCATCAGCTACCTTTATAAGCTAAATCAATAGTGCGAAATGTGGCTAGGCAAATTTCTTGGGTACCTGTCTGAGTGGATATTTCGTAAAATCTTTTTCAAACTCTGCGGTTTAATCACTAATTGTACGAGGTATACACCAAGAAAATATTGTCATTCACCAGAGATGAATGCATTATCTTCAACAATGCATGTTTCGTCTAACTGTTTCTCAATTTTTTCTAACAATTTATTCTCATGGTTATATCTTTATTAGTCCAGCAGGATAGCTTACCGCCGAGCAACGCACCGGCAGTAAGTATCTCTCTTCTTTCTTCCTTGCTTTTTTTTGCTTGATATTTGAATTTATTTCATATTGTTATATGAAATACTCTTAGAGGACGTTTTTCCTAGAGCAATAAAAATGTTTCAATTCAATTCGAATTCTTTCTACCTAAGTGATTTCCAATTTTTTCCACTTTCTCTAAGAGCTGCAACCATCAAAACGTTTGGTTACTTTGTCTAGATTAAATAAATTATTAAAAATTTCACTTCTAATTCTTACGCACAGATATATGACACTATTCTTTGGATCCCTGGAGGATATACAGTGAAATCAGTGCCAAGTACCGCGAAACATTTTCCTGCTGCCATACTACTGACAGGAGGATAAAAAATTTATTTTAAGCGATGTAACTCCGATGTACATGGATGGAATACCATGAAATTCCATCCTCCGATGGAATATCTGTGAAACAGATAGTACACAATGTTTTCCATTGTGTACCTACTAGTTTGTAGGTATATTTTTTCCAGACCATCACAGTTGGAAAAATAAATTGAGTGCGCTGAAGTCGAAACATTTTTTTGCCGGTGTGAGTAACCTGATAATTTTTCTAATTCAGCCTTTCTCTCATTTTAAAATCATCTGGCTGAGCAAAGTGAGCTTTTATCATGCACAGTTAACCACTAATGAGTCTCATAGATCCAATACACAAGAGCTAGGCCGAAATTTTCATTCCAGCCAAGTTCTGATCTTTCGAGCTCGTTAGCCGCACTCTTTCGTCACCAAGCCACCTCTTTTAACAAAACCCAAAAAAATGAAATTTCAGGGTCTGGTGCCCACCTTACGCTCGGAGATGTGCAAAATAACTTTGAAGAACGACGTTCCTTGAAAAGGCTATTGAGAGCGGAAAAGCTTATTCTTTTCGAGAACTCACTCTAGAGATCCCGATTAAGAAAATTTGTATGCATGAACCTTGAACCCGTGGGTTACCTTATTTCCTTGATTGCCCTTCACGTTGCAGGGACGGAACAAATACGACAAGGCATGACAGAGGCAGAACCTTACCACATTGCTGAAAGAAACGGTACACCCGCTTCAGAGAACTACAATTTAGTTTTAGTTAATCCACCTGCTGACATAATGTCGCGCCATCACACCATGAAGTCGACGTGTTCTGTCAGTCAATCAATGAAATTAACATTAACCGGTATTATAGTACTAACGATGTGATTTTTTATTCGTTGAGAATGGAATATTGGTGCCACAGCCTCTCTAGGTGGCTTTAGAGTACAATAAAGCTGAAATCTTGTGTTATGATGAATTCTGCTAATCTTGTGCTATGATGTACATTTGACAGACACTGGACATAGTGCAGATTTTAATGCTTTACATGTGTGCGACAAAAGTTTTAAACTGGATTTTTTAGAACGATATTAAATTGTAAAACACTCCAAATCTCAGAATGTTACTATTCTAAATGACATGGCAGAGTTTAAATCATCACCCTTTGAAACATGTCCCATACTACACCAGTCCCCAACCCCTCCGCAGCCCCCCCTCCCTCCACTAACCTTCAACCAAGGGAAAGCGTTTCCACCTACAGGCTCCCTTCCCCCCCCCCTCCCCTCCATCTTCCTAGCAAATGAACTCCTTGCCCAAGTCAACCGCAAGTGATCTTCCCCCCCCCCCCCCCCCCCCCCCCCACCTTTCCCACACCATCCCTCAATATGTTACCCCATCCCCCTGCTGTTTTGTATTTAAGGCCATTCCTTCGGCCCTTGTTGTACACTATGTGTTGCCTAGATAATGACGCTATAGCCGTCGAAACCGCGGTCGGTCTTGTAAATAAAAGTGTGGAATATACCAAGTCATTTTTATTTTCATGATGATTCAATTCCACAAAGTTACGCCTCATGGTATTTCTTCTTGTGCTATGGCCATTAGAGAATAATTTTCACGGTGGGATTCGAGCCCGGGACATTTTGTTTGCCACTCCGGCGAAATACGGGCTACCGCAGCCACCAACTTTGCATCTGCCTTTAAACTTCTAAAACCTCAATGAAAAGAAGGCATGTCCCATTCGGAAGGACCGTTTGGGATGCTGTCCGCTCCTTTCGCCCCAGCCTATGCCGACACGAGTGGTTGGTCTTGTATTTTATATCTTGTGCGTGCGTACGTGCCGACTCGTCTGGCGGTGCCAAGGTGTGCATTGGCCGCGGCGCGAAATGCTCGTCGCACCTACGACGACTGTAACTCAATTCCTTCCATCGCCGGGGGTAACTAATGCACACAATCCAAGGTATATCATCCGTAATGTGCGTGGACGCGCTCGGGCATGCGATGTGGCGATGAAAAGAAACGGCGATGGATCCGCGGGCTGGCGTCGGAGGACGTTTCAAATTGGGCAGGGTGGTGGGGGGATGGAATCGCTTGCTACACGCCGAGGTGCTGGGCGAGCACCCCGGTGCTCAAATGATCGACGCGACGGAACTTCCAAATACTAAGTGGAGGGAGGAGATTTCTACCCCCACGGAATCCGTGCTCTTTTTTGTTCTTCCTCTCTTCCTCCTCAACTCTTCAGATCCTTAGCGGAATCGCTCTCCCCTGTCTTCTTTCTCTCTAGCCCCTCCCGGTAGTTGTCGGGAGGGACGGAGTCGCAGGGAAAAAGATGTGTAACGAGAAAGCTCTCTCCCTCCCTATCCAAGATGGCGTGCCTCGTTATCAGCCAATAAGGCGGGAGTTTGCAAGGGAAGTATGAGTTTGAGAATGTTCGAGCGTGGGAAGGAATATATCCATCTCCTAACCAGCAGATTATTTTACAAAGCCCAGGAGATATGCAGCGATTTACTACTTTCGAAAAGATTCTTTGGGAACGGAGACATGCATCCATTCATATGCTTTTGAAAGTTTAATGGTGTGCATCCACTACTTTGGCGCGCATAGCGTGTTGAGGCATCACATGAGGTATTGTTCTCTACTTTAGCAATAATAGTATTTATTAAACTCATGCTTCCTGCTAATATTAAGTCTTACCACTAATTATTATAATTTTAGAGTTTCAAATTTTCGCTTCTATAAGAATATCATTTATGTAAAATCTATACAATTGTAAATAATAGCACATTTTATGTCTGTAACGATTTTGTGCACTTTAAACGGAAAATTGATAGATTTTCATTTTGTTATCTCAAACAATGACCCACCGTATACTATAAATTTGAAATTATATTAAACATTTTTACGTTTTAAAATTATGTTTTCCATTCATAGAGTGCAAGATTATTTTCGTTCCCTCTATGAAAAACTTAAACACTTATTGATATATTTTTGTTTCTCCCTTTGATGGACAAAACTTCAAACTATCTTGGTCTTGCAATCGTTTTACGCCATGTGATTCTGCTTTCTCTAAAATGTATAATTTACACCGAAATTCGTTAATTTTTCAATTCTTTTCCGAGACTTGCAAAGGCCATTACAATAGTTGCCTCACAATAAAAACTGTGAATACACAAACAGTTCGGCCTAGAGAGCTGCTGTGAACCGCATTGTGTTTCTCGCGAGGAGGTTGGAGCGCGATAAAGGCGGAATCACATTATTGATTAGTTAAAAAGGGAAAGCCATCTTATTTGGCACAGATAACCTAGCTTAATACTCGCGCTACCTATGGATCATGTTTTTTTTTCTTACGGTAAATCCAAGATTAGTATAAGGTCTTTTATTGAAAGCTCTTTTTTAATTCGTGAAATAAATAGCGGCAAGGGCAGAGATACGAGAAATTCCGTTGTTTATTAACAATAAATTAAATATATACCAGCTTTTAGCCAGTGAAATAATGCTACTTCTATGAAATACTTTTAGGGAGATTATTTGATGCCACTGCCAATACTTTTGGGTGTGAAAACGCCGTTATTTTTTTTTAATGAAATATCTATAAGAGGCATATAATACACAGTGCCGAGGAGGAGGGCTTAATCCTCCTCAAGTATCCGCATTTATCTTCACTGTCACCCATATGACTAGTATGCGTTGATTCCTCCTGTACCTTCTAACCTTCTCCTTTTCTCTCTGTCTGTCAGACGCTATGACCGTTTCCTTTGAGAAAATATTCTCTTAACTCTAAACTGTATACGTCTGAGAAGCTATTCCCGATTTTGTAAAGGTCCGGATTCAACTCCTTGCAGTATGTATGTGAGAAAATTGGTTAAAAATTAGGTTTATAATTCCAATGAATAAATTTAAGCCTGGCTTAAATGGCTCTATCTTTTTCCATCACGGCACTAAAACTCGAATCACAATCCCAAAAATTAAGAAATGACAAAAATAGGAATGAATAATTTACGAATATTGAATAGCAATAACTTTAGTTTTCTCTTTCTGCTAAAATAGTAAGGGATATCTCCTCTGATATTGCAATAATACTTATCATATCGATCAAAATTTTAGTGATCTATCTACGTACTACGGATCTATCTAAGTCCAAACACGCACTAATAGGCGCTTCAGACCGAGAGGAAAGATACAAGGATGTGATTAGAGGGGTGGAGAGACACCGGTGTTGGCATTAGCCTGCTAGTAACGAAAAGCAGCAAGGGAACCACGGGTTAATGTCCCATCCAACAGATGGAGTACACTCGAATGCTCTCTCCAAAGTACTCAAGTATGTAATGGAAAACTAAAGAATGAAAAGTATTCCTCCGTCGAGATTCAAACCCGTGCCACACGGGTATCGGGCCATTATATAGTGGCTTTTTAATTTAACAGTGGTAAATAATTACTCTCATTATTGACGCTTATGATATATACATAGAGTATTTTTATTTAATTCTTGTGGCTGATTTTCACAGTAAAAATTTTGGCGAAAGAGTTTTTCACAATTTTTATTTACAAAGTTTATGAATCATACAAGAACGTTTTTCCGTCCCATTCCTCGTCTTTACGCCTGCTTTTCTAGTTCAGGACTCACTTGCTATAATTTTTTTTATACTGGCCTCCACCCGCTATTTTCCTTTCTGTTAGGATAGGCATAGAGGTGAATTCGCCAAATGAAGACAGGTTTTTTTAATATCCTTCGAATAACAGGGAAACTACATCGACGATCAATTAACTTAATACCATGTTTATTTACTCATTCCTTCCTTCATTATTCACATCACCTCTAAATATGCGAGAATATCACAGTGATGAGAGAAGCTTCTCATTGGCTGTTATATAAAACTATGTTATGGAAATAGACCCATTGCATAAAGCATCATTTAACATTACTAACCCATGCATGCAAAGGTTTATACAGATAGATATATTTAGAAAAAAAATATATTTAGCTAATAATCTGAACATATACATATAAATGTATTTTGAAAAAGCAAGAAATATTGTAATTTAGGTAGTACAATATTCACAACTCATAATCACCACTGATCACGGTTTCTACAATTAACTGTTATTTTCGAGGTGTCTCATACCAGCAATGCACCTGCATATATATTTATTTAGGTTAATATAAATGTAGTTGGAAGAAGCTCGACGATCATGAAAAAGACACAACTACTGTGCTCAAAGAAGTTACGGCTGCTGGTAAGGAAGCATTTAATTAAAAAATTCGTATGCAACGTGGCACTCAATGAATCAGAGGCATGGAACATTGGGAAAGTAAATCAGCGAAGAATTGAAGCCTTAGAAACATGGTGCTGGAGGAGAATGTTGAAGAATAAATGAACAGATAAAGTGAGGAACGAAGAAGTGTGCAGAAGAGCAGATGAAGAAAGTACACTATGGAAAACCCTACGGCACAGAAGAACCAAATGGATTGGACATACCTAGAGGCACAATCAATTAGTTAGAAATATAATAGAAGGGAAGGTCCCACGAGGTAGACCAAGGGACTAAGGACAAATAAAGAAGGAGGTGAAAGGGAAAACATACCAATCAATCCTAGGATTGAAATACTAATGATGATGAAGCGTGCTGCAGATTAGTGCACGAACTCTTCCTATCTATGTGGTTTTTCTCTTTTCCAAATCTCGTTTTTACATTCGTGTTCATTTCAAATCCCCTCTCAGCCAAACCAAACAACCTCCACTCCGTGTCCATCGTGATATCATGTCAACGGATGACTGTCTGAGGCCACGGCTACGGACGAGAGTATTAAGTGCGGGAAATTTGAGGACCGAAGAAAAGAAAGCAAAGAAAGGAAAGGGAGAGGAAATGAAAATTAAAGATTGCGAGAAGGTATGTGGCGGAATGGCGAGGTGCGGGAATGTGGTCGGTAGGGGAGGAGGGCACGAAGGGAAGCTTTTAGAAGGACCTCTTGCGAGCAAAAGGAAAGATTGAGTCGGGCGCATGTCTCCAGGGCAGCGGAGGGGAAAAAATGAAAAATAAATAGTCGGCGTGGGGAGATGGGGGCGGTGTGTGGAGAGTTTCATCTCGGGGGTGGGATGGATGAGGGGGTAGTTGGGGTGCGAGGTGAGATTTGGGGTTGGGGGACATCGGGTGGTGAGAGACGGTTGGGGAGACCACTGGGGTAGGAGAGACATTTTTCCAAAATTGGACCGGGCGGCCGAAGTCGGCGTGGGAGGAGGAGGAGGTGGGCTTAATTTTTTTGACGGCATAAAAAAGATGAGGCCTGGGGTGAGGGAAGAGGGTGAGGTGGGCTCTCGGGGGATGTGGAACGGCTTGGGGAGGAGGCGATTGTCTCTCGAGACAAGTCTCTTCCCTCCAGCCAGGCCCTCGAAAAATTTTTGGGTGGGGGAAGGTGGGGTGGATAAGGGAATTAGTGGGATGGGGTTTGGTTTTTGGTCGTGCGTCGGTTGTGTTGCATACACTCCACGAGGGGTGGATGACTTTCCGGAGGTGTGAATGCGTGCAAACGTTTGGAATGAGTCTTCCTGTGGCAAGTATTAAGTGGTAAGAAGGTCAGGGGGGAGAGTGGAGATCGCCCAGAAGAATATAATTGCATTAATTACCTCTTGTGACAACAGGAAAATTAATTTCAGTCCCCCAAGAGGTGGCAGTAGGGAGATTTCGCCTCATTATTTTCATTCCAGACGAAATCCTTTTATTATTATTATTATTTTTCCTTCCCGCGCAAGGTATTTAATTTATGTGGAGAGCAAAGGGATTAAAAACTTTTAAACGAAAAGTTGATTGAGGTCTTAATGAAGGTGATTTCCTCTCTTCTTAATAGGAGTAAGGAAGAAAAGATTTCCGCCTTCCTCGTCCTCTTGAGTTTTTAATTTCTTTCCCCGGCTATATTTATTTTACGGCTGGGACGGATCAAAATTAGGCGGAAATATGTAACTGTATAGTAGTGCCCAGAATTAATATGATAGGGCAACATTCTTAGGGATTTGACTGGATATAATACTTTTTTAATTCTTCATATTTTGAAAATAATTGAAACTGAGTATACATTTAATTGCTACTCACTTGATGGATATTTATTTATTAAAAATATGATCCTTACATCTCTGCTAGCATGCAACATATTTCATCTTGACCACTTTATGGATTAGGAAACATATGCAGCAAATATTTAACAGCATATATTCCAAATCCAAAAAGATATTTATTGCGGTAAAGATTGAAATATCTATTTTTGTGCGCTCTTAATTCAAAAAGCTTTTTATCTGTTCAACTGCTCAAAGTAATAAAACTAAAAAATATAAATTTCCACTTATAAAGGGTATTTATATGAGCCCAAATCTTGGACTTGAATTATCAAATTATTTTTATGAATATGCTCATATTTTACTTAAAAACTTCAATATTTTCATCATTTTTATAAGCTTTTAAGGATTTTTCATGCCCTTACTAATCCCAATAGTTGGTTTCACTGGACTTGATTTGTTTATGCCAATAATCCTTCCCGACGTACAAGATATTTTGCAATAAATGTGATTAAATTCAATGCTAAATTTATAATCAGTGTTCATTCAAAGAAAAACACCGATAGAAATAATTTAAAAAAGGCCGTAATATCTCTGCTACTTATTTTGCATATGTAACATACAGCATATATTTGATTAAAATTGCAAATAGTAAACTTATATTATTATAAGTCAGTTTTAAAGGTCCACTCATGGTTGATAAATCTCCAAAACCAGTTGAAAAAAGTATTTTCCCTTTACGGAAGTCACTATCATTAATAGTGTTCATGCAATAAAATCTTCCTCCAAGTTCACACCATACATTATTCAGTGTGTCAATAGCTCTCTACTGACAGAAATAGATATTTAACGGCATTTTTCCAACACACCGAGGACAAAATCGATTTTTTTGGCAGGAATGATGTATTTACATTAAGCGCTGAATGAAATAACGTACTCTCGAAAGCATAATGGGTGTTATAAAAACTATTTCAAGGAGTTTGATTAATGTGCTGAAAGGATCTGCTAGGGTTTCTTTTTGTCTGCACCCTAATGCACTCTCTCTTAATGGTGCGGCTATAGTTTTATAACACCTCTAAAACTTCCGAGCGCAGAGCAAGTCAATTCGGTGTATATTTCTGCATAGGTTTATTAACAATGCTATCCATTCTATTTTATTTCTCACTTTCTTTGGCTTTACAATTTGGACCACTTGAAGATACTCAGAGGCGTCGACATTGATTTACATGCAACAATTGTAATCCATACTACATTTTTTTGTTCTAATTTTTAAGGATAATATTACCTATAGCCAATCTTTATTACCTCAATACTTCAATCTTCTATTCAGTCTTCTTGCGTCTTTAACATTTACTCCCACAAGGTGCACGGAATATCTCCATTTAGTTTCAGAGAGTGCAGAAAACACGCATTCTACAACGCTACACGCATTCTACTACTTTTAAGCAATAATATATATAATAATATAAGCAACTAATATAATTCTTCTTTAATTAACCTCTGTTTCTACTTTTTTCCTTGTTATAAAGGTGATGAGATTGGTGATGGGTGAAAGGCGATGAGAGAATTGTATAGATATAGTTGTATGCTATTTTTATACAAATGTCCTTGTGTTCTCACCCCTTTTTTGAAAAGGGTAGTTTGAAAGAATATTCTTTTTGGTGCTTATAATTTTTAAACATTGTTTTGGGTCAAATAAATAGCAGGCAAGCTAACTTATTGGAATTTTTATATTATATTAATTAAATAAAGATTTGTTCTATTCCGCATAAATATAATTAAAACTGATCGGCCAGGTTCGACATTTTCAGGTCACTTACAGGAGGTGAGTTACTCAGCTCTACAGTAAGCTCAACAGTAAATAACCAGAAATGGTCAAAACCAGTCGAGCAGTATTGAATTATATTTGTGTGGAATAGAACAAATCTTTGTTTTATTTATATAATGATGTTGGGTGTTTGGAGGTGAAATAAAAGAAAATAGACCCGAACGACATCCTTCCAGGCAAGTCGTTGGAGGTAAATGATCTTTATTTAACTTGATGGAAAATAAAGGATAAGAAAACTGATTTAAATGAAAATTAGCGGAAAACGAAGTGGATGGCTGACGATACGGTTAAATTTTGGCTGTCACCAAAAAATTCATAGACTAAGTGTCGGTGGAAGTTGTTGGGAGTGAGGGAGGGTGAGTTGTGGTGCGAACTGGGTTCAGGGCCGGAGGCGTGCACCCTTGTGTATTCGGCGGAAGCAGAAGTTTAGAGGCATTGCTTCCTCCGGGAGCATGTGCAGGGGTGTGGTGTGCTGTGAAGAGGGCGAGGGGGAAGGGGTCAAAGGGTATGGCTCGGATTGAGAGGGTCGCTCCCTAGATGGGGGGAGAGAGTTTCTTCATTTACGTGAGATTGGAAAACTCGGAAAAGGGAGGCATCCTCCGATTCCTTTTTCTTTCTTTCTTTCTTTCTCTCTCACTCTCCCCCGCCACTCTCGGCCCTTGCTCTCACCACGCGTTTTCCCGCGTTCCCATACATCTCCTTCACATAGGTTCCACCCCCTCACTTCGCTGTCCCCAACAGTGAAGCCAACCCCGTAAGTTTTAGGCTTAATTTAAAACGGAAAATGTAGTTGCCCACAATAAATTGAGTATTTCGCTTTTTCTTCATATTTTATGCCTGTGTGTTGCAACAGCCTGGGTGATTGAATCTGTTGAATAAGATAACACTGAAGATCTCACTCGCGATATCTTTGTTATTCCAATTTTTCGCGAGCGCGAAATAACTTTACTAGAAATTAAGGTTCGCAGTTACGTAGTGGGAAGAATCCAGGGATCTTAATTACGACGAAACCAAAACGAGATCATGGTAAGTTATGATATATAGGCGTGTTAGCATCATCAGGTCGTTGCTCTTACTTTTAAAGTTTTGAATTGGTTGTATCTTTTGCGTCCAAAACTCGACATTTTAGAGAACAAGCAATGTTGGCCTCTATTTGGACAATATTACGCAAGAGGAAACAAAAAACAGCCATGTTAGTAAACAAGGACTTAGTCTCAATTTTTTCTTACAACCTGCATTTAGTAATGGGGTAAACTTTCCATATCCTTTCTCTCTTTATTAATTAGAATAATGGTAACTGGTTAAATACAAATCGATAAATTCCATTAATATGGGAAAGGCTGAATTAATGGCCAAGTTATTTACATTAGCTAGAAAAGAGATAGTCAACAGAAAGAACCACCGTGTAAGAAATCACGTATTCGTATTTAGCATAACAGTAGCAGAATGCATGAATTGGAGAAATCGAGACATATTACTCAATTTTTCTCACTGAAATGGAAGCGTATTCTGAGTAAAACTTGATTCTCATTGCAAGCTTAGTTGATCCAACGAGGCTGATGTCCAACGGGAGCTTTCGTATAAATGAAGGATGAATGAGAGAGATGAGATAAGAACGATGAGATGAGCTATAGAATTGAGTATTTCAATTTTTATCTACTTTCCATTATTTTTAACACCTTGTAGTTTTCAACACCTTGTAAATAGAATGAAACATGACTTTTCGCGTGAATATATTTTTTTAATGCTAAACTCACCCACAAACTTCCCATTGATTTGAAGAGCAAGAGGTTGAATTTAAGTTCAATAAATTTATTAATTATCCATTCTTATCAATATTGTTTATTATACCCTGTATTACCCACTGAAAGGGCGGAAACATGGGAGAGGACAGTTTCCTGGTTAAACCATGTTTTGAAGTTTTTTTACTTTGGATTGGAAATAAACATAATTGTCCTTCGTTTCCTATTCCCTCGCTAAATGCATTCGCAGGCCAAGAAACGAGGCTATTTTAACAGTTCCTAGGCAAGAATATCATAAATATAATGAATATAATCGTTTCGCTCTGGTGTGACTAAATTGAAAAATCACTGGACTTGAGCGCTGAATATTTCCTTTATTGTGACACGAATTTAAAAAAAAACCACGTGGAAGTTTTTACTCCAAATTATATCTGTAACTCCATCCTGAAAAAGAACATTGTTGCTGGTGTGGATGCACCCCCTGCCACACACCCTCGAGGTGGCTTTCAGGGTATGTCGTAGATAGATAGATATAGATATTTTCTTTTTTTGGAAAATACCCAAAAAGTCTATCTTCCTCGTTGTTTATTTGCGCTACGCTACAAGAGTTTTGTTTAAACTTAAGTCACAAATAAACCACGTCAATTAGCATAAACTTAATATGCACTGTATGAATTATTTTTAAAAATCCCACTCACTTATACCTTGTTCATCTCTAGAGGCTTTGTATTAAATGAGGAAAAAAGAGGATATTGATAACAGTGATAAAATATATGATGATAAGAGATGATTGTTATGTGCTAAAATTAGAATTATTGCCAATAAAATGCATACATAGATATTCAAAAAGAAAATGTATTAAAACAGCCAGCTCTGCATTGATGAGTTTCAAGCGTTACTGAGAGATCTACCGCATGGGGTAACAGGTCTAGATTTTGAGATCATCCACAGTGTTAAACCCAATAGTCAGTCCAGTTGTTGAGGATAGAGCCGCCCGTGGCGTGAGAAATTAACACATCAGGGTGAGGGGAAATTGCTTTCCCTGTGCATTATGTGGTTTTTCAGGAATATTTGTTGCTAAGAAAGTCACTTTACTGTGTAGAGAAAATCTTTTCCAAAGGTCTCTCATTGGTTCTAATACCAGAACAGCCTGTAGTCCAACTGGCTGAACCTGGACTATTATATATTACAATAAAATCGCCATTTAATTCTGTCCTCAGTCTTTAATTGCACAATAATTACTACTATTACTTATAAATAATGCTTTACTCTTTACGAAAAAACATAAGTGATAATGGGGACTATAAGTCACCTATGTCGCAAAGTTAATAAAAATAGAGCTATTATCTTATACTCATAGAAAACTAGTTGATTGTTGCATGCGCCTCGAGCGATACATATACGGAAATGGCAGGCGGTGAATAATCATCAAACATTCAATACGTACTTGCACTAATAGTGACTATCTTTTATAGTTTTAAATCGACATAATACCCCACTAGCCACGCAATGGTGATGGAATTATGCCTCACAAGAAGATATAAGGCAGCTCAATCCATTATATTAAAAAACTGACGAGTATTTACAAGTCCAGTGAATTGATAGGAAACATTTAATAAGCTGGAGAGTAATAACTTCGTCCGTTCGTGCCTTCGACTAATCCGTTGGGCCGTGAAAATGTCAATCCTCTGCGTTTTTTTCCAAGGGCAATCTCAATGTTTAACGAACTGTGGTCCAAACCTCCCTCGTACGGTTGGCAGCGCTGACACCCACCCCCGATAGACAGTCGCCTTCCCTTTCCCCCAACCTCCCTCCCCTTCCCATCCTCCCTTTATCAAGTCCCAGTGTATCGAACAAAAGTCCATCTTCTCCGATCTCCCTCAAGCAACTCCCCCGAAACCTTCCACGAAAGCGTTTCTCTCTCTCTTCCATCCCCCTCCTTTCCTTCTGCCAAAGTTAATTACAAAGTCTCTTGATTTCTTATTCTTATTAAAGGCATATATTCACCGCCGTCCCCCAAACTACTCCGCATTTCCCACCGCCTCCCCCAAACGAAACCCCCCTTCTCCTCTCCCCTCCCCTCGCCTCCCCCCCTTCCCGCCGAATTCCGTTCGAATTTCCTTTCTATAGGCATTGTAATCACCAGAGAGTTCTGTTCTTTTCATTTCCTCGTTTTTTTCCCTCCCTTGGGGCTGATCAGTAATTTTTTCCTTCGACGGAGACTTCGAGTGTCCCCCACCCACGCCTTCTTTCCATCTGCTTCCCGGGGTTCCCCCAATCTTACGGGGAGGGTTTTTTACGCAAAACAATGATTCCGAGCCCTACTTTTTCTGGCTGAGGGAATAGCAAGTCGCGCGGCGCGGTGCGAACATATTCCCTCGGGGAGAGCAGTCCAGGGTAATGCAGTGCATTACGAGACAAAGGTGTTTTACGAGCAAGCGCCTTTTTGGAATGACGTATATAGGATACAACATATGATACTCTGCACCTCAGCAAATTCGGCACGAGTAGATAAGCTGAAATGAAACTGACTATTTACGCTTAATAGAAAGTCATAAAAGCCGTAAATTTCATTCAATAGCCAATGAAAGTTTTTATCAGTTACAGTAAACTCCCGATTATCCGCGCGAGCATTATTCTGGCTGCGGATTATCCGAGTATCGCCAATCTATTTACTGTATCGGCAGTGGTCTCAAAGGTAAGTAATCTTATATTATTTTTCTCCGATCATGACTTTCACTTCGGCCCTACCGAGTGGTCCGATGTCTTACGCCAGGCTTCGTGCCGCCACCAGAGGCTTGCGAATATTTAATTGCGGCCGGAACACCTCTACTGGATACTATTTTGCCATAAAATGCTATTATGTGCAGTGATGGTTTTTTCAATGGCAGGTTAGGCTGCTTTCTTAGGGAGCTTAATTACTTTGGCGGCACACCGTAGAGAAATTAATCCGGAAAAAACCAAACAGCGGATTATTCATGTTTCGCGATTATCCGAGCACCCTTTACGAGTCATCAGCACGGAAAATCGTAGGTTTACTGTGACTGTATCATATGCAGACGATCGTCAATCGCAGTGCGCAGATCAACTTTTAACATCCAACTCGGAAAATAATATGGTAATATTTTTTTTATGACTGCCTCTACGTAAAAATGGATTTCACATGGATGGGTATCCATTAGCATGTAAATATAAGGAGTTATCAAAATTTGTAAGTAAAATTAGGTGCAAAGTATTTTGACACATATTATTTATTTGGAGCATTTAAATTGCCTTTAATATTTGTTCTTGTGTAATCCAAGAGTTTTTTCTGGGTAATCTTGGAGTTTATTATTGATGATGATAATATACACTGCAACATTCAATGAATATGTCGCTACTGAAGTAATACACGTGCAATTTTCCACAAAATTGAAATTTTTACTTCGACCCTGGTTTCAGTGTTCATACATCACCTGACAATAATGTATCAACATTGAAACCTGAATTCAAGTAAAAACTTTTATTTTGTGGAAAATTGCACGTGCATTTTTTCAGTGCATGTGGAAAAGTTTCACTTAATTTCGTGACAATCCTCGGATTTTAAATATGTGGCTATTTTCTCGGAGACATACCGCAGTTATCTTAGATGAAATCTAAATACATACCATGAAGCACGCGTAAGTTATTGGCGTATCAAGGAGGCGATTATAATTTAGTGTGTTACCAACACGTCCAAAGTGAATACAAATTAATTCTATGATAGATTTATTTAATGTAATTGTTTCATTCCATTCATTAACCTATAATCCTACTCCTTTATCAGTCATTATAAAAAAATTATATATTGTAATGTGTTTCATTATTAATAATCAAATCAAGACACTAAAAATTATCAAATCCAAAGTGTATGCCATGATGAGCTATGGAAAAATTCAAAATCGCTACAATTGCCGTCAATTGGAACCAAATTTCATCGGGTTAAAGAGGTACTCCACTCTAAAAAAATAAAACCTATGGATTTTCAAATGATATAAACAATTTAAATTGTTCATTATTACAGTTCCTTGGACTGCTGAAATTGAAAGAGGCCCTCCAACGTCCAAACATTGAATGTACTGTTGAGGTCAGGTCTTACACACTACTAAACCTAACGACGCGTGGTATTGAAATATTCGTGGGAGGGAAAAGGGAGGACACACCACTTCCTCCATTGATATATCAAGTTGATCTGATACTTAGGAATTCTAAATTGGATTTACAGTGGGAGTAGGAATTTAATTCGGGCAGTTTACTTTTTGCCTTTGTAGAGCTGAAACAGTTGGACCAAATAGTCGTTATAACGGAAAGATTGCTGCATTATAATTTTTAAATGTGTAGTGACATGGCAAAGAGAAAAACAATATTTTTGTGCAATCCACCTATAATGTGCTCATTTTTAGAGTTCTTTCAATTTAGCTGAGTGAAGACGTAATTATAATTGGGTCTCAATTAAGGAACATAAATGAGAAAAGGACCAAGTGATGATTTTCAAAGAGAAAATAATTATCAAATGTGAATAGAACAGTTAGGAAAGAGTTATATGCAATTATTACTTCCTATTACCAAATCCCTCTCAAGATCCATTGATAGCGATCCATTTAGGGTGAGTCGGTAGCGTTCATTTTTAATTTAATTCACGGTAATCAAAGTTAATCGGGCAAAGTTTAAGAATGCCATATTTACTCATAGTTCGTCCGCAGCATTATATTTTTGTCACTTACTGCGGCGATAGTAAAAGGCTAAGTACGACACTTGGAATAAAGTAATGGCAAGTTTTGAGATTTTATTTGTGTTAAAAGTCTTACAATGTGATCATTAATATTCACTCATATCTCTTTCGAGAGTAATGATAAGCCATTTTTTGAGAAATTCCAGTGATGAAATCAAAACTGACGATTGTTAATTCACATTCAACAACGCATAATTTATCCACATTTAAATTACCGAAGACTTAACTTTACTTAACATCAGGGAAGGAAAATTTTGCACTTTTTCGTCACACACTGGTAAATTTATTATGCTAGAAGACCCGAATTATAGGCCTCACTGCTCCGACGTTATATGAAAAATAATTGATCCTTTTTCCCAATGCATATTTAAATCCTTTGATGCAACATTTTTCTCAGATAACTGTTCATCAATGATTTCCATTATTTATCGCAATCTCCACGCTTGTTTAAAGTATGGTATTTAAAGATCAAGGAAGACATAATGTTATAATTATTAATTGTTGGTTGTTAGAAAGATTAGTCACCAAGCCAGAAAGAAAGGTGAAGATATCTGAGTAGTTTGAAAGACGCATTAGTTTCGTTTATCTCTGCTACGAAGATTGAAAGATAGAAATGTGACAAATTAGGTAGTATTTGCTTGCTTGATATCTTCCACTCTGAGAAATTTTAGCTAAACTTTTAAATATAAATATGCGTTTCCCAGCCAATTATTAGCTAGGAATATCAAGTATCTAGAGTGAGGAAGTGCATATCATTTTTAACTCATTAGTATCAAGTGTATTTCCTCGCATTCAATGTAGCCGAGGGCGGCTGTACGCCTTGATTTGGAAGGCTGTCCTGCTTCAATCCCTATAGCAAGTTTTAAATGTGCGATCGTCATTTGTTTTCTCCCGCCTCCGCTAGAGTGCGGGGTGGAAGCACAACATGGCTGCGCCCTTACATCGGCATCAGATTAAAAACAAGTAGAAAAATCATATTTAGTGGTGCTCTCTCTATGTTTCACAGGTGATTGAACACTTAAAATATCAAATAAATATCCATATTGTTAGGAAAACCACTCTGAACTCCCTTGCATTTGTGTTAGTTGAGTTGTACGATGCTTCTCGTCTGCTACTTTATCCCTTTGTTTTGATTCATGTTTTGCTCTAATTTTGTTGCTTAAACAATGTTAATCTTTCTTTCAGCGTTGAAATGGCAATAGAAAGAGGAAATTCACCCTTCTTTAGTGTCGGTGATTCAATGCACCCGTCTTATACTGCCGATAATTTTACTTGTGATGTAAACGTGATTCAGCCAGAAGAAAACAAATCCTCATTACGAAGACTCCAACGACCTAGAGGAGCTTTAGCTAGGCAACTTTACGATAAGCTTCTAGCAGACGAGAGACTGGAAGACTTTGACAAATGCAAGGTATGTCTAGGCTGTGGAAAAAATTTATTTTTGGTTGAATTTGTTGCGTTAGCTTCAAGATTGAATGTTGTAAACAGCCTGTGACGGGTAGCAAGGCTGACCAGTTGTATACACTTAACTAATGAAGTATGATATATTTTGAATACTACCATCGTATTCCAGTGTAAGGGAGAAAGCCAGTTCAATATTTTTCCAACACTTCCAAGCCATTGGTGAAACGTCCTCTTCTGTACCTTATACCTGATTAATAATGTTGTGATTCCTGCTAATTTGATTTAAAAATCCAACCTTACAATATCATGTGACTTTTCATCCCGTGCAGCTTCAACTAAAGTTGTTCTTTATGAATTCAAAGATTGTTTGTCACACCTGCTTTAACAATATGTTGTGGGAATTAATCATTAGGTAATGATTCAGCCACTAATATTAGATTCAAATCTAGTCAAGTTTAATATATAGACCTCTGTGTAATTTTATGTTACACTCTCTTCAATAAGCACCAGTGTTTGAAAATAAATGTTGTTCTTGTATGTAGCCATACTTCTCGAGTCTCTAGTACCAGGGTAGATTTAGGTTTTAAGATGGATATGACACAATTCCAAATATCTTAGAACAAATGTGTGTGTGATTTGTTGTACTATATTTCTGTATGCTTCTGTTAATTGTAATGAATGAACTGAAGTTTGAATGTGTTGTCAACACACAGCAATTAGTTCTTTTTAATGATTCAGTACTTCACTGTCCCTTACAAAAGCAATACTTAGCAATGCAAAATGTGTAACTCTGGTCTTAGTGAATAGTTATCATTGATCATTAGATACCCTTTTTGATTCCGTCAATGTACATTTCAGTTTAGATTTATTATTTTGACTTTATGGATTATAATACGTTCCTGAATCAGTCAATTGATTAAAGCTTTCGCGGTCTATGTCTAAGTGATGTGGTTTTTTGGGTTGCTCCAGGATGTCATGGTTGTCCACCTATGTTTCCCCTCTGCTGCTGGAGGCCTGTTCAGAGCTGAATGACTTTCTACCCTGAAGTGGGCTTCAGCAGCGGAGGGGAAACATAGGTGGACAACCACGACATCCTGGAGCAACCCAAAAAATCATATCACCTCCTGAATCAGTTTAGCAGTTATGAGGAAACAGGAAGTCACTGGCTTCCTTGAATCAATTGTCATTAATTTTATATTTGTACAGGTTTTTCATAATTTTCATGTTTACAATATTTATGAATCTTTAAAATTGTCCATCGTGGATTGGGTCTTTCTAAAATTTGTTTCCATTTCTGATATTTTTGGCATTTTAAATAATTAGTCCTACTTGTGTCCATATGATGAAAAATGCTTGTTCTTTATGCTTCATCTTGCAAGTGCATTCGGCTGTGTTGAATATGATTCAGAACCATATCCAATATGATGTTCTTTTCCAGATGATCTATATCTACTAATGAACTTGCTCTCCGTAACTTATTCAATGAATTTCTATATGATGGTGATCTTTCATTATTATAGCAATCAGAGTTTCTCTCCAAACAGTATTTTCTCTCTACATCATTGCATTCTTTGCATAGATCTGTATTTTTTAGTTGGTATTATTGGTGCTTCTTGGCATATCTAGTGGGGTGTTTCTTTGATTGGATAAAGATAATTGGTTTGATAGGAAAACTTAGTTTTTGGAATATCTAAAATAAATCCAATTTTCCTGACATGCTCTTTGAACCCATTTGTGTTGGAACACAATCCTTGAAATGCCTCTACAGAGTAGTTAGAATCGTAGTCTGAGAAGTACATTGCCAGGCTTGGTATAGTACTCTTTCTTTCCTTACTAATCTCGCTAACATTGTGGATGATTCATAAGAGTTACTGTGTTAAGTGTACATCATGTTCTGGTTATGATGAAGTGAATGATATTTATGATATGGTTTTGTTTATCGTATAGTTTCTGTTGGGGTCCTCTTAACCATTAGTGACTGACATGGAACTAATTCACGCCATCAGCTGACTCTTAATTATATAGATTTTTTTATTTGTAGTCAAATGACTTCATATAATGATTGTTTTCGTATGAATTCCAGCTGGTATTGGAGTAGTTCTACAAAATGAGTTTATAGTTGTCAGCACTTTGTATTATCTTGGATCACTTACACATTTCTGATGCTGAATTGAGAAAAATTTTAATTGGTAATGTAAATGTGTATGGAGATTATTTCTTATATTCAAACTGTGGAGTACAATGGCAAATGACCATCAACATGATCACTTCAGGTTTTAATCCACAAGTATTTTAATTACAGATTTAATAAATTAGAGGACTCATCGTATGATTTCACTATTAAATTGTGAAGGGAGAAATGGTATAGCATAATGTTTACTGTCAATACTAAAGCCTGAAATTTTTGAAATTACATTGATTTCAGCTTGTATTTTTCTTGGGCTTACCCAAATACCAAGAAAATGCTCTACCCATAATCATTGTTGCAATCTAGTGTAGGGATATACCTGTTAAACTGTTCATCAGCAGCCAAGCTGAATAATAATTTTGGTACCAAAACTAAATTCTACATTCCTTCCTCGCTGGGAATGAAAGGTGGCTCTCACATATGAACATTTCATTTGACATAATATAGCCATTATTTATTATTTTTTTTAAATTTATTTTCCATTACCACCGAAAACAGCACAAGTGGCCTTTACATCGGGGTATTAACAATTTAACATCAGACGAGCACATGCATCCATGTCCTGAGTGGTGAAAAAACCTACTCAGATGGGACTCAAACCCACTACCCTGAGGTTAGCAGGCAAGGACTTGACCATGCCGGCCGCCACCGGAATAGCCTTAGCTTTACCTACACCGCTAGGTCCCATGCTGTGCTAATGATTTCTTCACCTTTCCAATTTGAACAGCAGGCTTATGTGTATCATCATTTATGAAATCATTCCCAAATAGCTTTTTTTGCTTGATATTATCACTTTTCATCCCCCTGAACCTTTTTCATAAAAATCAATGATTTTAATAATAAATTGTCACCTCATTTTCACTTATCCCATAGAAACCTACGTTTTGTGGAGAATATTGTGGTTTATGTTCAATTTAATTTACTGTATTGACTATAATGCTGGAGTCATGTGGGGGAATACTGAATCAATGTGTCACTATTGCAATCATTATTTATGAAATCTAATGGAAACTTTCCAAAAGCATCTTCCCTTTTTCTGGGATTATAGTTTTGGCACTATGTCAGCGGCTTCTCACATCGATATATCCAGAGGTGGATATGTAAAAATCAGTGTCAATCCTGCTGGAGTTGTTATAGTCTTAGTTGTCGTTTCTTTATCTGGCAATGGAGTACACATTAATTGCCATGTGAAAAAATTCACCTGGACTGGGAATCGAACCTTTGGTTTTACATCTAAAAAAATCAAGCGCCTTGAACCCCGGTAAAATTGCCATGTGAATTACCGATCCTGGGTAGCGTAGTGGTCTGCGCTGTGGCCCGGAAAGCTAAAGGTTCGTCTGTTCGATTCCCGGTCCAGGTGAATTTTTTCACGTGGCAATTAATGTGAATTTCACCGCCTTTCACGCAGCAGATTTAAAATATATTACTTTGACAATGGAGTAGCCAATTGTGCATCTGATTATGTAACATTGCAAACGTATAGGCTTAGGATGGTCGGATTCGTGAACATTTTTCTCTGCAATCCATTTCAATTTTAATTTAAGTGCTGTTCTGTCCATTTTCGGTATTTCATGTCCTCGTTGAATAGCAATCGTTCGAGGCGAGTTTCTTGTCTTCGGACTTGTTCCGTCGCAACTTTGCAGGAGCTTGATTTTTGCTAGGTTCTCCTGAATGCAGCAGGAATACGGGGCCTATCATGTAAATCTATCTCCGCGATGGATTTATCTTTAAACCCGCCCGGATTAGTGTTGATTTTTGGCTCCAGTCCTATGACATGCCGGCTGGAGTTACGAGAAAACTCTGAAAGAATGCGGAGCTATGACGATATCCTGGAGGTTATGAAAAATCGTGCTGAACAATAGCCTAACATTAAATCTATAGATGGTGATGAAGGACTTTGGAGGGGACGACGGTTGAAGGGAATGTGGCGGTATTTCTGTCATCGTTCACGATTATTATTTTCCTCTATTTTCAAAGGATCCTTCCAGTTATTAATGATTTCACTTTCTGTTGAATGTTAAATAATACGCATGGGGCTTAAAATATTATTTTCTGTGCTTTTAACAACTGTCGACTTAAAGTGAACACGTTACGAGTGAGTAGTACGGTAGTGATACAGATAACCGAAATTAGTTCATCTTCATATTAATACATAACCGGTATTTTCATACTAATGTGCAAGTACTGGCATTTTTTAATATGCTGTAGATAGTGATGATTACGGTAGAACAAATAATTACTGTCAGCTATCAAATATTACGTCGTCAGTACAGGTATGTATGAACATATGTATGGACCGCAGAGGATTGCTCGTTAAAACTCGTATAGTGACATGAAATATCAACGATACAGTTATTCATGTTGTAAAGAATACTTGTTGCTTTTCGTTTTATGTGTAGAATTGTTACATATTATGATCATTAAAGGTACTGTGAGTTTCTTTGTCTTAGTTCAACGTTCTCATTTATGCTTTAAAAATTTATAGGTGCATCTACTAGGTTTTTGTTCAAGTGGTTTAAATACTTGCTATTTTATCTCCTTTATGTTTCCTCCTACTTAGTGGTAAATAAACTACTAGTAGATACGCAGTATCCTGTGAAATAAAACTTTTACTGCGATACGTAATTGTTCATGGAACAGTAAATGTTAGAAGTTACAGTGTTTAAGCTTACATATACTGTAGCCGTTATACTGTATGTGCCGTTGAACTGTTGTACTTTTGATTTTGATAGCGAAACATGCATGTTTACCAGGCACACGGTTGTTGAATTGCTGCAAATGAAATGGATGCTAAATGTTTCTGAATAAGTTCTTTAAAAAAAATTAGGAGGAAATTGACATCCTACATTGTGAATGCAGAATCCCTGATGACATGTTTAGCATGATCAGCTTTGCTGCCTGTTTGATAAGACATCGGTTGCGTGGTGAAATGTTTACTGTTTTCACAGCAAAGTGTTCCTGTTCCATCAACATTAACGTTACACGGCATCAGTGGATCAGTTACATATTTTTTACTCGTTACGTATTCGTATATGGTGAAGTTGAAGCTCCTTAAGCTCATTTGCCCCGGTAAATACTGCTGTATAGTGGTGGCACTGAACATCCGTAGGTCATATCCTTATTTCGTAAAAATGTTATTTAAAACATATTACAGCTCTATTTGACGAATAACTTTGCCTAAGTATTCCATCAGTTAATGAATTGGGAGAGGTAGGATTGCATGCAATACAAACCTGTTTGTTCCGCAGCAGATGATCAGACCATGAAATACGTAGGAAATCACAAGTAACTCTGGCTGGAGTTATCATCGCAAGGACGGGTCTGTTCGGGTTCGGAGCTATCCCAGCATGGAGTTAGCTCCAATTTTTAACTGAGTTTCGTGATCGCAAATGGAGTTATGGCAGCCATCATAACTTATATACCTCCGTAACTCCGGACTTACATAATAGCACCCTGTGTGCATTTGAGATTGTACTGTGAGTAATAGGTACATTGGTGATGATTTTAGTAGCAAAAATGTCTGCCTTCTGATGATTTTGAGCTTTTTAGGCCGTTACCTGTCTAATTATTTTATTATTGTAGTTCGCTTCTCTAAAAATTACTAGAATGCGCTTTAAATCCTTTCGTTGAGAAGTTATGATTTTCATCATCTTATTCAGCGTGTAATTTCCGCTGCTATTAGAGAAAACTATGGCATCGCTGGGTTCTCAATCGCGGTTATGAGATTTCCGTCAGCATACAATGCTAAACATAATAATGATCATTCGTGTATTTTTTTCCTCTAGTTCTCCTGTGCATTTTATTTGACTATGTGATGAGACAAGATTCTAAAATGAGGTCTTATCTGTCGAAACTGAAATCATTCATCACCACACAGAAATGAACTATCTCGTGAGTCGTTCGATTTAGCTTCCATTAAGGAGCGGATGCTAATAGTGGCCTAAAAATTTGAATTTTACAGATGCTTTCTCAAGCATTTTCACTCGGTAAGATCTCTTCTCTATGTATTGTAGTGAAATAGTTTGATATGTTGCGCGTTGAAACGGTGCTCTGGAATATTTTAACTTTTCCCCTTGTAATTTTCGAGCTATTTCCGCTCGATACCTGGTTTGTCAATACTGACTGAAATGAAAACTGTGTGCCCCAAAGAAAATAGTAATTTATTGTATTAGCAGCAGCATTACGTCTTCGCCGTACAAGCTGTTGACGAGGTAGACCCATACAATACGCACGGTGCCCGGGTAAACGGGTTTCTTGCCGACCAGTGGCTTACCGACAGAGGCAGCTTGTAGAAGGGTAAGTTGCCGCTTGTAGAAAGGTAATCGGTTTGCTGTGGTTAAGCATCTGGCATCTAGAGGGTTGAGGTTCGAATCCTGGCAGGGGGCTAGATTTTCAGCGGCATATTGGTTTCTACTTGAAATTATATCGAAGAGCAGTTCGAGTTCATAACTCCGTCCATTGGATGGGACATAAAATCATGGAACCCTTGGCGCCTTTCATTAAATGAAGGCAAATACAGAGAGAAACGCCGGGTTTCTCTCCTCTCTTCCTCCGTTTTCTAAATAATTCCTTCCCGTACCTTATCATCCACCTACCCTGGAATGGTAGAAATGGTCTTGGCTGTTTGACGCCTCCCCTGAATGATGATTCTTTACCCGAAACTGATTCCTTACTGTCACTGAAGTGTCTTTCCGTAAGAATTTTTACCCAATGGCTTTCATCACTCCTTTATTACCTCGTCTGCCGGACACAGTGATTGGCTTTGCCAGCCTGTTTTGAGCAGCAACTGCGTGTATGACGCGAAGATATTTTTTATTCAGCGGAGAATCTTAAACGAAAGATATATTTCATAACAAAACTAAATACAAGATTTTTTTTAAAGATTTCACATCATAGTATTCATGCCAATATCACCAAATGCAATGGCAAAACTAAATACAAGATTTTTTAAAGATGTCACATCATAGCATTCGTGCCAATATCACCAAATGCAATGGGTCATGAAAAGTTTCCAATCGTACAAGGAGGAAACTAAATGTCGAATAACTGATGAAAACAAGAAAGCACACAAAAAGGAAATCACTAACCTTCAAAGAGTCAAAGAAGACTCCACAGATGGAAGGTGGACGTCTGAAGTCAAAAATTAGCAGCAATGCATAGTAATTCAGGCCGTATTTAATTTAGAAGAGGGACATATGGATAATTTGCAATTTTTAAAATGAAGGGAGGAGAGTTGTACAATCGATCGTTATTTAAAACGTGCGCGGCCGTAGGTACCTATCTCGGTATCTGAAACGCATTTGCCTCCCCACCCCTTCTCCAAAGCTATAAGATATTATTTGCGTCATCGAAAGCTTTGGTCCATATTGCCCCGTTGTATGGACCGAGCATTATGAGCCGTGAGCGCCAGAAAACTTGGGGGAATCGAACGTCAACATGAAACCTTCACAAGGAACATCATTCGACATTTAGTGATATTGCGGTTGATGATAGTGAATTATATTCAGATATCATTCGTTGTTCATTTTTTTGTGCATCCTTATATTACGGTTTGTATTAAAATCAGTATATTATCTGATTTAAGTGTTTGATTAAAGAAATAGTTTGTTATTAGTTTTTCATTTTTGTTACTGTACCGTCGGAGAAAATAATTCGGGGAGTTATTTGGTTCATCTGCCTCGTTAATCCTGCAGTATTTGACAATAAAAGTCACTGTAATGCATTTGACTTGATGGAGGTTGCCGTTATTCATTTATAAAATAATAGACTTTTAATCCTGCTCAGGTTTAACTGGTAGCCGGACGCGATTCACCACTCTGAGGCATAATCACGTGCAAGGGGTTGAGCGGTAATATAATGGCTATGCTCTAAGCGGGTTTGTGGAAGTTAGGGCGTGAAAAGTATCTCCTTTCCGGCTAGAAGTTCAGGATCTCTTCATCAGCTGTTCTGTTCGATATATATATCAACCCATATCCATGGCATCATCATTTACGATATTCTCAGATGGATTGATTGTTTGTTAATATGTTACGGCATATTGTGTTCGGTTGGCCTTTAATGATCAGTCTCTAATTCGTACTTATTACATTTTTTCCCTTTATTTTCATTAATGTACTCGTCTGAAAAATGAAAATTCCTATTTATTTCATACTTGAAGATATGTATTCGAATATTTAGAAATGCATTGTCACTTACGGATGCATTTGGATGTGTATATTAATGAGGAATACATATGCCCCCTCTACCCCATGCCTTACACCGCTTTGGTGACCTGCAGGGTGTGACGGAGGTTTGTGACAGCTTATGCGTTTTTTCCCATCTACCCGTGATGACTCAGCTGTTTCTTGTATGTATGTACTTGTTTTCCAGTGTTTTATATATGTTTGATAATCCGGTTGTGAAAATAAGTTGCAATATTAATGCTTTAGGGACTGGAAGAAGATATGAGGGAAACCTGGCGTCGGCATTAGCATGCTCTTAACGAGTAGTTGACTTAAGTTGCTCTGCACACAGTTCTCGAGCATGGACCGGCATATTTACGATAAATTTTTGTCACTGCCGTGATTCGAACGCGTGAACTCTGGGTGGGAGGCCATTACCCTGGCAACCACATCAACCAGATTCCTACAATATAAAATTCGACTAAGTCATTCATTGTTTTTAAAATGAATTTTATAGATAATTATCTGCTTGTTTTCTAAACTCTTTTCTTCTATTCGGTTGCAAAAGCAACTGCAGTTTCATCTTTTCTCTTCGGGCATATCTGCTCATCTTCGTGAATTTCCACGGCTTAGGTTTATATTTAGCACGGACGTGGATTCGTCTCGGACAAGGGGATGACTGACGGCCTTTCTTGTGATGTAGACAATTGGGACGTAATTAAGGCTGAGGTAATGATCGAATTTAGGGGGAGGAGGAAGGAAGGGGGTGTGTGCAGTACGTACCTATAGACGGAGTTAAGCGAGATGGAACGTTATTCATAAGGCACGGCCGCGCCCACTAGTCTCCACCTTGCCCTCCGGCCACGTGATTAATTCCCAGCGCAGAGGAACGAGAAGGGGGGGGGAAGGGGTGGCGGGCCAAAGGCTGCGCGCGAGGGGGTGAGAGGAAAAAATATCACTCAACAAAAGGTAGTCAAGTAGGTTTGCGAGTGTCTGTGTTTGTGATGGCTTCGATTAATGGGGTTCCAGAGTTTGCATTAACGGACCCCGGTATGCCTAATGGGCGGCGGACATAACGATCCGGGGGAGAGAAAGAGGGCCATGAATTTATAAAGTCGCCGGCTGGGCTTAAAACTCTTGCGCGGTGGATCACGAAATGGCGGCTTGGAAGGCGCTCGGGAGCGGACTGGGGGAAGAAAAGAGGTTCGACTTCACTTCGTACAAGATGCATGGGTAATGAAGTTGAACGGGATTAGCTCATGCTTAATGTATGCTCCGTTTTCTCCACGTGCACTCTTGGTATGTTATTATTATTATTTTTTTTAAAGATGTGCTGCTGTAAAATTTCATGTCAGTTATCTCGTGGGTTTATGCGTGATGGGTTGGCTACTTCGGTGTTTTAGAGTCGATGTTACTTTTCGAGGTTAAGGACGGAAGCTAGATGAATCGACTGAGGCATGAAACCGCGTGAGCTTAAGGGAGGGTCCATCGAAAAGTATCGCTATTGAGAAAATGATCATCGAGTTTTGAATTTTATCTCATCTCGGATATTGGCGTTATGAATGAGCAATCAAGACCTATGTTTTATACTATTCAGGATTTATTGAAGTATTTATAATACTTGTAATAATCAGGGTGAGAGTCCTTAATGACCTTGAACAAGAAAATAGGTTTTGCATTTTGACTAGTCTCTGCCTATTAGACATTTATCTACTCATATGAGTAAAGTAGAAGGACGTAATGTACCTATATCCTGAAAGTTTGAATTCATGACTCATCAAGAGAAATCGATTGTGTTTTCAAAGTTAGTTTTCTAAATCAGTTTTCTCAGCATTGAATGTGATTGACTGTTTTACTTATTTTATTACTATAAGTATAATTCCAGTTTCCCTGAAGCCGTTGTCCATCCTGTTAAGCTAGAAAATGATATTTTATTATAACAAAATAAGTTTTATGTGATTATGGTTATCTTTTTATATTTGTCTTGCCCTTTCTTTTCCTTGAACCTGTCGTAACACGGGGAGTACCGTTTCACGCCGTTTTAGAATGTGTGGTTAGGTGTATTTCCTTTTTTGGCAATGTTAGAGGTCCAACGGTTATTAATAACAGAATTGGAGTAGTTGATTTCTGATGGTTTAACTTTTCGTATATAATATTTTGGTGTTTCATTACCTCTGGTCAATTCTATTTATGATGTAGGTACTTAATACATTTCTGAAAGATATTTTGGTCAATTAACTAATTAAATATGATGGGGTAAGTATTTCAAGAACACTGAGGACTCATTGTATAAGAAATATTTGAAAAGGGGAATTAGTCGTTTAAATCATTTATTGTGTGCCATATGCTGTGCTTGCGCTCGTATCACCTGTATCGTACTCTTAATGCCCGATGAACTAATTGGAATAAATTTTGCTTGGCTAGATATATTTATAGAATGATAAATATTTACATTCAAAGATAAATAGAATGATGAAGATAAAATGGATCGATCGAGTGACAAACGAAGAAGTCTTAAGAAGAGTGGGAGGGAAGAGATGTATACTGAAAACCTTAAATAGAAGACGGGACAACTTAATAGGCCACATCTTAAGACACGTTGGCCTGATGAAGACAATCGTCGAGGGAAAAGTGAGCAAGTTGTGAAGGATGTAAAAGAGAGGAGCTACGTCAATATGAAGAGGTTCGCCGGTAGAAGAATCGAATGTAGGACTGCGTCAAAGCAGTCCCAGGATTGTTGACCGATGATGATGATGAATATATTTGGTTGCGGTAAAGCCAAACTTTGCTAGCGTATCGTACATGAAAGTATGGCTCCTTGTGGTTGGCAATCACTCTTTAGAATTCTCCCATGATAGTGTTGATCAGCGGGTGTCGCCGTGAAAGCATTTATTAATAGTTTTCATGATCATTGGAAATAATTTTGGTAAGTTGGCGAGTTTTTCCTTCGTCCTTTCCTTCTGCCAATAGCGGATGCCTACAAAATGGGTGCATGAGACCATATAAAATACTGTACTTAAACAGCGGGGTACAAATTTTTCATTGCCAAGTGCATTATTGTCAAGTAATTTTCTCATGAAATATCTACTTGTGAGTTGTTCGGAAGTTTAAATAAGACTTTTGGAAAGATACATGCCAGTCTAGTTCCCTCCAAGCCTAAATAATTAGCAGGACACCCGTATGATATCATTAAACTAGATCACACATTTAAGATACGAGAAATGGACTTCTTCAACAATAAATTAAATTAACTATCCATTCTTCCTACGCGCTACTTGGTACCTTAACAATACCTCAAATTGTCACACCTATTATTTTTTTCTTCTAATTGAATTCCGTCTTCTACTTCCTATAAATACTTAATTCGCAGAAGGGCATTTCCTCCATATGATAAAGCGGTAGTGTTGCTTTCTTTCTCGAATGTAAATCGGGTCTTAAAACCCGGAGCGTCTGCCTGCTCTAATTTAATCTCAGAAGAGTAAATAAGCCCCTGAAACACAATTTGATTTATTTCAATTTAATATTTTGTGAATTCTGGATGTAAGGTCTGATTTCCGTGCCGGTGAAAGTTCTCCAGGTACAGGCTTCTACTGTGATACCAGTTAATATTACGATGTTTTATTGGCAGCAAGAGATTTTCTGCTATAATGTGTCTTGTTAAACTTTTGTGGTTAAATTTATCGGAAATGTTACGTGTTGGAAGAGAAACATTTGCTACTCGGTTCAGATTTACTTGCATGTTTGTTTTTCTCTTTTTCGCCGCTCCTCTTACGAAAAGGTGTTCCTACATGTTGATATTTGCATGCGAAGGTGGGCGATGAATAATCGATCGACAGATAGTGGCTCTAGATACGTCTACGAAGGGTGTGCCTATTCTCGCTTTTGTCTCATGGCGTAAAAAAATCTAAGAGTAAATTAGAAACCATTCAATCATGCTTTCATTTGTGCGATTACTACGAAAATCGTATCCATAATCTAAATGACAAATAAAATTAAGCGGACGGCGGAGGCGTTCTGAGCCCAGAGATCGATTGGTTCCCGCGTCCGGCTGTAATGAGCGATTTAGTTTAGCCTCCAGTGATTTCGCCCACTCGGACAATCGATCAACACTTGACCTTTGAAAATTAATCCGCCTGACGGGAACACGCCATTCCCTTGGCCGCCATGTGCACTTTACGCCCAATACTAATCGACGAATATAAATATAGAAGACGATGGAAATAATTTCTTAAGAGGGAACGTCAGCGAGGCGTAAGTTTTTCATCCTGAGACATAGTGTCCGAAGGCACTAATGTATATTGATGATGGGTAAAATATTGCGTGCCCAGCAGGTGATTGTAAAGTTCATCATCTTTGAATGATCATTAGAGTGCTGCGAATTGCATCTTTCTAATTACATGGTGGCTAAAAGTTAATATTAAGAGAAAGTAAGCATTTACGTCTTGCTCTTGATAATGTACTTGATTCCAAACGATGAAGTTAGCAAGTAAGTGGATATGAGTGTATTATTTGATCATCCTAATACTTTAGTCAAAATGTGAAAGTTTAAGGTAAATCGATGGCCAATAGCTTTTCCAACTACAATACATAGTGGATTATCTTTTCTTCCTAATTATCTTCCGAATATTCCCTGTAATCCGCTTTTTTCAACTTTATACTGGATTCATAATTTGGTGTTAAGAATAACTACTCATAAGTCTTTAATTTGATTTATCAAGCAGAATTTATTATCCTCACCGTCAATCAATTTTAGTTTTCCAGTAGTTACAGTTATCCGCAAAACGTTATAACGCCGTCAAAAATTTCGCCCAGGCTTAAATTCCCTCGGCCTCTGCAGCTTGGTGGCAATTTGTTGCTTGTTATCGTTAGCCTTAGATCTCGCGTAGGACGTGAAAGCGAGCGAATGAGCGCAATATTTCCCCTTTTCCTGGACGGTCGTAGTTCGCGCCAACTGCCTCAACTTCCCCCATCTTTTGCCTTCAGACTCCTTATGCGTCGAGCGCAAACGTGTCTTTCTTTCCGTGAGTCTCGCGTGAGCGCGGTTTGTTTCCGTAATTTGAGACCAAGGAGGTTAGAATGGAGGAAGCACCGCAGCTGATTTGAGAAGTCAGCGGCCATGTTGGTAGGTACGGGCGTAAGGGCTTGCTACTCGCGATAATCGTATGGGTGAAGTTGTTTTTGCTTGCGGAAAAACTTTGGGTAGTAAGGTGAATGGAATACCTTTTTTTTTTATTCGTCCACGTAACAAGGAAAGTTCGCAAATACGCAAACTAACGCTAAATATGTTGTTTAAATAGTTGGAACTAGTTGTATTAAAATTAACCACCAAGGGAAATCAAATGCCACTTTAATGCGTGGTTGACAATGAGAACAAAACTTTGTAATTTTACCCACAACTTTTAATGAATCTACGGGTTTCAACACATTCGTGTTATTATCAAGGGACTTATTTCGTCCCTTGATTAGTGGAATTATTTAGTCCTTGATCAAGGGAATTATTTAGTCCCTTGATAATGACACGAATGTATTAAAACTGGTTGAGTTACTAAAAGTTGTGTGGAAAATTACAAAGTTTTGTTCTTATCAACTATAGAAAAATTCCACAAAATGAAGTCCGTTGTTTCTATGCGTCCTTATAATACCCATAGGTGTATTACCTGATGCCGCTGCGAGGATATTCCGTTACGATTTCATTGTCATATATGTTTTAATTCACATGCAGTATCCGTAAGGGGCCGTATAAAACAAAGTGTTTTGTACGGAGTAGGTGGGTCGTAAATTTTTCCCAATCAACCCTATTGTAAAGTTCCATGGGCTAGCACTGGAGAAGGCATTAGCCTCCTCCACTAAATTCCAGCCTCCTTGGTTGCCACAATACGTCTCTCCTGCGGGTATCCTATTCGCAGAAAAGGAAACGTGGGATCCACGACGGCGTTAATTTAATTGACGCCAAATCCACGTGCGTCCTCCCTTCCGCAACTGACGACCCCTTGGGCCTCCTCTCCTGCCTTCGCAGCTGACCCCCTCCCTCCCGAGGGTCACGTGGCTTTTTGTCTCCTGCTCGACCCCTTCGTAACCCGGCCCTTCTCACCGCCCAAGGAACACTGAGCAGAAACAATCAATCATATCTCACATCAAAGCGTGCGGAACCGCGAAGGTCCGCTCCCACCCTGCCCTTTAGCCTCGCCTTCCATTGCGGCCTCTAACTCCGTCCACCACGCCAAAATTTATAATCTGCCTCATTCATTCCCGGCTTCCCTCGTTATTTCCCTTCCACGTCATTCTTCATTTTTTTGGTCGTCGATCGTTGGGATTGAAAGTCGTCGATGCAGTCAAGGATGCCATTCCAACGATACTGCCTCCCTCCGACCTATGTATCGTAGTCCTTCTTGAGGTAAGGGGGGGGAGGGAGGGAATTGGAGGTGTCGGACGTGAATTTCTTGCCACTCCCCACTTTCATGGTGTGGAGGCGCGAGAGTGCCATTTACCGCGGAGGGAGAGGATATCGAAGCGAGGTCTTCGTGAGAATATTCGCCTTTGGGCGGGTAGGGGTCGTAATGGTGCGATTTTTCGGAACTCATACCCGATCGTCTCCGGCGAGCACTCCTTTTCTTCGTGACATCTTGCTCTTTGGGAAATTGCGTGCAATTACGATGCTGCAGCTTTAAACGTGAAGGCGCTCCGGACATCGTGGTCTTAGTTTCCTCTTTGTCTTCCCAAAATTACGCGTGATTTTCATAGTGAAGTGTCCATATTTACTTTCTAATATTTCCATTCTTCATTCTTGTAGTTTCCCAAAAACGTTTTGAATATACATATAAATAAATGGTAAAGTGATAAATGGCTGACATTCCGACAACGGCTTCTGCGGGGTTTTGAAATAATTGTTAATAAATATAATTTAAATATGAATGTCACACATTTCCGACCTGAGGATTCCCCCTGGTACAGAAACAAAGCATTCGTGATACCATGACAGCATACGCGGGGAGGCACCCAAAACACCTGTCATATTTTATGCTTTCTATGTATTTCTCGACAGGGTGGAACATGCCATGAAATAAGATGTCGTTATGCTTTTGTGCATCCTCAACAGTTGACGGTTATGTATTGAAACCAAATGTAAGAGGAAAGATCTTTATTTAGTATGTACACAGACTGCTCTAATTTCAGAGTAAAATTTTCTAATTCGGTGTTCCCGGTACTACTCTGGTGTTCACGAAGTATGCCGCTGATATCATATATATGATGAAGTACTTGAATAATAATTTTAAAAATACATACCTGGACTGATAATGTACTTCAAAGCATTTTATATAATCCCTTTACATTCTCAAATACTAGAATGGGTGGGTGGCTGGTGGATGTACTTCAATTAATAATGTTACGCCACAAGGCAAAAAAAATAAGGATAATAAGTTTGTGATCGTTACATCAGCTCAGTGATATAGAGGTAAAAAATGTCTCAAATTCGGTTCACCCAGATACTTTTATTTCGAGGCCAAAAAGTGTTTTCTTGCTGCTCTCATACTTCCGGAAACGGACTAGATGTACTTATCTGGCGATGTGTACACTCGCTTCATTTTCGCCAGGAATATGTGTATACTTGCAGTTAAAACGTGCTTTATTGTCGGCTGGTTCGGCGAAATGGATTGCCACCGAAGGCTTGCCATTTTTCACGTTGGACACGTTCTTAATAGTAGCATGGGTGGAGGCTTTTTATGAATCCAAACTATTATCTGCTCCTTCACCTACCTTTCATGAGGCTCGACGAGGGAAAAAAAGAAAATATTCGAGACAGAACCACGGGGTCAAAAAGGCGTACGATCGCGTCAATTTTTGGGAGGAGGGGGGGGTGGGGGAGGAAGGTCCTTTCTTGGGGCCGGCGGCGACGCGACACCCTAGGGTTCCGGCCACTGAGCTACCGCGCGGAAAACAAAGAGACGATTGATGATGAGAACTTTTCTCGCCTGGCGTGGCGAAGAGTGTGGGCTGCGTGCGTGTGTGTGAGTGTTCCGCTGAGGGAAGGAATGGGACCAGAGGGGTGGATAGGGGGGTGTGACTTGCAAGGAGGCGATGGTAAAAATAAGGGAAAAGAAAGGAAGATGGTAAGGACGGGGTGAAAGGAGGGTGAAATCGGAATGGATTTTCGAGGGCTGAAGGGTTGAAATGTGTCGGGTGGAATAATTTACCTCTCCGCCCCAACCCTTGCCTCCTCCTCCCGTTCCCTGGTGCCTTCTCGGGCTCCACCCCCCCATCCCCGCCGTGGACATTTTTAAACCCACCCTCGCCTCCTGGAGAACTCCTCGCTTCAGACCTCGGTCTCTCCCGAGGGAGGCCCCGCTCCCAGCACCTCCAGCCTTCTCCTCCGCTCAAATTGTCTCCCCAAACTCCCCTCCCCCCCACCACAACTCTGCCTCCCCCACTCCACCGCGCCACTGCCCGCTTAACACCCCCTCCCCCTTTTCTCACCCCCCTCCCTCGCCGCTCCAGTCATAAATTAAGCAGCGGTTACACACGGAAAGTGCAGGTGTTGAATTGCTTTCCTCCTCCCCTCATCCTATCTGCCTCTTCCTCCACCTCTCCCTTCCTCCACGTCCTGGAGGTTGCAGGAGGGAAGAATGCGAGACGGGGTGGGGAGACCTGGAATGGAGGGAAGAAAAAAATTAAGGGTTATGAATATGTAAGCGCGCCCGTATGACTAAGTTGGTGGGAGTAGGGGTAATGGCTGTGAGTGGCGAAGGAGGGTGTTGCGAGGAATGGGACGGGGAAGGGATCTCCATTGTTTTCCGGCCGTGTCGAGGTGTCGGGAACAAGGCCGAGGTGGAGGGCAAGTGCCTTCCGAGCGTCATCGGGGTGTGAGGTCGCTGAGTTGAAGGCTTGGTACTCCACTTGGCGGTAATAAAACAGTTCCCGCTCCCAATGCGATGCCCCGTGGCCATAAGGCTTTCGCTTTGCCTTCCAGCGGGGATGAAAGGGAGGAGGAGCGAGGAAAAGGGGAGACCCTGCTTTTCTCATCTACTCCCCGTCCTTTCCGGCCTCTTCTCTCGAATTCCTTTGACTCATCTCGTCGCTTTCCTCTTCGTTAATGCCGCGGTCTCTTCCCCCATATCTTTTGCACGGCTTCTCGCTCAACCGGCTGTTTCCTCTATATTGAACTGTGCTCTCGTTCCTTCGGATCTCCTTTGCCGATCCACTCTAGACTTCTGACGTGGGGCCTTTTATGGACCCTGCCGTGACCACGAAGATAGCTCGGTGCTGATGTGTTCCTATAGGTACTCATGCCTTCTTGGAATACGTCATTTTTCTTGTTTTTGGCCGTGGAAATCCAGTGCGAAAGTTTTATCTCTACGAGTCCTATGATTGTATTTGCAGCCTTTATTTTGCTTACAGTTGATGATACGTTTGAGGTTTGGTTATTCGGTCAAAATTTAATTGGCTTCCTGAGGGCTGAGTTGCCTTATGGCGTTGAGGGTGGAGTACGCCTTATGACGTTATAATGCCAGTCCCAAGTAAGTACATTTAATCAAACTATGCTTTTACTGTTGCTAATTTTTTCCATCAAGTACCTATATCAAATATCATCTATGGTTCGCGAGTTTACTTTGTGGAATTTCTGATAATACGAGAGTAAAATCGAGTACACTTAGTTCATCCACACAATTATTTGGTAGAGCCCAACCGGTTTCAACAGTGTCGTGTCATTTTAAAGAGTCGAGTACTTTGTGTATTTGTAAATACTTATGTATTAATCTAATACTTATGATGGAAAGGGGTCGTGGTGGTGGGTAGAGCACTGAGCTACCGACCGGAGGGTCTCGGGTTCAAATCCGGAGCGAGAGTCTTTCTGGACGCCCCTAACTAAAATCCTCGCGATTCGATTTTCTGCGTGTCAGAACTTCGTAGGAAATTTCAGGTGGCCCAGGGAAAGGGAACTGGCCTCCCTACCCTGAATGTGTGAATTTCACACGCCAATGGCTTAATACAGGGTGAGCTCTACCTTCACCTATCAAAGACCAACCTTCAGGGCGAACACAACTTTACCTATATCAAATCCTGATAAGACCTGTGTTTTATCACTTTGGTTTATTTGAAGTACGACGATGAAGTATAGGTCGCGTCTTCTATTCGACGGCCTTTGTGGTGAAGTCCTAGTTCTCCTAAATTAGGAAATTTCACGCTAGATGTGCTAGAATATCATTTTCATTTCACAATTGATCCGTCTTCTAGTCCTCCTATTTGGTTGGAGTGTGGTTTTGAATTAATAATTTCGTATTAGTGATGAATGTTCCGTGGTAACCTTCATGTCGGACATGTTACCGAGGTTGAGGACTCAATGAGCTCTACTAAATCTGCGAGAAACAAGGTAATGTAATGACCATGGGGTTTTAAGTTCTTAATTCCAGAATATGCTAGCTGAACTTGCTCATATCTCATGAGAGGACTTTCAAATTTAGTTGTGTATTATTCTCACTTCATAAATGTTGATTGATATGAATAAATTAAGAGCTACCTCAACACTATGGATTCTATGACTTTTTTCCTAAATATCTGAAGCTTTCGGGAACAGCGTATAGCATATCTGCTTCTAATCGTCCTCGGAATCACTTCGTATTCATTACTTGTTAATGTACCTTTTTATCATATGCGTCATCAGAGTTCCCTTGCTATAAATCTTCATTGGACGAATGCCAATATCTGTCTCTTCAGTTCTATTACGTAAATTAGGATAAACGTTACTTGATCTTTAAGGTACTAAATTATTTTTTCAGTCTAAGGTCTGATTTAGTGATGTTACATTCATCAAACCGAACCGATGGTAAGCCTTTGTTTGACAAATCACAAGGATTAATTTTTAGTTAGAACACGAATAATCAAATATTTTCCACGAAAACCTTTAATCCTCATTGCGGTCGACGGTTCCATCTCCTCACGTAACGGTGCTAAAAGTCACCGGGTGGATTTATTAGCCATTACTTCGAGCTATTAGTACCTAACTGCTTTGCAAAGAGTCCATAAAATATAGCATGCTCAGCGCGGCTTGCAATTGCGGGATAAGGTGCTTAGTACCTCTTGTGCTTATCTGACAGCCAATCCATGGGAGAGTTTATCATTTTTTTCACCGGAAAAAGGCGTGAAGATGTCCAAATCCGTCGTTGATCGTTTTAAGAGTAATGATGTTATTTATAATGCCGATGACTGCATTTTATTAATTAAAAAAACTTGCCCTCTGATTCTCTAATGCCTATACCGCTAAGTATGTGGTACCTTCGACATTGCACTAACCGTCTATCGACTATAGCCATATCCGTACTATCCCTTTTGCTGCATTGGTTGCAGCACACAGTGATACCTAGTGCTAAATACATAAATTTATTCTATTACAAATATAGAGGTTACTCCATTTCATGTCGTAAAGAATAAGAGGTTACTTCTGTCCGAAGAAATAAACCCCTGCGGGCGTTCAATGTTGGAAATAAGTTAGGATACTCGAATGTTAATATATCTTCTAAATCGCTGAATGAGGCAATAGGGTTTTAGCAGACGCGTATGTATTCTTTATTATATCCTTCGTATTTTTGCGCCCGTATAAGAAAGCGTCGGTGCTCAAATCTCATGTACGTATATTCATTTATAGGTTTTTCCACATTTGGAATTAGCGTAACTTTACTTCAGCTCGCAATGTCCCTGGTACACACAGTTTATTGGTAAACGTGGCGTATATCTTCACCTGACTAAGTACTTTCACTTGGCAGGAGAATGCATTTTCGTGTCTCTCTGTTCAAGTGGCATAATGGTAAGGTATTATTTATGTGAGCCACACTTACATAATCCTGTCGAAGGAAGGCGTATGTTGGCAGGATAGCGTTTCACCCAATCGGAATGGCCATTAAGATATTAGGACAATGGATCGTAGCTCTTTATTCATTTTAGTTTTTGAATACATTGATAGAAATGTTGGTAGGTAAACATTTTTTTCAGATAATCGGAAATGAATTAAAAGTGAGGAAAAAATTCTTTCCTGTAGCCCTTTTTGTTTTATTGTTATTTTTACAGCCTGTTCGTGTATGTGGAATGCGCTTCTAAATCTATTTGTGATTGAATACTATAATCATGTGAACATGTACCCAATGCTATGCATCTCGCGACGCGTTGGTGTGGCTAGCTGGTAATTCGTGGTTCTATTACCGGCTGTGAACCATCCCCGTGTGGCAATGTCCCAACCTTGTACCTATCATTAGTATGTATTAATTTATTTAATAGTGTGTGATACTTTGTTCATTCCAATAATTTTATTGTTTTTGTGTCGTCTTATGAACCATATAATTATTGTGGATTCCTCTTACAATAGCATTTTCAAGGTTCTTGGACATCAGTGAAAACTATATTCAGTAATTGGAATTCATTTACTATATTAAATGACAGCTCCCTGACGCTTCTGTGCATCATTTTCTTGTGGAATAGTCTTTTGATTACTAAGACGGTGAGCAAAAAATGGCGCATGTCTCCTACCACGTTCGATCCGAACCAATTTCGAAAAGGCCCGTCCCCATATACGACTATCCACCCTTCTTCCCCTCCCTCCTCCTTTCCTGTGGACGCGAACCGCGAGGGAAAACAAGAGGCGGAATATTGAAGTTCCTCGCATCCGCCCTCGCACTCCCTCCCCGTCTTTCTCTCACATATTCCGGCTCCCCTCCCCCTGCTTCGCACCCTCCCAAGAATTCCCCCCCCCCCCCCCCCCCCCTTCCCTCGCCCCATCTCGCCCCAATATCCCGCCCACCCGCCCGGCAGCCTTCCTCGTCTCCGCCAGAGTCGTATAAAAGCTTCTTCCTCGCCCCGACACGCCCACCTTCCCTCTATTGTTCCAGCAGTCGTTCGATATTCAGCAGGGACAGTTAGTGCTCTCAACCCTGACACCTTTGAGGTTATCTCCTTCCCATTCCCTGCTTCTCTCCCGATATCTCCTCTCCCTATCTCATTTCATTTCGGCCTCCTCTTTCTCCCTTTCTTCTCTCTTGCCTTGATCGCGAAATCGTCCTTTTTTCCCTCTTCTCAGTCCATTCCCACCTCGCCCTCGTTCCGATCTTCCCAGGGTTCAGACTTTAATCCACGGTCCCCGAAACCGGATTCGACCCAAATCATGGGAAGAAGGGCTTCTAACGGTAAGACCCGGGGACAGAAGGACTTACTCGTACCTTATGGGCTCTCGGGTGGATGGTAGGGGGTTATATCGTATGCGGCGATTGAGTCAAACGAAGGAGCTCACACCCTTGTGGCGATTGATCTTGGTTGTTAGTGATATTTGGCGAGGGTAATGTCCTTGGGTGCTGATGTATATATTTAGAGAATTTTAAGGTCGTCTAATCGTATACTGATGGTGTGAAAAACTTTCCTTTTTGTCATAAGATTACTTGAACCCGTGGAATTATATTAATTTTTAATCCGCCATTCTTTTTCATGGCAACTCAGTGAACTAGAATTTCTAGCGGAATCCTCCTTGTAGATACAGTGTTTTTAAATAGCTGCATTGTGGGCTGGCGAACAATTGACTTTCGAATATCAGATCCTCTGAAAACCCTCAAGCCCGTCCATCTTCTCTTTATGTATAAGCATTGTTACTTGTTTAGATATTTTACGAAAAACAAAGCATAGTCAGTTAGCGTGAGAATTCCTCTGCTACTCTGGAGAAAACGGGGTGATTATTAGCTACTCATGTCTAGATCTGTGTGTGCTTCTTTACAGCCGTTCTCAGTGCGTATGAGTGTTACGATATGAGTTCGAAGTTAGTATTCACTCGAGGATTTCCGCAGTGCTTGTATGATGAACTATCGGGTTTCTTTCACGTGAGTTGGTCTTCATTGGCAGCTGTTTCCGTGGCCGTCCTGTCATGGAAACCGTTATCTATGTATGCCATTTAAAATGCTGTGGCGTCAATGAGAAGTACTTTCAAAATAGATCAAATATTCAATAACTAGTCAAGCTTTGAAAATAAATCAGTTTCAGCAATGATAATTTAGTGTTTTGTTTAATAAATATTGTGTACTTGGTGTAATTTAATTGTAAAGTTGAACAAATGACAGGTGACTTAAACTGCAATAGTCTTACGACGTTCTTGTGAGAGAATACAATGGTTCATGCTTTAATTTTGAAATCACTTATCGTATGCCTTTCTATCAATTTATATCGTGATTATTACTACAGAATCAATTGACTATGCATTGCCGTTTTGCTGGTATCTTCTAGTCATAAAAACTCACTTTGATTATCTTCACTGTACGTAAGTTCTCTCATCTTTGATCTAAGTGGCGAGTATCCGGTGGTTATAATCACCTGGACGTCCGAATAATTAATGCTTAAATATCTGCGGCCATGTATTGCGTGTTAAGTAATTTTAACAGCATAATGATGCAAAGGGTCCATGTCGCAGCTATATATCCAAAATTAGATCGGTCAACTGGCTGTCGGCCTCTTGTCGCAATTACCAGGCTTATCAAGTTTTTGATCGTGCTGTGGCTCTTGAGCTCCGTTTAATTTTAATGTCAACCCTCTCACATGCTGCTAATTATAGTAATTTGTTTCATTGTGGAAATCAAGGAAGAATCATTCAGTGCAGCATGTGCAGTGTAGTCCGCATATGTTTGGCTTTCGTTATTAAGGTGAGTTTTATTTGTATGGCGCTAGACATTTTTGTTTGATAGAATTACCATAGGATATTATCCATTGAATTATAGGCTTCCGTAATAAAAAGTCAGCTATCGTAAGTGACATTTGATCGTGCATTACAAGTAATTAATTAACAGTTACCTTCCTTTGAAGCCCACTGTCCTTTACTGGAGTCACCTTTCCTACATGGATTATTGCTGGTAATATCCCTTATTCCCAAGTTTTCCAAAAGGTATTTTCATTCTCATCAATCGCAAGCCATCGTCTGTCTACTTTATTATGAAGGATAAAGTATTTATTTTTTACGTAAGTTGAAATTTGGAATTATGGAATGAAATAAAACAGCATAATTTCTTTGTTAGTTCATGTAATGTGGTACTCGAGTATTAGTAGTAGGTAAGGTTCTTCAATTTATTTTTTTATGTTTAGCCATTACACACTTTTGGCTCGGAAGAGCCACTCTGATACTATATCTTATGATCGTATCTCTATTATTCACACTGCGACATTATTGAGGCCAAATGAAAAATAAGAGCTCTATATTATAGTCCATTCCGTAACAAAAATTGTAATGATTGTAGATTTTTCGAAATTAATGTCGATGCATAATTTATCGTTTACGACAATTCTGTAGTGAAGTGTAACGTTGTACTCGCGATATATTCAACGTGAGTAATTTATTGTTATTATGTTGTCTGTGCAGTTCACCAATTTACATCTACGGCATTCAAGCAGGTGTTAAATGCCCGAGTAAATGATCTGTTGTTGGTCATAGCGGATCGGCTAGTTCATTCGAACTCATTGTAATAAGTTTATTGCCCTGGTTTCTTTACGTTCGAGTAGTCCAAATAGTTGTTCTCCTGGCCGCTGAGGTAAACAACAGCAACATTCGATGCGATTAGATAAAAAGGGGCGAGAGAATGCAGCGTTTAAGGTCATCGGCCCCAGCGCTCCTTGTTCTGCTCTTGTTGTCCCCAACACGTCAGGATCGTCGATTTGCTCCTCCGCACCTCACAAGCGGCTCGGAGGGTCTCTCCCTCCTCCTCCGAGCAGCTCCCCCGCCGAACTCATGCTCTCTCTATCTCCCGTCGCCCTAATATCGCATGTCTTATTTTTCTTTAGCCAATCCCGCCCACTCGTAATTTATACAGGGCTTATCTCCGCCTTCGTCATCGTGATTATGACTGCCCTTTGATCGCGTTGTCTCCGCCTTTTAATTAATTCCTCCTCCTCCTCTCTCTCAACCCTTCGTAGCCTTTCTCTCTCCCTCGAATTCCACCCTCTTCCCCCTTCCTTTCCTTCCTCCGATACTCATTTCTCATCGTCCCTCCTATCTCTTTCCCCTCTTCAAGTGACTTTTCTTTTTTTTACCTCACCCTTCTTCCATTTGGCTATCCTTCATTTCCATCCAAATCAGATCCCCCACTCCTCGTTTCCGACTTTGTTCAAACAACTCGAATCATTATGAATCAATGTTAATTCGTGCGAAAGTCAGTCGTGCGTGTGATTGTGGATGTCCTTGTCAAGTGGCCAAACGTATCACGTAGGACGAGGTATCGCGTCGTTGACCAGTGGCTGTATAATCTCTCCTGTCCCGAACGATTGTTGTACACATGCTTGACAATTTTTTTTAGTAACTATACCCTCTGCTGTTCGAGAAAAGCTTTTGCGATTGTTTTGCTCGCAAATTCTCCGAAAGGCCTCCACTGCATTGATTTCATCCTTCATGCTGTGGAAGAGTTGTGTTGGAAGGGATGACAGCAAGTTCGTAAGCTACTCTTCGCAAAAAGAACCATGTATATCCTGTGGCTATATATCTGTGCAAACATTTTTTGTGTTAAGAGTTATCTCTACTTTTGCGTCCTAACCAATTAACAAAATCTACAATAATTATGTAAGGTGCTCAATTTATCCTGAGCACTTATTTCCTTTTGATTATTGATACGTTTCAGTGGATAAATATCTCCCAAATGGGCATGAGCCTATCACTAGTAGTCTGTATTTAATTGCTGGTGTACTCAAAATTATTTTAGTGCTTGAATTAACTTTGTCTGTGGCATTTAATCTAACATATTTCACCAAATAAGAAGCAGAAAAATACATTTTTCCGTTCGTAGGTCTTTGATATCTGCCCTCTTTTTAGCTTAGCAATATTGCATTTGGTGGGTCATTTCATACATTACTTTAAGTATCATGTCCTTGCTATAAATAATGTTTAATTAGTTTATGAAACCAGTTATATTCCACTTAAATCTAAGCTGCAGTGTGAATAACGTTAGCTGAATCATAGCACATGATTATTTGTACAGTAAAGTTCAAGGTTGCCTCGGGCAATATTTGGTAAAGAGGCGGGGCATATAGCAAAATGCGGTGATATGACATTAATATAGCTGAGATATAATATTTGCACTCTTATATCTGACATTGGTTCATCCCTCATATTTTCCGTTACTTTATTTTATTGAGAATTTCTTGTTTGTCCTTTTCATTTTTTTTTGTGACCGCTAATCATATTCATTTTCATTTGGCCATTCGCTCACGTTTGATATTCATTTACCTCCACTGTGGATTTAGCTCATACCCACTAGAGAAGCCTTCGCCATAACGAATTTCCGGGTAACAATTCAGAGGCAAACAAGCGCTCCCCTACCGTCGAATGTAAATGAGTAGTGGTCACCTTTGAAAATCGGTAACAAAAACTCGTGGCGTGGTCCATTGATGTTTTTAGTGGTCGTCTCCGAATGGCGCTTGGGTTCATTAGAGCGAGCGTAAGAGACGATCAGTGGTTAATTTGGTGCTAGCATTGTTTTCTTGGTGGTGGTTTTTTGTATTGCGGTCGTCTTAAACGGATCTTATTTACAATTGCTGTTTTCATTCCTTGGTATTCTCTTTCGGCCGTAAAATTTTGCGATGAGTTTAAATAGGAGTGTTCCGAGAACACTTGGTAAATCAGGTCTTCTGGGAACGAAACCGAATTTCTTCCGAAACCTCGTTTTTGTCTGATACCTTATTGTCATTTACTTATCCTCGTTCCATTCCAATAAATAGTTGAAATTTTTGGTCGACCTTAGGGCGGCAATATTCTTAATATTTTCCCTAAAGGTCTTTTCCCACGTCCCATTTTTCGTACCAAAAATCATCGTTTTTTTCTTCGCGATATTACCTCACTACATTTTCTGATGCGACCAGTCGCTGTCGGTTTCCGGTAATCCATCCTTGCAGTAGATTTATTAAAAAATTATAATGTATAGAGCCTTATCATCATCTTAAGACTACCGGTGTCTATGGAATAATTTTTGACGGAATATAGGCTGAAGAGATTAAATTGCGGCTCGTGATGCGTTTCAAAGTGCGTCCACGGCTGCCGTACTCTCCGTGACTGCGTGTTTAAGCCGAGTATCATTATCACCGCATCCTGAGGCTGGTCACTCGTTGGATACCCAGCCACTAGCGCCGCACAGTGTGGCGATATAAATGCGACGTCCCTTCATGGTCGCAACAGCCGTCGTAATGTATTGGTTTGCTCTGAAAGAGCGATTTCTGAGAGTATGCGACATCGTGTGATACGAGATTTCATGCGATATTGTCGATTTAGAGTCAATATGTCGACCCTATGGCGTTGCGAATATTTCTTAAGTTAGTAATAATTCTTAGTAGCGGCCGGCGTTCGCGGTGAAGCGTGAAATCCTAATCTTCTAATCCAATGATCGCATGATTTAAATCTCGCCCGAGTCGGTTTTTCGGCAACTCGGGGCGTGAATGTGTTACATTTCTTGATTTCAAGCCTTGTACGAAGGTTAAAGACCTTAGAAATTATCCATATCGCTACAAGGGGAATGTAGGTCGAACTAAGAGCTTCGACGCACTATCGGAAGTGTTGGGAGGGGGGTCCTTCCATTACGTTGAGAGAAAGACGCATTATAACTTAATTTTATGTTCCTGTGATAGTGATGATACAAATAATACTTAGTGAACTAGTGGTAGTTATGAGAATTATTTAATCTTTTTGTAACGCGTGTGTGTTACACATCTCACGCATAAAAGAGGGTTTTATCGTAAGTGTTACTTAATGTACGACCATACAATGGGAGCTCTTGCCGAATGTTACGGGGTGAAAATAAGAGGTGTGAAAAATGTGGGAACTGGGAGAAACGCAATATATTGACTTTTTACAGTTCTTTAAATAAATAACCATCCATGTTAATCGGTTGTGGTAGGTTTAGATGGTATAAAGTACTGTTTCCCATGCACCGCATCTTCAGATGAAGCCCCGTTTTAGTACCGCGTACATCCTACCTCTTATTCATTTGTGTTTTCAAGTCTGTACCTGCCCTCATAGGTTATTCCGACCGGGAGGACAGGTATAAGGACGGTTATGGAAAGGAAGGGATGAAGGATGGAGAGAAATCCGGCGTCGGCATTAACCCGCTCTTTACGTAAGACGCCAAGGGACCGCGGTTTAACGTCCCATCCAACGGACAGAGTACTGAATGCTCTCCACAAAGCACTCAAGTGGCAGTGGCGAAGCTGAAGGGTAGTCTGGGAGCCTGAGAATACCCAAAATGATTACGGTAAAACACATACTATTTTTTCAGCTCTGTCATGCATTTATGTTGCCGAGAAAGCATAGGAAAAATAAATATAGCCTATATTTCTGCACATTGCGTTGCGTTGAAGGGGTTTGGATGTTTTGGAGGCTTGGGAGTCTGGCTGCTGGTAGACTCCAAATGGCCGGATGGCGCATGCGCATACGCTTATTCGCCGCCGGACGCTTGCACCTGAAACTGCGTGATTCTTGCGCGCTGAGAGCCTAGACACTCGCGCCTACTAGTAGTTCTCGCGCCCTTCCGAGTCTCAGCCAATGATCAAGAGATGGCAAGACGGAGGGAAATTAAGAGAGACTGATTCTGTATGAAACAGTTTCGCTGCATGTGAATTTTTTCTTCGTTTAGTGGTTGGAAAATAACAAGTCAACCTACGGCTAAAGGACTGAACAACAACAACCAGGGTGGACTAGACACGTTTAACTAATTCAGAAGGCTCGCTTTTGAAATAATTGACACCTTCGTTGTCCACATGGAATCTCATTTTGAAGACTTCAATAACTTCTATTTTGCAGAATTACTAGATGAAGATCCTGCATAAAATACATCATTTCCCTCAGCGAAATTGAGTAGCCTAATAAAATGCACTCATTATTTAACAGTGAACTGCTAAAAAATGAACTTATTAATGTCTCTTTCAACGAGAGTAAACACTTGCCTGCACATTTGTCACTTAAATATTTTTTGGACAATGGCCTGGATATAGTAGGTATATCAAGAAACTGTGGGAATCATAAGACTGATTCAGACATTTCCTGTATCAACTGTATTGTCCGAAAGAAGTATGAGTACGTTGAGGACAGAGCACATTTTTAAGAAACTCCATGACGGACTCCAGCCTATAAGAAATTTAAGCACCCTGGCGGTTGAAAAGGCTTTACTGAACAACCACTCGAAGAACGAAAGTTTCAAGGAACGCGTCATCGACACCTTTGCCCAAATGAAAACCCGCCAAATCTAACGGATCAAATCAACGGAAAACATTAAGGCAAATTACTTAGCCCCTCAAGTGCTGACCTGTGTGCATGGTTGGGTGCCGGAAAATTTATTTCGAATTAGCAGTGGGGCAAGAGGTAAAGAAGTGAAGAAGCATCAAGCGTTCTTTTCGTATGCAATGCATGTTTAAAAAAAACTAGATTTTAAAAACCCACCGGAACAGAGGGTTATAACTCATTTAAATAGCACGGTACATAACGTGTTAAGTCGACTGATTTTTGTCAACTGGAATATTTATCTCTGAAGCAGCAAATTAAGGGGACGATGAGCTAGAATACCCACTTCGAATACCTTAGCTTCGCCACTGTCAAGTGGTGCCTGGTTTACCAATGAAAAATATCGTCTACCGCTGGGATTCGAACCCGGACCCTTTGGGTGAGAGGCAAGGACTCTGACCCTTAAATGAAGCCGCCCCTTTCTACCTCATGTCATGAAATCCCGATGAGTATATAGAATAAAACAAAAGAGTGAGATTCGTTCAAATCTGCGTATTGCCCACCTGGGCGCCACGCAACCCCATCCGCCCCCGCATTGTCTCGGGGGTGGGGGAGTGTGGCCTGGCTCCGTTGGAGAGTGGGGGGGTGGAGGGGGGCGCCCTGGGGGGGGGGGCGCCCTGAATCCACCGCCCTCCGCCGAAGTGATTAAGGGATTTGTCCCGCGGGCAGGTGTGTTTGCGCGCCATCATCCGACGCCCTTCATAATTCCATCCCCCGCTGGATGTCCCGCGGAAAGCTCACTTTTATTCCACCCCCTCATCGTTCCGGTGTTAAGTGTTTGCGGAAGCCTCGACGTGGAAACGTTCAGACGATAATGGACTTCTCATCAAGAAACATTTTAGTCACCGCTATCGTTACCTATCTTCTTGTTTCCCGTTCTTGCTGTTTTTGTACAACCTAGCGGCTATTTTGATGACATTAATTGCTCAGAAATATGATTTCTGCTTTGCACAGTTGTATAAAAATTGTTATTGCATGCATTTTGAGGAGGACGTCTTTCTCTTCTATGAATATCAGGCACGCTAGATGTTATTAACGTAATAGTGAGATTAATGGAACTATGCAACCATGGTGGTGACTCTTTCCTGGCAAATACTGCCATGCACTAAGGCAAATATTCCACAGAGAAAAAAAATCATTCGCCTTGATCGGGACTCGAACCCGGACCCCCTGATTTCCGACCAGGTGGTCTACCAGTTGAGCTACCAAGCCGTCTATTTCTCTGTGGAAATATTTCGAGGGTTTCTCTGTGGGTTCGAGTCCCGGTCTAGGCGAATGATTTTTTCCTCTGTGGAATATTTGCTATAGTGCAATTTCAGCGGGTAACGCCGCTAAAGTTTTCGCGGCTAGTACGTGATATTTGGGTTACTTCCATGCAATTATTTCTCGGAATAAAAATATTTTTTGAGTCGATTACAGAGAGTACGACACAGTCATGAAATCCAATCAGTATTTATAGTAGATCCTTGAAGTGAAATCAACCTACGGTTCTAGATTTGTATTTTTAAAGTGAGAAATAGGATGACATCCAAAGTATTCTGTATTAGTTCAATGCGTAAATTGAAGAAAAAATCGCCTTAGGATTTTTTGACAGCAAGAGAATAAGAAATAATTCTTAACTAGTCAAGGGCTATCCTTGTAAAAATATCATAGAGGGGAATTTTTTATTCACTCCGTGAATGGATATTACTCTGTAGTGATGACTGTTTAGTCTGTTTCGAAAACATTTTAGGTTAAACGTAAATAAACTGCATCATCTATCTTTAAGCCTCTCAACTTATCTACATTTAAATTATCTATCTATCTAAAGAAATTCAGGATTCTCATATAATTTGCCTTCTATTTAACTCGAAACTACCCTTTGCGATTCCGTAATTATTTTATATAGTAAGTAAATAATTTTTATTATAGCTTTCGGAAATCGATTTTGAAGGGATAAGGTCGTTAACTTTTATTTTGTGTGGCCAAAGTATTCGAAGTTCTGTCATCGTCATTCCTTTGCAGATTCGGTATTACTCGCCGCCTGTCGTAAAAATGTCGGCATACTCTCGTGGAACTTCTCTCGAAACTTCTCGGGCTTTGTTATTCCTCCTCCTCCATCCTCACCTTTTAAGGGCAAGCCCCCTCTCCGCTGATTAATATGACTCCCTTATATCACCCTCCGCGCACCGACCGATAACATCTAGAAACTTCACGGGCCGTTGATCGCGGGCCTGGCCGATTGCCCCACACCGCCCCGGCCCCGCGGGCCACAGCGGCTCGCACAAATGACAGGTGACAAGCGGTGAGCCCAGTTTGCGAAGCCGTGGACGAAATTTGGCGGGGAGATGGAGTGAGGGACCCGGGTAGGAAATCCGCATCTTAAAACACACCCGAGCGATCATCTTCTCCCACCCCAAAGCCCCCTCTCCCTTTCTCCGCACTCCCCCTTAAAGAGGCTCTCTTTGTTTTTAGCCCTTCCCACTCCTTGCTCGTGGGATGAGTGCCCACTTCCGACCCCGGCCGGTCTAATTAGGGGCCTCTGCGGCGCATAACTTAGCTCTTATTAATCCTAGCCTTCCCTCTCCTTAATTGGCGAATGTTGCCCCTTATTCCCCTTCCTCACGAGCGAATTTTTCTCTCCTCGTTTTTTCATAATAATATACACGTTGCGCCCGAGTCAGGTATCCATGAAGCCTTTTCGAGGTGATAAACTTGTTCCTTATGGACACCGTAGTTGTTTAAGTGGGGGATTAAAAAAATTGTGTGTTAGAAGTGCGTTTTTTAAATCGTGATGCCGACGGTGTGAGACTTACGATTGTCTGGTGAGATAGGTTTTCCGCGATACGGCCGCTAATGAAAGGTTTCAAGCAACGGATTTTATTTTGAGTTGGGTAATTTTTTACTATGTTTACATCTCGTTGTTTGTTGTAATGATTTATTTGTCTGTGATCCCTTCTCAACCGCAATGCAATACCGCGTGTATCCTGTACCTTTCTTTTTTTTCCTACTTTGAAAGTGTTTTTGGTTTATTGCATTTTTCAAGCTTGTGAATATAATGATTTATCCGTAGCTTGTTCCGAAAGTTTTCTCATTTAGTCATGGTTGGAGGACACTGAAATTGCGTCTACAAGCTGCAATTTATTTTATTAGTCGTATTAAATCGTGGTTCAAAATCTAGATTTAAATTCAGGGGATATTACGGCTATGAGAAATACCTCGCTAATGGGGTGTAGGTAAAGGTGGTTAAGAATTTTGAGTCTTACAATAAAAATTTTTATCATTATTTGAGGTTTTTAGTTATCCGGTCTTTGAGTGTCTCATTAACTAACTTTGAGTTGCAGAAAGTGTTCAACCATATGGATTAAAAGGATACCTAAAGGAAATATTATAATGGGGTCTTTTCCCATAATTTTTATTGCCGAATCTGATAGAGTTTGTATAAAAAAGACCCGTATGTTACCGTTCTTCGATCTGTCAATTAATACTCCAGTTATAAGCGGTGAATAACTTGATTTTTTTCACCCTTTCGGAAAATTGGGCGAGCACAGGACTTGTACGTCATCCACTTCGTCCAATCACAACTGAGACTGCGAAGCTCCTTCGCTCAATCACAATGGGGAACACAGCTGACTCTGCCAATGGGAGTGGATGACGTAGATATCCTTTACGCAGCTCGTTCGGTGGGCGTCACCTTTTCCTTATTTTAATTTTTGATTTATGAGTGGATGGCTCTGGTTAGAAGATTTGTTTTTTCACTAAAATTCATTTTTGGTATCCATCAAACAATTTCGTGTAGTAAATAGTGATTTCAGTTCCGAGTAAACGCCCCCATTTTAATATTTTTAGAGCAAAATTTTCTCAGTGTTCGTAATAATAACCGTTCGGGGGGTTTGAAGTTTTGGTGCATATTCTGTGGTTTCCAGTGTTCGCCGGCATGAAACCTTGAATTTTGAGGCCGAATAAATTTTTCTTTATGCTCTTTTTTTAGTGGCGGAAAACTCACGACGATTGCCATTACGTGAACTGTAGCTGTGAAATACCCACAAAAGGTTCTGATAGCATCGAAATATTTTATCAGGTCATGAAAAACTGTGCCTTCATATCATATTTTTTTCATTTTTATTTCCATTTATTGCTTAAATGTTCTTACATGCGTGAAGGTCTTATTATAACACCGTATATTGTACTTATGTATGTATTTTATTTAAAGCCCAATATTTTGCTTAAATTTACTCTGAAATATTTGCGATTTACTATGCAATATAAGGAATACAAGAATTATCGAGCATATTTGCCTATGATGGGAAAATATTCTTTGGAAGAAGGCAGTAAGAGAACCGGGTTTCCTGGAGGTGTATCTCACGCAATCTTGAAGTATCCTCCATAAAAATCGCTTGCTTCATGAAAATATTCGTATTTCCTCGCTCCTGCGATGGTTTGTTTCTTACTTGTTTCTCTCCTTTTGTGCTTCCTTTCCTCTTTTTTCCCCTCCGGAATCTAATGAAGGGAACCAGTCCCTTGGAGCAGAGGTTTCTCGCGCCGTTATTTCACAAGGGCGGAATGGGGCATGCCGAGGGTGTATTGGCTCGGGTCAAAATCTCCTTGTGCATTGTTTTGATGGGATAGACGTGGATGCATAGTATAATGCGGGGCCACGTGACGCAACCGCCGTGTAACGGGGTCATCCGCCTCGGAGTTCACGTCACATCCCCTCCCTCCCTCCCTCCCCAGTCTCTCCTGCCCAACTTCCGTGAAAGGGAATTTACTTCTCGCATCGGTTCCTAAGCAGGCGTCGTGATCTTTCTTCCATCTCCCCCTCCCCGCAATCCCACCGTATCGGTCCGCATTGATGAATACTCCCCCGCCGTAGTCGTCAGTGCGATTATTCCTTTGGGACGTATTCTCTTGGTTAATGTGAAAGTGTGGGAGAATTGATGTGTCGAGCATGGCGGGAATAATAGGTTCTACCCCTCCTCACCTCATCCTTTTACCCGTGCGAGGATGTCTTCGTGCAAGGATGTCTTGTGGAGTCCGAACTTTCTTAGCGTTAAGACGCACGAATCGCTCTGATTGTCTAATCCGTCCCCTTCTCCAGCTTCTACCCACCACTTCACTTCTCCACTTTCGTTCTTGGTATTCCCTGCTTGCCCGCGATTTGTGACCCCACGATGAATATTATCAGTCCACGTTTTCTGGTGAGTCATATCTACGCCTTGGAAACGTGAATTGTGGTTCAGTGTTATTGGTTGCGATCGGGAATCGGACGAAATGATATTCATTGACAGCCAGTTTCAATTATTCCCTCGTATTTCCTTCGCCAAGCGCGCGGACAGGGGGTGGGAGGGGTGACTTTATCCGTCGGAATATGACTCGGCCGTTCTTCCGGGTTCGGGGTTATATTTTGTTATTTTTTATTGCGATTAATCCATCGCTTTGTCCCATCCACTGCTTGAGGTGGCTGGAGATATTTTTCTCTGTGTACAGAATTGGGTGAAACTTTGTACCTGTGTTCTTATGATTGATCGCTATGGAAAGGTGGAAAAATGCATTTTACCTATTTTAGTTTTTGGCAATTCAACGCTATTTTAATACATAGCCATGTGGCCATTGAGATGCATTTCCTTTCATTCGTAATTCGTTTGCACATGTGCAGATGTTCTCCTAAATGAAATATAATACTACCTATAACAAAAATAATGTATTATACCGATTCGAAAAATCATATTTAAATATAATTTTAAACTGATTTTTGTATCATCATCATTGGTCAACAATTCTAAGATTGGTTTGACGCAGCTTTCCATTCAATTCTTCTATCGGCCAACCTTTTCATTATCACGTAATTCTTCTCTTTTACGTCCCTCACAACCTGTTCCATGTATCTCATACGAGGCCTGCCTTTTCCAATCTTCCCGTTCACTTTTCCCTCGACGATGGTCTTCATCAGGCCATCATGTCTCAAGATATGGCCGATTAAGTTGTCCCTTCTTTTTAGAGTTCTTTTCTCCTACCCTTCTTAGGAATTCCTCGTTACGTACTCGCTCTATCCATTTAATCTTCATCATTCTTCTGTAGCACCGTATTTCGAATGCTTCTACCCTTTTCTTCTCCGTTGCTGTCATCGTCCATGCCTCACTATCGTAAAGAAACATGCTCCTGATGTATGTTCTATGATTTTTGTAAACGTGCCGAAAACTATCAATAGCAATTGAAACCTCGTAGCGTAGTATCTCCAATGCGAGTGACATTTCGTGAGCGAATGATGCTGGCATAAATCAGAATGATATTCATAATAATAAAGAATATGTTAGTATACACATTTCCAATATCATTGGCCATAATGCGATCTTCGTGGATATGGGTAACCTTTTTGGTAAATACCTCTGGAAATAGTTTACCAATACCTGTCATTGCGTACGTCTTTCAAACATTGAACTAGTTGATTGCTAGGATATTAAAGCTATGAAAGTATCAAAGGTAACAAATTCTCAGCCTCCATAGCAATAATGCCTAACGAGTCGAACTCTTTTAGATGCCAACATCACCTTTTCTGAGAAACACTTACATTTGCGTTGCTCTTTTGCTATTCTCCTTACAATACTACCGAAATGCGCTAACACAATGTTGCCAAGAATAAAAGCACTAGTGTATTACACATAGCTGAATTATTACAACTTTTTATGTAAAAACCCAAATCTCTATTACAGTGGAAACATTTTTTCCACTTTGCAATCATAGAATACCTCAAAGGAAATGTATTATACGAGTAAGTCTACATGACATACCTATTTCATAGGAGATACTGCAATCACGATACTCTTTGTTTTGCTTTGTTATAACATACATTAATTAAGGCAAAGATATGAAAAGCAAATATTGAATTTAATATATTGTCCATTAATGCATGTATAGTGAATTGCACCCATAAAGTTATATAAGCACTAAAATGAAACGTGGTCTTACTATTTTCTCGACATATTTGAAAAATTATTGCAACGCAAACTCATTCACCCATGGTCACTAACGAGCCACCTTAAAATGCTACAGAAGCCATCGCAGCTTGTTTACTAAATAAATGAATGAATTCAAAGTTCAGGGATAAAACTACTTTACGTGGCTACCTCATAAATTGGGGAGAGTATGACTTGGAGAAAAGCAAAGGAGCGAATCTGCCTTATCATTATGCTCTTAAGATATATAGGGAGAAATTCTCGTTAATATGCCGCGCTAAGAGATGATTATTTTGGATTGACACGCAGTATGACGTGTTTATGACAAAAGAGTGTTATTTACTATGCATATATTTGTTTGTGCTGTCGCTTATCTTTTCGTGAGTGTGACAAAATCAAGTTAAAGTGTTATTATTTGGAGCCGAAAGGGAATTGCAGTGCCAAGAAGAGTTGGGATTACTCTAACTGGCAGAAAAGCAGCGTTTGAATAAAATTGGAATGGATTAGGGGGGCTTGAGCAAAAACGTTGTGCCTTTTTCGTTGCGTCTAGAGATTAGTTGACACTGTAATGTCGCATGGCATTATGCGATTCATAAACCAAGCGTTATGTATTTAAGAAGATGAGATTTGAATCGATAGACTGAGTGATAGACTGAGTAAAAAACGTGAGAACTGTGGTAATGGAACAAATCATTTTTAGGAGAATCAGTGGGAAGTTAGGAACCTGCCTGACTGAGGCATTGCGAGAATTGAGATGCTGAATGGAGTGATAAAGGGTAGAATTTTGCGTGAGCACAGAAAGGTGAGCGATTAATAGGAGTTGTGGGTGACAATGTGATGTGCGGGAGACATGAAGAGCTTAAACAATGTAAAATAGTATTGTAGAAGTCATCCAAAAACCTAAGGGTTAGAATTCTATGGTGGTTATTGTTACATTACGTGTCTTTAGAAAGACCCATACGTATGTGGCAACACCTTGTCGTTTGGTCTGAAAGGCCGTGCTTGAGTTGCAATTCCATTGCTGGTTGTGTAAGGGGTCGTCCATGTATTACGTATCGCAAAAGTGGGAGGAGTGGATTCAGACAACTGTTACGATGCACTTCCGATAAGTAGTCCCTTCCGTCACGTTGGGAGTAAGACACATCATTATTTATGTCTTTGTTCATATAATAATAATTTTGGAAATAATGATTAGTGAATAAATAATATTAAGTAATAAATGTTTTTTTTCTTGTAGATATCTGTTTTTATCATTCACGAAGAAAAGAGAGTTCACTAGCAGCGTTTTTGTAGTTAAGAAGGGTTAGGGGGAACAGGGAAGGTCTAAAAAATGAACAATCTACGTTACGAACATATGAATTCCCCCTATAAATTAATTAAGATGAAAATCCTAGCCATTTATCCTACAAAGATTTTGTAAGCTAAATTAGATACAAAGAAAAGTAGCTCTTCTGCAAATAAACAATATGCATAGTGTATATCAGCTTCTTTGAAACGTTTGGTAGTGCCTCTAAGTCGATCGAAGGTTATTGTGTGTGTCATACTTGCGTTAAATTAATAGATTAATTAATAGTAACTAATTGCATTCAAATTTCTGTATTGAAATCTGTCATATCAGACATATTTCTGCCCCCAGTCTACTTCGTCAGACTGGACCAACGAAAAGAAAAATGGACAGTTGAACTGCTGAATTCCATAATTTGTTCACCCCTCGCATCATTAGGTATCGACCAATGAACGAACTTTGTTAAACACTATGCACGATCTCCCCTTCTATCTGTTTATAATGCTTGACGCATGTATTCTTCGTCCATATCTTCTCCACATGGCCTATATTGTCTTGCCAGTTAATACGTAGACACAATGGGGTCGTTTACCATGTTTTTTTTATTGCTGAATATGATAGTGTTTGTAAAATAAAAGGACCCGCATTTTTCCGTTTTCTGATCCGACAATTATTTCCCGAATTATAAGCGGCGAAAAACTGATGTCTTTAACCCTTTCGCAAAAGTGGGTGTGGTGCAACCTCTGACGTATATCGACTTCGTCCAATCACAACTGAGCCCGCGAAGCTACTTCGCCTTATCGCAAAGGGGTGGACACAGCTGTCTCGGCCAATGGGAGCGATTTCAACTGCATCTGTGCGAGCAGACCTTCCGAGAACCCCCCTCCACTCCCTTCCCCCTCCCCTGAAAGCAGTCAAGGACGGGAGGAAAATGACGTCAATGTTATCACAGCTGCATTTTCGGTGGGCGTCACCTTTTGCTTATTTTAATTTTTGATTTATGAGTGAATGGTTGTGGTTAGAAGAATAATTTTTTCACTAAAATTCGTTTTTCGTTTCCATCTAACGATTTAGTGTACAAAATTGCGATTTCGGTTCCGAGTAAACGCCCCCATTTGCATTGAAATATCAGATTTCCCTGTCCATTTCCTTTGCTGCAGCTTGAAAATAAATATTTGAATAAAAGACAGAAAAATGCCTTGTGCTCTTCGGTTAATTTTTGCAGAATTGTGTCTCAATGAAATAGCGATGCATCAATGTAATTTATGAATCTAGATTATGGAAGGCAAAATATGTAATTGGATGTATGGTTGAATTCTTTTTTTTCCTTTCGAAGATAAGCATATTAGGGCTACGTCCTGGCTTCATCAATATCTTACATTGTACTGTTGTTTATTGATGGGCTTTTTATATCCTGTTAGACCTTATCCTTCGGAGCCTATCCTGAGGAAGTTGGAAGGAAACTTTTTAAATTTTTTTCCAACTTGAGTCGTAGCGCCTAATGAAGGGTATCTTGTTGAGTCATTATTCGCTTTCATAGTCAATGAGCAACTGCATTTATGTCTCAATAACGTGTTTCATTATGAAAATTTAATTTGTGGTTTTGACCGATTTATCGTTCAACTTTTGCCTTCTACTCTTTTTGTTGCGCCATGCTGATTTTGTTCAGAGTTGGCTTGGCGAGCGAGCTCTTCTATTTTTCTTGGTTTCTACTTCTCACGTAGGGTTCAGTAATGCCTTCGCTCCAAATAACCATTCCCTCTGCTGTGTAGCCCGCATTGAACTAAAGAAACGAGTTCATAGACTAAATCCCGAGGCAAGCATGGAGGGATCATGGAAAACCAGGTACGCTTGAGTTTTATAGATGGATTTATGCTTGTTACCTTTTCGCTGGGAAAGGAGGGAAGGATCGGGAGTTAAACCAGCGGAAGCGTCATTCGCTTCGCCAGATGCAGAGAGCACAAACCTTCAAATGCGGTATATCTCCGTGTGAGACCCGTGAAAAGAACAAGCGTGAAAAAAACATAAATATTTAAGTAGGAGTCATTAAGACGGCTTTTATCATAATGTTATATCTCTCTTCTCTGCGCCATAAATTCATAGATATTTAAATATGCCCGAAATTCCCGTGTTGTATTTTCTTGTTTCTCGCATGTCTTAAATTTTGTCATTCAATGTGCTATGCAATTCAGTTCATTCTGAATCAAGATGACTGTGATTGATGGGCAAATGCCACATTCATTTGAAACCGCAGTCAGTCCCTAATGTCTCGCCACGTCAAAATCAATGCATTATATTTTAGCCTCAAAAGTTTATCCGCAGTTTGGTATTAGTCTGCCTCTTCAGATTTACCTCAGTAAGCAAAATTGTGATTTGTATGGAAATCACACATGTAATTAGTTTTTATTTATTTATCATTTGTTACTTTCCAGTTAGTATTTTATTGTCGAGTCTACCTGGTATTTATTGTTTTTTTTTTAAACCTAAGATTTTATAGTTAAGGTTCCTAAAACCACTAAGTGTGATAATCCACAAATGTCTTTAATACGATCCATGAAAACCTTTTTTTGAGTACCTACTCTTGATTTTAGAATACTTGAGTACACTTACTGTGGTTACCGTAATAAATGCATTTTTCTTACAATAAATAGAAGCTTTCAATTTTGGAATTCACTTCTCAGTTATCATTTAGAATGATATCTTCCATTTCCTCTCCATAAAAGTGTAAAAGGTGAGCAAGACATACCACTGGACTATTTAAAATTAATATCTAATGTAAAAATGTATCCAACGATTGTTTTAGGGCTGTATAAAATTATTTTTTCCATTTAATATTCTATTGGAAGTATTTTATCCCTTAAATCCTTGGTGAATGCCTTGTAGAAACTTCAAGCGTGAAATAGATAATTTTCCAAATACGTGGCGCAAGTCCTTTGGCGGGAAATTCCTTTTTTCGCTCTAAAATGAAGGTAACAAGCATTGAATGCATTTCGGTAAATGAAGGCTAAATGCTTCTAATGAATTTCGCCTCACAACTAGGTCGAATTTTCCATTGAGTTGTGGGCGTTGCGTAATATCCGACAAAGGGGTCTCGAAGTTAGCAGTCTCCGTCCATTTCACAGCATTGACGGAATTGTGTAATACGTTAGATGTCTCTCATTGAGGCCACACTTAGGCGAACTGGGTGAAGCGAATGTGTAATTATTATGCTCTTAGCTGAGTACTGCGACAGAAAAAGGATAACAAAAAGAGGTTCCGCCCGGGGAAACCGCAGGAGTGTGTTTCGCAGAAATGGAATTTAACTTTGGAAATGGGGAAAATTGTGAAAGGGAATATTAAATTGATCAGAACCAATGTCTTCGGAAAACTTCGTTCGATTCCGAGTCATTTTTCTCGGCTTTGAAAGGACGCCGTACCCACCCTCTTCTCTGCACCCGCGCTTGTATTCGCCATTTCATTTCGTCGCCGCATAAAGCCGCCCCATTACGAAAACATTGATGGAATTCCTACCGCCTCCATTTTACCGCCCTCCGCATCAATTTAGTTTCGACAACTTCAGCATTCATTTCTCTCATTTCAGGGACCGATATCTCTCCGGGAAGGGTGCGAACTTCTTATTTCATTTCCCAATCCTCCATTTTTCCTTCCCTTTCGAATTCGTGTCATCAAAAAGTAATAATTCCCACTTCTCCGCCTCTCACCTTTCCCCTCGCCCTCACCCCCGCACGCACACATTCCCTCTCCCTTTCCCGAGCTAAACAAAACACGTCCCCCTCGCCGGAAACCCGGAGACACAAATGTTTCACCGCCTTAGGAATCGAAGCCAGTCGGCTGGGACGATCCACACCTCCCATCTTTGTTCTGGGGGTATGAAGCGTTGACGGGTAATAGAAATGAAATGGTACGAAGGGATGGCCGAAGTCGGGGAGGCGCGCGGAATACCAATACTTCTTCTCTCATGCCCTCCTTTCTTCATCGCCTCTCTCGTCGCAGCAATAATTTATTCAGATTGATTATTTACTCTGGCGCGTTGGCTTCGGTCTCTTGTTTTCTTCCCGCTGCGGCCGACCGGAAAAGGCCAAAAGGCTCTGGGTTTCTTGTGTGACCTTTCCGTTTCCGGTATCTCGCTACGCCCTCACGCCCCCTTCCGCCCCCCTCCCAACCCTGCCCACCGCTTCTTTCCCATTCTTATGACTTCTCACGCACTTAAGCACGTCCCCATCTTTCACAATTACGGTGACAAAATTGTGCCGCATCCTCTTGTTTCATTTTATCTCCTCAAGGCAGCGGCGCCTCATTCTACAAAACCGTAATTCCGCGCTTGATCTTGCTTGTCACCCCACCCGTCATGTTCCATTACGGCAAAATTAAGACAGGTTCTGGTGAGTGCTCTCAAGGTAGCTTAACGATGTTATTTCACGACGGAAGGAATTGAATGACGAGTGTTTTAGTTTCGAATTTCTTATCGCGTTTGTCGTCCTTAAGTGAGAATGAATTGTTAGGTGTGCTGTTTCCCTTCTCCAGCACATTAAGTGGGATTTGATGACGTGTTTTCGCAACGTGAGTACCGTTCCAGAAAGATATAATTTCGTCGGACGTTCTTGTAATAGGTCAGAGTTAATCTTATTGTGTTTAACCTTTTATCAGATGCTGTTTTACGCTGTATTTTAACCAGAGTCTTTTATTTATATTAGTTTCTGCATTTTCACATTGCATGCTACGCCATGTAATTTATGTGGCTGCAAGTTTGTAAATTATCCCTCATTTTTGCAGGTTGATGTAATATATAGCTTGGTAAAATTAGGCAATGTTATAATTTTTTCAGCGCACATATCCGTAATCGAATTCACGTACAAATCTGATTTTATAATTCTCCATCATAGATAAGGTATTTTTTCAAATTCCTGTATAAGGTATTCCTCGAACAAAGTGGAAATAAAATTTCATGCATTGTATCATGTGCAGGGGTTGCAACTTATAATTGTTTTATGCTGGAAGATTAATTTCACACGTATATTATCTGTGAATTTTCACCATTCAATTGTTGGTAGACCACATGAAAGAAGTGGAAACGGCAATTTTTTCTTGCTATCGGTTGTTAGTGCATTTATTCTTCCATACTATGAGAATGCCTTCCTATTGCTTCGAAATACGCCGTTGTAAATACCAGAAATTCTCAACAATTGATCGATTAGATATCCCCAATTTAAAACCCTGGGGATAGAAATGTAGATATTTCTTCAAAATTTTATGACGCATCGGAGAACTTGATTAGAAAAATTGTTTCATTATGTCTTCATTAGCGTCACCTAAGTAATCTTTAGGATGGAACAGCTTGTCATAGTGACTTCTGTTCTCCGTAATTATCAAAGACTTTCTGAAAATCTCTTGTTTCAATCCTAAAATGCATCCATCCTCAAATGGACGATGAAATTCCTATTGGGAAACTTTTTAATGGTCTGGTGTCAAACGATACTGAACAATTATCTCGTTATGGGAAGAAAAAATCTTATGTTCGTTTCAGGAAAGAAGCGTAGCAATACTAAAATGTGCAGCACGAAGACTATCTTTACAATATTCCTTTGTCCCTTGAGATTATTTACCCTGTTCCGCATCAGCAAAGGCATTTTTAAACGTTTTTAAGCATTTTTATTCAATCCTAGCTAGCAGTTAAATTTTTTTAGTAGCCGAATTAAGAGGGGCTTCTTAATTTATAATCATAAAAGTATATAACTATTCATTTTCAATGTTGATTGCATGATACATGCTATTCATCTCCAATCTTAACTTATTTGATTTATGCCCATTCATCAATGTTTTTATGCCACCCATGGAGTTGCGAGAGAATCGAATTTAGAGACGATTCCTATCGACTTTTGATTCATATATTTTTTCCTACGGCACTGAACAGCAATGAATGATAAGGCTGTCTAGGATCTTTGTTTGTTTCTAAAGCGCCCATGCGTGCATTATGAACAAGGATGTGTGGATGAGGAATGTCGGACTTGAAGCACATCTCTGTCGCCTGAATAATTCCAACATGAATGAGTCCTCTTGGGAGACAGCAATAGTTGCATCATGAGTCGTAATCTGACCTCCGATCAATCGAATCTGTTGGGACATTTGAGCTTAGTTTTCATCTGATGTTTCCGCAAGTGGCACGGAAATCATGTGATTGTCAAGGAGTAAGCATGCTTAAAATACTGTGCATCTTCTTGTTAATGTTCTCTTGGCAAGGCAATCAATCGGATAGGAAAATGTTTTTACGATTTAAAAATTGGCAATACGGCAGATGGCGCTTAGTTTTCAATCAATCACTTGACAGCTTTCCTTTTTTTTTGTTAAGTATACACTAGACGATTTCTTTGTGGTCATTAGCTTCTGAATTCATCTTATCCCAACCCAATCCTTTTTCCCTAGAATTATCTGCATAAATAACGTCATGTTTCAATATGTATCCGATTAGCTTTTACCATCTTCAAATATTATTTCTTTTTTCTCCTGCTCTTTGTAGAATGCATTTGTCAACTACGAAGTCTATTCATTTGATTTTCATCATGCTTCTGCATCACTGCATTTTATACTCTTCTTGATTTCCCGTTCTAGTTGCTGTTGCAATCCATGTTTCGCATCCACGAATAAATAAACTTCAAGTACAAATTCTAATGTAGTATTTCCTTACTTTTGGGTTCGTGCTCTCAGATTTTGTTTCATACTTGCAACTTTAGCTATCACTCACTCATTGTCGGTAGGTTTCGCTGGTTTCTCACACACCCCATGGTCTCGCTTTGCTTTGCTTGACGAAGGTATGAGGCACTTGGGGGTGTATAATGTTATGAAACATTATAGTGTTACTTCGCACATTGTCATATGCATGAAATTTTTATTAAAGATTTGTCATCCCTGTTTATACCTTACCTTGGAATTAGAAGTAAGATCGATGTTTTTTCGAATTCACTCTAGAATAGGCGCTTATTATCTGAACCCTCTCTTCGTAATTTTGGAGGTGCACGAAAAAAAAGCAGTCAAGAGGTCCTGGCTTGATTTTCATCGGCCTTATTTCTCAATCATTCTACTTATGCGTAGAAAATTTCCGCGGGAAAAAGGTATCATGCACTGAGAATCGAACCCTGGACTTTTGACTAGCCGGACCAACTTTCGGACCACAAAGCTATCCAGGATTCCAGATCCCGGAAACAATCAAAATTTTAAAAAAAATGCTTGTGGGATCTAGAATCCTGGGTAGCATGGTGGTCTGTGCATTGTCCCTGATAGCCAAAGGTACTATGTTTGATTCTCGGCCAAGGAAACCTCTTTACTCTCGAAAGTTTCAACTCGCTTGCCGTGCATAGTGACAAAATGTAATCTTACAGTGCTTATACATTAAATTGAATCGAGTCATTCAATACTATGTAAAAAAGTAACATACTACAGTAAAATTTAAACGATATATTTTTCACTCAACTTATTGAAATAAGAAACCCTACCGGTTTCGACTGTCGCGTCATTATCAAGGGTACTCTTGTAGGGGAGTATCCTTGATAATGACGCGAGTGTCGAAACCGGTAGGATTCAGTATTTCAATAAATTGTGTGAAAAGTACAATATATCGTTTGAGTTTTCTTTCAGTATGCTTGTATATTTTTCCTACTAGGTAACTCAAAAAAATCGTGACACATAAACGCTTTGATAATATTTCTTGCAATTGCTTGCTAAACAAATAGTATATGGTGATATCCTCATTCTATCCTGGAACACTTCTGGAAATGGGAGATGTGCGTTTTTAGAATTCGAGACTTCAAATCTGTCAGCCGTGCCAATGTCTCCTCCCAAGTAAAGAGCTACAGCCCGGGCACGAATAAAATGGAAAGTGGAAATATGCCGGTTTGTTCGCGGCACCCAGTTGGGAGTGCCTCAATCGGGTCGGGAGATGGCGCGGCGGGAAACTAAAACTAGACGGAAGGAGGAGCGGCAGGGTCCGTTGCGGCGTGCTGGTTGTTAAGGGTGCTCGCGTTCGGGGAACAAACTCGTGATGCGAGCGCCAGGGGGAGGAGGGTTGGGAATAAAAGGGAAGACGCCCGAGACAAAAGACTGCGGGAGGAGAAAAAATGAAATAAAAAGGGAATATAAAGTCTCTCTCGCTGAAAGATGTCTGCGACGGGTTGGTTGAAATGGATGGGCGTAACTGAGCGTGGAAGTTTGCCGAGGCGGGGGAAGTACGAATGCGAAACCACGTATGATGGCTAAAGAGTCTGGGCGGGGAGGGAGGGTGAAGGGGCGGGATGCGCGATCGTCGAAAAACGTGGGACGAGATAGGTTTCGAGAGCTCTGTGCGCGCCGGGATTTTATTCCTTGAGAGAGAGGGAACAGCTCCCGGGTCCGTGACAGAGGGCAACGAGAGTGTGTCGCGTGGAGAGGGAGGAAAAATAACGTGTTCCTTCGCTCTAGGAGAGCGCACGCTCTACAGCGAGTTCCGCCAACGTACCTAACGAACACCATCCCCCACCCGCCCACACCGCTTTGTATCTTCGCCTCTGCGCAGCGTGAGGTCCTCGCGAACGCCAGCGCGACTTCCTAATTCCCTTCACGGGGGTAACCCAGTTGTTCTCGGAATCCAGGCATTCTTTATGAGCATCCAAAAGAACGTATTCACGTCTTTCAAAGGACAATACCAAAAGCTCTCTCCCTCGTTATTCATGGTTCCGTCGTAAAATTATTATGAATGTCGACAGATTTAACGTGACCGTCTTATGGTATCATTCCTTGCTCCCTTTATTTTTTATTGAAGGTGTGCGGTTACTAAGTTTAATGCCATTATCCGAGGTGCAAGAATGGCTCTTTGAGTCCTGCGATAGCGTAGTTATCTGATTCTGAAGTACTTCACTATTGTTTTATGTATGGACTTCCATTTATACTTTTTTCAGTATTTTTTCTAATTAATTTGTTACATGCTTTACGTGTAATCATTGAACATGGATTTATCCTCTTACCTTCCCTATATTCTCTGTAGTATTATTCTGTACAACTTTTATTATTTACCCAAACTGGTTTGTAGTGCTGATATTTCACATATCTTTCCTTCATTTTTACGGCTGGCCTTTCCATGAAATATAAATTTGCACCTATACGGGATACGTAGGTGCAAATTAACATGCACCCTTCGTATCCCCTGGTATCCAATTTGTTCAGTCCGTGTGTTAATTTAACCTATTCGTGTTTCAACAATATTCATTCGGACATAATCACAAGTCAGATACCGTTCTAAATGTGTCACTGCTGTAATATTGAGTCCTCCTTCATGTCCCAAAATTTACAGTACGGGTATATACCTCATAACGTGTATGTCACCCTACCCCTTAAAATTCATAAATACTTTTATTTCCATTGTTTTCGTAACCACGATTTACGGGTGTATATCTATATTTGTTGACTCCAATTACTTCTTCAAGTTAAAAATCTACAAAAAAACTAGAAAATCCTTATACGTGGAAATACTTTGCTGTTGCCGCGATTTGAAACTATTTCCTAAATGAAAAATCGATTTATGTAGCGTTCAGATAGGTGTCGTGGGAGTGGGGAAGGCCTAATGTTGCGATGTAAAAATGCGCGTGTTCTCTTCATTCCCTGAGGTGACGCAATTCGAACTTCCACCCACAATTCCGTCTCCCTTCGCCGTCACCCGTTGTATCGCATTGCCCAACGGAACCTATCTCGCGTCCAATGCGCTCGTTTTGCGCTCTGAACGAATGCATAAAGGTCGACTGGAGTACTCCCATGGGTTCCTTCACGTCCACTTCGCGTTGCACGTCTTTCCTCGTATAAATTTTCTCTCTCTCTTCTCCTTGGTCCGTGTCTCAATGATTTCACATTTAGCCGAAACAACTCCCTAGTGGTGTCAATCTATAGGTACCTCAGGCCCTTTTTTCCCCTCATCAAATTCCTGGTACTACTGCTTGTGTTTCCTGAAATGATATGGCAACATCCTGGCGGTCCTGAAAGTAACCTAAGAAAAAAAATTTCTCACCTCGTTTGAGCACAAATGACACTATTGAAATTATGTGCCGAATAAAATGTTTATTATTATTATTTTTTGTTGAAATATTTAAGGTCCACTTATATGCACAGTTTTTATTTAAGAGGTAGATAAAAGTTGGTGATCGCATGATTTATAATGAAGTTCCACCGTGAGTATTAATATTCTGTACATGAACTGAAAATAATGCAACATGGGAAAGAGTGATGATGAAGAGGAATTATAGTTCACTTTATTTGTGGCTGCCACATTGATTTCTGAAAAACGAAACCTAAAAAATATACATCCAGTTGTCCACATATGTGGACGAGGGGACCGAAGAGGATGTACCTCGAATATTACTTGTACGTAAGCCGCAATACAGTGCAAGAATAGCGGACCTCACCGGTGAGTTGTCTATGGCGAACTGAGCGCATTTTTTCTGGTCATTAAGTAAATCACACTAATATTTGTAAGCTTGAAAATGCGAATTGACTTTATGGGGTGAAAAAATAGTATATTTTTAACTCTACAACATTAATTGAAGATAGAAGATATTAACGACTTTTACGAAAGCATGAGACTACGTTTATTTTTCCTCTAATAAGGAACCAATGATGTAAATTGACCGGTTTAACTGGCATTTAACTTTGTTGGGCATTCGGGACTGATTTTTTTCTTATTTTTCTTGACGCCAATTCACATTTTAATATTTTAAAAGGGCTCATCAATGGGGTTACAGGAATGGCATTTAACCACATATGTTCATATTAGATTAGTCTCTTCGCTTCCGATAGACACTCACTACTTCTTTCGCCATTTTCGTCCATTTCGAAGGTTGGCAATTCTTTTCCAACTTTTTCTGTCCAATGCATCCTCTAGTCTCGTTCCCATCCTCCCGAACTGTGCTTCTAACCTATCCTCTTGATACACGCTGCCTCTTTCTTGTCCTCCATCCCGTACATATGCTCATAATGAAGATACTAGCTAGGTGATTTCCGAGGACTAATATAACCAGTGTATATCTTTCATTCTCACTTATTCAATGCTAATGTCTGTGAAACAAATATCCTCTATAACTTCAAGTTCAAAATCTGAGATTTCAGGCGTGATTGAGTGGAAACGTATCATAAGTGCGCTTGAAAAATGACCTCCATTTCCTCTTCAACTACCAATGTGATAAGGTTTATTTCGCTTTTTACAGCATATTCAGGTGAAGGTCACCAGACGATGCTGTGAAAAGCGAAATAAACCTAATCAGAAATGAAGTTACTCATTTTTTAAGTGCAGTTAACATAAGGTTTCTTTTAAGAAATACTTTTCCCAGAAGAATGGATATCATGTTTGACGAGTTGTGCGTAATATAATTAGTTTTTTTCCAACAACGATGATTTCAATGCAACAGTAGGTATAGTTTGTGCTTAAAGTAAAGGCATTAATTTTATGCTTTTGACAAATATGTCTTTCCTTGTGATTTTTGTTTTACTTGGAAGTTATATTAGAGCCCAATCCTAATTTATTTTTCTAAATCATTGCTTGTAAATCAATAAGGTATCCTTTACCCACCGGTGTATTTATGTGCAATTCGTGCAGCAATTGCATGTCCCTGGATGAGCATAACTCTTTGAGAATTCCCTCTTGGAATGGATGTTATGCCTGTGGTTTTTATACCAGCTGTCCTTGCCTTGAAACACTGAGTGCTCCATGTGAGGGCAGAGGAACCCCGTCGGTTAAAATACGGCGGTAAAAGCATATTATTCAATTCCCCCATGCCAATTTTCTTTTGTAGTTCCTCATTGCATAAGAAACACCCTTGCCTGACAATGGTTCTGTGAGCAAGGGCCGCTCAACCCAGCTCATTTCAATTCATTTCTTTCTCCTTCAAGTTGAATTGGGGCTCCTTTCTCTCCACCCCCTTTTTCCAACAACTCACCAGCACCATCCAGTGACTCTTTCTTCAAGCCTATTTCGTATTTTCCTCCCGCTTTCTGAAAGAATGAAAAGATCTGAAGAAATCGCTGGAGCGTGAACATGCCTCCGCTAAGGAAACAGGGCTGAGGTGGAAGCGGTAGCTGAAGGAACTAAAAAGACAAAAGAATGATGGAGTTTCGTCTCCCTCTTCCAGCGCGAATACATTTCGTAAGAAAAAGGCTTTGAAATGTCTTCCCCCTGGGGATTAATCCATCAATTACCCGAACAGGGGAATCTACTGATGGAGTGCGATGCTGGGGTGACGTACTTCATGTTGCTGCTCTGGGATCTCGCCACAAAAAGAGTGTCCATTTCAAATGATTGCTGCCAATACTCAAGTTTGGCTCCCTACCTATAATAAAACGCAGTGCTTCAGCATTTTTCGATTCCAAGGGATTTTTGTAAATTCACTTGTCAAGACCAGTCGTTACTTGCGTTTTCTGCTTGATGGATTGTGTGAAAGTGTCCCTTTTGCTTACCGTACGACTCAGAAACTGCACCTTTCACTGGTAAATGCCGGCATTATAGTGATGCTTTTAGGCACAAAAGTGAAGTTAATACTGGGTACCTGATGTCTACATAAATTATCATCGCATGCTATTTCCCTTAAATGATTTTATGGTGCGGGTAACATTTTTACTTCATACTTTCATCTGATTACCTACTTTAGCAAAAAAAAGCGCTTATGGCTGGAGTTGTCAGTTTTTCATGTTGTTGTGGCATCCATTATCGGTATCCAATGATAATATTTTATATTTTTTTCATGACATGAATGGGGTTTCTTTTGTCTCTGGTACCGGGTACCTTCCAGGTATCTATCACCGAAAATTAATTGAAATGCACTTCTACTGAGCAACTGTCGCTCAAAAAACTTGTTACTGTCGGCTTTGGCTTTCTTCGAAATGTGTGAGGGGCATAAGTTATGTGAATTTCTTCGTGCCTTGGAGTATTTATTTCTCCCTTTCATCCGGTTGAGCCTTCATTCCGAAGAAATGTTGGCAGATAGTCTACGATACTCAGTTGCCGAAAAAGGCTCGGCGTAGACCCTTTCCTGGGATAACTTCAGATTTCGGAGAAGACATGTTGTAAGCTCATGACTTAATAGGAAAGCCTTCTAACCCTGTTGGTGCTTATTTCTCTCTCATTTTAATTAGAGACATTTCTGAAAGAAGAACTTTTGTCTTGAAGCCTACGCCTGTAATTATTGAAATACTCTTCCATTCAGATCCCTGGCGCAGGCAGATGATTTGGCGTTTGGAGTTTCGCTCGTTCCGAACGCCAAACCTGCGATTATTTAGCATCGCAGTCAATTCCTGACGACTTTCTTTTCGCCGAGTTTTGGATTCATCTTCGCGGAAAACTAATTTCAACAAATTGCAAAATTAGTGCGTGTGAGACGCCTCGGCTTGCACGGTTAGTCGTAAAAAAATATATCTTCTCTCACTTTCAAACGGTTTCGTATCCAGCGATCGCCAATCATCTCATTCGCTAATTTTAAATTTCGAATTATGCGAGGGAACAATAAAACAGCGATCCGCACCAATTTATGGCTCCATGACACGCAACCGCTCTCCGGCCAATAATTTCCCTCAAGGCCGGAAGGGAAACAGTCTGGAACCCGAAACAGAGAAAAAAGAAAGGAACGCTCTTGTATCTTACCGATCTGTGCGGGTACCGTTGATGAATTTAAGTGCAAGCCGAGATTAAGTAGCATCTACCGGGAGACATATTTTCAATGCCAAATGTAGCTGGAGAACGAGTGATAAACTCTCTTCGTAGGTGTGCATTTTACTTTGGCAGTGGAGGAATCGAAATTGCATGCTGCGACCTGGTTTATTTTTAAAAATGTATGACATCTCTTTACTTAAATGGATAAATCTGCTTCTTGCTTGTCCAACTGACATAGGGATTGCGTCTTAGGTCAGACATGAACTAGATAGTGCGCAGCGAAGAGCGGGTAGGTTTGTTGAAATATGATATGTTGAATAGTGAGTCCAAATTTTTAGAAGCACTAGAATATGCACTTTTATTAGAAGATACATTATAGGGCAGGTTGATTTTGTTGCAGAAATCTAAGGTGGATTTCTTTCTCACAAATGTGAACAATATCCTATAAAGTCTACCACACTTGCGTAGGTAAAATCAAAAAATAAAATTGGAGGGACAGCATTTGAAACGGAGGAATTAGAATATCATGTTTTCCCCAACTAATGGTTGGGATCAAAACACCCGGGTAGATGATTAATCAGGCCAGGTAGAGCATATTTTAGACCTATACTGCCTGTCTAATTTAGACTTTGTGCGACACATTTGTTGTTTTATAATTAGAATGTTAGGATGCGTGATTAGCGTGCGTGATGGTAGTGCATCCCTAGCGCGAATTCACCAGTCCATATCTACCGTTGTTATTACCAGTCATCACTCCTAAGATTGCTGTGACGCAGTTTTCCACCGGTTCTCATATCATCTAACTTTTTCATATTTACAAAATGTTTCTATTTTACATCCTACGCTTTTTGCTCCATAAATTTTATGCTAGGTCTTCCTTTACCATTTTCCTGGTCCACCTTTCCCTCCACGAATGTCTTCGTCTCGCTTTCATGTCTGAAGTTATGAACGATTAAGTTTTCGGTCTTCTTTTTAAAGTTTTCAGAAGCATTCCCTTTATTACTCCCTTCCCCGGACCCCGTTTTATTTTCACTTTCTCTGTATCCATTTTCTCTTCATCATTCTTTTGTAATATGCCTTTTGAATGCTTACAGCCTTTGACTTTTTTGGTGTTATCATTGTCAATGCCTTTCTGATATAAGAATCATGCTTTAGATGTAATCTTTCTTACTTATTTTCTTACTAATGAGCTTTTATATCCAGCGGCAACTGAGAACAAGAATGGAAAAGCCAGGCGTCGTATGAGATATACGTAGCAAGTTGTGAAGGATGTAAAAGAGAAAATTTACGTCATTATGAAGAGGTTGGCCAATAGAAGAATCGAGTGGAGGGCTGCGTCAAACCAATCCTAGGGTTGTTGGCCGATGATGATGACTTGCTTTCTTGCGTCACATTGATGTATTGATGCATGGCTTAGCAAGACATATTGTTGTTTATTCTAATTACCCCACACGTCTCCTGATAACGCACCCCACTTTCCATGCATTTTAGACAAAAAGTGGCGTGTCAACTGTGCCGTTTCTGTAAATGTAGATAAACTTGCTTTGAAGCCAAAGTGATAGATTACTCTCTCCCTGGACGCTCTGTATAACCTTTGCCATCAATGTGCTGCGTAGGCAATTGGGCAATAATGTTACTTCAAATATTTAGGTTATTGGGCGCTAAAGAAATTGTTTTGAGTCGATAACATTTTTTTAAATCTTCAGATTATATTTTTCTTATACGTTTTGCTGTGTAGCAGTATAGGGTGTGAGCGAATTGGCTGCAGACGGGATATTAGTTTGCAAAGCTGCTTGCATTCTCAACGGAGAGCATGATCGAAGATTCTGGAACCGCGTTATCTCAATTATTTTCACTCTTTAAGTCACCATATCTTTGTGGAATTGGATATTTTCTGTTAATTCCTTCAGAGCGGAAGATGTTTCGTCATAATTCGTTGGCTTGCCCTTTTTGCTCGTGCCATTAGTTTTCTATCTGGATGATTTTTTAAAATCAGTGTCATTACTTATAGGGTTTTTTTCATTTTGACCAATCACTCATGGTTGGAATTCGGAAGCTCATTTTATAGGCACGTCATCTCATACTTGGTAATTAAACTCCTAGGGCGTGGATGGCCATGGAAAATGTGGTAGCTTGGAATTTTTTGTCTTTATCAAATTATTACGGGCTACATAACTCATATTCTGAGAGCAAGAAGGCAATTTGAGATGTGACAATTAGCGCTTGGTGGAGAGGAAAAAGTAATTAGCTTCGGAAATGGAAAAAATATCATTATAGAAGCCCTCAGTATGTAAAAGAAGTGGACTAAAAAAGTGAGTCATCAATAAATTTGACTCGTCAACCTTTCTAATGAGGGCCTTAATCTGTGCTCATAAGTTTTTGAGATTTGTTCGCCGTACGCCGTATCCAAATATGGCATGCTGGCTACTGGAATTATGGGTAGGAAACAGCAGTTCTTTGGGACTGTAATTTTTAGCATCGGCTCCGGAGCGAAACGATGGAAAATTAATGCTACTTCGGATTTCTACCATTAATTATAAAAGTTTTTTTAATTCCTTAATTCCGACTTCTTTTGTTTTAATCGCAAGGATGATGCTTCTCTGTGAAAAATAACTGCAGTTTCAGATTATTTCGAAGCTATTTCCTGCGAAGGTGAATGGCATATCACATCAAAAGTCGCCTTAACATCATTGAATTTGTAACATCACAGTGATTTCTGGATGTGTATTTAAGAACTAGTATTTGTTTACATTTCAAACCCATAGTTTGCATTAATTAAGCCTCTTAAAAATTTTTATGCTCATTATCGATTTTTTTCACAACACATGTAATTTATATTTTCCTTTAGTACACTTTGCAGATTTATAAAATTCCATCCTATGTGTATTATTTTTCTTTATGGCGTTATCCTGTATCTATTTTATGAATCGGATATTTTTTTTCTTTTTCTGCTCTCTAAATTTATGCCTCATTTGTTTTCCGTGATAACTTTGCCTTTTTTTCCTCTCTGAAAAATTCGTTCTTTGGTTGTATGCTCTGCACAGTGTATTTACTGTACATATTTGAATGCTAAAATTCATTTTAAAGAATATCTCCACCCCGTAACTCATCGCACTCAGTTGCCATATGTCATAATTAATTCTTCTGCCCTCTGTTCGTAAAATTAATTTCTTTATCCTCGAAAAATCCCCATCAGTGTAGCGAAGATACTCCCCATGGTGCTTTCGTGCAGTGGGGCAATGTTCACTTTGGGACGTCGCGTGTATCCAAGATGCTTTGCAAAAATAATTTCACTCTAGACGCAGATAGGCCAGCGGTTTTTTTTTATGTTTTAACGATTTGCTTTTCTCATTAAGTATTCTGATCTTCTGTCAATGGGATTCTAAGAGCGCATAGAGAAGAGGATTGGAATTCCTTTAAAAGCTGTAAATAAAAATAATACGACTTCATTGTCTAATTCTAGCTTTCTCAGTCATATTTTACGTACTCGATTTCTATTAAAGTTGGCATTTATTCACTCTTGTTACATCTCCGTTGTCATGTGTCTTCTTTTGGTTAGCATTATTTTTTATCCTTAGGGATGGAAAGCGTCATTCAATTATGAATTGAATTCATTGTGAAAGGGCTTAAGAGTCTGTTGTTATTCAGATCAAAGGCACGTTGATGATGGTTTTGACTACCTCTCGACTTCTCTTCAGAGCTAGAGAAGGGTATAAGCAAGAGTTACAATCATAGAACTCATAAGATCAGGTAAGCCAATGAAGTGTGTCGGAAAAGGAATAACATGCCTTAAAGCTTTGACTCAGTGGAAAAAAAACTGGTGTAACAACTTCATGAAATGCCGTCCTGCGAATCACGCTTAAACATTCCTTACGCCTGGATTGCAAAAAATCTTTAATGACTAAACGTGAATTAATAAATATAATGTGCTCCTACATTAGCCATTACCATTGGTAATTGGCATTGGCAATTGTGATCTATTCGTTTTCAGATGTGACAACTCTTGCCTGAGCGCAGCAGTGAGAATGGGAGTTTTGTCAGTACGAAGGATGAAGCTCCGGCACGAAAACCAAAGTTTCGAGGATTCGAATCCTGCCTCGGGCATGGATGCTGTGTATGTTTTATGTTTGGGCTTTGATTGGATCGTTGAGTGATGGGAATTCATCGTCACAGGCCATCAGTCCGAAGATTGGTTTGCTGCACCGCTCCCCCTGATTTTTCTACTGGATAACGTCTTCATCTTCGAATTACTCTTTTCTTTTTCATTCTTCGTTACTTTCTTCTTAAAATAAACACATGAGTTTATTTTGCCATGACTTGCCATTCATTATTCTACGGACAACCGTATCCGTGGTTTATTTTGTGTGATCAGTTTCTCCCATCTTCTTGTTTTGAGTTTTCATCAGACTTATCTTTTATTTTTTTCTCAGAACATTTTGGCAGTCGCGCGGTCCATCCTATCATCATACTCTTACCTTTTTTTCGAGTACCTCCTCTCTTGTTTATCTGCTATCATAGTCTATGATTTAGGGCCATGAAAGAGTGTTGAGGATCGGGTTGGTGTTGTGGTTGGAATACTTGCTTCCCATTGGCTGAATTTCCACAAGGGTAAGTCCACCTCGACCGGGATATCTCTTCGCCCTTACACATCTATCCAAAATAGCGTAAATGGTCTCTGCTATTTGTTACATCCCCTAGCTACAAATTAGAGTGTATCCTCTAGATCAGAGGTTGAGAAACCGCAGCTCTTTTGCTCTTAAACGAAACTGAAAATTATAGTTTCAATAATAAAATAGTATGGGGTCTGATTCATTTGCTATTATTATATTTTAAATTTACCATGCTTGAAAGTAGGTATTCATGGCTCTCAAATATTTTGAATTTGTTAATATGGATAGGTTTTCATCTTCCACCTGAAGTTTGCCGACCCATACTCTGTATGAACGTTTAAGGAATTGTTTCTTTATTTACAAATGCATACATTTACATTCATTTACTTCAATTCTTCGAATTCTGTTATGTTATTATACCTTCTTCACCTGGACTATTCTTCTGATTATTTCATTAGTGCCAAGTCCATCGATGGATTTTCTATGCCCGACCATCACTTCTATGATACTAGAATAATATTTCAATTAGGCTACTATTGTCTCTTCAAGCTTTTGATTGACGAGATTATTCCTGGTGTGCGATCTGAATTGTTTCCTGAACACCGAGCTGCATATCCTTTTGAAGATTATTTGGGTTTCATAAACCCAAATAATCTTCTAACGTTAGGGGGTGGGGATCGGGTTGGTATGGAAGCTAGAGTACTGGGTCCGGGTTCGTATCCGGGAAAGGCGGATTTTTCATTGGTGCACCGGTCCCTACTAGTAGTTAAGTGCCTTGTGGAGAGTGCTTCAGTCCAGCACTCCGTCCGTCGGATTGGACGTTGGGCCGTTGTTCCTTTGGCGCATTTCGTTCGACGCCAAGTTTCTCTCCACCCTTCCTCCGTTCCCTGAAAGCTTTACCCAGTTACCCACCTATCCTCTCTGGCGCAAATGGTCTCGGTCACCTCCCCCATACAGCTACAACTTTTCGCTGGTTACATCCGGGAAAGGTCGAGCACTGTGGTACAGAAAGGTCTTTTCTGTTCCGCGCGCCAGCTCCCCGCCCAGCTGCGAGTGAAGCTAGAAGCTGATCGCGGTTGGCATGAGTGCGACCCGTGGGGCGGTTGGCCGGCATCGCGGGCGAAGTGGGCCGTGCCCCTTTGGTCTTCGCCTCCCTCCCTCCGAGCCGCTGTCTGCCGCCGTGGATTAGCTCCGGGGCGCGCCTTGATGGATGGACGCGAGGCCGCCGGGACTGAGGGGACGGAGATTGAGGCGGGGGGCGGGTAAGATGAGCCGGCGTCGAAAAAGAGAGGAAGCGCTTGAGGTCTTGATGGTTTCAGCCTCCGGTGTTACGCCTCAGCAGCGGCGAGTCCAGTGACAGGAAGGAGCGAAAAATAATTCCTCTCCCCGATTCTCGAGGTGCAAACGACCCATCAAGGGAGAGTTTCGAGGAGAAGTGGGATGAAAAACAAAAAACGGAATACGCGCGCCGTGGTCTGTTCTGAGTTTCCTTCCCCCGGGATTGGCAGGCCTGGCAATTCAGTTTCGAGCGGTTGGCAGCGACGTTGGAGTGTAGTTTTTTGAGGGGCATGGAGAATGGTCCATGGGTCTGAAGCTTGAGGAGAATAAAAAAGAGCGTGGATCTTTGGAGTGCAAGTCACGGTGTTTTGAAATGCACCCTTGACCCCTTCTTTCCCACAATTTCGTCTCTTTTCACAGTTAATGCACGAGGCGAGACGACAATCGCCACTAAGATGCCAAGCGTATTTTGATATTAGGGTTGGCTGATAAATGAATCTCTTATAAATGAACCTACTAGTGTTTTAATTAATGTATTGATCTTGAGAAACGTTATGGTATCTAAGTGAAGATGATTATGAAGACTATATTCGGTGTGAATGGATGTTTTAGTCGTGTACTGGTAAATTGAAAATATTAGGCAGTCAATCAACTATAAGCTCCATGATTTTCATTTATATTTTAAAATTCTCTTTCTTATAATAAATATTAGATATTTATGTCATATTAGATACTATGCCGTCCTTCCCTTATAAAATATGGCTTATGTGCCATATAGCCACTAATCAAATAATTACCTTATGGTGGACGGCCACTGTCTCTTAGTGACTTGTCCCGAAATGCATTTTCCTGAAATGTTTTTCACCTTACCCCTTTTTACTTGGCCGATCCAGTCTGCCGTTAATTTCTCTACTTATGTATTTCGGCACATTTCTAACACCATCATAGACGTCACTGATTCCATATTCCGTCCTCGGTGTTCTACAGATAACTATCATTTCATTGTGCAACGGAGAATTCAGCACACGTATTTTTGCACTCTTATCTAAAACTATTCCCGCTCGTGTTGCCATTCGAGGATACAGTTCTGACGATCTTATTACTTTCGCTCCAGAATCATCATTTTCAGGGCCAAATTCACTTCTCTGATTCCCAAAATGTCAACTTTTACTTTATTTAACTACTGTGCGTTTTTCTATTATCAATGTATTTCCGCCACGAGGACTTCCTTTTCCCTCTTCCGGAAGGAAAACTATTTTACCTTCTGAACATTTTACTCGAAATATATTCATTATGTCATCGTTCTTGGAAGGGATGAGTGGGTAAGCTTTGGCTTCTCGGAAATATAATGTAGTAGTCTATACATCTTGGCTTCCACAATATAACTAGAGTTCTTATAGCAATTTTTATCCTTTCTACTTTTGGTTGAATGTCGTTGTACCGGCGGATGTGGCCTCTGCCTTCACTCGTATGAAAGAAAATCCCATTCACTCTACTGCGGTTGATGGCATGCGTAATCGTTGGTGGCCTGCCAACGCCAATCTACGGCATCTTGTTGGATTTCTGTTTTCTTGTCTTGTACTGTTATGGGAACAGGTAAGTAGATTACACCTTGAGGTATATACTACATATCTGGTATTAATAGTAACCCTTACGAATGGAGATTAACCAAATATCCGAATCCCAGTGTGCGCTTTTTATTCTTCCGATCCTCTTTAGGTTTGTAAACTAAGGAAGTGAAGCATTTCATAGGATTTAGACAAAAAATTGTATTATGATCTTGAGAGGAATAAAAATTGTCGGCATTTTGAGTTAGAAGGAAGAATTAGGTTTTGTGGTGGTAGCGCTGACAAGGTTACATTGCTACGTTAAGATTAATGTGATCACAAATGGGAATCGGGTTTTGTTCGCCCTCCACTTCCAAGGTCTCGGTAAATAGATGCTGTGTGGAGGGCTCCTGTAGCTCAGTAATCGGTCCGTAGGATGGGAGAAAACGCCGTGGAGTTTTTGGCACTGGCTGATCCAGATGTAGGGTTTCACTCCGTCTATCTTATATGCCATGAATTCTTACCTTCCCCAAAATATTCTCCTGTAGTTATTGCCTTAGCTGTAACTCGGCTTCCCTCTCCGCAGCAAAATCCTAATCGCAAACTAGCGTTCACGCCTGTGTTGGAGCTCGAACCCACGATATTTGTATATAACAAGTCATTTTAGGCGTGACTTTGTGGAAGTTTGTGATATTCATAATGAAATACAATAGTAATACTCCACACTTATATTTTTAATAATAACCGACCAGGGTTTCCGCAACTCAGTCCCATTTTCTGAGTTTCCGGAACCCGGGTCGGTTATTACTAAATATTTAACTGTGGGGTATTACTATTGTATTGCATTATGAATACCACGGTCTTTCTACTGAAATTTCGGTGTGCTACCGTCGAGCTTCAGCGACTGTAAAAGGGTAATAAATCTTACATGAAAGTTTTTTGTTACATCGCGTTAATTCACTCCTGCCACTTGCAGTTACTCCTTAAAAAGTTGTATCCTCTACCTTCTTTTTAGCTGCTGTAATATTGTGAAGTTGAAGTCGATTTGATTGGGAAAGACGATCTCGTTCATACATTTTTTTCGGCGAGAAATCACGCGCAACCCACCGTCTGTAATTAAAAAGCATTTAAACTCGAGAGAGAGCAATGACGGCGCGCAGGTCGTGAAAATCCATCTGCGCTGTAAAAACTTGGAAATCGAAAATTGTTGAAGGTTTGACGGCCGAGCCGAAGGGAAAGGGTATCCTCTTTGTCGGCAGCGACTGGGAAAGAAAAAATGTACTGCATTGGGAACTCGATCTCGCGGTGTGTAGTAGGTTGGAGGAGCGTAGGTTCGAACACACCCGTGTTGGGAACAAAGGGAGAAACTCAATTAGCTACATTTACTTTCACGTATTCTTCCACCCTCGCCCGTGTCCTCCAACATATCTCTCAATCTCCCTCCTTCCCTCTCATATAAAACTAAGCTCTCCTCACCATCGGCGATATGTTTTTTTTTGTCTCGGGCCGTTTTCTCTCCGTCTCCCTTCACTTCGCGTTCATGGACATTTCAAAGCAATCAAGCCGCTCATTATACTCGCTTGGTTTTTCGTTGCTCGAGAAATTACTCCCCTGCGGGCATATTATCTCAGCTACTTTCTTACCTTATCCTCTTTTCTCCCTTTCGTTTCCTCGCGTTTGGACCTATTCTCTCATTTTACCTTGAATCCGGATCAATTTTAATGATTGTTTTCTTTTTAAGGGATACATGAATATCGGATTATTGCTCTTAGTGCATAATTTCGATACTTGATCGCAGATAGTATGAGATGTTCTTCTCATCCCTTCAACGTCCAAACGATAGAAGAAAACGAAATTCTCTCTAGGGTCTGTTGGTAGTGAATTGTGATCGATTGATAATATTTGGTTTCGCCAATGGTATCATTTCTCTCCATCTTTACTAGGATATGTAAAATAATTTGATTATAGTTGAAGGGCATGAATTATGAATTGAGAAAGGCAAATACATTATCGCTTATTATACGAATCTGTCTTCGTTTGTGGGGCAACAGGTTATCTTTCAGCGGCTTGAGAGGTATTTACTGATTACAGCACAACGTGCGCAGACGTGATTTTCATAAATTAGGACTATTTTCATCCTGGTTTCACGCATATTTCCTTGGTTACGTGGGCGAATGCCGTAGTTCATGCTGTTTGAAATCAATTCTACTCTTTAATACCCAAGAGCGAATCGTTTCCTAATCATTTTAGCTTTTTTATTCAAGTAGATATATTGTTTGATAAAAGAGTACGCCACTTTGCTGAGTCTCCCATTTCAATTTAAAATCTTCCTTCTAGATATTTATGCAACTTTTTTGTTTTAGTGTTTTGTTTGGCTGAAGTATATCTTTTGAAATAGGTCGATGAAAAAGTAATGTATATTCTTGTCAAATTGTTTTATGCTTTGTTTTTTTAATTCTATTATTGTACCTAGTTTGTGGGTCCTCTGATCGTCTTTTTTTTCTTTCTTATGAAATCCCGGTGATTCCTGCGTCATTAGGAATTAACTCTCTATTTAAATAATTATTTTATACATCATTTCGTTCCACGTATTAACCTTTCTTCCATTTTCTTTGCTGAGAAATATTTCATAGCTAAGAATTTTTAGAGGAGATTATTCTAAACTAAGGATTTAGAAGAGATTATACATTATATGATGCATAACTAGAGCTAGATATCTTTAGACTCCCTTCATTACTAATGTATATTAGACCAAAAAGATTTCTACCTGATATTCGTCTCTGTGATCCTCTTCTATGACCTTTTTTGCAAATATCTTGTGTTTTTGTTTTCTTTCCTCGGTTCGTTTGAAATATCGCATGCTGATTTAAAGAACCTTGTTTTTTGTATGTTTTTTCGTGTCCTTTCCTTTAGCCTGTATACCTGTGTCTTTAATCTTGGTAATTGTATTAACTATTGTCATTGTCAGTAGACTCTTTTAGCAGGAGAGAAATGAAAGTTTTCGAGTGCCAAACACTGTTAAGGCAGCGGGAGTTAATTTTCCTGGTACACCAGAGTGGAGCGGGAGGTTGAGGACCGAATATTTGAGTCGCGCCTTAAAAATCCTTCTCGGAAGTTTTTTTGCACGGATCATTCGTCTCCCCACCTCTCTCTCCCCCGCCCCTTGTCGAGGCTCTTAATGTTTCCTTCCACGACGGTCATTTGTTGCCTCAAGGACCGCCGAAGCCGCCACCTTGCGCTCCAAGACGGAATCTTCGCCGTTGGGAAGGTGGTGCGAAGTCTTAATTGCTCCGTTGCCAGATTTATCTCGTTTGTCGTTCGCGTGCTGTCATCACCCACGTATAGGGTGCAGCAGTGGGCGGTACTGCGCAAACACAGCTGGAAATAAGGGTTAAGTCACGATTTGGCATCATTAGCGTATGTGATGAAATGTTGGCTGGGTCCATCATTTTGCTATTTTATCTCACCCGCCTTGCAAATTTACTTATGCGGGAATAGAAAAGAATCTACCGACGTTTGTCGCATTTGTAGATTTGGAGAAGGCGTTTAACAACGTGAATTGGAACTTAATGATAAGAATTCTCAAAGAACTTGGAGTATCGTACAATGACCGAAGAGTTATCCACAGCTTGTATAAAAACCATGTGGCTGTAAAGAAAACAGGACCCAGCAATACAGAAGCAAGCATAAAGAAAGGGGTGAGGCAAGTCTGTGCACTGTCTCCCGTATTATTCAATATCTGCATCGAGTAAGCCATCCAAGAATTTAAAGGAAAGTCTCCGGGAGTGAATATCCACGGGGAGAAAATCTGCTTGCTGCGATTCACCGACGACATATCAGTCATGTCAGAAACAGAAAGAGATTTAAAGAGGACACTAGGAAATATGGAAAGGACATTTGCCAAATATCACCTGAAAATCAATAAAAAGAAAACTAAGGAATTGGTATGCAGGAGGAGAAAAGAAGCCTGGACAAATGTTAAACTAGGAAAACAAAAAAATCAAAGAGCTGGAAGGGTTCTGTTACCTGGGAAGCCGAGTAACCAGCGATGGACGAAGTAAAAGAGAAATTCCCAGTAGAATTGCCCAGTCGAAAAGGGAATTTTACCAAAAGAAGATCATGCTTATAGCTATAAATACAATCGAGGAAGTGAAGAAACGTGTCATTAGAACAAACATCTCGAGTATTCTACTCTATGGTAGCGAAGCATGGACGATAACAGCAGCAGAGAAGTCATGGCTGGAAGCATTTGAAATGTGGTGCTACCGAAGAATGATGAAGATAAAATGGATAGACTTAGTAACAAACGAAGAAGTCTTAAGAAGAGTGGGGGAAAAGAGAAGTCTTCTGAAAACCCTGAAAAGCAGACGGAACAACGGCCATATCTTAAGACACGATGGCCTAATGAAAACAATCCTCGAGAGGAAAGTGAACAGGAAGCATTAAAAAGGCAGCCCACGTGTGAGATATATGGAGCTAGTTGTGAAGGATGTAAAAGAGGAAAATTAAGTTTATATGAAGAGGTTGGGGGATAGAAGAATGGAGTGAAGGGCTGCGTTAAACCAATCTTAGAGTTGTTTACCGATTATGACTAAACTAAGTAATATTTGTGAATGATGTTCATATTATAATAATAGTGTGTCTATTCTGTTGTATTTTTTTTAATAAATTGGATAGTAGTTAATTGGGGAGTTTTTAAGGGTACCATAGAAGATAAAGTGTAGTTAGCGGTTTGTAATTTACCTGGAAGAGTTGGAAAACTTTAACGGGAAAGGTCGTAAGTTTTTAGGAATATATTTATGCAAATCTCTTGGGAAATGTGCGTGTTTATCTTATTGAATGTAGGGCACATGTATATTACGTTGTATGTTAGTTTTCTTTGTTCCTTTTTTATTATTCCCTATCGAAGCCGTTCTCAATATTGTTAGCGTTGTTCCTTGCAGTCACAAACAGTTAAATATAACAGAATTTTCGGTCATAAATGGCCCCGAAACGTTTCAAAATTAGTTGTAGTAGGTCGTCGAATTGTGAGAAAGCTTCTCCCTTCAGTTTTAAAAAGCTTTCTTATCGGTATTCTAGTATTCCAAGAGGGAATCTCCAATATTGATATCTTGGCCAATCTACCTTAATTCGACAGTGAAAATTTTGAAAATCATTTATCACGAAAGTATGCTTCACAGCTGTATACAATTGGAAATCGTTTTGGTAAATTGGCTATCGCTATGGATAACATTGTCGAGTTGGCGTAGTATTTTTTCCATGGCAGATTTTAGTGCATTTTACCTTCGATTTTCCCGACTAGCATTAAAGTCAGGAGATTCTTGTGCTTAAATCTGTTTCCTACCCTTAATTCTACCTTGAGTCTCGATTCTTTCACAGAAATGATTTAAAATTACGATATTACATACGTGATCAGTTGACCTCTACCGTTGGGATTCAATGTGTCCTATAACTATCATTTTTATTGCTCTCCTCTCGAAGGTTTAATGCCAGTCACTGAAGCCGTTGTGTTTAATGATGTTTAGAGCAGTATTTAATCGCCTTTTTACGTTTTACTGCTCCCTCGACGCCCTACCCTCGGAAGTTCCATTTCCTTCACGTCTCTCGAGATCGGATTCGGAGGGCAATCGAGACTCCCTTCGCACTCACGCACGCTCGCCCCTACGCGGTCTAATCATCGCGGATGACCTTCCGGATGTCTTTTGTGCGTGTGGGGTCCTTCATCAGTCGATTAGCCAGCGAGCCCGGCCGGCGCTGGCTCCTTTGAGAAAGGGGCTCCTCGGGGAATTGGAAGAGGGAGGAACCGAAGAAGAGGGGTGCATAGTCAGTCAGTCACCTCGGGGCGCGGAGAGGGCGGCTTTGATGGCGGTGACGAGTGTGCTTTAATAGGAATGTCCATTCTAAGAAAGTCCGTGTGTGTGGTCTGCTATCCCGTAGCACTGGCTGCAGCCCCAAGAGGCCAAAGGAGCCTCGTCGCGAAAAAGGAAAGAAAAATCGCGTCCGCTCGGACGTCCGAATGTCGACCAGGATCCTCACCGCTGTCCCGACTCCTTGATTACATCTTCGGTTTACAAGACTCCCGTTTCCCTCTTCGACTCCGCTCACTCCATCCCGTTGTATTTTTTTCCTCCTCGCGTTGATGGAGTCAAGCAACATTTCCAATGTCTTCTGCCGGCTCGATCGGATCATTCTTTTCGACGATTGTGAATGTCGTTAGCTCAGGCGGTGGCAATCTCCTTGATTGTTGTTTTTTTTGCTCCGGCTAATAGGTTTCCGCTTCCTTGGATATTGTAAGTATAATGACTACGCATTTCGGGGTTTCAAATCTCTACTCCGTGAAATAATGTGTTTGAAATCCACCGCTCTTTTAAAATTGCCTTTTTCAATGGCCTCGGCGGCAATAGTACTCCTAGTTCTAAGGTTGCGGTTTCGTATCCCAACTGGATGCATTTCTCACCAAACTGATCACTATATTATGTCCCTATAAACTGGGCCACATCTGAGCTCCTGAATTTAAAAAGAAATGATCGTGCATCTAATTAAGTAGAACGTTACTAAGCATTGTGCTCAAGTGAATCGGTGGAATTATAGTAGCCAGTAACGAAGGTTTTGTAGTGTCATTTGAAAGTGTCGTGCTATCATTATTTTGTTTGGAAGTACTTATATGATTGATTTTTTTCTCAGGTGTATGATTGAGCATGCCTCTCGAATGCCGAACTTCTAATGAACATGAAGATAATCACCCTTTCAGTGGATATATTATGTCCAATTTCCTGAGAGAAATGTGTAGTAATTCAGGTTTAAAGTATATTCAAAATCCACTTCATCATCCTCGAGTTCCCGCGACCAGAAAAACACATTTTCATGAGTTTTGATGTATTAACTGATGGTCCATTGGGGTAACTAGCGAAAAGATGCGCGTTTACGCTGCCCCCCCGAGTCCACGGTTCACGTGAGCTTATAATCGAAGTGTCGACCTTCGTTCTCCGAATGTCAATGTTCTTAAGCAAACGCCATACGTATCCCTAGTGATTTAACCATATGGCACGATAAATTTCCCTTTAATTGCGACGTAATATGTTTTTTTAGTTGGCTAGTTACTGTATTTTTGCGAGATATTTGCAGTGTATCCCTGGCCGGATAATAGTTTGAGATAAGAATGGTGTGTTGCATGTTAAGTTGCTGTTTTTCATATTTAAAATTGTTGTTAACTGTAAAAATATCATTATAGGTACTCACTATTACCATGGAAATAATTAGGATGGGTACTATAGATATATTCCTCTTTTTTGTATACCTGCATGAACCATTAAATCCATAATATGTGTGTTTAATTTTACATGCATATATACATAGTATTACAATCCTAGGATTGGTGTACTGCAGCCCTCCATTTCTCCCTATCCCATGCCATTTCCTTCATTTACCTATGGTTCTTCTTCCCCATATCCTTCTTGACTTGCCCCAAGTACTTGTCTGTTGGTCTTCCTCTGGGGACTTTCCTTTCAATTGTTCCGTCCATTATGTTTCCCACGTAATTGTTATGTCTCATGACATGGCCAACCCACCGTGTTCTTCTTTGGCGTATGGTGCTCCACAGTGCTTTTTCTTCTCCAATCCTTCTGTATACCTCCTCGTTTCTCACCCTATCCGTCCATTTGAGTAGGTGTTTTCTTGGTGCTTTCCTTGGTGCTTTCTCCTCTTGCCTCACAGTTTCCTCAAATCACACCTACTCATTTGATCTTCAACATCTTCCTCCGGCACCAGATCTCGAAGACTTCTATTCTTTTCTAGTCAGTTTTTCCAATGGTCCATGCTTCTGATCCGTAGAGTGCCACTGCCAACACAAATGTTTTCACTTAGGTACTGTTTCCTTGTCTCCAGTCCTATGCTGTCAGAGCAGAGTAGTGGCCTTTTGGCCATGATTGCCGTCTTAGTTTGGGCTATTCGACGCTTGATGTCTGTCTTGCTACTTCCATCTCAGGTGATAGTGCTCCCGAGGTAGTTGAACAATTCCACTTGCTCCAATCTTTCTCCTTTGAGGTAGACGTCGGCCACTGTTTTCTCTGTTCTGCACACAACTATCTTGGTTTTCTTCTTATTGATTTCCATGTTGTATTCCTGGAAAACTTTTTCAATTATGTTCAGTAACTTCTGTAAGTCTTCCTCGTTTCTTGCTACGATAGCGATATCATCAGCGAAGCGTAGCATGTTGATTTCTTCTCCATTAACTTTGATTCCTTTGGTACTTTGTTCTTATATTTCTTTTATCGCTTCCTCCATGTACATATTGAAGAGTGCTGGTGACAGGTTACATCCTTGTCGGACTCCTTTGTTAATTTTTGCCTCTATATTTTTTCCGTCTTGCGTACGTATTGAGGCCACTTGGTCCTTCTAGAGCTGGTAGATGATTCTTCTGTCATTTTCTGTAATTCTGTCATTTTCGTCTTCTGTAATTTCACATATGCTATATATATATTGATGATAATAGCTCCATGCACGATGTGTATAAATTGGACTTTCCATGCATATCCCGCATGATAGTAATAAATAATCTGTATATAAAAACTATGGTAGTATTAGAACTTCCACATATCCTTTTGGTGAATTGCGGAATTATATGTGGATCTATTATTGCCACGGTGCTAATTACACTAATCTCAGGAAACTGTCTCAGGTTTGATTTTGTGCAATTTTTCCATTCTGGAGACAGGAAAAAACAGCATTTCAATTCTACATGAAAAATTTACCAAAGAATGTACCACGAACATGAACCTGTACCACCAACAGGTGTGTGCAGCACCTGAAGATGCTGCTAATCGGCGAAACCTGGGTTGTGTGAATAAATTTCTAATGTGGAATTGCAGTGTTGTCTTTTTCCTCTGTCTTTACATTAGTCTCAGCATTAGGGATAATTTAAGGATTGAAAAATATGTGCTACATTTGCTGTCAGCGTGGCATCAGTTTGTCGACCCGAAGCAGTCTTGTGTCCCAGGGAGATTTGCATCGGTCATACGTGTGGAGGGCGGACGGAGGCTTTGTTCGGTGGGGGGGGGGGGCGTGGAGAGTGGGGGGGCTCCGGTGAGGGTTGGGGAGAAATTGAAAACCGCTGGCGATGGCTGGAGGTTATTGGATATAAGGTGTTGACGTTGAGTCGTCCGATGCTTTCAAACGCCATCATTGACGCCATCCAAGGCCTCGCCACAAGACCTTTTGCGGTCAGCACAGCCTCAACTCGGCCGCGACTCGTGAAATATGGAGATTAGGAATGGCGCTGGGCCTTGTTCTTGAGACGCTTTCTTCCTGACGTCTGGCAAGGCGAGAAGCAGTTGGGATTACGCTTAAAGAGCGAGGGAATGGAAGTGGAGAAGGTGAAGGCTAAATTTTACGGCCGATGTTAAGTTGAACGTACGCGAGAAGATCGTTACGAGTGCGTGCGTGGTTTTTGTTTTTCCGCCCGAGTCCTCCCCTTCCAGCCTCTCTCTCTCCATATCTGGCGGGAAATGTCCGAATTTCCGCTCAGACTACTTAAGTTGCCGTATTAATAACGCTCCTCAACCAACGGCTTATCTTCGGGACTCGAGGTGGTTCTCTGTTCTGTGGGCTTTAATGAGAGAGTGGAATGCATGGCTAGCGTCGTCGTTCAGCCCACAGAAAGGTGTTGTGCTTGAACTCATGGGGTTAACGAGTTCATTGTTCATGTGGGGGAGGGGTAAGGACAGTAATGCCAGGTTTACGATAATTAGATATTGAGGTTGGCAAGTTTTGCGCGAGAATGAGTACTGAGTTTTTTGCTGCGACTATGACGTCATCTACCCTTCATTACTACAGGCTTATTATCGTTTGAATACCAAGCATCTTCAAGGATGAGCCCATATGTAATTATGAATCTCGATTACATGCCTGGTGATGAAAGCTGCAGTGGTGAAATACGTAATTTTTCTAATATTTTCTTTATTAATTAGATGATTGTTTTCTTTACTTTCTTTCATCCTAGGTAATGTTAAAAAAGATGCAAAAAATTATTTGCTCAGCCTGCAAAAATAGGATTATCAGTTTAGGTTTGCTGTTATTATGGCCTTTACTTGTCGTATGCAACGTCCGTATTAAGTAGTTTACCTTGGATTGGCTTACGTTTCATCAATTAGTTTCGTAATAACTATAAAAGAGATGGCAATTTTATGGCATCGGCAATTTTAATGTGGGATTCTGAAGAGAATCAATCAATCGCATCTTATGGTTGTGTTACCTTTACATATTATGTTAAAAATGTACCTATATCTTATCCTAGGAAACCACTTGGCTGATATGTTCAGCTTAAGACCAAGAATAGGTTTGCTCTTCGCGATCTGACTATAACAATTTTCAGGTGTTTTCTGTTTTTATTGCAAAGTTGACTTTTTATGACGGCATCCCTCCGTTATCCTGCGTTGTAAAATAAAAAAAAATCTTCAACCGCAATGAATTTGATCACTGAGGCTGCCCTGTCAGACTGTCAGAAATATCTGAATTGTACTCAGAAGAATGTCCGGGTCGATTCCCTTTCTCTGTATTGCCTTTTATCTACAGAAAATGGATGCCACTGGCTAATATTAATTTTGTTAAAGAATTAATTCGAGTATCTTGTTCATAAAATTTTTTGATAAACGTGGTTCTCTGAACATCCTATGATAAAATGAAAACATTTCCTAAGACAAATTTAGTTTCTTAATATGAATGCAATATTCAATCTAATTTGTCAAATAAATTTTTGTGTGCATAGGCATTTCAAGAGTTGGGCTAATAAATTTGATGGCTGAACAAAGATAGTCGGATCAAAGATGGGGTTGCATTAATTTATCATGGCAAGAACTACGTTATGTTCAAGAAATTTCATTTTTTATTAAGAAAAAGGGAAATAGCAAATCATCGTTGCCTTTAATTTCAGATGTACACTTGCCAAACGTGTCGCGTACTCTAAGAGTGAAATCTAGGGATTAATTAACAATTCCTCTGAAATGATGTCTTGCTTTACCATGTACGTCTTAATTGTTTCAAAACCTGCTAGGATGGCCAGCTGTTGCCCTTTAAGTCCTTCTCGCTCCTTAAGGTGCCTCAGATGGAAAGGAATTGTGTTAGGATGAGCTCGGAGGGGGGGGGGGAAGAGGATGGGGTGAAATCCGTGGTCAAAGATAGCCTACGGAAAGCAGGAGGTGTTAATTTGTTCTCTGCTTTTCGTTCCATCCGAAGTACGGAGGTTAGAATGTTATATGGGTACCTCTCGGCATCCAATTAGGGAACGAGATTTCATTGGATATTGTCTGCCATTGCCGGTGTTCTAACCCAGGACTTCGAAGTGGAAAGCATGAACGCTAATGGCACGTCCTGCTCTAATGGTCTCACTACAGTGAGTGCAGTTATCTTCTCAAGTGAATCTATAGCTTCTTAAATTTTGCTTCTATTCAGCCTTCATACTACAAAATTATACTCCCTTTTTTTCGTTTCCAAGGCATCATCAAGTGAGAAATATATCTTTGGTTGTTTTTGTTTGCTTTGAAAATAGATTTATGAATTCGGATATTCCAAAGGACGGGCGTTATTAGCCGAAGTATGGTTTGCCGGTCAGTCGGGAGAATCGGCCGAGGGCAGATTGCGTGTATCGCTCACAATCGGCGGGGTTTCGTTCGGATCGATACTTTGACAGCTCCGGCATCGTACTCGTCGCCATGCATTCCCTATTGGAGTGAGAGAGCGCTATCCTTGTCTCGAGGAATCACTTAATTAGGCCGTCGGCCGTCGTGATACCGGAGCGGGCGTTGAAGTCTCCATAAATTCCGCTGCGGGCAGCGTGGGAAAGCCAAGCAGGGCGTCGGTGGCCGCCGAACTGGGGCTCGCGCTGCGCCAGGGAGGATATGCCGGGGCTGGAGGGGGCGGGGTTCGTTGGCGCCAGGGCCCTCGGAGACCACCATCTCTTCCCCGTGTGAGCATTAGAGAGGGGGGGTGCAAAAAAGTCTTGAGAGGGGCGGCTCGAGGAAGTGGTGTGGGAGATGTATAAACACATGTAATGACGGCTAATTTCTGTGGCCCCGAGGGCGGGTTGGGAAGCCCCGCAGGCACTTCCCGGAGACTTTGGCCCCAGAGCGTTAATTTGGGGCCTTCCTCGTCCCACCACTCATTCCCGGCTTTAATTCCTGTCCTCATCGGGCCGTCGCCATCCCTCCTGGGCCGGCGACGACGGCGTCCGGCCCTGGCGCTCCCTCCGCTGACCACCCCTACTCCTCCGTTGCGCTCTTATCTTCCGCGATCGCCGCCCGGAAATCTTTCACGTTGCCATTAGTGTAAAAAGCACTTACCCGGAACTACTCCGTTAAATTTGAAATACATGTTCCTTTTCTCGTTTCGATCTGTGAAAATCTTTTCAAAGTACGTGATGAGATGTGTTTACGTCGTCTTATACTTTTGTTGTTCTTTCGAGCATATTATTTTACTAACATCTTGTTCACTGATAATTTGTCTTCAAGGACATTTTGGAATAAATATTTGGATGTATTGGATGCATCGTTGTATCAATTGTTCGAGATATGCTTAGCTTTGGGAACTTACATATAACGTGCGATCAAATATGGCACCATTGAGTGAAAAAACAAGTAGAATTTATTGATATTTTGATCCTAATCACTATACGGAATTTTATATCGGGAACGTTTTAGTTTTAGACAATTTTCACAATTTTTCTAATTGGACTTAACATTTTACTATCAGCACAAATTGTATGAAAATCGCTAACCAAAAATATGTCGAGTTATATGTAGATTATAAATTTTGCTGAGATTGTACTGGTAAAAATATTTTTAAGGCCGCATTTGTGCAACATTCACAGGCATTGGTTGGGTGGGATCATTGCAGCTCAGCTCTTATCAGAAAACTCTTTGAAAACCTAGTTACGCTGGTTCATTTGGTGAAAGGAATTATGTTTTTGTGCTGTTTAGGTAACGTAGTGAATTTAATTTTATATTTTAGAACATTGCAAAATAAATTTTCGCGCACTTTGTAGGCACTGCAATTAGAGCCAAGTTGTTATGATAGGCTCCAAACGTATATCCATTATGCATAATGTGTTGGCAGTTATGTCTCAACGATTGATTTAAACCCTGCTTAACTTCTTAAATTCTTATCATAATTCTCACAAAATAACACCGTAAGTTAGTTCTGTTGGTGCCTTACGTATAATACTGAAAGGATGATCGAGCGATCGCTATGCATAACAAACACAACCCTTGACCCTGGGTTGTGTTATTTCACAGCATTTTCCCGTTTGTTTTCGACTTAACGAAAACTAAACCTCATCAGGTGATGACAGTCAGCAACTTACGGAGAGAGACTATTAAGAAATTGACCTTTTTTATGTGATTGGAAATTAGCAATGTGCACCGTAGCATGTAATATTACCATGCATTGTATTTGATTTTGTTTCTAAAATCTATCGATTATTGACTTGTATTTAAGTCCATACTCCGCTGAATATTACAAACATTCGGGATTAAATATTGATATTTTCAATATTTTGTATGCAGTTGTTAGTTTCTCATATTGGAAGCACATCCGTAAAAATGTGTTCGACTCGAAACCACCTCTGTTCTGAAGACGTAAGACTTATGAATCACAAAGTAGCTGCCACTTAGGACTCTACATTTTAGTGTTCATTTAACAATGTATTCCGTTGGAAGAATATTGTACACCCTATTATTTATCTTGAAAATTGGGTACCCTTTTGCCATGCTAATAATTGTATAGTTCTTTCTGTAGAAAAACTTCCGAACAAATCGAATTACCAAAATTGTTTGCCTTTTATCTTTACCTTCATTCCTGGTGAAAATGTTTATAGTCACAGTCTGTAATCATAATCCAGTTGACGTTTCTAATTGTGTATCAAATTACAAATTTAACTTTTCGAATATACATCATTAATAGATTAATTCCCTCTCCAGTGTTCTCTGTTGCCGAAGAAGCTTTACTAGATGCGAATACCGTTTATTCCAGTTTGCTAGTGCCTCTCCTCGTGCCTACTGTATCTTACATCCCGAAGTTCTGTTTTCAGCCTTGCAATCAACTTTAACATTAACTTGAGGGTAGACCAGTAACTTTTTCTTCAATCAGAATAACTTATTTCTGTGTTAAGAAGCTAAACTTGGCAGCAGTCTCTTTGAGGTGAGATTTCGGTTGCTCACTGGAAGTAATCCTCTGTAGATAAGGATGTTACATCTTTGGAGTGTGCTTGTAAAACTCATACGGTGTGTTATTTACTGTGGAACCTATTGTATAAAATTCACCATCCGTAAATGGGAATGCCTTTTATCACACTTATTGAAGTTCAAACGCATTCACATTCCAGACCAATCCAATGGCTTAAAACGTGTTGATTAATGAAACTATGCGTACTCCCAGGCCCCACCTAAGCCAAACAGACCATATGGCCCAGTCCTCAGATTCGAGGAACTTTGAAATTTATTGTGCGTGTACATTTTTAATGTAAACACTAATAACAGTGGCTCACAATGTGTTTATGTTCCTAGGCCCCGGTTTAGCTCTCTGAGGTCAGCGTGCACCCAATGTTTGCACTCAGGATTATTAGTTACGTTACGGCTTTGGACGTCTCCAGTCATCGATGTTATTATTTTAACTACCCGATTTCTATTTAAGTTTTTGCCTCCTAATATACGTTTTAACGTGAAATAAGAGAATAGATGCGTGATTTAGGCGCATTTAGGATTTTTTTTTTTTTTAATGAGCTATATCGAGTCATTTTTCGGATGACTTTTATTACTATGGCCGGCTAATTTCTGTAATAAAATAAACCCATATTTATGTGGATGTATTAATTTTGATGAAATCCCCACCCAGTCAGAGAGGCGAAGCAATGGTGCAAAGGGCTTCAGCTATAGGTCGCCTCCCTCGAATAACTACTAGGTGCTGTCAGGGAAGCGATCCTTTGTAATCATTGTAATCATGCTCTTCAATTTGAATCTGTAGTTGATGGTATGCCGTTTGGGAAGAGACTGCATCGCATTTTGACTTCCTTTTGCCGCGCGTCAGGAGTGTGCAAGCTCATTAAGCGCACACATTCGCTGCCTCGCTTCCCAATTGAGACGAGCTGGGTCGTCGGGATTTCCTCTGACCCGTGCATCATTTGAGATGCGAGGATATCAGATGAATGCGCAAGTCTCTCTTAGTGCTGGAATGGCGGCTCTAGGCCCTGGGAGACCGCCTCCTTTTCACGCCTTGCTGCCTCGGCGGCGTCTCGGGCAAGTGCCAACGAGGTGTCGACAAATTGGCGGGAAGGGTGGTGTTGAGGGCGGCGGCGGCGGGTGTGAGGGGGGCGGTCGACCTCGCCGGTGGCTCTCGGAGGGTGCTGGCGGGGGAGGAGGGTGGAAAGCGACGGGGCGAGATGGGGAGGCAGTCGCTGAGGGGGGAGGCGTGGAGAGAGGGTGTCAGGCCGTGGGTGGGTGGATGTTGAGGTGTCGGAGAGGAGCATGATGCAACAGGCAACGCGAGGGACTCCACCGCGGTCAAGGTTTCTAATTGCCCACCTGTCTAGTCAACCTACTCACGGTCTCCGACAACCCCATCCGCTCAATGGGACCACCTTCATTTTTTTTCACCTCTTCGGGTCGTCTTGGTAATGATTATATTTTTTCCTCCTATTCTCACGTCCCCTTATGTTCTCCATCCTCCTCTCTTTTTCATTCTTAGGTGGTTGGAAATTGGTGACCGGCATATTTATATTTTTTGCCCCCACCACCAACCCCTTCTTCTCTTTCCGGAGGTCAGGGAGTCGTGCACTCCGTGTTGTCTTGGGTTTCTTTCCTCTCGTTCGGCTGTGTACATCTGGCTTCCATAAACATGAGGACGAACTGGGCTGTGAATGAAATCCCTTCGTGGGGATGGGGAGGAGGTTGGGGCTGGTCCCGTGTCTCTCTCATTTGTTTGCCTGAAATATGGTGCGATAATTCCGTAACTCTGCGGGTGTACTTTTTCCACATCGTAGGTGTACACAATTTGTATTTCCGTAGGAAAAGGCGGGCGTTGGAAAGAGAGTGTGAGGAAATTCGGAGACCCCCTAATCGAAGGTGCTGTTGGCCGTATGCATCTTGATCTTGCTCATTTGCAAAATTATTGACTTCCGTGACTAACGTGGTATTTATGGGATCAAATTTGAATATACTTGCTCAAGACCCACTCCCTCTATACTTTTCTGCAATGCTCTCGGCTTTGATAAGAGCTGAAATGCTATAATTCTACCATGTAGATAGATAAGGTGCTGTTGAAAAGCTTCCCACTGATTGCCAAGTTAGTTTCTTAAACGGCGTAATGCCACATTGCACACCCATAATCATGCCAAATATAGAGGTCGAACAACAAAAATGAATCACCCGTATTTAACAAATGGTCTCACAATTGATGGTTTTTTGCCAACAAAGTATTTTTCCGATTTCCTCTAGTCTCGTTCGTCGTTTGAAAGTGATATGACAAGCAATTATTCGTAGCTATATATCCACATTAATAGCATTTATGCACGCATATCTTGGAAAGCTGTTTGACTTCAATGTATTGAAATCCAATTCTGCACATGATTAAGCGTAAATGAATTGTTAGAGCAGGAGATAAATTCGTACATATCTAAGCCGAGTAGTGGCACCCGGTTTTATTACTTTAGTAGCTGTTACCAAATTTGAAACACCTTTCTGTTCGTTCATTGCATGACCTGAGTGATTTTCCTTGGTGATCTCATTGCAATGTCACATCACTCCACTGGCCGACCTCGACTATTTCCCGCATCTTCTCACAACTTACCGAATAGTCCGGTAATCGCACCCACGTTTTGAAATAATTATGCCGGTTAGCCTACGACAATCTCATTTCAGCCGACAAATTGCTTTGGAAACCTTTAATCGGAGAATACTTCTCGGATTACGTATTCCCGAGTTTTCACGCCACTGATAGTCGATGACTTTATCAAAAATGGTTGTTATTATATTGCTTGTGTCAGTTTCCCCGTGTTTTCGACCTTGTTCGTACTGTGTACGGTCATTCAATCCGAATCCCGTGCAGCCTTCGCATAAAATTCGCCCTCCGTCCCTTCCTCTCTCCTCATTATTACCTCCTTTGCCCACCAATTCCCCTTCCCCCTCCCGCCTACCTCTCCACGGCCAGTCCGGGTGGCGTCCGTGGGCTTTGCCCGTTGCCGGGTAATTATTAATCTAGGCTCCGCGCCGCTTGGCAAGGCAGTTTCAGGAGAGCCGCAAAGGCGGTGGTGGTGGGGAGGGCGGTGGGTCCTTTTCAGCGGAGGGAAGGTCTGTGGGTGGGGTGCACGAGTGGTTTTGGCTTCGTCGAGGGAGAGGCGGTTGTGGGGGGGTTGAAGAGGTGGTCGCCATGGCCCGCAATTAGACCTCCGAAGTGGAGGAAGTGGCGTAGTCGTGGGAGGGGAGGATTTTTTGTTTTATTTTTTTTCTGGGTGGGTGGAGAGGGGTGGAGTGGGGGTTATGTGTGAAGGTGGGAAGGGAGGGGGGGAGAAATTGGAGTAGGGAGTGGGTCGGGCGAGGGAGGATTAAATAGGAAGGGGGAAGATTCGGGCCCGGTCCTCGTTTTTCGTTTCTCATTTGTCGGTCCCAACTTTTATTCTCTCTCTGGCGAGAGATGGCGTGCGTGCAGGCGTGTTTGTGTGCGTGAGTGCGCGTTGCCTCCTCTTCTGTTTCATTTTATTTCTGTCTCGGACCTTCCAATTCTTCTCCCCTCCCCTTTTCCTCCCCTCCTCCCCTTCTCCCCACATCCCTCTCTTTTTTCAGGCGTGTGTGTCAAGCGTTCGGCGTTTCCGATAAGTGTGAATTTCTTCCATTTTTTGTGCATGTGGACGCAGACGCCTCATTTCTTTGGGGCCCTAACCTTTCTTTAGGGATCGCCTTAGGTGGCCCTTATGGGAGGATTAAATCTTCTGTTTCCTGACCATAAGGTTTTCAGAAATGATTCGCCCAAGGCAATATTTTTTTCTTAATTCAAACCGCACGTGTTCTCTGGAAGAGCTGTTTGGGCCGGCAGGTTGTCAACATATTATTGAGGAAGTTTTACAAATGACCTCGCATGATAGTTGCTAACACTTTTTTAATTCTGTCCATGTGTTCGGCGGACATACTGTTGTAAAACAGAGACATGATTGATAGTTCTTCCCGCGAAAGTGTCTCAAAGCCCCAATATCTTAGAGAAGCACCTATTACCACCCGTCTGTTAGTGAATCTGGGATTGAGTGCATCTCATTACAATGGACTCTTGCGGTGTATAATCGAGTAAATTTCAGTTTATCTCATGACACACAAATGCGATATTCGATACAGACGCATCGGTATGCCAGTAAATAAAATCTTGTTTGAAATTTCCATATTTTGCGAAAAATATTTAATCATTTTACTTGTAGATGGAAAAACTGTGTACTAAATTATTTGTACGGATACAAGGAGGTTAAATCAAATTTTCCAAAGGCATATGAAGAGAAGGGTTTTTATCTGCCAGTTGTGCGTAATTTTTCGCTTTGAAAAAGAATTTACACTATTAACTATCATATTTGGCTTGAAATAATTGTTAAGGGCTTGGAAATATTTCTTGCAAGCATGGAATTGAATTGTATTAAGTTTTGGGTGGCTTATTTATCTGTCTCTGCTACATCAGAGTGGTGAATGAAATTTGCAAAGTCTGTGTGTGTTGCTTCACTTGCTAAGAGCAAGGGCGTGTGGTGCTTGTCTTTATCGGTTGAATTCAACTCTTTTAGCACAACGGCAAGTAATGAATGATTCTCTTTCAGCATGCTTCCGTCGAAAATCGCAAAGAAAATGTCTGTTGATAACAGGCTAATTTTGCAGTTACATTGGGTATATTCATAATACCTATCATACATTCAGATTTGGTCAACGCATGCATATGAGCGGCGCTAAATCAAATGCTAGTAATGAAGGCCCTGGTTTCCGTTTCTGGATACCCTTGCGTATTTCGAGACGTGTAAATCGTGCCAAAGTCCTATATGTATTTGTGCCATCTAAAAATGTGTTGTTTGTCTTCATTCACTGTTTTTAGATACGTATGTAAACGAAGCCAGTGTAATTAGGCCATGAAGCATTTGCAACGCGTAACTTTTACCCCGGTAGAAAGAACTCTGAAAGATGTTTTGGATCTTTTCTGTCATGTGTAAAAGATTCTGTTCTGGCGTGCTTGCAAATTAATGGCTGGGTGCACGTAGAAGATTTTATTGATAGTGGGTCATTGCAGACTATCAACCAATTGTTTATAATCGTTACTTATTTAAAGTAACATTTGTATAATCTATTTAATCTCCTCCATTTTCTACAAAAATATGTGCTAATTTTTTTCTTCGTATCCCCTTGTTCATTTTCACCATTCTTGGAGGTTCTTTTAATTGCAGCGGTCAATAGAATTATAGAATAGCATGAATTTAATTTCACATGAGTTTTATGAAGATATTCGCAGGAAAAGGTTAAATTATATTATTTTTAATTGCTAGGGATGCTTCCCAACGTAGGAACGTCCTGTTTTGATATCTTAGTTAGAAATTCATATAGCGAATTCAATAACAAAATTATGTAGCATTTCTGAAGTGCTTCTTAAATTATTAACGACATTCCTAAGGTATGATGAGAAGCTAGCCCATAAAAATATTTTTGGCGACAAATGGTTCTTATTCTCCGTCTATCTATAGGAATACCTAATTCAGAATGTTTGTAGTTCTAAGTTATATTTCAGCAACCGCAGCTGCAGTACTTGTAAGATACATTCATTATCTACAGCGAATTTTCGAGTAAAATCTCATCTATAATATTTTTATGTAAAATGAAGTTAAAGACTAAAAGGTAGGTAACAATGCTTTGTGAATGTAAGCGTTTATGTCGTAAATACGTGACAATGACTGTTTTAATCCGTATTTCTTCTTTTTAGTCTACTCAGATGTTTTGGATTCACTACTTTTATTTTCGTCTCCATCTGTTACCAACTTCTGTTCACAAGTGAACGAACTGAACTCATCCTTTAATTTTTGAATGCATGTTACTCTGAGGAGGAAAATGGTGTATAAAATAAATAATAAATATAGGGCATTACCTTTCCGTAATAATTTGGCAATTTCGCCTGAGTGCGTTAATTGGTTTAACCCAGGAAAGGTGTTGGCTTTTAAGGATTGAGTGAGCTCCCATGAAAATTTCATGGGTCGAATCAACCTTAGTGTCTCCGTAAATAAAAGTGAGAGGGCGACATCTGGGCGAAACCAAATAAAGCTAGTCACTTTTTTGATTGTGGAGCGCTGACGATGACAAGCAGTTTCGTGTTCCGCTTAACGTGCGAATGTGCTTACCATATTGTGTGATTCTTCCCTCGGAGAAATGTGCTATTGTCACCGATATTTGTATTAAGAGCTCAACTTTTGTGTCGTGAAGTAATGAATCCTTTTCTTGCCAGTTGTGAATGTCGGCCAAACACAGGAAGTCTTGTTTCCAATGTGCGAAAAACATCCCAAACAACTAGAAATAAAACAGAAAGCTGGCTAAAATTCAAATATCTTATCTTGTTTCCTGCAGACTTAATGCCTTGAAAATCTGGTAGATCATGTTTCTGCCTCATACTTTTTATGTAATAAAGCCGGCGATAAATATGTTTCTTATATAACGTTTTCCTTATCCTCAACACCCCTTATATATTTTTCTTAGCCGCTGGAGCACCTTAAAACGCGATTGTACAGCTACAGGTTTATGATTAAATTGTTTTTTTATGTTTTTGTTGTTGTCATGAGATGCAAACGTTATAATACAGCTGATTCTTTCACCAATTTGACCTTCAAGCGATATTTTTATTTCCCCGCCTATGTCCTTTGATCAATTCAACGCAATTTTTCGAACCTCAGTGACATATTTGAAGTCCATTGCTCTTGCATCGCATTTGTAAACTTTGTTACATCATACTGTAGCTGATAATTTAGTGCATGCTCTCGGCGATCCTTCCAGCTCTCTCTTCCTATATTCCTATATTAATCCGTGTTTACTGAATCGTTCCATGAATCAAGTATACGCGGAGTGTATGATAATAAATTTAAGTTAGCCACTTCATTAGATCATCTCTTAGTAGTCCCGGAAACCAAATCTTAGATCGGTGATAAAGCCATCGGTGCACCTTAGACGCAGCGAAATTCATTACCCCGCGTGCGCGATTAAGGGTGGGAGGGAGTTGGGGGTGGGGGGAAGGGGAGGTTGTCATTGATGACGCGGGGAGGTGGCGGGCAACGGGGAGGGTCGGGTGAGAAGTGGGCGGGGACGCGCGTCGAGATAAATTAGACTTCCCCTCAAATGCAAGTGAGCCATGAATACTGGGAACAAACATACGGCTCTCATATGCATCATTCATTCCCCACTCTTTATATGTTCCCGATGAGAGGGCGATAAAGATTTTACATTGTTTCGCTCAGGCATTTCCATAATCTCATCGCCGCCGTCATTCCCTTCCCCCTCCTCCTTTTTACCTCTGACGCACACAAACACACTCGCATCCACACAATCCTTCCATTTATATATTAGCCTCGACCCCAGAAATCTCCCCGATCCTCCTCCCTTAGCTTCTCTTCCGTGTGCCCCTCAAAGACTGCTGCTTCTGTTTCCCTCCCCTCACCCTCGTAACCCAATTGATAATCCCCAATCTGAAATTTAAAGGAAGCACGCCGGTCCGGTCTCCCCGCCCCGCTCGCCTCGATGTAAATGGCATTCAATCTCATGTCAATGAGGGCTGCGGGTCGGAAAGGGGTGCGCAGTTCTGACTATTCCCTTTTTTATCTCATTTTTTCCATCTCCCGAAGACGAAAATTCCAGTCCTGGTCCCGTCTCCCTTGTCTGCCGCGAGGATTGTGGATATTTGGTCGTAATTCGGAGACTATGGCGTCCTTTCATCCAATCTCATCCACGTAGCGTTTGCCGGAAGCGTCCAATTCGGAATTAACGAATGAAGCTGTCAAGCCGACTTCACGGCCCCCGTTCCCAGCGCCCTGATTCTTTGTCGCATTAATGCCAATCAGTTCCGCGGCTGGCTTCCATTTTTCTTGAATTAAATTTTTGTATTTTTTCGGCAGTTTCCTCTCATGACGATAGTGTCTTTGGTGAATGTTGAGCCACGATCCGCATTGACGGTCGAAACAACAGAATATAATATTAGCCGATGTGCTAGGTTCGGTGAAAGAACTACCAATCGGCTTGTGAATTCTTAAGTATGAACTGCATGTGGTTTCTTGGCTGGTGTTTCCTTGTTCGTGAGCTCATAATCATCTGTGTCGCTAATGATTTCAGATGTAAGGGATTATTTGTTCTTGGTATCAACTAGAGTACCTAGTATTAAGATATAATGATAATGAAGTTGTTTGATGCAAAAGTCCTCGGATTTTTCGGTATTGGCGGCCATATGGGAATTTGACTGAGAGATGGAATATAATAGTTGGAAAAGTGCATTGCCAGCATAATACCTGCGAACTAGGTTATCAGAGAAGACTGGGAGGTAAGTTCCGCCTTCTTTGTTTAATTAAGGTGGGCGCGAATTCTGTCGTCGGCATAATCGCTCTACATTGATTTCATATCAAGGTAGTTTGACAAACAACTAAAAGTGGTAAGTATCTAGGATTCCGCGAGGTGCATGCGAGGAGATGCATCAAAAAATATATCCTTCTTTCATTTTTCTTCGTACGTCGTACTGTACTGATTTTTAATGTGAGGTCATCGAAATAGAAGGTATTTTCCTGAAGTGTGGTCGGTTGGAAAATTAGAGATTGCATTTTATATCATTAAGGCGTATCATTTTACTGCTATCATGTGGTCACATATATTCGGAAAGGCCTCAGAAAAATTGGCGGCTCGGAATTTAGAATCTGCTACGTGTCATTTCTTTTACTACTATTTGATGGGCGTCAAATCATAGAAAAAGGACAGAATAGTAAGTTTTTTTATAACGGGTTAAAATTGAGAAGGGCCACTGGAGCGTTTCACATTTACTCAATCATCGTGCGAGTGAGAAGGTCTTAATTTTTTTGTGAACGCTGTGTTATTTTGGACATAAATTCGCAGTTTTTCCCATTCAAAAGCGGATGTCGGCTTAAGAAACATCCGATGCGATTCTATGCTCCGTTTGATTGGATTGCAAAATTAATGCCGTGAGAACTGGGCTCGTCATTAGCTTAGTACAACGTCTGTGGGTGCTAGCGGTGGAGTTTGTTTTTTGTTCTTTTCTATTCGTTCGCGTTGCGGAGGAAAAATTGATTGAAGGTTTTTGTGAAAAACATGGCTACAAGAAATCTTCCGGAAGACATTCCCTTTTGTGAGGACCGTATTGGAGACCATAGATTTGCTCGAGGTATTCTGTCGCTTCCTCTTTTGCACGCGAATATTACATCTACACATTACGTAATACCCTGCAATCCACCGTAAAGGGATGTCACGGGAGGGGGATATTAGTGCTAAAAATCCGCTCTAAAGGCTAATCGCAATAAAAATATTGTTGTAAATCTCTTATCCATCAATTCTCAGTATAAACACCGCTTGTCACTGATAATATACGTCTCCACAACGTTAAACAGGGATCCTCGGCACTGGTTGAGTTTTGATCTCAAACTGATCTTTGTCACATTCGCCAATTGTTTTTAACGTGCTCTCTTGTCCCTGAGTCCCTTTAGGACTCCTCCCAAGTGTATCTTTGACTGCATTTACCGCTGTTTTTCTCAGTGTACACCTTGTATTTTACAATTTAGTATTGTACCAAACATGAAACCGTCGTTTCGACTTACAGCCATTCCTGAAAGTTTTTATTACTAGTAAAGTGAGCCCAAATCGTGCTCTTCCTTTGCTGGAATACGCAGTTTTCATTTCTTCATTGTTCATCTACATCTACATAATACCCTGCAAGCCACCTCAAAGGTGTGTGGCAGGGGGTGAATTCTCACCAAACATGCACTACATATCATGCATTTAAAAGGATTAGTATTAATATATTGGTCTCGACTGCAATATTTATATCTACATCTACATAATATCCTGCAAGCCACCATATAGGTGTGTGGCAGGGGTGAACTCTCACCAAACATGCACTACATATCATGCATAAAATTTGTAATTAAAAATTAAAATAGCAAAGCAATTGTTCCTTTTCTCCTCTATTAATACCCGCTGTTATACTTTATTTAAACTTAACATGCCCGATATCAAAATCCTCCCACTATTACTGCCCAATGGAAACTTTTATTTTGACCTATACTCTTACTTAAAATATCCATCGGTAGTATCGGTGTATGTTTTGACGTCCTATGTTATCCTATCAAATCTTTCGTGCTAAGCGACATGAAGATCAACCCGAAGGTCAGTCTTAGCTCTGTGCCATCTGTGGTTTTCTAGATCTGGTACTCGGGTTGCCTCTCTTGAGAACTGTCCATTTCGGGAAATTAAGAAAAAATAAGAATAATTATGCTTTGTCGATATGGTTATTACTTCAGGAAACTAAATTAAAGCAGTTAAGTCCACCTGAATTCACTTTGATATGGAATATTTTTCACGTAGTTAAAGAATGATGCCAGAATAATTAAACAGTTTTAATCACCATTTAAAGCCAAATGAATATGTCGGATCAGCTGCGTCTTGGTTCCATAAACCTCCAGGAGAGACGTATCTAAATACACCCAGGAGAGGTCTTGGAAGTTGAACTCCGAGAGAGGTTACAACCATATCTGGTATTTGGATAATATATACTTTTGGGTTTAAGTGGATGTGTCCTGGATGCGAACCCTGGAATTCTGGTCAGTGACCTTACATTCAACCCACTTGGTTACCACGCCGGACACGTTCAAACATGATATGTATATTTATCGTTGGCTGTAAGCAAAATTATGACCGATTTCGCGTACGCTTCAACTTAAAATCGATAGTCCCTGGACTTGCACTTATTGACTCCGATTTCCTCACATTAAGCTGTGAAATTACGAAAAGCCACGGTGGCGGAGCTGATCGAAGTGTAATTATTCAAATGGGAAAATGCAATACAAAGTAAATTCAACTTAGGTATAAACACCAGCATCGGTTATTATCCCTTTGATCCGTCACATTAATGACCTCGTCTCTTTCCTTATTCGCAGTGGTACGAGTGCGACCTCCGGGACATGCCGGACCACCTTGCGCAGCGCTTCGTGCAGATGGGCTTGGATGACGAGACCGAGTCATTCCTCGAGCAAAGCAGAGCCAAGTCTGACTGGATCTTTACCCAACTTTGGCACTCGTTCGCGCGGTCCATTCTCGGCTGGTTCATGACGCAGACGTCCATTAATGGGTATGTCGTCCATCATTTAATTAAGCTGAAGCCGTCTAGGCTATTATTTTATCCCTAGGTGCGAAATTTAATATCTAGAACAGATATTAAATGCGAAATGCAACCTGAGCCTATGAAAACTTCGATTAATGTGGAAGTATAGTGTATTTTGGTGCCATCATCATTTATACCTTTTAGTGGCATCGGGATTTTCCATGCTACTTTACACCTTGCCTTAATCTAACTTTACTTGAAACTAACTTGGACTAAATTGCGCTTTGTAAGCCTCGCTTCAGGGTAGTTACGATATTCGATTGCAAATCACTACCTGAAATCTTTTGTTGCAAATGCTGATATATGCCTCCTACATAAGTTCTTTTATTCATTTGTAGTGAAAGAGTGAATTCTCTTGGTTAGTCCCCGAAAGAGAACCAAAATCTGTAAATAACTGTATTGAAGGTGATGGTTAAGCATGGTGAGGAATACATATGCCAACAGGAGAGTTTTGGATTTGCAGGTTTCCCTGTAGTTTTTAAATTCCTTATTAAGAGGCAGGATGGTGCGTTTTCCTTTAATGAATCCTATTCTTTGCCGACTAATCTATTACAGCCATAAGATATTAGTCAAAACCTGTATTCGTGGTAATAGTATGTTGTCTGTAACGCCTGAGAGTACCATGGTAATATATGTGAAATGTATTGTTACACGAGAGTTTCACACTATATAAATGAAATCTTTCTAATGTTTGGCTTGGTATTTCTAGAGACTCGCAGATAGGTACATGCAAAGAATGGTTGATATTTTTAGCCAGATTTTCATGCGTGAATTAGGTTGAAAACTTTTCCTTTGCATATGCCTATTTCTGTTTTAATTACTTCCTGGGACCATAGTCTTTGCTTATCAATATTATTTTCATCATTTTCGTCCACTAGCGTCCTTTTTGTATTCTGGTCCAGGTACATTTCAATATCTTCGTGTGTGACCCAAGTAAGAATTCATTTTTGTTTATATTGCACTTCAATTGATGAACTTGATAGTCTCAAGAAATATTTGGTGGCACTGCATTTCAATGGAAGATGTAAAACCTTGGTAGTGTCCACGTATAACGTTGTGTGGAGTTGTTAATTTTTTTTCAACTTCTGCCTTCAATAGTGGTCTATTTTCACTTTCCCTCAGCCAGAAAATTGGAATATGATTTCTTCTTATACATGAAGTGATATAGAGCAGCTGTTCCCCTTTCCTTTCATCTTTCAGGAAGTGGGTTTCAAAATTTCCCTTTGTCCTGCATTCATTTTAAGTATATGTGAGCTCTTATAGAATATACATTAGCGATTGCCAGAAATAGGCATAATTTGGAACCACAAGCACTAATTACTTTTGAGTACTTTTATGTATGCTATTCAGTTTTATAAGAACGCTTTAGGATATTTTTTCATCTCAGGAATAAAAAATAAATAAAAATACCCCTGTTATGGTTACATTTTATTGTCTGCAGGGATAGGCAATCATATTTTATGGAGCAGAAAGTGAATTCTTGTCATTAGAATTTTATATTATTTGAATATGATTGTTCTTCCTTTTATCATGCTACTATTTTTTATGCACATTTCCTAATAAGTGTCGGTTTAGAGCGTAAACTAACAGCCTGTAGGTATCCTAATTTCACTGTTTTCATAGGCAAAATGAGATCCGATGTATAGATTCAGGGCAACACACTAATTATGTTAGCATTTGGTCGCACCGTTTACGAAATTAGGACCAGATTCCCCAATTTCATCCGCTGGAGAGCGAAAATGCTTCGCATGAAAGTAAAATCGCCCTCTCCGTTAACAAGGGTCGAAGCCTCGCGGGCGCTGTATGTTGCGGTCCCTGCCTCCTTCGCCCATAAACTGAACCGGTGCCCTCCCAATTTCCCTCTCGCTGCAGGGCCCTCGACTTGTATCCCTCCTTTGTGAGCGCCTCGAGATATCACCTGGGAGGGAGAAGCCCGTAGAGGCACCAGCTGCAGACCATCGCAATCCCCACCCTCCCCCCCCCCCCTGTAGTCGTCCCCCCCTCCTCTCCGGGTCCTCTCATTTTGAAAAGCAAATCCTCCCCCTCTCGCTTTTGATGCGCCACTTGCAAGGAGGCCCCTTTCATATTTTTAAATGCACTCTTCCCCATTATGGGCCCGCGCCGCAGAGGCCATCTCCGAATCCTCCGCCCTCATTGGGACCTCCCCGTCTTCGTAATCGCCTCTCCAGGGCGCTCGGGTTGCCGCATCATTCCGTCAATGAGGTGGATGGTGAAAAACACACCTCTTCATCACTTTGCCCGCCCCATTGTATTGGTCTTATTTTCGGAATAATGGGATCCCCATTGATGAGCGATCGAGTTGGAACGGGGCTGACGGGGAACGCGGATAATGCGGAGCTGGGACAAAAGGCGCTGGAAAAATGAAAATTGGTGGCTGTTTTATTTTCCTCTTCCTATAGCGTAAGCCAGGAATGGATGAATTGGTGGGTTGCTGAGAATGTGTTTAATGAGACGCCTTGCCCCTGTGATTAGTTTTCCGCGATTTGCTTTGTGGCTCGAGTCACTTTCCGAGAATTGGAAATTTTATTCAAGTCTCTCGGCTCAAGTCATTAGTTTGGTATTTCCAGAAAATTAGTCACGCTGTTCAATACGCCATTCCAATGCTTGGTTATACAAGCTCGCTGATAATACTTGAAAGAATTTTAGGATTAAAGGATAAGGAATTATTCTGAGTTCATTATTTAGTCTGTTATTCAAACATTATCTATGAGTTAAACGTCATTTAAGATAAGATTTTGCTGTTTTAAGCTGTTTTCTCAATTCCATCCACTGCTACCCTGTATTCAGAGTTATTCATGCTATTGTTAAAAAAATATCAAATTAGTAATGTGCGTAAATTTATTTGGTGTAATCGTTACTTTCTCATGTAATTTCACCAAAGGCCGCTTTACACGATACAATTTTTTGTACAAGTTCTTGTACAAACGCTTGTATAAACTGAACGAAATTGTATGTTTGTTTGAATGGAATTAGAACAGGTTCTATTTCCTGTTCAGTCATTCAGACAATCGCACAAGCGTTCGTACAATTTGCCGCTTTACACGGTACAATTTCCTCATACAAGAGTTTGTACAAGAAATTGTACAAAAAATTGTATAGTGTAAAGCGGCCTTAACAGCTCTGTCCACTTTGTTTGGCATCAATTAAAAATACACTGTTTCGTAAAAACGAAATATATTTTAGATTACTAATTCATTTGATCCAAAATGTATTACTTTTCAAAAATTGCTTCGAAGGTGCGTGTCTGAGATTGCATCTAGCTCTTGCAAATTATCGTTCGGTGGTCACATATTAATTTGTAAAAGAACGTAGCCGTAGACCTCCTCCTTAGTGATCCCACTAGTGATTGTCGAATGAAAAGTCATTATACGTATATCCATGTACATACATATTAAGTTTACCAAGCATAGCAGTGGTGTTTGATTATACCAGTTATTGTGACGGTTTGTTTTTACAGTTTTCAGCAGACTAATTTTAGCTCACCTGATGACTTTGAACCGAAATAATCGAGAATATAGGAAGTAAAAGTAAATCAGCGCAGTGGAATTGCAAAGTTTACGATTTACATAAATTAAGTTATTATTTTAGTTTATGTTCGACTATGTAGGTTTTTTAATTCTTAGAACATCCACATATTATCGTCACTCTACATTCTTAAATACAAATATGGTGTAGAGTGGTCTTCGTTGAGAGCATTTGTAATTCTGAATGCACGTTACCCAATTTCGTGCCGCCTCTTTCCATAGCCTCCACATTTATGACTCCACAGTCGTGCGTTTCAATCATAACCGTTGCCATAAGTTCGGTCCATCCATTAAGGCCCGCATTGGGCCCTTGCGGCATACCCGGAGCTTCGGATTTTTCTCTGTTTAGATCACCGGCCAGTTCCCCTCCGAGGTATCCGTAATTATTCAAAGCCGTTGTTTGACGTGGACGCGCACGATTCGAACGGGCCTTCCTCTCCTCGTATCTATGCGGCCGCCGCCACCGCGTCTGCCTGCTCACCGGGAGCCCAAGCGGTCGCTCGCCCTGCTTGCGACGGGAGGGAAAGCACGTTGTAATCTCGCCCTCCATCTCTCGGCGCGGCGAGCAAGGTCCTCGTGATTTCGGGAGCCGCCGTGGGGAGCAGCATGGGTCGGATGGGCGGCGGGCTAGGAGCCTCCATGTCTGTCGAGGACGGGAGCCACAAAAAAAGTGACGGGGGTGGGGCGGTAATTCCGTTAGAGTGGATTTCTGGGAACGCTGCAGGAGGAAAGGGCGGCGGTTGGAGGGAATTCCGATAGGTTTGCCGCGCGCTGCGGGTCCGGGCGGAAAAGAACAATCAAGAAAATCGACTCCTCAGTCATGGTGAAATTAAGAACATTAGGCCATTCCTGTCCTTTTCCTCACGATGTTTCATGTGAAGCAATCTACATACTATGTTTATTTTCGGTCTATATTATAATAGGGAAATGAATGCGGTCTCCCGTAACAACATAGTTGTTTAGGCAGTTCAACGTTTTTCCGAGGTTCCTTTGGCATGTGTCGTATTTTTATCAAATGGGGATTATTAACAAGTCTTGATCGCCGTAATACTTAGAGGACTTGGAGTATTCAACTTGGTCATCATTTGGGGGAATCCAGATAATTGTTAAATTGCGATCAGTTCAATGTCTCAGAGCATCGCATAAGGAAAGAATCGCTTCTATTTCTACTGCTCACGGGAATTTGGGCGAAACTGAACTTAATGTGGTGTTACGTCATTATCCAAGAAATTGATGAATACATTCTATTTCGTGAGGTAAAACTGATCAATTAAAGTATACATGTGGAGCATTCATCTTTCTTAATGTTTTCAACTTTCGATCACCTTCAACTTTTTTGCATGCTTATGTCCGGGTAGTCTTTTTTTGTTTTAGAAACATTGCCTCAGTGTATTTCTAGCTCTCAAGAGTGAAGTAATATGGATAAAAATTGAATGAGTGTAACGAAATGTGCAGCATATATTCATTCCATTTGGTGAATTACCGACTCTGGTGGAAATGATTCGCATTATTAACTGACGAACAAGAGTGATTTGGCAAATTGAATGTCTTTACTCGGCGGAATTCCTTCTTGATAAGTGGTAAAGGAAACTATACTAGTCTTGAAGGAAAATTATCTGAAATAATAATAATAATGGATCAAAAAGAGTGATGGAGAGTTTCTTAAGGATAAGGGGAGTTTATTCCATTCACGACATGCAGCGACAATACATGATTTATTGAAGATAGTAGTCCGGTGGAGAGGTAATAACAGCTTATGATTTCCTCGCGTATTGAATTCATGGACATTTTTAGCCTAGAAGCTTGAATTCTTCAAAGAGGTAAGGAGGCGTTTTAGGGTTCAAAAAATGATAAAGAAGAGAGAGGGTGTGAAGTTGTCGTCTGTAACCAAGTTTTAACCAAGATAGTTCATTTATGTATTGGGTGATGTGATTTACCACATGTAGATTGAAAATGAACCTGATCCAAGCATTCAGAGAGCGTTGACGTTATAGTGGCAGTTCTTATGATAGGTCTTGATAAACTGTGTCGGCGTAGTCAAAGTGCGGTAAAATTAATGCCGAAACCCATTGTGCCTTAAGAGATGTGGGGATCACATGTTTCAATCTGAGAAGGGGAAATAATTGACGGTTTTATATATATTATTTACATGGTACGACCATGATAGGTTTTCATCTACCCATATTCCCAAATTTGTAACTGCTTCGCAATAAGGAATTGGATCACCATTTATTCGTAAGGGCGGAAGCTCATATTTTTTAAATGATGCAAGAATTCTCGGATATCCAATTATGATGGCTTGTGATTTGTCAGGATTAATTGTTAAGAAGTTGGCTTTGCTCCAATTATTAATTTCTACGAGATCATTATTGATATTTTACAAATTATTACTTAAGTTGTCAACAGTTGAGTTTAGATGTATTTGAAAATCGTCAGCGTAAAGATGGTGTTTGACGTTTCTGAAAGATAATGGACAGTCATTAATATGAAGGGAGAATAAAAGAGGTCCGAGGACAGAGCCTTGAGGTACTGCTCGAGATACATCGGCCCACAAGGAGCAAGAGTCATTTGAGGTAACTTTCTCTTGGGATACGGGTGGGATAAATACTACCAAAGGTTTCGATATAATATCTACGTAGCAGCGATACTTATTCGTGTGCTATAGTATTTTTCTTGTGGGATTGCATTGTTTCTTTATCATTTCCATTAAGGGTAAAGTTGAAATTTGAAAAGACATGAAAATTTTAGAACTCATGAATTCCAAACTGACACTTATATCTGGCATATTTCTACACCAAAACAATATCAGAAGGACATAAATAAGCTGTATATTAATAGAAATCTCGGACGGAGCGATCCAGGAATTCGTGTTTCCCTCCACAATATATTAATACAACGGAAACAGTTCTTTCAAACAAATTATGCCCATACTTCATGATTAATTAACAAAGTGTTTTAAGCTAAAGCTGAACTTCATGGTTGGTTACTTACCACCTCCTGCCACGTTGCGGGGGCTCGCAGGGTAAATGTAGATTTAGAATATTCAGCGGAGGCGACCGACGCAAGTATTTAGCGCCGTTTAGGAAAGGTGGTTTATTGAGTAGTAGCGGTAATTTTCTCTGGAAACTGAGTGGATGGGTTTAGTGAAATCCAGCTTGGGTTATAGTCTGGTGTTAACGAAAGTCACCAAGGTTTCCAAGGTCCTATCTGACGGACGGAGTACTGAACTTAAAGTGCTCTGTACACATCACTCAATTGGGGTGGTAGGCCAATTTGATTCTCCGCCTCTACCGGTATTCGAACCTGGGCCTCCTGTATCGAAAACCAGCTCTTCAGAGCCACAAAACTATACCATCTCCGTGGTGTTAATGATTTGCTGGTACATCTTTGAGTTGAGTTTTAGGAAATGCAAAATGAAATTTCCACTTGAAATCCCTTGAGTCGACCTCGACAAAAATAAAGCTCCGCTCCAGAGTTGGGAGACGGCACGTTGAAATGGGTTGAGGTTGATAGACGCTGGCGACCGCTTTCGGGTAAACAGCGCCCGCTTGTATTTGAGGCCGGGAGGATGGGGCCGAGCGATAAAGGGGACGCACGTAGGCTGCCGTGAGACGGGCCTTCGGGAGGGAGGTGGGAGGGGCGGGCCTCAGCGATGAGCTTGATTGGAATAGGGGCGGTGGGGCGGAAACTCCCACCGAGAGAAATTCCCGACTACCTCTCTTACACACCTGTATCCGAGGCGGACCCTTCGTCCCGGGCGCCCATAAGAAGCTGGACCTTCAAGACAAGTGTGCCCCCCCCCCCTCCCTCTCCCCACACCAGTCCCGGCCCTGATCACCATTCACACCCCCTCCCACGCCTCCCATCCTATCACGCTTGTCCATAATCGTCATCCTTTTTATGCCTCAAACCACCCTCACCTCACCCTCTCTACCCTCTCGGCGGACCTCTTGAAAAGTAGCCGGGATCCGTACTTGATCCTCGGCGAGGATTTTATGTGGGCTCGGGGTGTATTGGAGGCTACGGAGAGAGTGGGAGATGGCCAAGGGGTGGGATGGAGGACAATAGAGCCATCGGCTTCAAGGATGCTTCTCGTTATTACGCTTCATGTGTCTCTCATTTTGCTCGTCGCTTTCTCCCTCCTCCCCCTCGCCGTGTCTCTCCGCCCAGATACCTACACTCGCCGCCATAACACACTCGCCGCCGACACTCCCCTTTTGATCCCGGCCTCTGCTTGTTCCCGGAGCCGGTGGTGTGGGTGGCACTGGTCGATGGTGTCTGGTGGGACGCGGTCGTCCGGTGGATTTCCCTCGCTTCGTCCCGGGGATTTGAGAGGACGGCGAGAAGATTGAATCGATAGCGTTTATGGGCTCTCTCTCCTCTTTTTGTGTGACTTTTTTTCTGCCGGTTGATGTCGGTTTTTGTCCAAACTTCCCAAGGAGTATTAAGCTATGAGAGCCTTCATACTTGCAAAGGGTTTGTGCGTAAAAAAATTCTTTTACCGCGAAATCGGTCACTATTTTTAATCTGTAAAAATTCAACTGTCTAAATATCATTTTCATTTTGCGTAAATTATTAAGTAAAAGTTACGACTAAAGTAAGTATGCCATCATGCGTTACCTTTGGTATTTTATTTCCCTTCAGCTGTTTAGGCTAGAGATTTTTATTGCGCTTTCGTGCGTGAGATTATTCATGGTGCTGAGCTTAGTTCGCCAAGGTTCAAAGAGGTTTTTTGGACTAACGTGGCGTGTTTGCGTTGTGTGCTGCGTTCACAGGTGCTATAGAGAATAAATCCAGGAACCTTTTCTTTAGGCCAATCCAACTGATACCAGGCTGAGTGACTTTTTGGGTGACTGGGCTTTTTTAAGAAATAACATGTGGCACGAAAAAAAGCGATCGGCTCCTCAACCCTGATGTGTAAATTATAAACACTGTAGGGTAAAAACTTCCACCTCCTAAATAAAATCCACCTCATCTAGGCAGACCAACCTTAAAATTGAGCACTAGTTCATAACAATATTGTGCTGCTGAAATCGCCCGTGGATAGACACATTGAAATACGTTACCTCATAAATTTTTCATTTCTTTCCAGACCACCAATTCCTGGTTATAAGTATGTGCCATAAATGCTACAATGAAAATCTCGGATCTGTTTCATTAATTTACTTAATTGTCTAAGTGCATTCAGTGCATGGCACATTAGTAGTATATTGATATATTTCTTTGCCTTTGTCTTGACTTCAGTAATCCATTAATTTTGTTTTATCCAATCTTGACTTATGGGTCTTGTTTGTTGCACTTTGGGAATAAAAATGTATTTTGTAAAGGCGTTACTCCGGTTTTGCAGACATTATACAGGATCTATCTTCCTGCTTGTACATTTTTGGCGGCCTGAACGCGGACAAGTCCGTCTTTGGCAAATCTTCTCACGAGAGGACCAACGTCCTCGGCACCCCAACAATCCTATTTTCACTTTCAAGGTCTCCACCTCCCTCCCTCTCTTCCATACCCCCTCCCCTTATTCCATACCCCTACCCCCCGCTTTCAGCCACATTCCTCACCCCCTTTCCCCCCTATGTCCGCGCCCTCCTCTCCACCGTTGAAGTCCCCGCGACTCATTGTCACGGCTACCACACACTCTCCTATTTTTTTATCCTCACCTTCCAATCCCGAGGCATCATTAATATCCATTATGCGTCCCAAGCTCGCATTCCTCCCTTACCCTTCGCCGCTGAAATATCTCCCTCGGACACCTCCGGCAGGGATTAGATCTTTTACGCTCCATCTTGTTAACCATGGGTTCGAGTTCCGATGGATTCCTCGTTTGCTTCCGTCGTCGAGGATTCGACTCACCGGTGCTTGTTTCAAACTTCCGCTGCGGAGAGATTGTCCTCTCCTGTTTTTCGTCGCGAAAAGCGGTGTTGAACTGCTGTCTTGATGACGGATAGCAAGACGGCTCCAGTACTTGACCCTTTGGCCAGTGTCGCGCGTCTTTCATACCGAGACGGGACGCTGTGGGCGAGCCCCCAGCAGCCAGCAATGTACTCATTCACCGTGTCGAAAGTCCATTATTGGTAATGCGGGTGTCGTTATTCTCAGTGTCCGAGTTCTTCGTGAGTCTTGCGTTTTTTTTTATCTTCCCTGCCCTGCACGGTCCATTGGTCTTTCGAAATACATTCCTCTTCGGAATTGAAATTCGTTTTTTCTTCGTTCACAAAAATTTCAAGCTTGACAGGGAACGGCGATTGCGGGTGAGTAGTTGGACGGAGTGAATCACCCCGCTGCATTCCGGGTTTACAATTATAAAATGCCTGGAGAAACGATTGAACTGTTCCCCTAGTCTGCGGTTGTGTCTTGGCGAATGGGGATTAAAAAAGTATCTCCCTTCTCGATTCGTACGTTAATGCTCACGAATGGTTCTCTAGAACGGTTCTCCCGCTGAACAGCTTCTTCAAGAGTTCTCGAAGTTTCTTAGTCTGTACCGTCTGTACTCATTACTTTCACGGAGTTAGTGCCTAATAGATGTCGACATCGTAATTTTTAAGATTCAGGAAAATCTTCATGCCTCTTTGTCAAATTATTTTATTTTGGCATTGTATCTTATTTGATATAATTGTAATATAATCAAGTGCACTCTTTGCTGTCGATAGATTTAATATTTCTGGGACATGAATGGTACTTTTAAGATCACACAATTAAGAAATAAACCTAGCACTATTTTCACTCTGTATTTTCAAGTACCGACCAGGATTTACTTGTATTTACAAGTATGGCTAAGGTCTACCTTATAATGGCACTTGGAAGTTGAAGTAATGGTGGGGTTCTTTTTAATACAGAGTGAAAATAGTACGTGTTTTATTTCCTATAGAATGATTATCCTACATTTTTAAAATAAGACGCTACTAATACCTACTGTTAATTGTTTTTGAGGTCATCATTGAAATCTTGCGCAGTTCGTTTGCACAAAGTTGAACAGAGAATCTTTACAAAAGATTTATTCAATCTATCTTTCAGTAAGTCCCATCGCCTGTGGGTTTTTATGAGAATTATTACTGAGGTCACAAACAATTCCAGGGTTGGTGAATCATGAGCTATGAAATTTATTTGTTGCCATTTCGTGCAGATGACGTAATTGTGAAGCATTCTTAAATTCGCAGCCTGGCATGGCCTCACCGAAAATTTTGATGAATAATGGTATCGTGTAATGGGATGACTGCGAACACTTGTCTTTTAATGCTCCCCCCCTTCCCCTCCTCCCTCCTCTCCCCCTTCTCCTCTTCCTCCGCCTCCTTTTTTCCAGCCGTTCCCATGCCAACTGCCGCACAATCTCGCCTCCCCTTCCTCCAGCTCAACGTCCCACTTCCCCCTTGTTTCTTTCTCTCGTCTTTTCACTCCGCCGGCCACCTCCACCAATTTTCAATGCGGTAGCAACGAGACTGGAGAAGCATGTAAAAAATGATCCTTGTCCCAATCTTTCCCGCCTTCCCCCTCTCTCTCACCTTCCTTCCAACACAATTTCATCCTCCGCCTCTCCTTTGGACCTCCTCCGTCCTCCCATCCTCTCCGTCATCTATATATCCATCCCCGCGTCCTTTTTTTCGTCTTCTCTTTTCTCATTCTCTCTCTCCCCTCCCAGCTCTTCTTCCGTTCGCTTGCCTTCCCTCTCATTCTTCCCTTCCTCAGAAGAACAAAAGGCGAGATTGAAAGAGTGGCGTAGCACAGTAGCCAACAAAGAGTTTAAATCTTGGACCCTCCCATCATCATCATCATCATCATCTCCTCCCAGGATCTCTCCTCCACTTTTTTTTCGTCTCCTGTTTCTCCGCCCCCCGTCGCCCCTTGCAGCCTCCTCCGTCCCGGCCCATTCCGAACTCCGGCCCGGGCTGCCTTACACCCGAGTCGAAGCGCTGTTATAGGAAGCGGCCGTCCTCTGGGAGGGAGGAGAGGTGGGGAGAGGGAGTTGACCGTGCCGAGGTTTTCCAGTGCTTTTTTTATTATTATTTCCGAGATTGAGTGGGGGGAGGGTCTGGTGGGTGGTTCGGGGCGAGGCATGGGAAAGGGGGGGTGGGGGTGGACTGGAAGGGAACGCTCTCGGGTGCAGGAAGGCGGGAATGAGTGACTAAGATGGAACGGCGTCTTCTTTTTTTTGCTGTCCCTTTCCTCACGCGTATCAGTAAATTATGACTTTATTAATTTATCCCGGGAGAGGAAATGTTGCCACGCATGACCAAAAATTGAACTTCTCAATTGTGCCTCTCAGGGATGCGTAGTGGATTTGGATTCGGAGAAAATTAAAAACGGGACTGTAAGCGAGGATGAACTTGCGTAATTTGGGAGAAAATGGCTTAAAATTAATAGGTCCCTTTTGTGATGGATGTGTTGTATTATCGAGGCAATGGTCGTATGTGATGGATTTTTGTATCTAGATTTACTGAGGTGAAAACTTTGTTGGCAGCATGTACATTAGCGTTTTTAAACAAAGCTAATTTAAAAGAAAACGAAAGGTACAACTTTAGTGCTCAACAAGTGAAGCAGTTTCAATAATGACATGTTTCTGTGATCTGTAGCATATTGACGTACAAGTAAATGCTTAGGTAATTATTTCCACAATATATATATATTCGGCAATATATTCACGGGCAGCGGGGTAAACCCCGCGTCTGTCAATCCCAGGGCCGCGGGTTCGAACCCGCCCGTGAAAGATATTCACTTCCTGGGGCATGGATGTGCCGAAGGCTAAGCGAGTAACCTATATTCAAAATTTATCTTTACTTATTTAATATTTATTTTAGTTTATATTACTAGTTACGGTGATCCTACGAAGGTTTTGTAGGTTTCACTTAGCAGGCGAATGCCGGGCCAATAGTGCTCCCGTTCAAAACATAAACACTAGATTTAGAATACTAACATGGGCAAAAAAACAATTAAGGTGTATCAAAAACATCCAGCGGAGCCCTATATAGGAAATTTCCGAAAACTAAGACCAAGTTTTGATGATTTCTTGTTTTATTTATTTTGGTTTTAATTCTTTCGTTGAACTTGTATATACTTTTTGTACCTGGTTGCGAACACCTTTTGACTTGACACGACATCCAGTCTTGAGGGTGATGGACGACTCGCCCATTCGAACGACAACTCTAAATAAGGTAACAGTTGCGAGGATACCCATGCAATGTACGAGGTAGGTAAAGACAGATAAAAATATTTAGATAAATGCCATTGAAACCAATAATCCCATTATTACAATGTACAGTCATTTGCAAAAGTCTGTGGGCAACTCCTCCGCGCCACTAGCGGCCAAGGTTTGAATCCACAAACTATGTTGGCACTAACTGTGTGGAAGAGAAAATTTGTGCTAAGGTAACGGTAATACACGATATGTAAAAATGGCGGATTTTAATGCCAGGGTCCTTAAAAAAATTAATCGGTAACGAATAATAATGGCGCATAGGATGAAGGTTGCGCTATAATTAGGGCCCTACCACTTTTATTATGCAAAATATATCACGACAAATTCGTGCGATTGCTTAATACTCTGATTACGCCTGTGATATTGTCGTGCCGTAGCACGTTATAAGATTCATTTTTCTCACTTAATAGTTTATTTTCAGTCCATTTCTCCATCTCATATGGTATAGTTCCAACGGCAAGCTTACAGAATGAAACTCCGAGCGTGCGCAGTAGGAAATAAAGACATTTTTCGTCGTTAAAAGTTATTTGGCCTAGTCAAGGCAGACGCATTCGTTACGTAATTTATGCTCCATTGCATGAATAATTAAATAATGTCACTGCTACACAAAAAAGACGTCTTACCCGCTACGTGGATTCCATTTCACTATCCAAAACAGCTCGCGCTATTAAGTTGATGCAGTCCAATCAGTTCACCAATATAAATTAACACGTATTCGTGGTAGGTTAAATAATCATTTGAATACATGCGGTTCATAGATTTATTAAAGAAACCACTGTCATACACAATACGATTACAAATAATTTTTAGGTCCGAAGTATTGATGGACATTTTCAGTCATTTATCTTCCGATGAGTCTTGCTTTAATCAGGGGCCACCTTTGTACATACAAAACATCTATTGGCATGTAACTCTATTATTTTACATGTTTCCATGTAGTGGCCTAATGTTTGGTGGTCTTCACCCCATGCCACCCACCCTCGCGGTGGGTATTACTTAGATGTAGATACCGATACATAGGTAGTTGTTTAATATGATTGTCTCACTAAACCAGTATATATTTTGATATCCTTAAAATGGGAGTGCCACAAAGCATATATTTCATATGTTTGAACGTAAAAATCTTGCTGGTAATTACATGAAACAGACGGAATTTTACTTGCCAAAGGGAACTAACACTACCTAGCCTTCATTGAAAACTGGAAACTTATCTTTAGGAAAGTATCATCGGACACTAATTGGACACGCCCGCCCACGAAAATTCATGTATGCATATGAATTAGGTTTCAGATTGGACTCAGAACGGTGAAAAATTGTTTGCAAAATGTCTACAAGAACTCAATTTTGTCCTGGTAAGTGGCATGAAATACTTCAAATGCATACCACGTGATTGTTATCTTATTTCACTGTTACAGCTATGCCCCGGGCGTCGACGCTATTCCAAACAATTTCTTCTCGCAGTGACATTATTATAGATTTCATTCACCTGTCACTTAACCATGCGCTTCATCGAATGACAACAATTTCTCTCCAATATCATTCATAAGCAACCCACTCTCGCCTCTTCTTTTTAAAAGTCACACAGATAAATGAATGAGAAATGAATGACTTAGTTAATCGTGACTTTTAGCTCTCTTTTGGATGTTATTGAAATTTAGTCGGAGAGCTGAGTTTGGTTTCCGACTAAAACGAGCACCTTCGATGTGTTATTTTGTGCATTTATTTGTATTTGAAAACATGGATGCCGTCCTTATTTCATGGCGGGCAATAACTGTCGCGATGATCAATTTTAAAATGATTTTTGAAGGTTCGCTGCTGTTAGAATCGTGATTCATCTTGATACTTTTACATTTCCTTCTATTATCGTGCTAATGTTTGACCTGAAGGTAATGACAATTCGCGCAAAGCATTTATCTCACGATAGTAAAGCATTTTTTTAATGCATCGTTTTCCTTAGGTTTAATTACCCGTGCACATTGTATACTTTTTTTTTAAATCCTTTCTGCCTTCACTATAAATTATCCATCGATTTATGCCCGGTTCACTGACATCAGTCGCCCGCAGAGCTGCAAGAATCCGACCGCATCCTTTCCACATTTTTCCTCATTTCCCATCGCAATTTTTTCCCTTCGCCCGCTAAGCCTTCCTCTTCTCACGGAGCTCACCCTTCGCGGTTCGTACAGTGCTTTTAAGTTCTCGGACACGCGTCATTTGCCACCGCGGCGGCGGCAGCAGCAGCAGCATCGATCTTCTACTTCAACGCCTCGGGAAACTCCTTTCCATCGTGCACCGCCTTAGAGACCTCATCACGTCACGTCATCATCCTTCAAACTCGAGGAAACCCGAGTTATTTTGGAGGATCCCTCGAAGGAAGGCCGTCCCTTTGCCGAGGAGTGTCAGATTTTAAAATCTGTGGAAAATGAAGTGGCCTTTGCAGTCTTTCATGGGTAATTCCCATCCTAGCATGCCTTTGGAGCCGAATGACTAGTGATGAGCGAAGCAAGAAGGAAATAGTCAGTAAAATTGCCCAGGCAAAGTGGGCATTCTACCGAATGCAAAATCTACTTACTGCTGGAAATACAAGGGTAGAATTAAGAAAAAAGAATATTCATCAGAACGTGCATCTGGAAAATCTTTCTTGATGGCTTTGAAGTGAAGGCTGGAAGATTAAATGTGGTTCTACAGAAGAAAGATGAATCTAAAATTGATCAGCCAAGTGGCTAACGAAGTCCTGAGAAGAGTGAGAAAAAGAAGTCCCATGAAAACTTTCGATAGAAGATGGAACAGCTTAATCGGCCGTCTCGAGAGACATAATGGTCTGATAAAGACAGTGAACATGGGAAATATGAATGTAAAGAATGGTAAAATAAAAGGCCTTGTGTGAGATGAACGCAGCAATGACTCATGTAAATGAAAAGACTTGAGTAACTTTGATGATGTTAGTCGATAGGAGTGCCGAGTGGAGAGAATCGTCAAACTGCATTCCTACAAACTACATTTGATATTAGGATTGTTGAATAGTGATGATGATGATGTTGGAGGTCATGAACCACTGTCAATGGGTGTCAAGGCGTGATTTTGCGGCAATGATTTAGTGCTTCCTGAATAAGTTTGTACGTAGGCATTTGGCTTCAAATAGAAGTCAACATACATTCGATAGTGAGACCCATCATTACGAATATCAGTATCGAAACACTCTCAAAAGGAGCACGCGATGACATCGATAAATTGTTTGCCGAGATTTCTCTATTCCAGTTGTATAAGTAGTTTTTCCTTCGCCAAGTCCAAATTCAAGATGGAGTCCCATTGTGCTTTTTTATATCATATCTTTATAGTTTTTTCTCGTTCCACACCGTGCTGACTATCTAGCCATTTTTCAAGGCATTCACTGGAAACTAAACGAAAGTTTCACGTCATTGTTCAATACTTCCATTGTTCCTGCTCATCTGCTGCAAAGCGATGGACCATTATCGCCAATTTGTTGTCGTTTCCCCTTGAACGCAGAAATAAGGAGATATCCCGCTAAAATTCTATATTTTCGGACCAATGATTCTGCAGAATTCCGACACACACGTGCCCTACATTATTCCCTGGACTCAAGTCAAAGTGCTGTTTTTGACAATTTGCCATTGTGGTGAGAAACTGGTGCAAACATTGGTCTTGGGTGAAGGTTTCCAAAACTGTTTGAGGGAAAAATCCTTACTCTTTTTTAGCTCCTACAAGTATCTCTTTCTATACTGCCTCTTTGCAAAGCACGATTTTTTGCCTTATACTCTGTAAAAATCTTTGATCTGTTAATGTTTTTATTGTATATTTACTATTGAAAAAGTATACAGGCTTTAGTGCATCCCACTACGTCTATACTGTCTCCTATTTTTTAGGAAAAATTTTCCTTCTCAACCTCTCTTCGTCTTCCCGAATGTCTCTCTGATTTTACCTTATCTTACCAACCTTGCATTCAACTGTGATGGAGTTGTATCTAACATCTCTGGAAAGCAAATCGCCGTTAGTTTACGGTAGGGATTCAGTCTGTACCGCAGTTTATGATTATGGCTCCAAATCTAATATTGCAAGCAGTTTGGACACGATGTTAAACTTATCAAAACAACTTTTTACCAAGCTGACAACTCTTTGCTGCGGACATCCAATTATGAGATGAAACCAAATTCATCTGCCTGCTGTTTACCAGTATATTGTAGCTGAAGTGAAACTATTGATACGGTGAATCATGGGGAAAAGAACGCATTATTTAAATAGAATGCCGTCGTTGGGAAAGATGTTGCTTGTTGTATTTTTAGACCCGAATATTTTAGCAGCGGATGGGACTGTCTTAAGTAATTTTCGTAAGTTATATTTTATCAGGGGGAAATGGTTGGCAGTGCCTGCAGATGATGTGTGATGCTTGACGGAGGGCCGTATTGGGAGACGCTGGCGGGGCGGGAGGCTCCCAGGCCCTTGTCAACTGCCGGACATCAAACGAGGCTATCTGATGCGGAGCACGCACCACTGTAAATTCTTGCCCCCATGCCGCGCCTCACGTCTTTTGTCCCTCCCACTCAGCTCCTCTGCTCTCTTTTTTCCCCCAAACTCACAGCCCACTCTGCGGAGAATACTCTCTCGAAAGCGAATAAACGAAATGCGTCAAAGTCTCCGCGATGCGCGCTTAAACCACTTTCAGGCCGTAGTTTCTCCAGGAAAATACAATTCCAGCCATGCCACGTGCTAACGGCCGTTTTAAGCATACTTTTCGGTACTCAGCACTTATTGTCAAGTATTCTTTTCCGTCTTTTTATGCACGTAATTCATACTTTTATCCGTGGATTAGATAAGTTCTTCATTATCTATAAAAGGTAGGGTAGTTGGAGGAAAACCATATGATACGGAATGAATAGTTACGAAGAATACAACGTAGGCTCCTCTAGTGTTTACGTTTCTGTGGGTTAAATTTGCATAGGATAATGTTGGCACCTCGGTAGAATCAATCCTTTTCTCTGAGCCACCCAACCCGACCGGCATGCATTTGGTGACGGGGAAATTTTCATTTATAATTACCTCTCTTAGGAAGCCTCAACCGTTCTCAAACTTGGCACTGTTCTGACAGTATCCAAATACTGTGACTCTAAGGATACCTATGCTGTCTTAAGATCTGTTTCTCCCACCACTTCTTTTTATTTTATGCCCGTTTCTGTAGCTAAAAATACCTATTGCTGTTGCCAACTGCATTTGTATGCAGCTTTCAATGATCTGAAAGTAATCCTTGATCAGAAACCTTGCTTTGAAATAAAGATTAAAGTATTAACCCATTTTTCATGTGAATAGGTTAAATTGTCAAAGCGTTTGTAATGTTATCTATATTCTCATCAAATCCTGTTTGGGAGATAACACTGAAAATAGAAGCTTAAAATATTTTGCTTTGGTTTTTGAAAGTGCGTGTGAATATTTAGTGAAGCTCTTTCCACTGAGGGTTTCTTACGCTTGGAAGTCCCTCTCTTATCTCCGAAATGGCATTTTTCTTTGCGTTGTTGCTGTGCCTTTCGGTACTTACCACTGCCTTTCTTATGTTCAGCGGTCATATTTTATTCAACCTTTTTATTTCATGGCTTGGAAATGGTGAAGGTAACTTCAGTTTTCGCCTCCCTTCGTGTCGCTGAACATCTTACAAACTGAGGCCAAGGTAGAGAGAGAGAGAGTTGGTCGCACGGTACACGGCTTTTATCCTCGCCGTCTTGCTCCCTGGCGCATCCCAGCGAAGCCTCTTCACCTCCTCGTGTCGAGCGAGTTCTGAGTGGCGCCAACGCGCAATTACTGAACGCATTTCGCCTCTGTTTCGCGAACGCTTGAGATGCCCTCGGTGTAACTTTCTCTCCCTCTCTCTGCTAAGCTAATCTTTCCTCTTCAGCCTCATGCATCTGCTACTCCCACCCCTGTCCGATTGAATGCCATCTAATAATTGAGAACACTTATTCCAGCTCTGCGATCGTTAGTGTTGAGCAATTGTAATTTCGGTACGTAAATTATCCACTAATAAGTTATTCAAATATTTGCTAAAAGTTAATATTTTCATTTAAAATCGTTCCTAAGCTTTAGGGCTTTATTGAAATCGCATTCCTTATTCTTGTATACTATTGAATTTCTTCTCAAAAACTCATAATCTGGAGTACCGGTTTGATCATTATGTTTCTCGGGTTTCTTAAATATTCTAAAGGGTAGATAAAATTAATATCGCTATCGATATTTTATAAGTGAGTTTATTAAACAGCTTCCCTTCACTGTGTGGTATTTTTATCCTTTGAACTGTGCCGTAATTACTATCTGTAGTAGATAGTATAGATTGTAGTGGACTTCATTTATTTTCCTCTTGTCCTAAAGAAAAATATTAATTGAGAATTGTTTATTCATCACACTCAACAATACATTAGAGAAGGTAAAAGTAATATAATCCTAGATTTCAACTTATTTCGTGTTGCACACTGGACCTCATCTGTATCAGCGAAGGAGATATTATCTTTGAGTGTGCTTTTCGTGTGTGATTTCCTTGTTTTTCTGTTTTGAGCGCTAAATGGCATTATCTATAACCCTAGAATTATTCAGACGTGGATTATCCTTCTTCCCATTCACTGCTAGCTCACTTACATCCCAGTACTTCTTTTTTCTTCAATTCCTCAGTATTTGGCCGATTTATGTACTTATCCTTTGGTCTTCCCTATGGATTATCACCTCCTATTTTTACGTCAATTATTTGTTACCAAAGTGTCCATTATCCCCCGTTCGTTATTATCAAATTAGAAAGGACACCATGTAGTCCTGCTTCATTCTTTATTTTATCTGTCAGTTTAATCCGTAAAATCATCCAGCGGAAAATTTGCAGCTAATAACTTTTTGCAATTATTTCATATAACCTCTTCGGTCGAATTATTGCCGACAGGTTAGTAAGTGCCAATGGAAATTCTTTTGTGGGAAAAATAATGACGTGATGATGGTTTTTATCGGATATTTATTTATTAGTGTCGAAATGGAGATCCTCTGGTTCCCTGAAAAGTTGTAAATATTGTCTGCAATACTGTAGAAACTCAATGGGCTCCTGTACTATACTAACTACTGTGAGCTTTGATGAAGATGTTAGAGATGTATGTTACCCCTTTGTATGGTGTTAGATTCGACCAGATGAATTAGATTTGAGAGATAGATTGTCGTGCCGAATGATTCAAAATGATACTTTTCCTGTATGCTATAAGGGAACACAATAGGCAGCATAGCAAAGGGATTGGTTGGTGAAATGTTGTTAGTCTGTAGTGCATATGCATATATTAGTATTGCTAACCCATGGAGGGTAAATACCGAAACATATATATTTAGAAAAATGCAATTATAACCTATAATCCCTTTGTTACAGTTTATATACTAATCGTCTAGCATCATGTGACATTTTCACCTAAAATGCTTCCATGTAGTAGCCTAGTTGCATGTCAGTAGTGCATGTTTGGTGATCGTCACCCCATGCCGCCCACTCTCGCGGTGGCTTGCAGGGTATTGCGTAGATGTATATGTAGAGGAAAGTAACTTTATTCGATTAGTTTTTTAATGGCTTGAGTCCATGAAAAGTGTACCCACTGAAAATCTGTAGAATATGATGTATTTTGAAAATAGCGATCTATTTCGTACTTAATTTTGTGTTACCTTATATTATTTATTAGTTATTAGTTTATTTATATTGTTTGAATTTATTCTTTAAACCTATTAATTTTGTATTGTTGCGTGTATGTATGTGAGACGAGTGCGTGAAGCAGGCAATTCGACCGTCTAGGCCAAAGGACGAAACTGGCGTGTTCCAAGTTCCAACTCTCTCCACGACGTTATCTCGCAAGAGGTGCAATCTCCATAATCCCCAATCAGGCCTGTCGTAATCATAATTTAACGATTTTATTGCGACCTCCATTCCTCCTCCTCCCCTCGCATTCTCACTCGCGCATTCATTGCCCTTCGTGCTCTGACCTTTCGGACAATTTGTATTCCGTCGACCTTCGCCGGGACGAAAATGTACGGGAATCGTATAATCCGAGTGCGCCTCCTCCGCTCGACCCCGGTTTGTAGCGCTTTTACGTACCGGCCGAGTCGGCGCGGGAAATGTTTTACGACAACGCACGCCTCTCCGTGACACACGCTCTCTCGGATTTGTCATAATGCTGCGCAGGGCCTTCTTCCATGGCCTGTAGCTTCAGCAGATGAGCGCCGCATTCCTCTTCTTTCTTCCCTTTGCTGCGCTTCCTGCCACTGCATGTTCGCTGTCGATTGCTGCTTTTTCATTGATTTATTTGGATTTACGGCTTTTCCATTGTGCGTTTCCACTTTCGACCGTTATAGTTTAAAAATTCTTCATCAGTGTGACCACTGTGCATTCAGTGTGTGCGAACTGTTAGAAGTGTCGCCAGTGTTCCTATTTTGAAGTGCCTTAAAAAAAGGAACACTGGGTTTTTAGTTCATTTGGAAGGACTATTGCCTGGTTCAGGACCCAGCAGCGCAGAAGCAAGCATAAAGAAAGGAGTGAGGCAAGGATGTGCACTGTCTCCCGTATTATTAAATATCTACATCGAGAAAGCCATCCAAGAAGTCAAAGAAAAGTCTACAGGGGTGAATATCCATGGGGAGAAAATCAGCATGCTACGATTCGCGGATGACATAGCAGTCATGGCAGAAACAGAAAGAGATTTAAAGAAGACACTAGGATATATGGAAAGAACAATGACCAGCTATCATCTGAACATCAATAAAAAGAAAACTAAGGAATTGGTATGCAGGAGGAGAAAAGAAGCCTGGACAAATGTTAAACTAGGAAAACAAAAAAATCAAAGAGCTGGAAGGGTTCTGTTACCTGGGAAGCCGAGTAACCAGCGATGGACGAAGTAAAAGAGAAATTCCCAGTAGAATTGCCCAGGTGAAAAGGGCATTTTATCAGAAGTAGATTCTGCTTACAGCTGAAAATACAAGGGTGGAAGTGAGGAAACATTTCATTAGAACATACATCTGGAGCATTCTACTATATGGCAGCGAATCATGGACAATAGTAGCAGCAGAGAAGTCAAGGCTGGAAGCATTTAAAGTATGGTGCTACCGAAGAATGATGAAGATGAAATGGATCGGTCGAGTTATAAACGAAGAAGTGTTAAGAAGATTGGGAGAGAAAAGATGCATACTGAAAACCCTAAAAAGAAGATGGGACAACTTAATAGGCCACATCTTAAGACACAATGGCCTGATGAAGACAATCGTCGAGGGAAAATTGAACGGGAAGAATGGGAATGGCAGGCCTCGTATGAGGTACATGGAGAAAGATGTGAAGGATGTAAAAGAGAGGAGCTACGTCAATATGAAGAGGTTGAGCAATAGAAGAATCGAGTGGGGGGCTGCGTCAAACCAATCGTAGTATTGTTGATCGATGATGATGATAGCCTGGTTCGATACCAAAATCTGCCAAATTTCTTCTGGTCATAACATATTTCAAACCTACTTGTACACTAGCCAACCACTGCACGAGCCAAACCCTTTTCCTAAATTGCCATGTGAATTTAGGATTCTGGGTATCGTAGTGGTCTTCGCAGCGGCCCGGAAAGCCAAAGGTCTGTGGTTCGATTCCCGGTCCAGTTGATTTTTTTCGCATCCCAATTAATGTGAATTTCTTCATGGTATCTGACATTTATTGCACATAGGTACTGAAATGCCTCTAACAGAGTATGTTTGGTTGCAATGCAGATCAATTTTAACTTCCTCTCTAAGCTGCACTCTTTTTTGCGGAAGAATATAACAAACCTGAGTTTTCAAGTCTGCACCCCTACATAAAGGCGCTTCATACCGGAAGATAGGTTCAAGGATGGGAATGGAATGGTAAGGAGGAAGGATTGAATGAAACCCAGTTTCGGGTCTTAACGAAAGACATCATGCACTCTACTCAAATACTATGCCTACACAAAGCTGGATTCAAGTAGAAACCGGATGACCAATGAATGAAAAATATCTTCCACTGCCGGGATTCGAACCCAGGTCCTCGGGGTGAGAGACTAGTACACTAACCACTGCACACTATTCCTATCCTTGTGAAAGAATATCATGGCATAACCTGCTGAATTTGGTTGGACGATAACAATAGGAATACGATAGGGAGATAAAAATATACTGAGGTTTTTGAAGAATGTAAAAATGAGGAATGGAGAAAATAATCTGCCTTAAAATGGGAAAGACTGGTCTAGAGTCTGATTATCAGTGTGGATATGTAGGGCATTAGACGTGGGCTTCTGGGAAAGGGGACGAAAATAGACAGACGACCTTAGAGATGTTTAAGAGTGTGGGGAAGGATGTGAAAGGTAAGGCGGATGGAAATAAGGATTAATGGGAAGCCACTAAGGATGGTGGAGAAGGAAGTAGAGCAGGTTGATTGAAGAAATTAGCGGAGGACAGAGTAGATGAAAGGGCAAGGGAGTTTGGAAGGACGTGGTAAGAGTGTGGAATGTATCGTAAGTGGCTTAGAGGGAAGAGGATGGCCTGTTTCAATGGGATGACGAGAAGCAAGGAGCAAGCGAAGCTAAAAAATGGTAAGATGTGAATGATTGGTTCATTAAACTTCATGTCTGAGGGACTAAACACTGAACTGGAATGCTCGAATGCATAAATCTGAGTTCAAGTAGTAGCCGGCTGACCAACGAATGAAAAATATCCTCCACTGCCGGGATTCGACCCGGGCCACCTGAGGTCCATCATAACATACCCAATCAGTCGGACAATTGTTCTATAGTAAAAATATTCGCTTAACCGAGGGGTGTAAATGTATTGTATGCGCCTATATCTCTTTTTGACTGCACTGTGTTATTGGTCCTTCTTTCAAATGGCTATCTCTGGGGGCGTTAATTGTTCATAGCTTTTGTCCAATGTTCCAAGTTTTGGCCTCCGGACCTCGTTAATTACTTATACATTTTTGTCATAGGTCACTCATATCATTCCTTTTGCTTCACTGCATTTTTGAGTCTGATCGTTCGCCGGACTAACTTCAACCCTTCCGAGTGATCTACGAGAGTGACGAAGGGCCCTCGTCCATAAGGGGACAAATCCTTGACCGAATGGTTGATGAGACTATTTGGAGAGGCATCCGGGGAAAAGATTGGGGGGAAAGGTAGATGGAACCCTCAGTGGTGAAGGAATGTAAAACGCAGGCGAGGCAAGTGGGAACGAGGAAGGCGAGGGGAGGAACTGCGCAGAGAGGGAGACCAAAGGTGAAAGGTTTTATACCACTTGCGGGGTTCGAAGGGGTTAACCATAAAGAAACGTTAAAGAATATCGGGAGTTTCATACGACTCACGAGGTATCAGCGTTCCTTCCGTCCTGAGGATAAAATTTCTGCCTCAAGTCATGATTAGACACAATGGGGGCGTTTACTCGGAACCGAAATCGCAATTTTGTACACGAAATTGTTAGATGGAAACAAAAAACGAATTTTAGTAAAAAAATTGATCTTCTAACCACAACCATTCACTAATAAATCAAAAATCAAAATAAGCAAATGGTGACGCCCACCGAAAAAGATCATTTGATAACAATTGACGTCATTTTCCTCCCGTCCTTGACTGCTTTTTGGGAAAGGGAAGTGAGTGGAGGGGGGTTCTCGGAAGGTCTGCTCGCACAGATCCTGTCGCAGTCGCTCCTATTGGCGGAGTCAGCTGTGTCCCACCCTTTGCGATGAGGCGAAGTAGCTTCGCGGGCTCAGTTGTGATTGGATAATGTCAATGACGTCAGAGGTTGCACCACACCCAATTTTCCGAAAGGGTTAAAAACATCAGTTTTTCGCCGCTTATAACTCGAGAAACAATTGACGGATTAAAATGCGGAAAAATACTAGTCTTTTTATTTTACAAACTCTATCACATTCGGTAATAAAAAATATAGTAAACGACCTCATTTACAGCTTATATTCAAATTGCTTTCCAATTTTTTGATATTATTCTTAAGTTTTTTTTTCAACTATCTTGAATAAGTGTCTCATTCATAACGAGGAGGTATAGAACTCGAAGTTGACCCCTGACAGGTTTTCATCGTTTAATCCCGGACCGTTCATAAAACATTTGCATACAATGACAAAAAAATTGTTGCTTTGTATACCTAGTGCACATGAGGGCATATTCTTTCCTTCCTACACACCCTTGGGGTGGCTAGCATGTCATTCTGTGGATATTGATGGTAAAAATGCGAATCCCGGTTCAATCGAACATCTGGTATGGAATTTAAACTAGAATTTTATTTCTAGAAGATACCACGTTCCCTCCTTCACGAAGACACCGCCGTTCCTTGATATTACTTCGATCGGTGGTGAATATCTCAAGCACCATACCTTGACACCGTCACGAACTGTTGCTTCTGCAATATTCATTTCAATATAGGTGATCTACTTCCTGCTGGTGACGAGTCATCTGTGACTGTTTTCCTTGCGTGATCTTTGCCTTTTTGGGATGCTCGTCAAATACGATTCCTTGCCAATGATTGCTTTTCCCGTTGCTTTTGCGTCTCTTTTCATTATTTTCTCTCGGTTTTTACTTTTTTCACCTCCGGAAATGCTATCCTTATTATGTTGTTAGCTTTCTATGCATTTATCCTCGACGTATCCGCTCCATTCTCATCTAGAGTATATTAATCAGTGGACGTCATATAGTAACCAGCATTGCATTCATTACCTGTGCTGAATGCTGTGGATAGAAGATTAGTGGAGTTATTTTATTTTTTGAGCCCATTGCTCGCACTTTGGCAGCACAGATATGAGCTGTATCTTGCTATGCCCTATCATTAATCATGCTACTTCGTGAGTTATCTATAATGGTCTGAAACGAACTTTGGGGAAATTTAAAGAAAATTAATATCTCTCTATTTTTGCCCGCTACACTTAAGGGAGACAAGGGAGGTGAGGTTTCAGATAAGAACATTTAGAAAATCCTGATCCTGAAAATACTCCCCGAGATAGGTGCGCCCATATTGGTGCTCCGATTACGGTCGGTGCCCAAATTCGGCTCCACTGGCATTCCGATGAAGGCAATCAATCCGATGTCGTTGACATTCGTGGCGTGTTTCCCCCAATTCTTAGTTATGCATTCCGAGATAAAAGATTTCGAATAATCAATCCCGAGCGTTTAATAGACTGGAAGACGTAAAAAAAATAACTTTCCAATCTCGCGTGCTAATTTTCGATTCCTTAGGATCGATCCTCCTCCCTAAGAAAAAAGTGTGTATAAATCAGTCCGGCCACGCGAGTCACGTCCCTCTCTGTAAATGGGGGAGCGTTATAAGGTGGGGGGGAGGTGACCATTGGATATCTTCTCCAAGGGATTTTTTTTATAACCGCCACCCCCCTTCATTCGGGCACACCGTCAGAGTGGTAAGGAATGTCTGCCACCCCTTAAAAAACCCTCCCAGTGAATCCCGACCTTCTGTTTCTCCTTTGTTTCGTCCTCGTGGTTGCATTCCGTTTCCATCCCCATCGACGATAACGGTCCTCCCCTGTGGACCGAGAGCGCCAACGCCCGTTTCGCCCGATGCCGGCCACCCTCTCTCAATCCCATCCTCCCAGATGAGGCGGTGTGGTGTGAGGAGAATGAATTCCTTTCGACCCCCTCTCATCCGCTCACTTCTGAGACGCCCAACGTCGCCCCTCTCCTTCCGCCGAGATGTTTCCCAACCTCGGAGACGAAGGATGCTCGCACGTGTTGTGGGAGGACGGAGGTTCCTTCCTTCCTCTCATTCCGATGGAGTCGCCCTTAAGCCACCTGGGCACATTAGACTCTCCGCGCGGCGTCCTCAGATGGCGTTCCGGTCGGCTCATTGTTGGGAGGCGGGAACATCTTTCATCGCGTGTCGATGGTCCTCTTCCCCATGACGCAGGGAACGACAATAAAAGTGGGTTGGACCGCTCGTGTGCTCTGCATTTGTTTGTGCTTGGCGGGCGGTGGTTCGGGTGGAATGGGTTCATCTCCCGAAAGGGGGATGGATAGCGTCGTCGGCGGCCCGAGGAATTTATGCGAGATTTTCTTTTTTTTTGTGGGGCGAGGATTATTTATCGTCCGCGTCGTGGATAGAGCGGGAGTGTGGATGTGCCTAGAGGTTCTCAGTATCGCATCGGAAATATATTATGAATATGTACTTCAGTCGGGCTTGTCCCTGGGTATCGCGTCCTTCCGATCTAAGCGTGGATCAATTGTCATTTTCGGCGACTGAAGGTTTACTCGAGGGCCGTATTGCTTTGTCGTGCACGACGTTCTGTGTTATAATGAAGTTTATATCGCTTTCTGCGCGTCAATTATGGTTTTTTCGTCGCTAAGAGTTAGCGACTTAACCGGTTGCTACGAATGAACGCGATTCTGGGTTATGGTTGAATTAGCGCATGTTAAGACTCGGGGAAGTTCGGAATCTTTGCGATGAATTCAAAGATTGTTACACGTCATTCACCATCAGCCAATAAAAAGAGAAAAAAAAACACTGACTAAAGCCTACGTCCTAGTTACCGCGGGAACTTTGAAATAAACTACTGTATGAGGCTTGCAGCTCTACATATCTTTGTGGTGAGTAATTTAAAAAAATGATTCTAATTATATTACTTACAAGAGCGTTTTAAGTTTTGTTTTTAAGTTGTGGTTATTTCAATATACAATGCAGGAAATGTTATTCCTTTTGCTTCCTTTTTAAGGGAAAATATTATTGCAGTACTTTTTCGTAAATAAAATTATTACTAATGGCAGATCAAATTATAAAAATCGTTCATATGTAAGCAGAAGAAGGTTATGCGTTCACTCTCTATTATATATATCGAAATTAGAAAAAAAGTGATGAACATCGCACTACTTCTTTTCTAATCTCGCGAGATATTACTCTTCAAAATTTTGCGCGCATTATGCACATGCTTATTTATTCTTAGGAATATAACCTTAGTTTTAAAAATGCTCGTTTCCTCTCCAGATTCGTGGAATTCGACCGTGCCTGGCGTTACGTGGTGGAACATCATTTCAGGGATTGCATTAAACTGCACCAGTTTAACTCTCCACTATTTGATTTAAAGTTGCAGGCTTAACTTTTTGGAGCCACCTATTAGGGAATAACACGCTGGTACGTTCCACACCATTTTATTACTATCGCACATGGTTTAGACACAATAATGTCATTTTCGAGGCATGAAATTATAATGACCTTGATAATGACATGTGTGTCTAAACCATGGTTGATTGTAATAAAATAGTGTGCAACATATCAACGTTTCACCCATTTCCATTCCACCTATTGTTAATGTGCTCTTACATACAACACTTGTTTTAACTTGTTGTTCGTTTCAATCCCAGATTACACAATCATGTGTAATTTAATCTCAGATTCGTCAATTCCTTACGCCAGAGAGCCCTTACCTTATGGCTGCGAAAGTCATCTTGGTCTTGGGAAAATATAAAAAAAGATTTCTTAAATGAGGAGTTTTAACGGGCCAGTCCGGACCAGTGGACAGTTACAGTCGTTACAATTATCTGCAGATGAATTCAAAATCGTATGTGTATAATTTGAATAGTACAGATTCGGGCTTTATGCTCTAGCCATGTTCGTTGGTAGTATTAATTGGAAAATTAGGTTTTTTGATTCCTCAACTATTCAGCATGTAACGCACCATATTTAATCCTCAATCGTAATCCTAAGGCAACATCCACTGCCCGTGTCGGATTCGAACACGTGACCAACGACGAAATCCCAACCTCACCTGCCGGCTCTATACCCTATCGAATTTTAGAAACCCAATGGTCACAGCAGCCCCTTCTCACCACTCATACCTGAGAAAAGAATTCAGTCCACAAGAAGTCATTTCAGCATCATGAGCCTCAAATTAGAGAAATGTCTCTATTCATTTATCTTTCATTTTTCTATAGTTACTGATAAATAATAACTAACTTTTGGGTAGGAAACTTTCTACTATATCCTAGTTATCCTTAATTAATTCTTCTTTCGTATCAAATATTTGTTCCATCCATGTAATTTACTTATTTTGATGAAGCCTAAGTGATCATTTGACTCATTTTATTTTTTTTTAATAGTTCTGTATCATTAATATTGATGTGTACTGTGCAGTTAAATTCACCTTATCTCAGATAGCTACGCGTTGTTACTAACCTTCTATACAATATTCTTTTAAGGCTATTCCTCATAGCTTCATTTTTGTCCACAAACCTCTATTTCTTCTACTATTGCCCTCTTCGTATATTTATCCCTTCATCTCATCTAAAATACATATACCTATCGTTTTCCCTTCATGTCTATCAATATTTTAATGCCTTCAATATGGCATACTGTCGTTTAATATACCTACTCAGTGCAACCACACTTCCTCCAGAAAATGTTTACCTTCTCTACCATGGTTTATCCTTCTCCTTAATTCTCCGATCTTTCTTCAGCTTTGAAGATGGTCACTTGTAAATGAAATTGCATGCATAGGTCAATGCCACCTTATGGACTGGTGAGAAGGATTAATAATGAAATAGTTATTACTTAGTTTACTGATGCACCTTATAAAATCAGATTTTATGTTGATTGCATGGCCTGATGAACGGTGGTTCGTGACGGGAATAAAATTATATTTGAAATTGCAGTCGACCCTCATTTCTTTGTGACGCGCTTTTGCGAAAATTGCGTGAAAGAGGTGGGACTGTTTGATTTGCTTTCGTCGGGGGAAACCCAATGAGAAAATGCCGCTTGCAGTGTTCCCTTGTTGGGTTCCATCGCCTCCCTCTCCCCCAATCGCCACAAACTTCATTTCCCAACTGCTCTCGCCTTCCTTTTTTCATCTCTCCCGCCTCTCTCATCTTTCTGTATCCCCGGACCTCTTTCTCGTTTCCACCGATCTCATATTTTTCTCCCCCGCAATTTCAATCTAGATCTAAAGTCTTATTCATACTCGCCTCATTCTCTTCCTCTTACCGCGCCTGAGATATCTCCGGCCGCATTGGCGACCGTAACGCAGCTTAAATTTCCTCACCCCGCTGCTCCCCACCCCCTCACCCATTCTCCCTCTTCTTAACCCCCCGTCCACCCCCTAACCGCTGCAATTCCATCCTCCCATTTGGCCCGCATTCTCCCCCTTTCATAAAGACGCCTGAGCGTTTCTCGCTTTGAATTCTTAATTGGAGGCGGCACTCGCTTTATCGTTGAGGGAAGGGGCGAGAGCTGTGTGGATGGGAGCGTATGCTTGGTCGGTTCAGGTAAGGGTTGCTTCTCTCTTGGAGGGAGGGAAGGAACGGGGTGGGTGGAACCTCCCACACCCCCGACTTCTCCCCAGATTTCGGAACCGGAGGAGTTGGAGGGGAGTGGTGGAAACGGGGGTCGAGCACCCCTAGGGGCTGCATTAGGGAGTGAGGCGGCCAACGTGTACCCCTGCCTGCACGATCCTCTTGCTGGGAGCTTCAACCTGTGGAAATGTCAGTGATTTCACCTGGACTCCGTCCATGGTGATGTCCGTCCAATGAGAATCCCCTACAGGGTTCATGGCCTCGGTGAAGAAAACTTTGTACGAAGCTTTAAACTCCTCGCTAGCTTGTTAAGTGCTCGCTCAACCAAATGATTTATAATTCACTCTATGTTTAGTTCTTTTTTCAAACTACAGGTCTTAAAATTCGTCTGGTCTCCTTATAAAATCACCGTGTTCAGCTATGAAAAGCACAAACAGATTTAATTTTTCACAGAATATTTCGTACTAGTACTGGTTTCAGTACTCATTCGTTATCATCAGGTATCTGAAAGGTCATGAAATATTTCGTAGGAGGTATGATGAAGTCTAAGCGTTGAAACTGGTGACGAAATAAAATTATGTATAAATTTTACATTGTTTGTGTTTTTCTTTAAACCAGAGTTTCACAAAGTATAAGTCAGTTCTATTAACTTCACCGGGTGTAACCTTACGGTCGGTTTTCTTCGCTCACGTCGAACCAAGTATTGAACTCAACGGCGTGTGACATACAGGCACATATCCGGAATAGGAGCCATTTATTTCCCCTTTGCCGGCCGTGGTTTCCAAGAAAGAGCTGATGCACATAATGACAAAAATCTCCAGTCAATTTGGACTTATCCCTAGGATCCTCCCACGTTCATACTCGAGACACCCGGTTCGTTCTTAGGTTACTATACATTTAATCCTATTAATGCTTCATTATGAGGTAGAATTCTCTAGACACCGAGCTTTCGCGATGTCATTTCTTGAATCTAAGGGTGAATCTAAGGGGAAACGGCTGTGAGAGAGACTGCTCCACTCACCGTCGCTGAGTGGTATTGATTTGCGGTACTATGGACGGCCCGCAATCACTTTGTTTCCGTATCCGATGGTTGTCAAACCTCCTCACCTCCGCTGAATAGATTTCGTGTCGTTTCAGACACGCGGTGGAGAAAATGAAATCCGTATTCCCTGATCAACACTACGTGTATTCTTTCAGTAATGTGGCAGGAAATTCCTGAGTGGAAATTCCTGAGAAGGTGGTAAATTATGTTTGCGTCGTATTTTGGGCTTTCTCTGAAGATTGGAGTGTACCTACGGACATGGTAATATTGTAATCGCACGTTTGTTGAATAAAAAATTTGGAGTAATTTCCCTCGTAATAGATATCTACCAATGGTAGTATCTTGATTGTTTGAGAAATATTAAAGTGTAAAATACCAAACAATAAATATGAAAAAACAAATACCCACTTTTTTCATTATGTTTCTGGAAAAACGAAGTGTTCTACAATATTTGTGAAAAGTTCCTTAATTGATAATGTTAATTTCCATTCACCAATTGATAGCTAGTACAGTCTAAAGAATTTTATGTTTATCGTATGGTTCTTGTCTGATCTATTATCGATCCGTATATGCGAATTGGGGTCTTACCGGAAATCAAGGGGCTCCGGATTCCAGTCCCCGTGAAGATGGATACTTTTTCTTTGTGGAATTCATGCTATTTTGCATAACATTGGGTAACTCCAAGGAGGTTTATCTTGGCTTGCTCGCAATCCGTGAATTTGTTAGGATGTAAATACTTTAGTGTTTACAGTTAGCTTTAACCTTCTGTACGGTGTCGGCACAAAACAATAGATCAGTATGAATAGAAGAAAATGAAAGTGTTAAGGGCTACTTTTCGCCGATCAATCTCCCCCGAGCGCATACCCGATCCCGGCTAATACCTCGGTTAGATAGGTTTTATTATTGGTGGAGTTCCTCTCAAGGAGGCCCTAAGACTTATTGGTCCATTGTGCTAACCACCCTTCTGGTGATACAATCATAGAGGCCAATTGCCTTGCTGAAGGCCAATAGGTTCCCTGTGGAGAATTCCCTAACCTCCCTGGGTTCTATAAATGGTGTACCCAACTACCTTTTCCGAGTCCTCAATACAGCAGGACACTCGTATCTTGTGTGGAATATTGTTTCATTATCTTCTTCACACCGCCTGCATCTGAATGAATCTATGATTTCCAGGAGATGTATGTTCCTCAGCACACGGTATTAAAGCTCTTTGTCAATAATCGGGAAAAGTGGGTCATTAATAAGCCGTATATTACACTGCATCCTCGAATTTTTGGAGGGCGATGAGGATTCTCCTTAGGGTGTTAGACACCGGAGTATCCAAGCTCAGGTTCGTGTCGCGGTTTACGTAGATGATTTCCTCTCTTAGGAGTCTTGTTGAATTGGATTGTTTCTTACGTTTACGATCATTTAATGTATCGATTTTTAAAATCCATGCTGGCATCAGCTGGTAAATAAGCTGGAAGGACATCTCATCAGTGCCTCAAGGTACATCAAACTCTTCTCTCTTATGATCGCCTCAGGCCGGGAGAAAAAGAATGAGATTGGAGGAAGGGTGGAAAGAAACCAGGCGTCGATATTAGCCGTCTGTTAGGGAAAGGCGCCAAGTGGACCACAGCTCAACGTCCCATCTGACGGACGGAGTACTGTAGTTGAATGTTCTCCGCTAAACACTCAAGATGGGTCCGGTTTACCGATAAAAAAAACTACTCTCGGATGTTATGACTTTTCAAGCTTGAAAATTATAATTTCGGCGGAATTTTGTCCAATGGATTTTGGTTTCGTTTGCCATTTTAGGGTCTGAAAACTAAGGCAATTATTTCTACCTATGATGGCATTCCTTTATTTTAAATGTTGATTTAATTACGTCCTTTACGAGTGTATGCATCTGCACTGTACCTGTTTGCCGTATAAAATGGTCCATTCGAAGCTAGGGAGATCGCCGCTCCTCGCCGAAGAGGAGGACGAAGGAAGGGCAGATGGCCACCACCGCCGCGGACAGGGCGACCGACGCTCCTTGAGATATCTCCGCGGAATTCCTTCGCAGTGGCGTCACCCGCAGGTCGCGCTGCCTAGCGTCGTCGCCGCAACTCTCGCCAAAAACTAGATTGAAAGAAAGATTTACATGGTGAAGCAGCTCCTAGTTTCCGCCATCGAATATCGGGCAAGGTATCATACGGGCAGGATCGGGTTGGCATGGTGACTAGAGCACTCGTCGTCTCCCATTCCGAGGTACATCTACATCTACGTAATGCCCTGCAAGCCACCGAGAGGATGTGTGGCAGGGGGTGAAACACACCATACATACACTACTGGCATGCAACTGAGAGCTACAATGATTCTACTACATGGAAACAATATAGGTGTAGGAATCACGTGAAACTAGATGGATAGTGTCTACATAGTGACGAAGTGATTACTGGCTAGAAAGATTTTCACTTACTATACTTATCTGTATTTCCCTAACATGCATTGAATAGTAATATGAAAACATGCTTCATGCACTACAGACTACTACATACTACAATTTTACCTACCTATCCCTTCGCTATACTGCCTATTGTGTTCTACTATGGTACACGGGAAAAATGACATTTTAAATCCGTACGACAATCTAACTCTCTAATCTTGTTATCTGATCAAACATAGCGTAATACGAAAGGGTTCTTAATATATACTATGTAACGTCATATGTAAACAAATCAGCTTTGAGCTTACTTAAAAGGTTTAGCCTGAATTTTAACCTGCGTTCTGATATTAATTCCCATCCTAGTTCTTTTATTAAACTCGTAACACTAATAAAAGTAATTATAACGACCTTTAGGGAATTGCTGATCTCATTTGCCCACACTCTAATTCCTTTATCATATCTTCCTCGCACGGATCCCATATACTAGCGGCATTTTCTAAATGAGGCCTTAAAAGTGTTAAATAGCATCTTTTTCGTACTCTCTCAAGGAAATGGAGCCGTTGCAACGTTCCAACGCGATGGTGAGGTACCGGATTCAAATTCCGTCAGCGCCAAATATTTTTCTTTAGTATGTCTATCCCTTTTTGAGTGCCTTGTGTAGATCACTTGGAGTTAATTATTCTGTCCATCGCATAGTGTGTGGACCCCTTGGTGCCTCTCGTTAAGGCGTGGGATAATGCCAACGCCGGGTTTTTCTCCTCCCTTTCTCCGTTCCTTGAAAGATTCCTACCAATATCGAATTACCCTCCTATCCTAATTGGCGCAAATGAACTTCGTAGTTGGTAGCCTCCCCGAATGGTGACTGCTCCTATTTTGATGACAATATAGTGTTATGTAATAAGGACCTCGCAAGGTTTGGGGGAAACCTAAATAATGCCGGTATCCCAAGCTTCCAACCTTCAAGCACTAGTCTTGACTTGAGTCTACATTGTTATCCCCACTTTTAGGCCTTTAGGTAGAAAGCATTACACATACGTTCAGTACTCTACCCGTTGTTTTGGACGTGAAACTATAGACGCACTATGTCAGATATTGTTTTGAACAGACTAAGTCCTTAGTCGGTTTTCTTCTTCCCATCCCGCTTCCTCTGCCAATACCATCCTAACTATCCCGCTCCTCTCTAAGGCGCTTTTAAGTACGGTAGGCTCCTGAAACCTCTGCTGAATAAAGGCATTATGAGGCGATGCTATCAGTATGTGGTGTTCGGCTCGTGACCTTCCCTCGTTTTGCTTCTGAGTACTCAGCACATGGTTAAGTTATAACTGACTTGATGCTGAATAATAGGCTGGAGATCTACAGAAATATTTACTGCATGAATTCAATTGCTATTGATAGGTATTATGAGAATTCAAAGACCGCGAACTGGCCGCGAAAACTTTAGCGGCGTCACCCGCTGAAAATTGCACAATAGCAAGATGTTCCACAGAGAAAAAATCATTCGCCTTGATCGGGTCTCGAACCCAGACCAGGTGCTCTACTAGTTGAGCTACCAAGACTGACTGACCAAGCAAGGTCAACTGTTCAAGCAAGGTCAACCAAGTAGCTCAACTGGTAGAGCACCTGGCCGAAAATCAGGGGGTCCGGGTTCGAGTCCCGGGTAAGGCGAATGATTTTTTTCCCTGTGGAACATCTTGCTTTTGTGTATTATGAGACTTAGACTGACTGATTTTTCTGTTATTTGAATATGGTTATGAAGACAGTGGAAATTAGGCCCTGTGCACGTTAGAAACTCGCGCTAAACCATCGCTGAGACGGTGGTTATGTCATCCTTCGGGAATACGCAACAGGCCTCAGCCGAAAGTAGTAATGAACTTGTCAGCCATTCTCAAGGGGGCTCTGCATCCTGACCACTTTTGAAACGGTGGGCTCTCACCTTTTAGGAAGGGTAAGGTGGAGACATGTCGCCGAGGTAAACTGCCCCCTGAAGAGTAATGTGTCCATTCGCAGTGTCTTTCCGGACTTTATACTCATTGGTGAATTCCAGCTGCTAGCAGATTGCTCTCGGTAAACAGCAGGTTCCTATTGCTTCATAAATATTTATTTAGACAGGGCACGAATGGAGGAACTTAATGGACTTTGCCGTCTGAACCATAAGTTAGGACTCGGTCAGTTTTTTTCACCCACTGTTATTATTTTTACTTTAAATCTACACTTAAGTGAAGTTAATTTCAAAATATGTGCCCAAAAATAAATTAACAGAGTAATAGGGTGTCTGGAAACTGTAAAACTACTCAATCTCTAACATAGGATGCTTTACTTTTGTGTAGACGTAGTAGTAAATTCTTATCCCCATCCTTCTCGACTGTGATACTCTCTGCAAGCTCCTGTCTTGCATATCTGTGCGTGTGAAAGACATCTTTCAGGCTCTGTATTTTCTAACTTCTCTCCGACATTCTAAAACCGGGCATCTATGCCCACCCCTGAAAAAAGTTCTTCTTTTCATTGCTGCCTTTTTAAGGGTCCGTAGTCATTCATTACGCACTCTATCCAGTTCAAACACCTCCAAACCAATCCCTCCAATCACCTCTTCTTCCCGACTAGACAACTCCTCCCTCATTTTCTTCTTTGCATACTTTACATTTCCCGTCATCCTCTATACTCACATAAAACAAACCTCCTGCAGTGATTGTCATCTGCCTTTGAAAACTAAGCTAACCATATAACACTTGAAAATGCTAATCCAAGTCATGGAATGCCAAAAAACTGTCATATCTTATTCTTATGTTATCTTTTATTCACTTATTTCCTTCCATTCTTGCCCATTGGTTTTTCTCTTGTGCGTGGAGTAATGGTGTAAAATTTTATCACGTAAAGTCATTTAAGTTTTTTCGAAAGATAAATTTGAATTTTTTTTGAAATATTCCATTTCGGTCAGGGAAGAGAATAACGTCATCGCTTTCGGTTGATGTTTTGCTCCAGCCAGGTCTTACATATAAATGAAATTTTTTCATAAAGTGATTTACTCTCCCTCTATTTTCCACTGTATTGCAATATTAAAAATAGTTAGTAGCGAAGTTAGTGGTTACGCAGATGACTAACGTTAATGGGAAAGAAGAAGATCTGTATGGTTCACTTTTGTCATGCTTGTCTTTTTTTCGTATTGGTATATTTCTTTAGAAAATCTAAATAAACTGCATACCTGTGCTATTATTTTTTCATGCTGATTTAACCCTGGGCTAGGTAAGAGGGCCTCATACTACTCATACGGCCTCATCTAGCCCAGGATAAATAAAAAAAATCAAATGTCATCTTTGTAAACTTAATATCATCTCTTTCCGCCCCGGTAGTAGTGCGTCTGGGTTTTTTTTCTCTGTATAATGTCGTATGTGCGTATTATATGCATCAAATGCATCAATTATTTCAAATCTCTTAATTTTTAATCTGATCATCTCTATTGCTCTGCGTACTGATGGAAATAAATACAGCCCAACCTGCTTGGGTAAACTTCTTTGATGAGTCTTTGATGTGATTATCGCGCGGGAAAGCGCAGTAAATTCACGCTCCTCCGCTCCCACAACCCGACACTCGCGAAATGATGACCGCGCCGAGGTGATTTAGAGCACTGTGTACACTGTCGCCTCTTGGAGTTACCATATTATTTTTCCAAGCCGTGGGTCCGAAGTGCCGAAGGAATCAAGAGTGGTTCTTGAAGGAAGATTCTGTCCATGGCGGTGGAAGGCTCCTCTCGAGGAGGATGGCGGGGGTGGGTGGTTGGGGGAGATGGGTGGGGGAGGGAGGAGGAGGGTGGAAGAGTCGTCGTTCCTTCCAAGAGGGTGATTGGGAGAAGATAGAGGAAAGGGAGCAAAAAGGAGGGGATACGGCGGAAGGCAGGCCAGGTCGGTGGGGAGAGTGATTTACGTCCTGGTTTTTACGAATTTCCTTTGTTGCAAGGTTTTTACGTTAAGATCTTTGACAGTTTAATGTCTCTCCAAGTGGAGATCGCCCCGGTGATAATGATTCATGGCGGGTGAATCAAATGCTAGTGGAAAAATGGGAGGGAATGCCTTTAAGCGCAACTTCCAATGCCGTTGCCTTTTTAAGTTTTGAAGAGCGTGCGTGGTCATGGACTCGGAGGGTTATTTCTTTTATTTATGTTACCAGCGTGACTTGTGTCGGGGTTCGGTGTAGTGCCGACGCTAGTGTCCTGCCTTGATCTCTCTCCACTGCTTTCACATCCCTTGTATGGGTTTCACTCGGCAAAAGCTTCGGTTTTTGATCTTCCTTTCGTTTGCAAACCCTACGAGGGAAAACCTCTAGTTTCGCGGCGCCGTGATTCGATCAATATGAGGGATGTGTGGAGGACATTTCCGGTTTGGCAGGGGATAGACTCGATTCTTTAAAAGGTCACCAGCTATCTTGGCAGGAGCTGTAGCAATTAATGTTACCAGTGACCGGCTAAAAAGTTGGTTTTCGTAGTGACTCTTAATGGCGAGCCAGTAATGACTTTTTAGTATCCATATGTGGTCTCTGGAGGCGACTGTGGCGAGGATAAGTGAAACAAATGTTGTGGATTATTTCAGTAGTTAGTGTCTGAAAGAGTGAGTGACGTTTGGATGTATGCCCTTTAAGCCAAAGCGTAATGCGTTGTTCATAAGATATTCATTTCATTATTAGGATTGGTAAAATTCATATTGAAATCAGGTTATTCTGAGTAATTTAATTTTGATTTGATATCTTGTTAGCTCTTTTCCCCAATGGTGTGAAAAAAAGTTGTGATGGTTTCAGCTCCTCTGGTTTCCGAGCAACTCAGCGCATATTTTTTTTAAGTAACGGATTAATATTACAGGGTAATAGCGGTAAGTATCTTTTCGACAGATTCATCGTCCTATATCACATATCAACGGTTCTCTCCAATATTATATGTTCCCCTGTTATGGAAATCATCTGTGATCGCATTATGGGCTCAGCTCTTATGTTTTAGTTTATGTTTTGACACTTGTTGCAAGACACTGAGGTTATGTCATATTATGATGGTAAAACTATAAGTACTGCCATTAATCAATTTATCATAGCATACATTGGTTGAATATAAGAAATTCCTTCGTTAAACTTATTAATGAATGGAGTCATTGTGCGAAAGTACCATCTTGAAATATTAAAAATCCAAATATGTATGTATATTCTTCGATTCAGTGGCTAGTTTTGTAAGCGATCATTTCATTCATTGATTTAACAATATACTTTGAAATATAGTCATAATCTAATGCTGTGAAACTGATACTGTTTCCGTCAGCATGTCTGCGTTAAGGCATTTTCCGTTCATGGTGCCTTTCTATGCAGTAATTATTCTGTTTTAAAACTCCTATTCATGCTATCAATCATGTTACTGTTGATTCTAATAAAGCTTGAATATTGTCCACATCTTTGCATGGGAACACGAATAAACTTCTCCTGTAAAGAGTTTATGCGGAGAGAAACCGAAATTTTTAGCATCTTTTTTTTCCTCGGTGACTTTAATTCGCATTCCTTGGATACCAAGACTCCTTGGGAACCTTATTTCGCCTTGCCCACTTCCATGCCCACGCCTCTCATCCCGCTTCCAAAACAGCCTCCCCCCTTTTCTCCCCACCACTTCGAGCTAGTTTCTTTCGAAACAGAAATCGCTCCAGGGGTCGCTCGGATCATTAACGAGACCATCATTGGCGTGATCGAAGGCTCTTCTGAACTATGATATCGTGTTGTGGAGAATATTTTGGTGATCCCTTTCTAATGCCTTCAGGAATTTGCATAATCGCGCGCCTCATGCCTCATCCTTAAATTTGGCAGTAAATTTTTCGATAATCTGTTCGATGCATCATTATTCGACCGGGATAAGTGGGTTGAGAAATTTCCTCTGAGAAAATGCAACCCTGCCCTGATGTCGAATCTAAACCCATCGCTTTTCCGAGCCATTGCGCAGCCAAGCCTGCCAGATTCGTCTGAATTTTTAATTAGGCTTTAAAGATATGTACAGAGAGTGGTGGTAGCCATGGGGTAGCATAGCAATGTTTGGGCACCGAACGGGCAGTACACCTAGTGATAATCGGAGCCTTTAACTACAGGAAAGCCAGTCTAACCACAGCCATTGTCCATGAGTGACCACGTGTTCGATTACTTGCAGTTATGATCTGTTCTTCTCGAGTGAAAATATAATCATCTGCTGAAATTTTCTGTCATGATATCCTTAACAGCCGGGCCCGATCGCAGCGAAAATGAAACAAATGTCGATCCTATTTGGAAGGGATTAATGGGATTAGTGGTGTTCTGTCGGTTAGGGTGTGCTTATATGGGCAATTTCTTTCTTTCGTCCCTTTTAAACGTTTATTTTCTTATGGTTTTTTCCCTATTTAATTGAGTTATGACCTACCTAGCTTCATTCTGTCCTTACATTTTATATTTTTCTTTCTTATTCTTCTAAGGTCAGCATCCCGGTCTCAATAATTGCCTTCAGTAAAATACTGCACGTAATCACTTGATCCATCCATCTAATCTGCCTCTTTATTAATTCCATTCGCGAACTTGATCTCCTCTCCCAATCCCTCTCAACTTAGTTATTGTAAACTAACAATGCAATAGTCCCAACATCCAATTTCAAGGCAAAAACATCTTTGATTTCAGAGTTGATTTTTCTCGGGTTTCAACAACTATACAATACATTCAGTATCATCATGTAAATAGTTTGGCTTGTGCACATATACGGTTCAAAAAAATTTAGAATTTTAATCGATTTCGTATGTATGTGTCCTAGCCAGGCTTGTATCATTGAAAATTTCTATGATCATATTGTACTGTTGAGTAATAGTACTCTTGAGATGGTGTATTTTTTTAAGCATAACGTATTTTTCTACACCCGGAGCAAGTAAATAAATATTTATACCAACCATGACCGGTAAATCTTCATTCAGAGTTGAAGAAATGGTCAATTTGTGTCATAATAAAGGTAATAGCAAATTAGAAGGCAGATTAGAACTTGTACATAGATGGGACAGCACGGGTGAGAATAGCAGTGGAAAAATTAGAGTGGTAGGTAATCTGTCGGACGGGGTTTAAACGAGCCAGTAAGGCCAGTAAGGCCAGGCAGGTAGCGAGCCGGCTTGGAAACTCCAAAGTTGTGTGTTTGGAATCCCGCCTCTCGTATAATTGTTGTGTTAGTCTTGAGTTTAGGTTAGACGCAAGTGGATATAGCACCCAAAACCCAATTTTAATGTTGCTTCTGAGCTAAAGAGGATAGTAGAGTAGAAACGTTCAGGGGTATCGAAAAGGAGTGGAAATGGGGTCGTTTACCATATTTTTTTTAGTGCCGAATTGTGTAAAATAAAAAGACCCTTATTTTTCCGTTTTTTGATCCTTCAATTATTTCTCGAGTTATAAGCGGCGAAAAACTGATGTTTTTAACCCTTTCGGACAAGTGCCCCTTTCGCGGTGCAACCTCTGACGTATATAGACTTCGTCCAATCACACTGAGCCCGCGAAGCTAATTTGCCTTATCGCAATGGGGGGGCACAGTTGACTCTGCCAATAGGACAGTTGCGACAGAATCTGTACGAGCAGACCTTCCGAGAACTCCCTTCCACTCCCTTCGCTTCCCCTAAAAGCAGTCAAGGACTGGAGGAAAATGACGTCAATGTTATCACAGCAGCTTTTTCGGTGGGCATCACTTTTTGCTTATTTTAATTTTTGATTTATGAGTGAATGGTTGTGGTTAGAAGATTAATTTTTTCACTAAAATTATTTTATTGTTTCCATCTAACGATTTCGTGTAAAAAATTGCGATTTCGGTTTCGAGTAAACGCCCCCATTGTCCTAGGAAACCGACACTGACCGGTAGAACACCTTCACACGCTAAGGCCAGAGTGGGCTTCAGTAGTGGATGGCTGGGAAGCGGATAAGGCCCGTTTATAATGAGAGTGAGACTCCTGGATCGCGTCGCCCGGATGGGGGGCGGGGGGCAAGCGCTGGCCCCGCGGGGGCAGGAGTGCGTGGGTGTCAACTGGTAGGAGGCGCCTCCCGAGACCCTCGGTCCGGAATGAGTCTGTCTGCTAATCGCCGCACCGTCTCCATGTGGTCCCTCCCACTCCACTCTTCCCCCTCCAACCCATCTCCTCCCCTCCCCCACCGCCCGCGACCGACGCTCCTGACGTCGCCCTCCGCGTCCAGAACCATCCATACCAGTCGCATGCCGGGCCGCGCCAAAACCTGTTCGCCAGTGATACCGGCAGGATGGGCGAGTCTGCCGCCGGCTTTCTCCCTCCCTCACTTAAGACGCTTCCATCCCTCCCCGGATCCTTATTGCTCGCTAGTTGACGGAGAACGGGAATAATGAACACGCTCCGAAGCGCACAAATTCCACCACATACGAAAGCTGGCTTTATTTGTAGGCGTGAAAAGCAATGGCTGCCCTTATGCAAGACTAGACTTACTATTCCAAACAATCCTCTTTGAAATTCTGCATATTCGCACTTTTGCAAAAATCTGCTGTTGATTTTATTGTGTCGCCGATCTAAGCGTACGTCCTTATGCATCTTGTGGAAATTTTCTCTTTGTATGCACATTAATGCCGTATGTGTGGCGGTGGGGGATACGAGTTGGTTAATTAAACATTTGGGGAAATAATTGGGGGAGTTCAAACTTCGCAGTATCTAATACTGTCCTATCTTATAATCCCAAATACGTTCTAGCACATTGGTATTTTTATGATTTTTTCCTGAAATTGGCTTAAATGTTGGTAGTAGTGGAAAAGTAAGATTCGCAATTCGAGTATTCAAAGCTTATTTCTTTACTTGTGACGTTTTTGATTATTCATTTTCATCATTATCAAACGTTTTGTCTTATTTCTGTGATAGAAACTAATTTGTTCGCAGACATTCGCAATGATGAACGAAGTAAAAATAAAAACCTAAAGCTTCTGTTTTCCTAATTTGTTTCGATGGAAAAAAATTACAAAATTTGAGTGAGGTGGCAATATTAAACTTCAAATCCGATCCTTTCCGTGTAGCTTACCCTCGTATCCCTTTCATTTCATTGAATCGCGTGCATTCACAGTACGAGTAAAATAAGGGGCTAGCGGTATTTTTAAGGTGGCAAGAATTTGACTCAATTTCTACACGTACGAAAGTGCTCCTTTGCTGGTGGCAATGATGGAAGCCGTGGTGGCATTTCGATTGACCCTGATGGCGTCGCAGAGAAATGGCAAATCACGAATATCGTCCTGTTGAAAGATGTGATAATACGACCAGCGAGCTCTATATGGCAAGGCAGCATGAACAGCTTTTTGCGAGTCAAAGCGGACTAATGCATTATTAGCAGGCTGTAGGAGAGAAATTTAGCGCTGTAGGTATATCTCAAATCCAATGACGGTCAGTGGTCTTTAATCTCAAATTGATTCTTAAATGGTAAAACACTCTCATATGGTACATATCCTCACAAAGTTCGAGAAAATATGTTATTTATAACATGCATATAAATGTATTTCGTAAAATGTAATATAAATGTATAAAGCGCATAAAACATTTTTTAAATGAGTTAAAAACCTTTATGAGAACCATTTCATTTTAGGTGTCAGGGATTAGTTATTAGGTTTCTTTAAATATTTATATGTTGCCTACCAAACGCTGAACCCTATCAATTGTTTGGATGTACTTCTTGGGCTCGAATTTTATCCATCATTTGTAAACATCATCTCTAGTGCATTTAACGATTCAAATATTGCCCATAGTAGTGATTTGTGTTATTTGAGAACCTGTTTGCACTAGGTATGACAGCAAGGTATAGCAGTTATTGTCGGTGTCTACATTTTCCTCTCTTTGTTTCTATCGTTTTCAATGGCATTTCTCTCTATATCTTTGTTATAGTTAACATCAAAAATATGTTTGATTTAAGCTTGCCTTGATAATGACTGTACAAGTCGAAACCGAGGTCGGTTTTAATAAAAGTCTGTGGAATTTTACTAAGTGAATTCATTTACATTATTAAGCTTGTCGGTTTACATGATATTTTGCTCACGCTTTTCTCTTTCACTTGAAAAATTATGATATACTTATATGGTTGTGTTTGTGTTTGGAAAAATACTGTAAAAGAATAACCCTTTTTATTGCCATCATTGACTCTCTCCATTTTCCACTCTTTTCTCCAAGAAATAAATACACGTTTCAGGTCACAGATCTAATATTATGTTCACGTAATTGACGTTATTCCAGCAAGCCTGGAAGAAGAAGGTGAAAAATTATAACAGTATTACTAGTAATGCATTTAATGAGCAGATTTCATGAAAAACTGAAACATATTTGAAACTTCTACGCTTCAAAACGATCCCTAATTTGCTTAATTTTCCGTTATTTTGGGAAATGCTTTCGCAGTGTCTTCTGCAGCATCACTTATTTTATATTGATGTCAGGGGAAATGGCGACTCATAAGCCTGGAACTGATTTACCTAAGTTTCCGATACTTATGAAACTGTGGACTATTTAGTTATTCACCTGTTTGAACCTGTCGGAGGATCCACTTTCAATCCTGATTGGAACCATCCATTTCTTATGGACATACTACCAGTTTTTAACTATGTATTATTATCGATTAACTCGGCTTATGAGCTAGCTGTAATTCAAATGGAAAGTGAAATTAGGTCTTAGGATTGAGTTTCTGTGTATCTCTGTCCATCGAATTCACTGCACTACATCAATCTGATAGCTGAATGGTTGCGTACCTTCTCAAACAGAATTCTTTCTCTTTCCCAGAATATATCAGACGACGGAGATAATGAGGAACAAATTCAGCGGTTCCTTAATTCTCTATTTCCTGCGTTGCTGCCGGCTTCTGCGCCGGGTGACTTTTTGATCACTCACTCGTGTTCTCAGGCGAGGTGGGGCACCCACCTCAACTGCGCACCTCTTATTCACACCAGCCAGAAGTGGGAGCAACGTGCCTCTTGTCACTTCCTTCCTCTTGGCTCGCGCCCTGCACGTTGAGGGCGACTGAGGGGGTATCTCGCGACGCACTCAATGGCGTGGCATTTAAGGCGGCTTCATAGTAAAAATTAGCTTGAAATTAACATTAACGTAGACTTAGCGTAAGATTTGAAAACCCTAACGGCGGTGGCGGCGTTCATAGAAAACATCAGCGCGAAATAAGTCTTAAGTTACGGAAAAATTAGTGTAAGGTTGAATTTGAATTAGCGAGAAATTAATGTAAGAGCGTAGTTTCGTAGTCGTTTGTTTCCACGCCTTTCTTCAGTCTTTTGTTCATATTTGCCATTCATAATGAGAATAAAACATTACGGGATGATAAATATGTAATGGAAGTCTACACCCTTTGCCTCCAGGCAGTACGGCAGTTTTCCAGCGTATATGGCATGAGATTTCTAGAATTTTTATCACAGTGAATACTAAAGAATATGAAAAATATCAATCATTCACAATTAGTTCTAAACAAACTGTTAGATAACGTCTAGTCCTCGCTATTTTTTTCTATAAACCCGCCTATGCTGCAAGAATCCCGCTAGTTGCGTCGACAACTGTTGTAAAATAAAGCCTGATACTTGCTTTCTTCTGTATCACTTCTGTAAAAAGACAGGTGGCTCCTTGACATGGCCCTCCGCCGGTATGCAAATTCACCGACTGAGCTCGGACTGGTCAGACTGGGGCTTAGAATTGGTCAGCACGATTGGATTATTAGCTTTGCAATGCTTGAATCTATCGCTGAGACAAACTTAGGTAATGCTTTACAGGTCCAATTTTGGAATTATGGCATGGTATAAGTGTTATCCTATTACCATACCGAACCTTATTTTACAGCCCCAAATGCTTTCAAATAAACACACACTTTATTTGTAGACCTCTTGAAAATGTCACCTGTGTGACGTTTGAAAATTTCGAGACATTGAATTGAAGTTAAGAAATATCAAAGTATAATGGCTTTCCAGCATTATTTACTGGGGCCTGAATTCAAAGAAAACTTAACTACCACTTGCGCTGATTTTGATCAAAGTTCTTGAAGTTATTTTGCTCAGCAACGGGGAGATGTGCCAGTAATAAATTTTTTTAACCCTTAAGTTTTCCTTCCAACGTGCAAATCAATTCCCTCTCACATTTTTTGTGAATAACTGATTAGAAATTTAAAAAGACATTCGGGGCGTAGTGGAACGTCTATCAAAATTAGCAAGCTGACATTTTTCGTGCTAATTACATATTTTTAAATCCATTTCACTCAGCCGAACGATCGTTTTTGTAGCAATGGCATGCACTTAATCCTGCGGAGAGTATGTGGTGAATATGTGGTGTTCAAGTTTGTCGAATTCGGAAATCTACGGAGTGGCGTCACCTCCTAATCCCGCCTTCTTAGAGGTTGGGGATAGAAGGACGGTTGCAATAAAGCTCTGGAACAATTGAATGCTTCCTTCCGTATCGTCTCCTCTTCTCCCCCTCCATCTCCCACTCAATGCGCCCACTTCTCATTTCTCCCCGGCCTCTCTCCCAATGGTCACTCGGTCGTTGGAATAAATTTGGACGCGGAAATCATAAGTTGACCTCGCAAAGAGATTAGGAAATGAGCGCCGTAACTCAAGGAGTATGCATATACCGGTGGAAAGATTTGCCGATAAAAATCGCATGCGGCTTAGGGCGTTCTATTATTCGCTTAATTCGCAGAGGTCATTAACCTTCGCACCTTGCGTTGTCCAGATCACCTTTGTTGGGGCTGGACACAGCTAGAATCCGGCCAGTCGGCCAGCATTGGTGCTGATAGCCTTCAGGATACTGTCCCAGGGCGGTGCGGCGTGGATCACTGTGAAATATGAAGGCTGGTGGCTTCAGATGCTGCCGTTTGTGTTTTTATTTCTAGGCAATCGGGAGATATGATATGTTATATATTCATTTTCTTGTGTTGTAGTTGATTGAGAATTGTCGTGACTCTAACGCCGCAGCTTCCTTGCAGATAATAGCTATTTCTTATATTTTTAACTTGTTTTCGCCGCTCGTTGTACATTGGGAAAAGCAGTGCTTGTGGTCATGGATAATGCCAAAAGTTACACAAATTTACGCTCTAAAAATTTTAAACCTAAATAAATTTAGTTAGTGGTTCATGGCCTGTAAACGACTTTGAATCTTGCATTATATTGAATATACTATGCATATCATCTCGGTTCATCTCTCCGGTATCATCATTATATACGTAATCTTGGTTCTTTTTTCCCATTTTAATGTTTATAGTAAATTTTCTCTGCGTTTGATCTCTGTATTTGCATTAACTCTTTAGAAAATTTAGTTTTTCGATACACTCAGGACCTTGTGGAGGTCACCACTAGCCGATTTGTAAATCAATCCATCCTGACTTAAACGCGAGTTATAGCGGACCGGAGTGTTATTTTGTCCGACGTACGTATTGTGATATTTTTTAAAAGAAATGTACTTTTACACTCGACATAAAGACGCTAGCAAAGAAAACGTGAGAGCCTTGGCAAGAATTTGGCTGTCGCGTCTATGTCAAATTTGAAGCAATTGACTCTGAGCACTCAATGAGCGAGTGTAGAGATTTGTTTTTGATGTGAGAATTTAAGACAGTTATGCAAATTCCTCTAGGATTGGACGGTGTATATAATGCCTTCTTTTGGAAATTCCCGGAATCAATATTTTGCGAGGTCCTTATTGCAATCAACCAGGCTTGATTTAGACGTAGGATATTAACCATGATGGTTCACCATCCCGGTTGATTTCCTTCGGACTTGCGAACGTCTGTAATCTTCCCAAACCTTGTGCACCAGAAGAACAGGAACCACTCGATCAGCTATAGTCCTATATTTTGGGCCAGTTGTCTGCGTATGGTGATGAAAAAATAGTAAAATATCGACTTATTTTGTGGCCGAAGAAGGAAAACCTTATTTCCGTTCTCCATTGTTTTCTCAGGGGAGGTCAACCAACGTTCAGCTGGTTCGAGCAGACAAGCTTTGCTTCCCCGACAATAAATTGTAGCTGTCCCCTTCGATTTGTTGAACCTCCTCAGCAAGGTTCTTGAGCCAAGATTCTGAAGACATAGTAAAGATTGGCTTTGGGAAAAAAATCTACAGCTTTTATTTGAAATGTCTACAAATTGTGCCTTATAAGAGAGAATTTCTTAACGCTTTCTTCATTATACTCCTTGGAAAATTGAGATCCCTAAGCATACGTTTTGATTGAAGCACTGTTTGCTGCTACTTTGCAATAGTGTATGTTTTTGAACTTATACTTCGCTTATTCCTTAAATATCTACCAATAATACTCCAATCACTCGTGGTTATCGGTTCCACGATACAAATAAAGTGCTAATTGAATTCGAAGTTTGTTCCAGAAAATACATATTTTGTGTCTTCACTCAATGCCACTGGCATCAAAGTGTTCACCCATCAGCTACGTTACGAATGAGTAACGATAGTCCTTTCTTTTGCGGAATCGTCCAGATTCTCGGCATCGCCTTTCACCGCCGATTAAGCTGGTGGGATTTCAAATGGTAGGTTGCGAACGTTTTGAATAGTTTAATGTCTTTCGAACGATTCGAGTACATGTGCCGATGTCAAGGTGCGAATTTTACTGCAATGTGTTCTCTGCGGTCAAAAAGTGATAATGGAGCTTTTGTTTACTCCTCTGGCAACCAATTTTTTCGCTCGTTTTTATTACCATTATCAGCGCCCCTGGAAATCGATGTGCGTAGAGTCGTAAGGGGTTTATAGGTATCTCCCTTTTAGGCTATTTATTGATCTGCTGGGGAGCCTCCATTGGCCATAAATATCCCGATGTGCAACTGCATCGCATGCTTTTTTCCAATGACGAATCATGGCTTATCGAGGGCCTATTACCGCTAGACACAGGACAGTTGTATTTTCCAGTTCTAATCGAAGAGTAGCGGTAACAATATGACGATCATTTTTTTAATATAATCTGTTGAAGAGACTCCATTATATATTGTACGTTCTTAAAATTTTGGATATGTTAGCCTCTCATCCTACCAAAATGGTTTTGCTGCAATGCTGATGTTAGTGGGGCAAGAGAGCGTGAGAATGAGTTTGGTTTACAAATTATTGTTGGAAAAAAATAATTCAGTGTCCATCATCATCATCATCATCATTGGTCAGCAATCCTAGGAATGGTTTGACGCAGCTTTCCTGTTCCCACAACCTGTTCCATGAATCTCATACGAGGCCTGCCTTTTCCAATCTTCCCGTTCACTTTTCTCTCGATGATAGTTTTCATCAGGCCATCGTGTCTCAAGATGTGGCCGATTAAGTTGTCCCTTCTTCTTTTTAGAGTTATTAGCAGACTTCTCGTTTCTCTTACTCTTTTTAGCTTTTCCTCGTTACTTACTCGGTCGATCCATTCAATCTTCATTATTCTTTTGTAGCACTAAATTTTGAATAACTCTTCAGTGTTAGTGGTCAGATTAGTTTTAAACTTTTCCTACGTAAATAAGGAGATTTACTTGTGAAAGAACATACATTAGATGACTTACTCCATTTTAGGCATATTTTCGAAAGTATTATCGCATGGGTATTGGATATATGAAGTAGATTTCGAAATAATTCATGTAATCTGATTAGCGAACATAATACATTCCTAAGATTTCTTTTACTTAGCTCACCAAACTTTATGTGCGTTTGTGTAGCCTTTTATAGTTCATTACATTCCATCTTAGTACGACACAGGACTGCTTATTTATTGCGGTTAGGTAAGAACGTTCAATTTTTTCCACTTGTCCCTGTTTCATTTCTCCGAACGAGATCGGGATGAATTAAATGTGTCATAATTTTTTTTAATGCTCTCTAAAATTTCTATTTTAGGTCATTTTCGTTTTTCATTTATGTATTGACAATCACTAACGTATCTTATTATCTCTTAGTCCATTGTATCATTTATCTTGGATAACCAATTTGTGCATTCGGAACTTTAATTCTTTTTAACCGCGAGTTCAATGCACTAAAGATTTATTACCGTAAAGTCGATCAATGTGCAAGCAACCACACATTCATAACTTCTTTTAGGTTATAGAAAAATTTGAGTGGCTTTTCATCATCATCATCAAGGGTCAACAATCCTAGGATTGGTTTGACGCAGTCCTCCACTCGGTTCTTCTATCGGCAAACGTCTTCATATTAACGTAGTTCCTCTCTTTCACGTCTTTACGACCTGTTCTATGTAACTCATACGAGGCCTGCCTTTTCCATTCTTCCCATACACTTTTCCTTCGACGATTGTCTTCATCAGGGAGTGGCTCTTACACTCTCGTTTTCTATCGCGCTGATTGTTTTATGGGTGAACATGACCCAAATCATCTTACCCGGTAGTGGTTAAAACAATTTTTATTACCTTTCCTAACCTTTCTTACCCGTCTTACCTTAATAACGTCCTCCTATTTAATTATTTTACGGCCAATACATGCATTGCTGCCGCTCAGCTTGACCTAAAAACGAATACAGATTCAGCGGTTCGAGAAATTATGTTCTTGTGTTAGCGGCGCCGATAATAGGTATCCAACGGATGAGTGAGTCACTTCCATACCGGCTCGTATAAGATAGCAACCCTTTTGTGGTAAACAAATTGCAATTTACCATTCAAAAGATTTGAATCTGGAGCTCCCGACACCTCAGCTAATGAGAGCGGCTGTCCAAGGTTCGCTAGCCTTCCTGGGGTGGGAATAACTGATAGATCGAGTCGGTGAGCGAGGGAGAGAGTTGCAGCGAAAGAAGAAATGATACACATGTGACTGAAGGGCACGTTTCGTGAATCCGCTGAACGTCGACGGGATGTCACAATGGCCACTTAAGGGAAAAAAAATATTTATACGGAATAATGAATGATTTAACTTTTGTGTGTGGCAAAGGAAACGTAATGGAATGCGAAACCTGACAGATAAGGTCACTGTGGGCTGATAAATAATATCCTTTACGCCTGTGAGAATTTTTGTCACGTAATCCATCGTGTGTATTCCTTCCTTTTCTCTTTCGCGCCTTCTGTGGTAGTCAGGTCGATAACGTAATGGCCTGATAAGCCAATGATCGCGAGTTCGAATCCTGTTGATGTGTTTCTCCTATAATTAAAGCTAAGTTAGGTTAGATGGTGCTTTATATTATAACCTTAGAGTTTGGAGCAACATAAATCGAATTCTGCTGCTTCATAGTGTTCGCACTGTGGTTAAGGGCATTTCAAAAACTGCTGTGTACCTTATGTCTCCTTCGACGATTCTGTGATAAACGATGGTGTTTTATGGTATTAACTCGGGGTGTTCCTTTGTAATTCATTTTGGTTTGCACAGGGTGTTAAAATCTATTTTTGTCCAAAACATGGAAATTCCTCTACTTTTCACATATTTTGTATTAATTTACATTATTTATAAACAAGTGGTCGCATATTTTTTTTAGATGCTTCAAGTTCTTCGCGTTGTAAGCTCTAGCCGTGTTCAATTCACTGCGTAAAACTCTTCCCATTTCGGTTTCTTTCGATTGATGCGCACTTTCTTCTTCTGAAAAAGCCTCTACTGTTGGTATTACTATGTACAGCCTTGCAGCATTGGTTTTTTAACTACCCCATTGATGATGACCTTTCAGACTTAGTCCAATATACAAGTAGTTTATTACCACCTAAATTTCATTTGTGCTTAAAGAACAAATAATAGAGTTATATTGAACAGATTCAGGCTTTCTGCAGTGAAAGGAACAAATTAATACAAAAGAATGAGTATTTTTAGATTGAACTAGAGTTATGGCTTAATACTATAACCATTACTTTATTGTTTTCGGATATTTTGCGTGTAATCTCTACCATGTTCTCACAATTTCTTATCGGGTAATATTCTACTTTTATTGAATAAAAGAATAACTTGAAATAATTCCTATTTTATATTCCTTCACAATTACAATTATAATTTCATTTTTATGCATGATATGTAATGCATGTCTGATGTGAATTTACCCCCTGATGAATATTACCCACAGCATTTCAAGCTTTTCTCTCATTTTCAATATATAAGATTTCCACAAAGTGGAGCCAGAAGCTATTTGTTTTATTCTAATTTTTCACTTATATATATTCTATTCTTTCGATTTTGGTCGAGTTCGCTGCCAAAATACATTATGTAACTGCACTTCCTTCTCCCCTCATGTCCGAATCTGTAATGATCAAGGTGTCGTATGGCTTTGTAAATTGGTGAAATTCTGCTTCCTCTCTCGCCCGCCTAGTAGCCACGCATAGTATGAGAAATTCGCGAAGCAACTGCACTTCCGTAATTAATAACGATTAGTGCCTTAAAATTACACGGTTGCCCCTGGCTTTCCCTTCAAAGGCAAAGGTCGACTATGGTTATTGTCCCAACACGTTTGAGTGGCTGAAAAATACTGTTTATAGCACTAAAAGCTGGTCATTGAGTCTACCTCCATGCATCGTCATTTCCAGTCTGTGTTTCCAATATAATTGTGTTAAATTGTTCTTTAACTATGAAATCATATTTTACATTTTATGATCTCTTAAAACTCAATCATGCTATGTCAGTGATGAAGTTTTGTGTTTCAGAAAATGTGTCAAAGAACTCTAATTTGCCACTGTTGAATTATTACTGTTAACGATTAATTGTTTTTATTTTATTACTGCGTGTTGTTTTATTAACCGGATTTGCACTGTGGAACACAGTAAGTTTTACAATTGGGGACTGGTGCCAATGACCCTCTCCTACTTGTCTATAAGCATTTATTGCATTACTACACCCAGTAATTATCGCCTACCTTTGTCAGAAATTAATATTCTTCTCATTCCGTTTCAATGAAAGTGTTTGTAATGCACCAAACAATATGCATCTGGTATACTTCGATATCCCAATATCGCCCCAAATAAAGACAGTTTGCTATTATTATTATTTGTGTTAAAATTGTACATGTCTTGGATATAGGTAATGTCAGTTTTTATTGATATCGTAGTCACATAACGGGATGAATAATTTTTACCAAATTACATTGTCAATTTAATCATTACTTGGAATTCCGATTGGTGGGCCTGTAAAAATAGCCCTTACAGATAGGTTTTGGAAGATGTCGGGTAGTTCCATTATTATTTAAAGCTTGTGCTCTAATCTTGATTCACTTAAAATTCTTCCCTCTCAGCTTAATATACTGGTTTTTATTAAAGCCTTTTATATATCACCTGTCGTTAGTTTTGGTCTTAGTTTTTTACATTTTGTAAGTAAAGACCAGTTAGAGCAAAGCCATATTCAAGTACTCTATAAATATTTTCTGTTGCAAAAAACTCCGAAATAACCTTCTTTCCATTGGTAACTTATTTAAGCATTTCGTAGTGAATGTACATGATTGCATTTTACTCCTCTTTGGCATTGAGGAGACTTGAATATTTTTTGATATGCTATATCACGGTTTATCCTCATTTTTAGTACCTACATAAAATTTATGTCTCGTGCTTAATACGTATGTGCAAATCTAGGATACCAATTTATAATGGGACCTCAAGAGAATCTATCAACCAATTGTTGCTTTTGATTTCCACGTGGCATTCCCAAGTTTAATTTCTCTTGTCGCTTTTGCATTAAGCACAGCATGCTGATTCTCCGGGTTCGCATTTAAAACGTCTTCTTGTCATCCAGAAAGGGAACGTAATATGAAACTGAGCTTCTCGATGATCCAGGACATCCACAACGACCGCGTCTCGTCGCCAGTCATAAGGCACTAATCAAGGACAGCCCCCACAGTTTGCTCTTGGTAATCAACTTAGTGGATGTCGTCCATGGAGGGAAATGGGCGTTACCGGTTGGTAGCCCTGCAGGTGTCGGTCGGTCGTGGGTTGAGAGACGGTCTGACGCTCTTCTTGCCTGCTGAGAAGGTCGCCAAGATGAATCTTTTGCGTGCCAACCCGACTTCTTCTGCCGTTCAACTCTCCGCATGTTCGTCATATATCTGCCCTCGTGTTTTATCGTGTGCCGGACGCCTTGTCTACTCCGCATACTCGTCCACTCAACCTCTTTCTTCTCTCATTCCTCTCCGCCCTGCCCTACCTCGTATACCCCTGTCCCACTTTGAATTCCTATGCTAAACCACATGGAAAGATATCCTAATCTTGTCACTGTAGCCTTTAACCCGCACACTCAAATCCGGAAACTGTGGCATAAGTGTTAAATCTCACCTTTATAAAGCGAAGTTCTGGCATTTATATTCATGGACGCTGATGTTATTACTACTATTTATTTATTGTGTACAGCCTTGAAGTGATGTCATTGTGATTCGTCCTAAGCCTTCAATATTTCCATCGCCATTTTTTTCATGGTTCGAATCGCGTTCATTATCCCAGCGAAGTAAGCATGCCGCAGGACTTTTTTGCGTGAAATGATTCTTTATTTGTATTGGCTTGTCCCATTTCGCGGTATTTGTCAGTATTAGGTCGCACTTGGGCACGCCTGTTGATCTTCTTGGAATGGGGGTGTTTACTTGGAACTGAAATCACATATTTGTACACGAAATCGTTAGATGGGAACGAAAAATGAATTTTAGTGGAAAAATTAATCTTATAACCAGAGCCATTCACTCATAAATCAAAAATAAAAATAAGCAAAAGGTGACACGTACCGAACGAGTTGCGTTAAGGATATATGCGTCGTCCACCACCCGTCCTTGACTGTTGACTGAGGGAAAGGAACGGAGTGGCAGGTGGGTCGGAAGGTCTGCAAGCACAGACCCTGTGGCAACCACTTCCATTGCCACAATCACCTTTGTGCCCCCCATTGTGATAAGTCAGAAGAGCTTCGCAGTCTCACTTGTGTTAAGACGAAGTGGATGACGTATAAATCCTGTGCACGCCCACTTTTCGGAAAGGGTTAAAAACATCAGTTTTCGCCGCTTATAACTCGAGAACTAATTGACGGATCAGAAAACGAAAAAATACAGGTCTTTTTACTTTACAAACTCTATCTAAATCGGCAATAAAAGTATGGTAAACGACCTCATATTCTAATCGGATATTCTCCCATGGTTATGTCGTTTTGTCATGTATTCTTACTGCAATTTCTTTCTCTTCTTCATATTGTCTTTTTTTTTGTTGTATCCTGAAGAATAAATTCTTGTTTTTTGGCCTCTTTATTCCCTTGAAATTCATAAGTTTTGTAGTTGTAGTACTTAGTGTGATATCATGTGCCTTTAAAGTTTTGTTCTAAACTTTCATGTCCAATGGTATCCTATGTTTTGGTTTCTAATGGAATACAATCTTTGAACGCCAGACATACATTTTTTTAATATTCAATCAGACATTTGGAGCAATATTTCTGCTGGTTTTAATATTAAATACATGGAGGTATATGACAACGGGCACGTATCACCTGTGGTAGTTCACCATATGTACCCAGCTAATACCTGTCTAATGTTACTATTGTTGTAGGAATGATAGGTTTGGAGAAGTGTGATCACTCGCCCCGGTCGTAATTTTTTATTTTTCAGTAAATATGACAAATTAACTATGAATTACTAGCGTATAACATAGGAAAGGTTTTCTTGTTCAAATACCTGTTTCCTTTCAAAATATAGGTAGTGATTTTGCTCATTTATGATGTTTTTTTATGCTGACGGTATCTTGTTGCCTTTAACCGACATGCAAAAAAGTTTCCAGTGATGAAGGCAGTAATAGATTTCTTTACTTGTTTTTTTACTGAAGAGCATTTTTAAGACTGTTTTAAGGAACATAACCTTTCAATGCGCGTGAGTTTACAGGAAGAAGAAAGCTTTTTTTAAGCTTTTTTAGTCTCAGGTGCTACTTGGTGGGATTATATTTAATTCATTTTTTTTTCTTGCATCACTTGCTGAATTTCATAAAATTTAGGTCTCCGCTTACCGATGCAAATGAACCGTTCGTGAGTCGATAATTCCGCGCAGAGACCTTGTGTGGTTGATCGTAAATAATGCGCATTAATCAATTAGGGTTCTTTTGTTGCTCCCTTTCCGCTCACTTTCAGTCAACGATGGTGTCCGTTCATCCTTGACGCAGGCAACCCACCCTTCCGCGGGACGGTGTCGCTGCAAACTTAACCTTTGGAGAGTTTTTATCCGTCATCTCCCTTCGCGGAAATTATCACGTCACGCTCACCTGCATCGTTGATGAAGATGATAAAATGTAAGCGCTCACCCTGCTTTCTCGATTGCCGTTGTCTTCCCAGATCCCCCGCTGCTGCCAGCGCTATTGTTCCGTTAGCTATCTCTTTTCATCCAATCAAGAGAACAAACGCCTTTCACCTGCTTTCCTTCCTCTCGCATTATTCTTACAGGGGCAGATTTCTAGCTCCTTTGGATAACTCTTATATTTTATTTCACCTATAGCAGACTTTGTACGATTTGTAGTAAGTATTAGGTAATCTGTGTAAATCTTTGATAGGCAACTTACTTCTTACCGCTTGCTTCAACAGTTGCGTTGGTAGATATTGGAGCAATATTCATTCAGATAGCTTAGATTGTTCCTGAAATCACTCGTTGACTCTTGATTCGGTTAAGTTCCTGATCAATATAGAGGCTCGCAACCTCTTTACGATGATTATTTCTCCATTTTCAATTTACTTCTGAAATGAACAATGAGAATTTGATGTTTGGACGTGCAAATCAGAATATGAATATTGCTTCTAAATCTGCATTTTTCAATAGAAAAAGCATTAAAATAATCCAATTAAACGTCCAGTCTTTCTACAATCCCATCGTGCACGCTACAAAATTGATTACTATGTAAATAATGTATTATTAACGATTTTAAAGAGTATATTAACTTTTAATTTATTTAATTTGCTTCAATTTTGTCACTTTTTTATTACTGATGCCTCAAGGCTTGAGTTTAATTTGTAGTAATTGCATTTAGGTTGCCTCTCGGTCATACTTAAGATAAAATTGCGTCGTAGTGCACGATAAAGTACTCTTGTATCCTACTGTGGGGAATATGACTTAATGCGTATGAGAGTTTTTAAGTAAACAAATAAATTCTCATGGATATTTGCCGCCCTCCTCCTACGTAATAGCTTATTTGACTCAGATGAGAGAAATATGGCTTTCATACAGATTGAAAACGAAACGGATCATTATATTTTGGCAGCGTTCCATTTTGAAAGGAAATGCTGCCTTGGACTGAAATTTTAACTTGCTTTTAATGCGTGCCTCTGAAAACTGGCTGAACGGTTCGGGCAGTTAGCTTCACGTTAGTTGTAGAATAATAAGCTAGGAGGGCATGTGATCTATTGCATTCCATTGGTGCAAAGGTCAGGAGGTATATGAGTAAACTTCCAACGGAATGTATAAGATGCGCATTTTTATGTCATTTATGTTAGCTTATTTTAAAAAGTGCAAATTATTTGAAGTTGAAAATTACTTCTGGCTTTGGATACAATAGTTTTCTTGCATATAGTGATTTGGAAGATATATAACGGATGGCATTTTGTTCAGAGTGCACCCCGCGACTTCACACTATGAGAGACTACGGCATAGCCCGAACAGATAGTGGATGCGATTTGCATATGGCTGAAGAAATCACGGAAGAATGAACTTAGTTTCCCGTATGTAGACCACGCCATTGAGTGCGACTGAAATGAGACCTTAACTCCGTTAACTTCGCAGTCATTTGACGGCAATGTATCAACCCGGCCTTGTTACCTTTGGCATGAGAATGATGTCTCCGTTGAAAATAACATGTTACACTTTTGAAAACCGTGGAAGCTCTATCTGAAAGAGAATTTATGGCCCTATTGTCCGCTTCAAATTTTAAAAACATGATCGGTTCGCTTGCCGGGGGCTCTTTTGAATGGGGTCCGTTTTCTCTCTCATCCGATAAGTCCTCCGTGACCCCTTTTCCCCGTGCTTTCGTCCTCTGAGCGTACTCTTCTTCGGAGATTCGGCGATGCGCTCCGAACCAAAGCAATCAGCATCCACTCCCATCAGGCGCCTTCGTCCTGGAGTACTCGCTGCCCAGCAACGCCCATGCCCAGCGCTCCAATATCCAACCCCCTCCATCTTCTCCCACACTTTATCCGCCCGGTCGCGTTGATACATTTTTTCCCCATTATTCTACCACCCCCCCCTTCCCGACCCCGCGTGCGTGAGTGTACGGCTGTGTGACTTCAAGATTGTTTCCTATCCGCGGGGAGTCCGTCTCGAGATTAGGTCCAAGGCTTCATTTTCATTTTTTCGATTGTGACGTGGGAGGGATGGAGGTGTGTGCGTGCGGGGATTTGGCTGGCTGGACCGTAAGCGCTGCGTCCATCCCGGGATGTAAGGGGAGGAAAAAATGAGAGGGAAATGAATAAACCTGTTGGTTAGCGCTGCTCACAACGCCTACGACCGGACCCGGGGCCGGAGACGAGAGCAGTCGAGTGGAGGAATTGTGGGTAGCGGTGGCGGGGATGGCCAAATGAAAAGTGTCCTCCTCCCCCGACGGCAATGAAGATGTGAGATTGGGGGAGCGGCGCTCCGTAATTGAAAAACGCCTCCACCCACTTCCCTCCCCCCGAGAATAATGGGAGTGGCGCACGGACCACCGCGGTCAGTCTACGGCGTACTTGCTCGTCGCTGGGTGTGGCCGTCGGAGTAATTGGCGTGCGGTTGCGATCCGTACGGCTTTCGGGACTCGATCCTCTGTTGGCCGTTTCGGGCCTCTCTGATTTAAGCGCAATTGGCGCGGTGCCTGTCTCCTAGGCTTCGGGGCGGTTGTCCTCGCATCCGTGCCTCGCCAATACCAAAGATGGCTTATGGACTCTCCCCATGATCGAGTGGGAGTAGGAGTTGCATTTCCCTCGCCCTCCCGTGGCTGATTTAAACGCGATCGGTGCCGTGCTTCATGTCGGCCTCCACACCCATCGGATTCTAACGAGTGACGCGGTAATATCGTCCCGATGCAACGGAGTTCCACACCCTCTTAAACCTCTACTCGGTCACGAACGAGGTGTAAATAAACTCAAACGACTGTGTCTAGAAGCTTGCGACATATGTTAGAAGCATTTTCTTTTATTAGGTTTCTTGTGGCGAATCCCAGGAGGTTTAGCCTAGTGAAGTCTGCCGGAGGAATTTTATAAAACTAGAAAAATAGTAAATCAAAATATAAATTTTGCTCAGTGGAAGACCTCAAAACTATATCCGTAGATTGGACCACTCAAGGAAAACACGGTTATAATGACTTCCAAACGTGGCATCCAACACTTAGGCCTGAAGATGCATGCTGTAGTGCAGAACAAACTTTTGTTCCTAAAACAGCAACGACGCGGTGAAATCCGAAAGATGCAACAATCACAGTCTATTCTCCGCGGAAGCCTTCGCACCAATTTTAATCAAGGAAGATGAGAAAAGTATACTCCATTAACGATAGATTCAAGTCTTCCTTGCATGACTCGCGCCCCAAAAAAATCATGATATATCTTTCCAATATGCCTTCATAGAAAGACCTTCCGTGACTATAAATTCATTTGCGCAACTACATATAAACTCATAAACACGAAGAAAGGCTGACTAATCACCACCTACCAAACACCATATTGGCGGCTTGTAGGATTTGATGTAGTTTTGAGACAAATGTACTCAATGCTAATGGCACGAAACTTGTAGAAGTTATTGAGGAGTCTACTCAAATAAATCTCAACGGTCGTCATTAATTCATAACTACGTAATGAGATGGCATTTGATTTCGAACCACTTTTTTTAGATACTCCTCTGCCAGTGTTTCATTGATTCGGGTAGGTATTTTCATTTCTTGTCCCTCCAATGGGCCATATTTCTAGTCTATGGACTGAATTTACCTTGAGTTTTTCTCTGAAACTTATCTTCTCGATCCTCTTAAAAATCTACCTTGTTTGAAAATTAAATAAATTCCCAAAACCGAGAACTGGCTGTCATCTCAACGATGACTTCAAAAGACACTGAAGTCTGTGTCATCTGCAATTTTGTGTAAGTATATTCTGATCGCGTGGAGAGGTATGTAGTGAGAATATACCATCGGTCATACGTAAGGCTACAGTTAGCATGTTCCGCACTTGCGTCGATTATTGAATGTCTCTCCCGCACCTCCTCTGATGAATTTGACAAATAGCAGCTGTATACGCTATATTGTCCTGGGCACATTTATTCATTCAGATATTCAATGCCAGTTGCGAGCTTCAGAGTGGATAATCTTCATTTCTCATGTCCTTGCCATGTATTCATTATTCTTTCAGTTCATCTTCAATTCCGTCATGAATTTCATAGGCTTCCGTCTCAAGGATTTTCGAAAATTTTCAAAATTCTTGTTTTGAGTTTCGATCAGGGAGTGGCACCGGTACTCATTAAGTCTCGATGGCATCACATCTGCTTATTTCATCACTTTCAAGTTCCTTCCTTCTTTAAATTCACCCTCTACGTGCCTTTGTATGGGAAATGTGGTCCGGAGTGGAAGAGGTGTCGATTGAAGAGCTTAATGCTGGACACTATATGCCACCGCTAGAAAAAAAAAACCATCCATCCATCCGTCACTACGTGTCAGTTGGTGAACAATTGATTTTGTTGCATACTTTTTTCGAGAACGCAGTTCATTAATCATTGTCCTACTTTTATGTACAAATATTCTTGTAATCTTTAATCAGCTTGGTTTGAAAATCTCATCATCAGCTTGGTTTGAAAACCTCATCATTAGTAGAAATGAAACTGCTGTTAAAAATGAAAATATTCGATAATTCAGCCTAGTTTTCTGAATCAGTCTGATCTCCTATACTCCCGAATTCTCTCTTCCGTAGAGGCATCACAAAATGTTGCTGATCTGAACGCTGTATTTTACTCTCGGGGAATATTTCAGCTCGCACTGGTTCCCTGAATCCCTCCAAAGTCATTTGAGCCACATCAGCACATACAGAGTACCCTGGAAAAGACCCTAAATTGCGTGTCTACGAGTAGATCGTATCCAAACGGTGACTAGGTACATGTACTACATTAAGATAAATTGCGTCAGTTGGCGTGCAACATGCTTATACCTCCAACTGATTAATACGAGTAGCTGCGAAGGAATAAACTTTTTGTTCTCTTTGCGCTCTTGGTTAAGCATTTGTTCGCAATATTCGCTAATAATTATTAAGAGTGCAGTAAAAATCAGTCGGTATACATAGGAACTTTCTCAGATGTACCACATACATGCTACGCTTCCTATCCTGTTATAAAGCTTACTGTTGTGAACTCATCTACCTCACGCTCTCATGGTTCTACCTTATGTTCCTGTGTTGCTCTAGGGACCCCGAGTTTATTGGGATAGTTCTTCCACGTGATTTGAGGGAAAACACTCGGATGTTGATGTTTGTGTTGAATTAAGGGGTGAGGAGCGTTTGTTGTGGTCACTCCCGCACTGGACTGCACTGGTGCAGTTCCCGGAATCGCCCCGTGGGGCGTGAGTGAGTGTATAATGAAACGAAGGTTTTGATTTAAGCCCGTCTTCCTCGACAAGCACATATGCATCGCCCCCCTCCCTCCATCCCGTAATATATGGATAATAAATTACGTATCCATTTGGATCAAGGAGAATCAGGGGGAGAGGGGGAAGTGGGGGGGGAGAAAGGGTGGCGACGGAATGGGGTTGGGGGTAATGGTACGTGATGGAGTCTCCTCCCGGGTGCATTTGGTCCCTCCCCCCACTCCACTCACCTCCCCCCGCACCACCCACCCCTCGCGACTCCGGGAGGGAAGGATATTTAATTCATCCGCGTTTTTATGTGCAGGGGGCCTCCTCCTTCGAGAAAGAGAGGCCTTCCTCGATGGAAAGGGGCCAAAACGGGGAGAGGAAATCTTATTTTTGCCGGGGAACAAGGGGTGCTCCCAGCGGTGGTGTCATGGCCAAGAGCCTTACCGCCGGCCCTGCCTCCAACTAATCCCCCCTCCCAGACATCATTCCGGTGGGGGGTCTATATTGATATGCGCGGTCCTAATGGAGAACTGATATGGCCAGTGATGTCGTTGAATTCAAGCATTGCGTGCGGCCGATATTTTCGATACCCCATGTTGGAATCAGCATGACCCAGAATGACGCGGGGCTGCAGATCAATGTGCATGGATTTCTAGTGATGGTCAAGCTAATTGGTAAAATCCTCGCCGTGATTTTCTAAGTGTCTGTCTATCGTGGGAAATCGCAGAAAGGGGGCCGGCTATCCATCTGGAACTGAATATCGCTTTTCTTTCAGTTCATTCATCACCATCTGTCAACAATACTTGGATTCCAGAATTTCCTCAGAGAATAAAATACATCTTCTGGACAAGCCTCGGTCAAGGTAGATTTTTCTCTTTGGAAATTCTCCTATTGTGCATTTCAGTGGGTGACTACGCCAAGGTATTCGTGGCTAGTTCGCAATCCTTAAATATTTCTAATATTGGTTTGACGCAGCTCTCCACTACACACTCCTATTGGCTAATTTCTTCATATAGATATAATTCTTTTATTTTAAATCATATACAACCTGTTACATATATCTCATCCGAGGTATGCCTTTTTCATTCTTCCCGTTCTCCTGTCCTTTGATGATTCTTTTCATCAGTCCATCGTGTCTTAAGATACAGCCTATTAAGTTGTCCCATATTCTTCCTAGTATTTTCAGGAGACTTCTCTTTCCCCCCACTATTCTTAAGAAAGCTCAGTACGCGGTGAAATTTGTCCTCTCGCATCTAACCAGCCTACTTTCAAGGTGATCATTAAGGGAGTGGCAATCGATGCAGTGACTGCCTGCGACAAAATCGTTTCATACGCCAGAATGGGTGGTTGAATTTTATCGTCCTAGATGGGAGAGATTTCCTCTCTCTTCACGGGCTGAAGGAATATTTTCCCTCGTGGTCCAGGGACCTCTGATAGTCCAATCAACCCTGACATAACCTCTATAAAACCTTCTTGGTATACTTCATTTTATTTTCAGCAAGATGAGTTCTGGTTTAAAATAGTGGAAATGCCGCGATAGGTCAAAAAATAGAACTCTCCGCAATTGGCTGGAAAAAATCAAGGGAAAAGGTTAAGAGATGGGAAAAAAATGAAAAGATGCGAGAGGATTGCGGAATGAAAGCGAACGGGTGGAATAGACATATCGACTTGATAGACCACGACAGATTGGTAAAGATAGGTATTCAGAGAAAACATCCGAAATGGAAAAGAAGAGGAGTCATCTCTTGCGTGGCATCTGCTCCTTTTGAGCCTTTTCAAATACAAAGGGAAAGTAAGGTCTTCATAGCAAAAGTGATAAAGCACCGGGCGAAAAAATCAGTGGACCCCGGGTTTGAGCCCCCGTCAAGGCAAGTGAATGTTTCTCTGTGGAAATTATTCTATTGGGAAAAGAAAAAGTGTAAGGTGAAGGATAAGGTGAAAAAATGCTTATAATAGGCAAAAGAACATGCTTCAAGTCTAGTCTTAAGCCTAAAGTAAGTAGACTAGCAATTCACTGGAACACTGGTCCAGAATCATGTAATATGCTGTCGCATGCACGTAATAATCCTAAACAAGGGTAATTTTATAGCTATGGGTATTTATGCGAACTGATCTATTTCGCGTTGTGCAAATTTCACTCTCCGGTTAGTCTCTAGCTGCACTATTTGACTAGACTAAACCGATCTGGTGGTATTTTGTGCTTCTGACTATATCTAAGGTTGTGGGAACAGTGATAATACATACCTGATGTTGAGTCACCCCCTGCTTCTAGCCCTTGAGGTACTTTGCAGTGTACTGTGTGGCCGTAGATATTCATTATCACTCCCCCAATGTTTCGTCGTATCGGCTTCTATAGTGATATTTCCTAAGATGTCATCCCTTCCAGCCAGACTTCCTGCTTCTAACCCTCGAGGTGGCTTGCAGCGTACTACGTGGCCCGTATCGGCTTCTGTACTAATATTTCCTCAGATTTCATCTAGAGCCATCATAAATGAAGGCATTGAATATTCGTCGCCTCTGCATTGGCGGATCAAGCGGGGTTGGAGCTTTTGGGGTGACGGGTGTTTCATGGGGGATGGAGGGCAGGGAGGGGTGGTCTGAGGAAAGGAAGGGTTGGGACGGAACCGCCTCCAGGGCGGAGGTCACTAGGGAACGAGTGGAGGGGCGAGGGTCGGACAGGTGGGATATGCACAAACGCACACGCGGCAGTGCGACGCACGCACGGATTCATTCCCCGCCTTGTTAATTCTCTCGAATGCCAGGATCCTTCTGGAAGGTCGAATCGGTATAATGAAGGATGTTGGCGAGTTCGGTATGATTCCTGGAGGTGCGGCGGAGTCGGCGTTTCAAGGGAGGGGCCTCAGTTGTGAGAAAAGAGGGTGTGGGGGCAGGGGGTGAAGTGGAGGGCGGTGTATCAGGGTGAGGAAAGCAGCCATTTCAACCCTCGAATGGATCACGTCCTCGCGATGGCTAAGTGTCACCCTACCACCCCGCCCTATCCTGTCCACCTATCTCCCTCCCCCATCACGTCCTACTCCAACTTCCTCCACCCCTTCTGTTCTCACCACCTCCTTAAAATAGGAATGATCAGTGAAGGGTCACCACCTCTCGCTGTCGGAGAGAAATGGTATAGTCCTTGTCGTAGTTAGAGAGTAGAAAATCTACAAGACCAGTTGGTCTGCGTTAATAAACGTACATTATTCTAATACTTTCGGTTCCAGTCATTGAGCGATGAGCGTTACGGGATGAAGTGGGGCTGATTATATTCCCGAAGTTAAGAAAATTGTGGTTTGGGACCAGGAAATTAGGCGACGCCGTATGTACTGGGATGAGTGGTCGGAAGTTTCTAGAAATCTCGCCTGCCCCGGCGCGGGTGGGAGAGGTTCCCCCCCCGTGTGGGAAGCGGGGGCGACATTCATAATGCAGGCTCACCTTCGGCGCGCTGCACGGCGGCAATCTTCGGCTGTGAAAAAGCGGGCCGCGCGTGACTTAAGGGCAGTCGTCTGGCCCAATGGTGACGCATATCAGTTGAAGACACACTCGAACATTCTGTTGAGGTAGTGGGACGAACGCTGCCTTTACTCACCCGCGTGTAAGGCCATTTTCATTCCGCTACCATTTGAAGTAGTAGTCCTTTCGTGTAATTGACGTAGTGGTGATCGGGATATTGTGGTGACTTCCCACCCTGAGGATCCGCGTTTGAATCCTGGCAGCCGTAGCCAAGCAGCCAATGCCCAGCAGTGAAGAAGCCAGAATAAAAATAGGAGTGGGTCAAGTCTGTCTCCCGCACTTATCAGTGTCTACATCGATAAAGCCAGCAAGGAGGTTAAAGAAAAGTCTTCTGGATGAATATTCACTGGGAGAAAATAAGCATATTGCTAATCGGCTAAGACATAACAGTTACGGCGAAGTCAGAGAGAGAAATAAAGACTATGGTAAACGTGGAAAGGAAAATTGCCAGACATCACGTCAAAATCAATAAAAAGAAAACTAAGGTAATGGTATGCATTAGGAGAGAATAGACCAATGCTAGAGTTCATCTAGGAAAAGAAAGCTTGTTGAGGTGAAAGAGTATTGCTATCTGGGAGGCCGAGTAGCCAGCGATATACGAAACAATAAGTAAATAGTAGAATAGCCGAAAATAAGAGGACAACGTACCAAAAGAAAAACCTACTTTCAGCTCTAAATACAAGTTTAGAAGTAAAAAATAATTCATCAGATCATACACGTGGAGCATCATCATTATTCATGAGACATGGACGATGACAGCAGCAGAGAAATCTAGGCTGGAAGCATTCGTAATGTGGTGCCACCGAAGGGTAATGAACAAAAGGGATTGACTGAGTGTTTACAAAAAGGTCGTAAAAGGTGTGGGAGAAGAGAGAAACCTGCTAAAAATCTTGAAAAGAAGACTTGACTACTTAATCGACCACAACTTGAGACTTGATCGCCTTATAAAGACAATCGTCGCGGAAAATGTGAATGGGAAGAATCAAAAAGCAAGGAATAAGAGATATATGAAGCAAGTAGTAACGGATGTGATTGAGAAATATAATTTATTATGAAGGTATCCTTTTATTAAATCTTACGTTCTTCACAATGGAATGTTGCATAGTCTATGCATGGAATTCTTGTGCTGAAAATTGCGGAGTTAAAGAAATTGGAAGTATAAGAAACTTAATATGGCATGCGATGGGTATTGAAGTAACGGGAGTGTCTTAGCAAGAGCGTAATAGATATTTTTATCAAGTTTTGCGTGTAGATATGACTGCTTGTATCCTTTAAAATCCCATTGAGCGGAAAATATTTTGTAAACGTAACTCGGTTTACTCTTTTCATCAATTACATAAGTATGATGACAATAATTTGGATGCGTTGTGCTCTATTTGGGGATTCACAACGTATCTGTGATAAATTAGTGTATTTAAGTTAAAATTCGGTCACATGTATTTACGGCATTATTGCCTCTATATTTCTCGTATTGATAAACTCTTAATGAAGAAATGGTTGTATTTATCGTGTACTTTTCCCTCAGATCACTGGAACAGCTCACAGTGGGATTAAATCGTCTCTAACTATTAAACTATATCAAAAGCTTTTATTCCGCTTGCTATTATGTAATTTTGAAGATACCATTGATGTCATATCACCTCAGTGTCAGTTCCTAGATTATTCAATCCCCGGTACATTTCTAGTTATTTAGACCACGTTAGTTTATTTGATGACGTGGATAAGAATCGTATCTTGGTAATTAATGTCAAGTTCTAGGTATTCATTATTCATTGGTAGAGATCAGAATATGCAGTCTTGGTTATTAATTACCACATCCAGATATAATAATATATGTTACATATGAGTCTCTCAGCCGAGATGATTAATGCTTGTCGAGCGAATGTTGTGAAATGGGTGAATGGACACATCTGTGGATTATTGGAGCATTGGACGACTGCCAATTATGCGTTTCCTTTCTTTCATGGCCACTTTGGGCCCTTAAGAAACGTGCCAATGCTTAGGCGGCATGTGCTGGATGGGGAGCTGAATGGGCTTAACTAGGCGCCGTTAATGCACATAACCAATCTCTCACGGAAATCTCTTCTCTCATTTGCATTATTCTTACACTGTGACGTTACTGAGGATTTGGAACGACCCGCTCAAATGATTCAGGCGGATGACACGGGAAAAATTTAGCTTCTCCTTATTTGGAGCGAAGGCGGGGAAGTCGTCTTGAGGCGATCCTCATTGTTGACCCGCGATCTGAATTGGGAGCGTTAACCCTCTGCGCGGAAGCAATAGTGTGAGAGTTCAGGTAGCTTGAATTTTTTTAATCGTATCGGCGGGGGTGTAATTTTTTGGAATTTAACAATTCGGTTGTTAAGGCAATGAGGGAAGGGTAAGGTTTGCCCTCTGTGGGCCATGAAGGGCGTTGAAGTGGAATATTTCAACCGCACGTGTTTGATCCGGAAGAAGCTTTCGAGTGTCACGTGTTATTCCGTTCCCAAGAAATGAACCCGTATTTGGATCATTAAGTGCGAAAGTCCTCACATCAAGAAATTCAGCTTATTTTAACAGCATGACTAGGGGTATTTGATTATAATTAGTTATATTACGTCGTATCCCATTCCCACAATTTGGATAATATCAGATATCGGCTCCGCTCCATTGCTGTAAATATTTGGTAGAAAAAGTGATTTGCCGTGTTTTGGACATAATTATTCCAACCGCAGTGTTTCAACCCGAGGATAGTTCTGGTTGCTGTGGCGGGGCTCATCATGTGCTGAACACAACGGAATGTGAAATTTACAAGTCAGAGGTTAAATTCGTTTCCCCTTTACGCCTGTGGTTTCCCATAAACTTCTGGTTCCCATAAAATCACTCAGATTTTGTTTAATCCGACGTGTCTAGAATCCTCTTCCGCATTCAAACTCGGGAGCAGTTGTTCGCATCACAGCGTTATACCTACTATTGCAATTAGGGTTCAACTGTATATGTATGGGCACTACGGTATTTTTTAACTAATTATTACTCTCTGGGGAGCGTTAGAGTCACACATGGATCATTGATTATTATACATAAAGCCTGTTTGTTTAGGTAATTAATTCATAAATGCAGTCTTTCTGCTGGTGTCCTCATAAATGACGATATTCACGGTGTTAATTTGGGGGTAGGTTGTTTCGCTCTTTAAATACTTTTAGATAGTTTACAGCCGACTGTTGATGGATAATTTTAGCTGAATAATGGTAGCAAAAGGCGTTACGCATGGCTTAGCTGTGTGTACATTGTGTGGGCTAAAAAACTGGGACTACAGCAAACATTTAAGACCGATACCTTTTATGAAAATCGCAAAATTTTTATTCATTGGCGATTGTAATGTACTGTGGCAGGTAAGGGCACAAAGATAAAATTAGTGTTAAATAGCAGGACGTTGAGGTTCAGAATGCCATTCTTTCCGTTCACAATAAGAGGCATTAATAGATTAATAGATAATAGATAGAATTAGATGAGTAGATAATATTTTAGGGTTTTTTATGTCTTCATCAGCCTCTAAATGAGAAAAGTATTTTTGTTTCTTTATTTAGACATCTCTCTCTATATAGTTTATGAAAAGTGGACTCTGTAATGTCTGTCACGTATGATACGAATAATTAATCTCTAAATAAGTAGAGGTGCAACTAGTATTGCGTTTTTGGTGCTTATTTTACAGTTGGTTTTGTAATGTATGTGGCTGCCGTGGAAGATGAATAGATTTAGGTGAAAAGTATTTAAATTTGGTTATATTTTTCATCCAACCAAGTCAACTACTATCCCCGCAGTCGATGCTTAGCCTCGCATTATCTCTCTGAGGTGAGAATAACTCCGGATGAAATACGTTTAAAAACTTGATGCGAGCAATCGTCTTGGATGCCTGCATTATTGTGTATCCATCCGACCCGTTAAATAATTTAGCTGTGCAAAAGCTTTCCAGGCTTGTCTCATTTATATCCCCCAGAGCGTGCGTTCAGTGATTCCATCTTCTCAAGCCTAACACCCACCTTCATTGCCCTCTATTCCTCCTTCGGTCCCACCCCTCCAGCCAACCCGCAACCCTCTCGGTTCACCCTCCCACCCCTCCGCGCGCTCCCTCTACATAAATGAGAGACTCACTGCCTTCTTCGAATTGAGAATGTGGAGACGTTCCTCTCTCGCCTTCTTATTGATTTCCTTCCGCCCCGCGCTATGCAATGCAAACGAAGTGGCAATTGCCTGACTCCCTTCCCTTGACTCGCTCACCTCTTCTTTTCAATTGGCTTTCTACCGTCTTGTATTCTTCTAGTCTTTTCTTCCTCCTTGCTTCCGGTTGTAACATAGTTTTCTCCCTCCTCCTTTATGCAGGTAAATATTTCGTAAATCTCTCAAAAAGTATCTCTTTATATTTTACTTTGTTTTGTAGCTATGTATGTTTCATAATATGTGACGTTGATTTGGACCATTTAATGACGCTTCGAAGCATTTTCTTTCATTTGAATGGTGGTTTCTCGGTGTATCCTGAAGGGTATTTTATCGTTATGAGTGCCTAAGTGAGGAGCGCATTATAGAACCAGATCCATGCGTCATGTTTATCAAGCGGTGACGCAGATCTCCAATATGTGGCCGTGAAGAACTGCATCGGGCATTAAACTCACTCTGGTTTGTGGGCAAGGGAGTAGTGCCTCGCTGGCCCTCTTGGGCTGCAGGCTACTGGCGAAATCTGTAATGGATACATATGTGCGTTGATGCGTCTGTTATGAAATCTTATTATATTGCTGTAATTTATTATGTAATCACTCGAAATAATGCCAATGTGGTTCACTAATTTACAATGTACTATGTTCCTTTGAATTCCCTTAACTTATTCCCTAACTAATTCCCTTATTAATTACTAGGATCCATCGGAAATTAAATTGCTCCCACAAAGTTGCGGTACGATTTATCTTTTACTGATAGCACCATGATATAATTATTTATTACCTTACATTCTTTTTCTGTGTTTGGCAGTTGGATATGTTCAATGTGACGTCTTCTATTGTTGTACGTTATGTAATATTACTCTATATAAATTTTTAAGTTTTTCATTTAAAGTAAACTGATGTCCTCTGGTACGCTACGTAGTAGACTAGATTTACTTCTTTTTTCCACAAAAAAATTTACTGGAGCGGTAATTAAGAAAAGTACAATGTTTCAGCGATAATCAATCGCAATTGTAGCGTGTTTCTGATTTCAATATGATTAAAAAATGACGAACTGCAAATATTGACTTTGATTTTAAATGTCAATGGAGTACACTTTTTTAATGATCTGTTACTCTATAGTTATAGTTTTAGCTACGCAGATAGAAGTAACAGCAATTTATGCTATAGGAACAGGCAATGCCCCGGAATTTTAATCGAAACCTGTTTTCTGTCTCGTCATTTAATTCTAGCTCGCCATAAATTTTCCATTTACCCTCCTTGCACACCATTCAGGCTTAATTTCAATCAAAGTAGATCGCTATTGATTAGAGTCAATATTTACTTGTCTTGTGAACATGAACTCACCGCATCACTTTGCGAGAGGGGCAGTGAAAATTTGTAGTTATTGTCAATGTAAATATTTCATTTAGGTATATGTTAATATCAAAGACGCTCACTCTTCTCGTGCTTCAAAATCCCAAAATATCCGAGGGATGTTTGTTTTACTTCAGGACCGTCTTCCTTCCTATTTATTTTCAAAGTGCTTGACCGTGTTATCTGGCTAATTCTTTTTGGAGTGACGTAGGTGCAAGCTTTAGACGTGTACCATTTATGGAGGTCTTTTTTACCATAGAGACGGAGAGAGAGAGTTTTGGTGAGATATATGTGTCGGTTGCTTCTTACATTTTTTTATTTATGCGCATTTATTTATTTGTTCTGCAATGCCAAGATGTAATTCCAATGACCTCATCAGGGCCTTCGGGTAGCGAAATTTTTCTCTCATATAGTCAGACAACGCTTTCTACATTTTAGGGGACCAAAGTTTATTGCGAATAGTATTTTCTATTTCCTTTTATTTAGATCTGTGTAATGATTGGTGTTATACACTAAATGAAAATTTTCATTCTATTTTAAATTCAATTTCTACCCAAGTGGTTAAAAATCCTACTGCTCTCCTTTTAGCACTGTCGTTCCTCGAAATATTTTTATCATAATGTTTTCCTTGCTGGATTTTGTGGGGAGTCTTCGAGAGACTTACAGTTTATGCTCTTCAAATATTTTAGCTGTTGCTTAACGCCATGATGCAGCCGGACTCTTACTGTAATTTATTACCAATAAATGAGTCCAGAATGACTGGGATGTAGTTTTGTTTACGTAAGCGGAGCGCGGAAATTTTGATTCCCGTTTGTGTGGATAACGGTAAAGCTCGACCTCAGGTGATTCGAATTTGCAGGGCCACGTTTTATGTGGGGTATACTGATGCTGCGTCTGAGATGTGTCACAGCTTGTGCAACTTATCAACGTGCCCCCTCTTTCTTTAGGAATAGAGTCAAGAAATTTTTTTGGCATAGTAATCCTGGTAAAACAATTGATAAAAAGTTGTATATACCATCAAATTTGCACTATGCGGTCGTAAACTGGCGAAGTATCTAGTAGCAAGAGCATATTCAATGTTCGTTATTGAAACTACCTCTACGAATGATACGGCCTTAGCACGCCTAAGTAAACTGTCAGTATTAGAGAAACGCTGCAATTTAGCCACGTGTTAGGAAATTCTGTTTTATTTTGATTAAAAATGTGGTAGACAGAAAATGACAGTTTTGGAAGGATTATTTTCATATAAAAACGAAAAAATAACGCATTGAAAATTCATGTTCTACTATGTGCAGCGGACATTGTTAACTCTCCAGTAAAGCTGCCTATCTTGTAAATGTTGGAGATCATGTGATATTATTTTGTCATTTAATATGGTAATCTTTCCCTGTGTTTCTACCCAAAGTACTTAATTTCATTAAGCTCGCCTTAAGCTTGGCAAATAAAGCAGAATTTGGAAGTAGAAACTGAGAATCTACGGCCTTACATTCTTCAGTAGGGTTGCCACTTCTAAGTTATTCATAATTTTAAATTCCCTTTAAAAGTTCTTAAAAAGAGTGCACATGTATTAAACGTTGCTTACATTTCTGTATTATCCTGTCAATATTGTAATATGGAATTTTTATCTTACTTTTTGGTAATTTAAAGTACCTATATAATTATATTAATGAAGAGGATGATTGTATGTACCTAAATTAAGGCGTTGAATTGCTTGCATAATAGGGATATAATATATCTTTGTCATACGTACATGCTGGCTTTTATTGGAATTTTCCGGTATTCAAGTTTCATTCCAAATATCTTTCATTAGTAGCTTTTCCTTTCGAATAAGTTGTTCTATCCTAATAGGGCGTTGATAGGATATACTTTAGCCACCGTCCTTATGCCTGTAGGATGTTTTAAAAATTTTACAACAAGATATTACACAATATGTAACAAAAAAGTTGCTAAAATGGTAACCCTGCCTAAGTTTGGGTACTAAATGCCTAGCTAAGCGCGAAAGAAGAAAGCGTGCTTTTTGTCCAGCTGAATCCATTTATTTTTATCCTATAGCAAATATATTATTCATTGAGCGCACAACTCAAAGGTTGCTATAACTCCCGTCATTACATGTATTGAATTCATCTTAGTTATGCTTCATCATCAAGGGTCAATAATCCTAGGATTGATTTGACGCAGCCCTCCACTCGATTCTTCTATCGGCCAACCTCTTCATACCAACGTAGTTCCTCTCTTTCACGTCCTTTACGACCTGCTCCATGTAACTCTTACGAGGCCTGCCTCTTCCATTTTTCCCGTTCCCTTTTCCCTCGACGATTGTCTTCATCAGGCCATCGTGTCTTAAGATATGGCCGATTAGGTTGTTCCGTCTTCTTTTTATAGTTTTCAGCAGACTTCTCTTTTCTCCCACTCTTCTTAGGACTTCTTCATTTGTCACTCGGTCGATCCATTTTTTCTTCATCATTCTTCGATTGCACCATATTTCGAATGCTTCCACCCTTTTCTTCTCCGCTACTGTCATCGTCCATGCCTCACTGCCGTAAAGAAACATGCTCCAGACATACGTTTTGATGAATTGCTTCCTTACTTCCAAGCTTGTATTTCCAGCTGTTAGTAGATTCTTCTTTTGATAGAATGCCCTCTTTGCCTGGGCTATTCTACTCACTATTTCTTTCTTGCTTCGTCCATCGTTGGTTACTCTGCTTCCCAGGTAACAGAACTCTTTCACCTCTTCCAGTTTCTGTTTTCCTAGTTTAACGTTGGTTTTGGCCTCTTCTCTTTTACGGCACACCAATATCTTAGTTTTCTTCTTATTGATCTTCAGCTGATGTCTGGCCATTGTCCTTTCCATGGCTGTTAGCATCTTATTCAGCCCCTTTTCTGTCTCTGCTATGAGAGCTATGTCATCAGCGAATCGTAGCATACTGACTGTTTCTCCGTGGATGTTCACTCCAGAACACTTCTCCTTGACTTCATTGATGGCTCTCTCAATGTAAACATTAAAAATTACGGGAGACAGTGCACAGCCTTGTCTCACTCCTTTCCTTATTCTTGCTTCTTCACAGCTGGGTCCAGATTTAATCACAGCTACTTGGTTTTTATACAAACTGTGGATAATTCTTCGATCATTGTAGGAAACTTCAATTCCTTTCAGAATATCAAGCATTGAATTCCTATCCACGTTGTCAAAAGCCTTCTCTAAATCCACAAATGCAATGAAGGTCGGTTTGTTCCTCTCCATTCTCTTCTCTATAAGCAGCCTAAGGGCCAATATTGCTTCTCCTGTACCCTTACTTTTCCTGAATCCGAATTGGTCTTCATCCAGGAACTCCTTTGCTTTTCGTTCTATTCTTCTGGAGATTATCCTTGTCAATATCTTTGATGCATGTGTCGTCAGGCTTATAGTCCTAAAATTTTCACATTTCTCTGCTCTCTTCTTTTTGGGAATAGGAATGATGATGTTTTTCTCGAAGTCCCTGGGTATTTCTCCTGTTGAGTACATGTCGCAGATGGCCTTAATAAGATGGGTCATTGTCATCTCTCCCGCATTCCTTATCACTTCTGCGGGTATATCATCAATTCCAGAAGTCTTATTCATCCGAAGGTCCCTTACTGCTGCGTCGAATTCCGATCTCAATATTGATGCTCCCATATCATCCTTCTTGACTTCGCTTTCCTCTTCAATCACTTTCGTGCTGATATTGTTGCCGTTGTAAACTCTTCGACATATTCTTTCCATCTCTTCACTATGTCTTCATTTTCAATCAAAAGTTCTCCCTTCTTGTCCCTTATAGCATTGCATCTTGCGCTCCGTTCCTTGAAGTGGTTCCTCACTATCCTATAGGCAGCTTCCACTTTTCCAATGGTAAGGTTGTTTTGTACATATTCGCACAGATTTTTCAACCACAGCTCTCTAGCTTTCCTTGCTTTGCGACTTATTTCGTTCCTTATTCTTTTGTAGCAAAGCTGCCCTTCTTCAGTTTTCGCATTCTTGTACTTTCTTCTTTCTTCAATCAGCACTAAGACTTCTTCCGTGATCCATGGTTTCTTCATAACAACTTTTCTTCCTCCAAGAACTTCTTTTGCGGCTTTCTGTAGTCCACATTTAATGTTTTCCTAACGCTCTCGTACTGGTTTCTCAGTCAGGTCCTCTCCTATGATGTTTTCTACTGCTTTCTGAAATTCCAGCTGATGTTGAGTCTCCTTTAGTGTTTCTACTTGCCAAATGTTCTTTACTGTTTTCTTCAGTCTCTTGAATTCTAGATGGCATTTCATCATCACTAAATTATGGTCGCTGTCGATGACTGCACCGGGATATCTTTTGCAGTCTTTCACCTGATTCCTGAACCTCTGCTTCACTAAAATGTAGTCTATTTGAAATCTTCCTCTGTCTCCTGGCATCTTCCACGTGTATTTTCTTCGGTTGTGATTTTTAAACAATGTGTTAGTAACCACTAAATTATGTTGTGTGCAGAACTCCAGCAGTCTTTCTCCTCTTTCGTGTCGGTTTCCAAACCATATTTTCCAGTTATTCTTCCATCTTGTCCTTCGCCGACGACAGTGTTCCAGTCTCCTAAAATAATTAGGTTTTCTTCTTCTCTTAACTGTTTTATTATTTCAGTGATATCTTCGTAGACGTCTTCCACCTCTACATCTTCGTAGTCCGACGTAGGCATGTAAACTTGCACCATAATGGTATCTGTAGGCTTAGTTTCAATTTTAACCATTATAATCCTTTCACTGTATTGCAGGAAGCTCTTCACACGCAGTCCGCACTCTTCCTGAGCATTATGCCTACTCCGGCGTTACCATTCAGTGATCCGGTGTGAATAATTCTATAACTTCCACTCCAAAAGTCTACTTCTTCGGGCCATCTCATTTCACTGATTCCTAGTACATCGAGGTCCATTCTCCGCATTTCCACCCTCAGGTTCTCCAGTCTTCCGCAGGTCCGAAGTGATCGCACGTTCCACGTTCCTACCCAAAAATGACTATCACACTTGACTGATGTACCCTCTTGGGTAGTCCCCGCCCGGAGATCCGAATGGGGGACTATTTGACCTCCGGAATATTTTACTCGAGAGGGTGCCATCACGTCTTGATAATAAAGGAAAGAGTGGAGTAGCTGCGACTCCTCGGGATAGTAATGTGGTGGTTTCCCCTTGCCTTCCACATCGCAGTACTACAGCCGTTTAAGTAAATGTTACCACGCCTGTAGTGAAATGAGTGTCGCTTTACCGACCACTGTGGTCTCCACCTTCACTCATGTGATGAAGAGCTGCTGCCCTCTCCTCCGGGTAATGGGAAGCGTAATTGTTGGCGGCCTCATCGCCATGCACGGCATCTTCACAGGTTCTGTATTATTTAAGGCCTACCTTACCCAAGGATAGACCAATACGCCCTCGTAATGCCATCGCTTTTTGTCCACGACTGCTTATTCGACGAGTAAACTCGCTTATCCCGCAGCTAACCTCTATATCTAGAGGTCGACCCACCATCCGCAACCCAGTGGACGCACTCGGTGGCTTTAAGCTCAGCCGCGAGTAGTTATGCTTATGTTGTATTAATTTGGAAAAATATGCACATAACCATTGCGTTGGAAACCCATCATAGCCTAATTCTATCACTTTTCATATTATATAGGTACGAGAAATTATTTGTAGTATTTAATCTCGTTAATACGATTATGTGGTTTCTATTTTGCAATATCCCAGGTCTGTATTGGCCTTTGATATTCTTTTTGGGAAAAAGCGTGTTAAAAGTATGTAGTGCATTCGAATTCGCTGTCATTTCAGCAGGTCTGACCAGTTGGGTGAATATTTGAGACGGAGGAGCCAAATATGTCTCTTACAATGACTAAAAAATTGTCAGTGCTATTATATATTTTTAAAGCCATTAAAATGTAAGGTAATATTATAACATGTAATAATATTAATGATATATCTATTAAATTAAAATATTCACTCAAAAGTTGTTCTCTTTGGCTTTGTATGAGCTGTGAACTTGCATTTCCTGATAAATTAAAGTCGCGTCTGTCAATAGTTTTTCTTGTAATACATGGTTCTCAGTCGTAATTAGTCGTTGACTATAGGTTATTTTCATTTTCAAATTCCAATACGAGCCATTTAAATGAAACTATAAAATTTTTTATTTCCATTTTCAATGCTACTTCTGAGCCACAATTACGTAGGTACATACATTTGACTCACCGATTGCACTCTGCCATATGTATGCTATAGTCACGCCATCCAAAGCCTTTAGCCTCCTTTCAAGAAATATATCACTTCTATGAAACTAATGACAATTGTAATTAGATTAATGAATGAATCTCTCCCGCCATTAGTGTCCCCTATCTTCCTCTCGCCCCTCCTTTCCCTACGGGTAACCCCCAACCCCCCTCACCTTTCAAGGTCCCTCGTTTGCATGAACGTCCGCCCCTTCCCCCTTTCATGCATATAGCCCGCCTTCAACCCTCCCCGTTCGCCGCCAAGACGCCGTCTACCCCTTCCGACCCCAAGCGCCCCCTCCGCATAAGAAGGACGGGGGTGCATTACCATGCGGGCGGCGGCCCACCCCCAAAGCCCTCGCGATGGCCCCTCTCGCCCCTCCCCGAGCAGCAGTGGGGGTGCGGGCCTCAAATGACCACTCCGTCAGCACAAAGCGCGCCGAGGCACGCGGGCACACCCGTCCGCCGACAACGTGTTGCGTCCGACTACGGGGAAAAAGAATTCGACAGATGGGTCGTCCTTTGGAAACTTAGGTGGAGGCGTGCATAAACAGAGGGGATAAGGTAAAGAAAATCGTGGAGGGAGAGGGGCTTTGGAGGCTGCTTCGGATTGTGAAGGACTCCCTCTCCTGTCTTTTTTTCCTTTAGTTTGTTTTGAGGATGCATGCAGGAAGAGGAGGAGTGAATCACGGGGAGGTAGTGGGTGCAAATTAGGGGATGAATAATGGGGAAGGGGATGGTTGGGAAGGACATAAAGGAGATTCAAGGTGGAAGGAGTTGGGCAAGAACGGCGGGTGTGTGGTTCCTTAGGAGGCGGAAATTAAATGGACGTCTTAGAGACGGATGATGTTGTTGAAGATTTAACCGGAAGTCATTGTAAACATAAAGCATCGAAAATATATCGTGCGTCCGGTGGTATTCGGAGGGAAATACGGAAGAGGCCGTCTTGCATCATGGGACGGCGTTTTGACTGTGGAACGTCGTTTGGAGTTGCGTTTCGTGGATCAGGAAAATATTATAAACTTAATCCAACCACTTTGCTTAGAACTGATCTAACATTTCTTCCGACACTTCTTTATGATAGCACACTTTTTTGTTCTAATATTGGTGTCTATTAATGTACTTTTGTCTTGCAAGCGCAGATTACAGAATAGTTACAATGCCGTAGTCGTTTTCCCTGCAGTGCGATTAAGATATTCACCATTTGTCGTTTTACGGTGAAGTCATTTGCATTGATGAAAACGTGAATAAATAATCGTAAATACTACATTATGCTTTTTATGTGATAACGTGGTACCCCAAGGAAAGGTAGAAGATCAATGTTCTGGGATGAGAGTTGTATTTTTGTTTTGTGGAAATTATGGCACCAAAAATTTTTCAACTTCCTGTCAATCATTACAATTTTTCTGTACCTGCATCACAGTTTAAGGAGGAAATATGCTATGCAAGGAAACATTGTTGTACGATAACCTTGAATGCATAAATTACACCAGCCGTAGGATTTAGCAAGTCTCGATTTCTCGAGAGAAAGTAGTGTAAGGTTTGGAATATTATATAAGTAATAAAATATTTTAAAAACTACATTAATATGATGCCTTCCGTTTTTTTTCATTTCCTTTAAGCATGGTATTTTACTCGTCTTGTTTGCATTATATGCTTATTTACCGATTTGGGTATTTAGATACCTTCTTTCTGTGATTGATCCGGGAGCGCAGAACCAGAATTATCAACCGTATCGTATTTGGAGCATAACCATACACTGAACTTTACAAGGTAATGGAATAAAGTTCACTTAATCTATATGATTTTCATTTTGAATTTGCATAGGCTTAGACAGATATACTTACATGTTCTCTACATTGGAGTGATCACATCAAGATAATATTCATGCGTTTCATATAAAATGCTCACATAAATATCAAATTTAATTTAAATAAAGTTAAATAAATTTTTTAATGTCTCATGCCATGCTCTTCAGATCTGATGTATCGAATTCCATGTATGGCTGAATTTTACATTGAAGGAATTATGGCACACCGTGGTCCTGAGACAGGGCACAATTTACTTTTATTTCTGGCATTTCTTATTTTTTCAGCTAAATTATCTACTAAAGTAAAACTGGAAAATGTAGGAAGGAGTTTCAGGTTTTAAAAGATTTTTTTTTAATGCAGTTTTTATGCATAAATACTACCATTCGTCATTTTCTTTGTTTGATTTTTAGGATTTTCAAATCATGGTACCTACTATTGAGTAATATACTATATCATACAATATGATGGAGTGAAGTTCACTTTTCTTTATTGATTTCATTTCGAATTTGCATTGTGGTAAATTGAAATTCAACTGTAATAATCTGGAACCATCGCATTTTCGCATTTTTATTCAAGCTGTTCGTTATATAGCTATCGTTATTCATGCTGGAACATAGTTAAAAATTTTGTTAAAAATCGGTTTAAGTTTTAAGTATCCAGTTATAATATATACGTTTATTATTTATATTTGTTAGTACTTGCATGGCAGGTGATTGATTCAAAACGTTGAAATGCAATCGTATGTTTCATCAATTTGGTATATTCTGGTGTATCGATTATGCATGCACCAAGGTCGACTTAGGACTGAGTACATTAAACGTGAACGAGTCAAGAAAATTTCCTGAAGAGATTTAATGTCTGGTAGTCAGTGTTATTGATGACATTACACATAAAGGCGTTAATGAAGGAAACCGGATGCGCATTTGAAATTGGTCGCTCGGTTTGATTTGAAATTAAGGCCGATATAGACGTGCATGATGTATTGAAAAGGGCGTCCTCCTAGGGTTGGGATGGGGTGTTGTCTGTTTTTACGCGTTGTTTACCTACTAGTCATTCAAGGAAGGCAACCAGCGCACCAATCGAGTCTTTCGCGTTTATTTTTTATGCAAATATCCGTGGTTTATGTTGTATTCTTCTTGAAATGTCGAATTTTCTAGTCATAGTATCAAAATTTAGGGATGAGAATTTCATCACCTTTATCCATTTTGAAAACAAGAATTTATATGAGTGACATATTTATTGAATTGCGTGTGCAGTGAATGCGGGATATTAGTGGGGAAAAATTAATAAGTTTCCAACGATAGCCTTTTATATTTATTGAAGAAATAAAACTCCAAGGAGCGAAGAAATAGAAATGTGATACCTATATATAAAAATGAATGAGCTAGGCCTTAGAAAGTCAGTGGAGGTCAAAGAATAGTAGTTTGGATTCAATTGCGACGAAATCAATTGAAACATGAGGAGAAAAAACGGGAGAGTAGTGTAGTCTACTGTCCAATGAATGGTAACATTTCAGAAAGTAAAACGGAAAGATACCACAGGATTGAAAAGTATACAGAGGATAGTTATGGTGGAAAGCAATAGTAAGCAGATTGTGATAAATGGAGAAATTTCGGGGGGTGCAGGATTATAATGATAATTATGTGTAATATAATGTGTGCAAATGGTCTATCTTTATCATCCAGTAAATTGAGCGGCTTTTTAAGAGGCTAACGGATAAAACTATGATATTGACTTATGCTATTTGCCAAAAAAGGAAGTGTAGGGAAACGTGAACGAGGTACGATATATATTGAAAAAAATGCCCAAAGACTTTTAGGAGATTGATTATGATTTGACTACCAACAAAGGTGATGGAGGTGGCTTGTGTAAGCTGCGTCGTATATCTTGTTTCTTTCGCCCAAACTGCAAACATTAATGGAAAATTGGCAGATAAAATAAAAAGAGCATACAACAACTTTGAAGAGGGAAATAGCTAAGGTAGACCATATCATGCTCAAGAGCATTCTTTAACAGCATTGTTTGGTTATATTACAGTTTAATCTGGCATTCTTGGCATTAGGTTACAATAGATGATTGGTGAAACTTAGTCGAATAAACTCAAACCTACAAAATACTTATCAAACATTTTTATTTAATGACTGATAGAACCTAGAATTTTATGTTGAATACGAGTCTACGTGGATTCATTATTAAGTTTGTAATACTTTATTTTTGGCATAAATTCATCTTTTGTGGTCACTCAGTAATATATATTAGATTTGAATTCATTCATAGCTTAATGAATGCAGTCGTCATGTGTTATTAAAGATTTACGCCCTTAAATTCTCTTCTGCATATTCCAGAAGTGTGAAAATGCCCGTTCTGTCTTTCTCAACGCGGGAAGAGTCAGTCGTTAAGTTAACATGCCAGGAAATATGAATTATGTGTTGCAAGAAACATGGCGAATCCTACCACATGGCCTACCATAAGTTAAGACAACATCAAAGAGGGGAAATCTGTTTCATCTAAAGGAAAATATACCTGGTCAGGTGATTGATATTTAAATAAAAGAGTGAGAATCTATAATATTGACAACTAACCTTGGCTCTCAAACTGTGTTAATAATTAACATTTATACACCATCACATAGAAACAAAAAGAAGTTTATAACTATTCAAGAAGCTTTCATTGACAGGAGAATTGAAAAACAAATAATATTATTTGGGGACTTCAACTTAAATCTAAAGGGATATCACTGTGGTAGCATATAAAAACATCCTTGTATTTTTTGGTTTCCTGACTTGCATAAATAAAACCACCAGATTAGAAATAAAAGCCAATAAAGTGATAAGATCTTGCATTGGCCATATTGGTGTTAGAGGTTTATATAATAATATTAATTATCATTATAATAACAAAACTCTCTGATCATTTTCGGGTTGGCATCTTTATCCACACTAATGACGACATACCTGACTCCAACTCCAACCGTTCTTCTTACCTCTGTGACCGGATAGTAAAGCATATGATGAAGAACATATACTGGTTGAAACTATTAACATTTAATACTTAATTTGTTTTGTGAACGTGTAACACTAAAATGGGTTACCAGCTGTGCATGATCAAACAAATACAATGAAGCCATCATATGTAACTGAGTTAACGAGCTCCCTTTTTGCCTATGCATTGGATAGAGGTATATGAGGAAATAGGTGTCCCTACGGAATCGAACCAGGGACCCTTGGCTTTCTGAGTCAATGCGCAGGCCACTACGCTACCCAGGAATCCAGCCCCAAAGACAATATTTAGGAGGATCTCAGTCGCCTTCGGTCCTTCGAGTATGGCACACACAAGGCGGAATTGTGCTTCAAGGAAGCCGCTGTCCATGAGGATGGATCCCATTAACCATCGCGATATGCAGCAACTGTAAGATTTGTCTTCCTGTTATGCGCAGCAAGCAAGCATGTTGAAAATTGCCTGAGGAGAAAGGTTTCCTCGACCGGGAATCGAACCACGGACCTTCGCATTCCGTCGCTGCTTACTGTGCTTACAGCATGCAGTGCACACTTCTCCATTTGCACTTTTTTGTCCTAGTTTGGCTCAGTTCAAAAATGGACTTCGGACCTTTCGTTTAGATATGTGAGAAAAACATTGACTACCTAATTGTAGTTATTTGAGCAATTCGACCGGCAACTCAGATCATTAACGTCATTTAGGATGGGTGACTGGTGGTGTTCATAAAGAGAGGAAGATAGGAGAGGATTCAGGTCTATTCTTAACGAAAAGAGCCAAATGGTCCATGGTTTAACGTCCCATTCCACGGGTGGAGTTCTGAACATTATGTGTGTCCTCTATGAGCTCTCAAGAACTTGAACATGGACGGCATGCCGTACAAAAAGTCATCTCCAGTTCAGGAATTCGATCCCGGGGCCTCGAAATGGGGTACCATTATATTTGCCACCACACCAACCTGATCCGCATGGAGAGGACCACCTACGACACAACGGCGGCTGGAAAAAGAGGTCCCGGCGCTGTTGGGCGTGGAATGGAGTGGGGAGGTTGTTTATGACTCCCCACGCGAGGATAAGGGTATCAATTATTTCTAATTTGAACTTGAACGCTCGTCTATCGCTTCCTCTTCAAGGTTGTGAGAGTTGTCGGGTTGGGGTCTTAACGGCATCGGATTGACTCTCGCTCATTTGTTTCTCCTCCAGTCCTCTCTTGCTGCCCCCTTCCGCCCCCCCCCCTCGCGCCACTCCAGCACCAACACTCCAGCACCGGGGCGAGCAACATCGCACGCCTTCACTCGCGCGCGGCTTGTTGGAAGAGGAACTGAGCGCCGACTTTGACGGGTGCTGCTGGCAGTCGGGTCGCCGCCGCTTGATGAGTTATCCTCCGCCCGTGTGTGTGGTGATTCAAGAGAAATGTATTCGTCGGAAGTCTTTTGAAGCGATCGTATCTCATTATTTTTTTAAATTAATTTCTCTGCTGAGGTAGCTCTGGAATTTCCTTGTGGGACTGTGCGAAGGCCAAATACCATCCCGTCTATCCTCTTGCCTATCAGATTTGGTTAACATCATAAGGCTTAGTCATGATATTTTGTTCCTGGCCGAATATGGATAATGGTTGGTAAGTTAGGAGCCATAATGACACGAGCATGCCTCTTGCATTCGTACCGTGGTCAGCGCTGTGATTAGAAAGAGGAAGACGTGCTCAAGATGGTTTATTTTGTACGTACCTATTATGTGATGGTAGGGAGATAAATATTTTTAATCATCGCTTTCAAAAAATAGAATGCGTCGACAGAAGTTACTTACTACATTCTTATAGTATTTGCTTTGTAAACGTCGCTGTTGTCATGAAGACTGACACGCCGGCCTTGCAACCCAAAGGTCGAGCATTTTAATGCTCACTTAGACTTCAAGTTTTTCTTAGATGTAAGTTCAAGTCAATGATGCGATATCGCATCCGTTGAAGTAATAATAAACCCAAATTCTATTCTGATTTCGCCTGTGCTGTAAGAATCTCGTAACTTCATTTGTTTGTGGGTTATAATTTCGGAAACTCTCTGAATATGTACTTGATTAAGTCACGTACAAATGGTCACTTATCGTTTATATTTGTTCTTTGGTTCATTATGCACCGGAATAGCTTTGAGTAAAGCTCATTACACCGTGACTCTGTAGTATTGACTGGGCCATTTTTTTTCTTTTGCATTACCACGGAGTAAGTATTAACTACACTAAGTATATATCCACTCAATGGCTTTGCCCTTTTCTTCGGCCGTCAACTCTATAAAGTGTTGAATGATCCAATCTATACACTTCCCCACTTGTAATTTTCGAATGTCATTCGAAATTAAGAGGCCGAAATATATCCATCATTTTTACATCCGTGTAATTTTTTATCAAGCCTCGTATTCTATTGTTACGGCTGTGTATTTAGGCAATTATAAAATAGGGTTCTTGAATACTCGTAAGCATCCTGCGACCACACGTACATAAGCATAAGTGTCTGCGGCATTCTTATTCCGATTGCGATCTAATCAGCTTAAGCGATCTAGGGCATCAGGAGGACACATAAGTCAGCGCCTTAAAGCGCGAGAGAAAAATGTGGAGCAAAAAATCCTTTAATTGAAGCCAAATAAAATGTGTGAAGCATGCTCGAGGATTTGAATGCGGGGACTCTTGAGGCGGTGCCATTCCTTCTCCCTTCCTCTTTGAAATCTGCATTAATCCTTTTCAGCGTAGCGCTCGCCCTAAGTCCCTTTATTATTCCCTCCAATGCCTTGCCTCTCACTGACTACTTACCTGTGAACCTCACGCGAGATCCTTTCTATCCACTGGAGCTCTCTTCCTTTTTCTCCTCTGTCAATAAAAATGGACTAATTTATTCCAGCAATCCACTTGCCTTGAAAAATGTGATTTTACTATATTATTCGTCCAGGTATTACGGCTGAAAAAATATCTCAGTGCGAACTATTTACCCCACCTAAGGTTATTAATTAATTTCCCGTAAAGGTTAAACGTATTTTGTGGTGTACAGCGAAACGTCTCATTTTTTCCGAGACGATTGAGAAGGAAATGGAATCCCGAGCTCTAACTTCTGAGATTTTTCCTTGTGAAATCAATTTTATGGAATAATCATTCTCTCTCCTCTAGCGTTGCTGTTTGTAGAAATGTGTTCTTTTCGGAGATTGTCAGCATTATCTATAGGTAATAGTTTTTGTTTGATTTTATAATATTTTAACGTGTAACTCAATTCGCAAATAGCATAAGAATAACAAAGGAGCTTATTACAGTAAACTTTTAAGACCATTGAGCCATGTTTGGTTATGTACCTGCATTTCAAGCGTATCAATCTAGTCAGAAGTATATTCCTTAAACCAATATGTGAGAGGTAGGTAGTTCATTAATGGTCGAGATCTTCACATTCTATTGAGATTTTTCGATGAATCATTGTTGTGCGTAACTGATTTGAAGAAAAAAATCATTACATTGGCTTCATTTTCTTTTTTTGAGGTGGTAGGTACTTTATCCTTACACCGCAATTCATTACACGTGTTACAATTGTCCCGACCTCTTCTGTTCTTCCTTTGAGATGGAATAGCAGCAAAGCATATGTGAATGGGTTTTGATAACGAACTGGAGTCTTAAAAACAACTGGTTATGAAATGCCGAAACCTTTGACAAACATTGTCAAAAATTTTTTTCGAATGTAGCAGCCTTAATTAGATTTTTCGTCCATTGTCCGGATAATATCTGGTGAAGTGTTCTCACCAGTTTTTTCGCTCTATCCATACGCTGTCTTCTAAATTCACCTGTAGTCTGTATTGAATGACATCAAATCTTCGGAAGGTGAAATTGTAGGAAGGTAAGGATATTGGGTAGGCTTTTGCTAATGGATTAATTTCTCTGTCAGTCTTTCTCGGTTATAGACTCTAGGTATCTAGGCAGAAGGCGGTGGCTCGCCCTTCTGGTTGAAGGGCAATTATCGCGCTTGCATACTGAACTGTAGGTCAAAGGATCAATTTCCACCTTTGTCACGCTCTGTCAACTACATATATTAGTTATCCTGTTGGTGAAGTCAATGAAATATCATCATGACAGCAATGGGTGCAAACGCACATATGTAGTCCGGAAGGCTGAAAAGGTTTTGAGTTTTACAGTCATGGTTGAACTTGTTTTTTTCTCAAAATATCATCTCCGCTAATGCTATTCCAAGCCTTTCATTCAGTAACAGTGATTGGAAAACGGATATCAGGTGCCATATTTGAAGGGATGGCATTCGTAACTTGAAACTTTCTCCGCTCAGAAGTTACCGCCGCCGAGATCCTTGCCGCCTCTGTCCCCTCCTCCCAGGGAGGGAACCCTGTTAAGGCGGATCGAGCCCTCACTCCTTGATGAAGAAAGCTCGCCCAGCCCCGATCCTTGACGCTCGTGAGCAGGGGGAGGGGGGCCTCAGCGTGTCAAGGCGGGTCCCGGCGACCTATGCCTTAAGAGGATTATTCCCCCCACCTCTCCCCCTCAAACCCCCCACCCCCTTGCCTTTCTCCCCCCCTCCCCCAAGTTCAGTCACACCCCTTCAACCCTTTCCCCGCATTCACTTTGCCTAATCCGATAACTCTCCCCCTCCCTCCACCAACTTCCCACCCTCTGCCTTATCGCCCCATCTCAATCTTTATGCCTCTCCTCTTGGTTCCTTCTTCTCCTATCCTCATCTTCTTCCCTTTCCACACCTCACCCCCTCTTCGGTTGTTTCAATCGTGTGCCCGGGAGAATCCCCGCCCTTACATACCGTACGCATTTTTTTATCTTTAATGAGTGGAATCAAATCCCATAGTCAGGGGATGGTCACGTTTTTCGATGATGTTGGTTTCACCAAAAAAATCGCCCGTTTCCGTAGAGAGGGGGAGAAACGGAATGTATTAAAAGGCAGGGAGCTTATAGGCTTAGGCGTAATAAATTGGGGTTAAGGAGGCAACACATTCCAGGACTTCAGAGTGATTGTCAGGAAACCTCAAACGAATGAAATGGTAGTTTTCGGGAACTTTTGAAGGTATCATTGGTTCACGTCTTCAATACAATGTCCATGGCGTTGCCAGGGGAAATGTTCAAATAATAGAAATACTGAATCATTATGCTTTCCGCTTGAAAATTTTTCGAAAGGAGGAAAATAAGAGATGGTAATAACTTAAAATAGATATTTGTTTAATATACCTATATGAGGTGCACAAACATGGAGAAAAGTACTACCCGTACTTAGATCATTTCATTTACATCTACAGCTACGTCTACCCTGCGAGCCACCGTGAGGGTGTGTGGCAGGGTGTGAAGATTACAAATCATGCTACTAAGAACTAGCAAACCTACATGCATACAACTGCCATGGTACCTCGCAACTAAGAACTACCACTACAGACTATTCTAATGATGTTTCAACTAGCTATCCCATTCCAATGCTGCATATTATGTTTTCTAAGAAAAATATAAGTCCCACGATGTGGTCGGCTACGTTTAATTTGGACCTTTATGGCCAGATACAGGTGTCTAATAAAATTTCAATATTTCAGTCCTTCCTACCGCTATACCTACTTAACGAAAGACCGATAACCTAGCCAACCTAACCAGTAAGTACGCATGTGTGCGACTTATACTTATTTCTGTAGAAACAGTGTCTTTGGATCACTGCAACGAACGTAAGCTTTGGATATTTATTTTTTATAGCTGAATAGCTTTGGTTTCCGTGTAATATGGAATAATGAAGAACATATTTTTTTTATATTTTCAGTAGTTTTTGAATTTTTGGGAGATCAGCATTTCAGTCTTTATTAATACAAAAATCATTAATATTTACGTTAAGGGAGCCAAGTCATGATTGCAAAAATACGCATACCCTGCATGCGAGTCTATTTTTTCTGTTTATTTTCGTAATTTTCTTCAATGCAAAACTTATTATTTTTACCAAGATCAAACTTAGAACCAAAATATGTTTTAGTTTTAGTCGGCCATAAAATTTACTTTACGCCAAGCGATCTTTTTCGAGACATCAATCATTAGTGGACCCTTGTCTTGGTGACTTCACCATTTATTCTCTCTAATTGGTTTTGAAATCTCTTTCTTCTCCTCAAAACCTCATTCCTCTTTTATCTCTTTACTTCTTCTTGGTTTACTCCACCCTTTTACCCCTCCTTTCTCCCTCCAACTACACCCGCTCTTTTTCCTTTCCCAATAAACGTGTCCCGTGTTTTTAGTACCTTGTTTGACGCGTGTTCCAATGTGTGAGAGCGAGGAATTTGCTGGCGTCCTCCAGCGGCGCGTAGGCTCCAGTTTAAGCCGCGGAATTTATTGACCTTTCGCTGCGTTTTGTTCTTTTGTTGCCATTAAAAGTAAGAAAGGAGTTTTCATATGCAAGGAGCATTAATGTATTCTGTATTTTATATATTCCAATCCCAACTGAACGTTTTTATTTCCTGGTCCTCAATTACCTTAATTTACCTAATGCGTTCGGAGACTGTAATGCAAGGAAATAATCATAGAGCTGTTTTGAAGTTTTCTGTTGGTATAGTTGGAGGGCATGATCTCGAGTTTCCTCGTCTAATGTGAGCTAAGTTTTATGTCTGTAGCTTGTTGTCTGAGGACTGCTGGGATGGTGAATCCATCCGAGTATGAATGTGCTACCCATCTCTAGTTTGCGTGTAGTTTCATAGTAAGGAGTGAAATCATTTATTAACTTATTTCACCGCCTTTAACGTATATTACCCCTTGCTGATGTATCCACCATTACCATGGCCAGGTGGTGACTAGCTGAGAACTTTGGTCGCATTATTTGTTGTTTTCAAAAATCCTCCTACGTAGTAGGATATGATAGTTACTATAGTCACAATATTTAATCTAGTGCGTAGGCCTTCGTTCTCATGGAAACTCTGGAGCTAAACTAGTTGGCGTGCTAAGTATTGCTCCTTGATTGCCATCAATGTCAGATAGGGGTCATAGGGTGAAAGCAAAATGAAAGAGAGTACATGCAGCGTCTATTTCTCAGAAAAGTGGGTGCAAAGGATGCCTGGCCCCAGTGGAAGGGCGACGGTGTCTCTTAAAAATTCTTCAATTGCAGAGGAGGCTTTAAGCCGCCCCATTTTCGGTCTACCCCGTCAAATTAAATTGAACCCTTGCAGCATTTCGCGTTTATACAAGTAAAAAAAATTCCAAAAGACGATGAATACTGGGATTAAAACTTACTGATGATGGAGGGCAACATGAGAATCGCGAGAAAAATTTAAGGCAATGCTTAGGAAATAATGTTCGGAGATGTTCCCAGAAGGAACAAGAATAGTAGGTTTTTCGAGGGAAGCGAGCGATATCTACAGTCATTTGCGCTATTTCGGATAGATAAGTAATTGAAAAGGGAACGGAGGAAGGGTGGGGCGAAACCTAGCGTCGGAATTAGTCTGATTTTTAAGGGAAGGCTCCGAGTGGTCCACGGTTTGACGTCCCAACCAACGGACTGTATTCGAAACTTGAATCGCTCTCTCCACACGACAACCAATTAGGCTCCGGATTACTAATGAAAAATATCTGGCGAAATCAGGATCCAATCCTGAGCCCTCGGGGTGCGTCGCCAGTACTCTGGTCACCACATCAATCCGATCCCTTTGGAGTATCAGGAGCTAGTTCTCTGAATATTTGCTATGGTAAAGGAGCGGAAGGATGAGAGGAAATGTGGAAAGAGCTAAACAAAATAGGGATAAAGACAGAGATAGGATAAACAATGCGCCAATATTTAAAAATTTAAAGAAGCAAAAGAATGTATTACAAAAATATCAAGAGTAACAAACACGAATCAAAAGTACGAATAGCAATGCTAAGTTGAAAATTGAGCCTTTTTGGGCTTGACATGGTAAGAGCACTGCATACTTAAGAAACAAAAGAACCAGTAACTTAGTAAAGTTCCACAGTAGGTATTTATTACTAGCTGAAGGTACCCGTTTAAATTCAGCAGGAGGGAGAAATTATGATTTCTGATGTTATTAGATATTTTTTTTATTTTTAAACATTAGGACGAAGTCGTTCTAGTGCATTCCAGCTATAATTGGCTCAAATTCTATTTCAGAATTCTAAATATTATATATTATAACATTAACACTCAACTATTGTCAGGAAATCAATCCGGGCCTTTGCAAAAACGAGAATAGTTTTCCGAACCTTTTAGGCCGCAGGAGAGAGTGCAGGAAGGGGCATACGAATGCTAGCCTACGGGTGGAAATGAAGCCAGATTGAGGGTGCTTGGGAAGGATTACTTCCCGCCTCCTCGGCAGAAAACGGCTCGTTTTCTACGACCACTAATGGAGTTCGTATGAGCGTTAATGCCCGAAATTCATCGCAGTGTCTCCATAAATGTCATTCAGAAAGGGTATCAAGAAAAAAAAAGGTATTTTATCCCCGTATAAGTTGATTAAATTCCTAAAATCCGGTTTAAATGTGCACACATTTGACTTCATAGTACATGGCGTTCGTTTGCTTATTTGCAAAATTATTACTGTTAATTTGACGAATTTTATAAGTGCAATTCTATTTCACCTTACCATTATTCCAGGGATTTCTTTTCGTTTTTCTTTCCGTATTTGTGTTTTTTTGACCATTACGTTATTCATTAACTAATCTTAGTTTTACTGCCGCAAAAACCACTTGACACTTTGACACGAGCAGTAATCCCAAATGCATGTGCCGAGTAATAGTGGAACGTTTCTTCACGAATCAGTTTCGATGCTACCTTCTATACATGTTAATATAATTTATCATTATATCTGTCCGTCCTGCGAACGGAGTACTAATGTTGAGTTATGCATGAGGATGTACAAAGAAGTGAGCAGTATATTTTTATGAGTAGGTACGACTAGCCAAATGATAAATCAACTGTGGTACTGTCTCGATTAAGCTATTTCACAATTTGAACTAAATATATCGCTTTGAGAACGGCATAAGTCTCAAGGCACGCTGTCATTGCGAATCGGTCTCAAGATTGCTCCTGGCAGTGCTCAGTGCAAGACATGCTCCTGCCTCCTAAATCATATTCTGGTTCTCATTTCTTTGCATTTCATGAAAAATACATTGATTACCTAACTCTCCTCATTCACGCGGACTTTTCGATGGATAAATCAACGCATCAATGGCTGAACTTCGACCCGTACCGTGTGGCGTAAGGGCAAGGTGATCTCAAAAGCGATATACATATAGAGAGAGAGTAGAACGGTAAATAAAGGATGCCTGCAAGGTTCGAAACTGTATTTTATCGTTTGGGCATAAATGCCGGTGAATCAGGACACCTGTGCCCTGCAGCGTTTTGCGCTTGTAGTCAAGAGTCATGATCAAAAATCATTGTTGAAACGAAAAGGACTTACTTCAGTTTTATGGGCATTAGAAAAAGAGTATTGATTGAATTAGGATATAACTGATTCCCTTGGGGCAAACAGTTTAAATGAATGGCTGAAAATTCGGTTCATCGATCGTAATTTTCAACTTTTGGCCGGCCGTGATCGAATTTATGCATCAGAGGGCAGTGATTTTGTGTAAATTTGCCTTCCGATCAAAGAAATAAACTCTCTGCTACTCGGACTCTTTCCCATTATTGTCTGATTTTATCTGAGTTTAGAACTCAACTTTTTAGAACGTTGACGGTCAGAATTGAGGTGTTGACGCCCAAACAGATTTTTCTCCTTCAAATCGTTCGATTGACCTTATTGCCCGGCGTGTTTTCTGCCCTCAATCCAGAGCGATCGTCAAAGCTGTGTTTTATCACACAGAGACACTTAATATATTTACTTTTTCGGATTCGTACCATGAATGACGACTAGCTATATTCCTGACGTGCGCTCTGCGATGTTTTTGACGTACGCATTTGTGTGTTTCGTATATTATTGCAGCAATAGGATTAAATTTTGGTATGGAATTAATGTTCTAATAATTGAGAGTAGATTGGAGACTTTTGGGATGTAGGTGTGAGGGAGAACGAGAGAGGTTCGATAGGTCGAATGGCGGACGGTTGAGTGATTTCATTTACGGGCTCATTTTTACGTGAAGCTTTGGCTTCCTGCCTGCTATTGTGCGTAGAAAAGTGATTTTAGTGGCAGTGCTTTACTTATCCCAATAAAATTCATCATGCATGTGTGTCATTTTATGCACGTTTATGCACATTTTATGTATGTTTATGCACATTTTTGTGAACGAGAATTTACTCACAAATTTATACAATTTTTTTAAAAGAAATCCTTATTCTTAGACTACTACCACACCCACTCTCAGCCAAAATGGAGTAGCGTTTTAAAAATTTTGATGTTGCCAGTGAGAGATTTTTGGCCTTGTCAACGAACACTTGATTGAATTTCATTTTAGAGAAACTGTCAAAATATACTGTAAAACAATTTTTTCACGGTATTTTCTTTATCGGGAAAAAATCAAGATCTCTTAGTAATAGTTGGAGTTAGTAAATATTTGGGTTATTAAGCACTTGATAATGAACTATTAGTAAGTAAAAAAACGTATTAAAAATAAATTTTAACCGTCTCTGCGTCATTATCTCTGTGCCAATTATTTATTTTTTTAAAACAAGGTTTTGTTTTTCTTTGGTGCGTAATTGAAAATGCTTTATGTTTTATTTTTATTGCCAACACATCATATGTGAGCATTATTTCTCGTGGCTGATAATAAATTTTCTAAACTCGTCACTTAGTATTATAAAGTTGTGTAAGACGAATCCTTAATATTACATTCGTTTGCACCGCATTAGCCAAACTGTTCCTTTCTCGTCACATTTCCTTCTCCAGCTCAAGATATTTCCTGCCTCACAATATACTTAGAGTTAAAAATGTATTTTCTTTTCCTCCCTCTCCCTACCCCATTTTCTACCTTCAATCAGAGGATCTCATCAAGGCCACAATCTGCATGGTTGCGTACACGTCTTAGTAGTTTTTTAAGGCCTGTTATTGGTGCTTATGACTTCGTCTGGCTGCGATGTCATAAGGAAGTCACACTGGGACTGCGTCGCCCACCCGATTGCAAAAGGCAGCAAGATCCCAACCCCTGGGTCAAGGCAATCAGTATTAGTAGTTTTAGCGAAATATCTATGCATAATTCTGTGAAATTTAGTGAATACCAACAATAAGCTTCCTATTTGCAGTTTTTCACCATTTTCAGCGATGGTAATTGTAGCCGACTCAAGTTTATGAGTAGTTAAAATATAGCAAAAACTGCCAATATCCTTCCCACCTGGTGCACGTGAAGTTTTGTCTGGTCCGCCTATGCAGAAGTTTTGGAGTCTACTGACGCTGCACGCTGGTTTCTGCTATAACAAAACACTCATTTTCGCCCGTCCTTCGTTGGGAAATAACTGCCGCCATCTTGCGCTCTACAACATAAATATTCCGCTGCCCCCACAATTCCCTCTCAATCCCCCACCCCTCCCCCGAAAGGCCTCCCCGTGCCTTCATTAAATATATCTCCCTTCCCTTTGGACGCCTCATCTGAAGCCGCCTTCTCATGTTCTCATTACGGCCTCAAAGCCTTGACCACAGTCCCTTCCATCCCCTCCCCCTCCCATCCCCCGCCAACCACCCTTAACTCCCTGCGCAATCTCCCCCGCGTGTCCGTTTGTATCCCTTTCGGTCGCTTCCCTTAGGGGTGAGGAAGGGAGGGATGATCAGAGGGGGTGGAGCAGTTGGGTGCGGGGGTTGGGTTGCGGGAATGGCCCCTTGGGAAGGCCTTATTTGGACCGGTGTCCGTTAAAGAAAATCCGTGCCAGGGAAATTAAGCGTGACGTCTCTCGAGACCCGTGTTTAAATTGCCCCGGATTCCCCGCTCCTCGTCGGGAAATCTCCCGTTTGATGAAGAAATCATTTCGTGAATTGGAATTTTATGCCGAGATTAGTTGCTTTACTTTCGATTTTTGTCTCCCTCTCTTTACTGAAGGTCCAGATTTTAAGTGCTTCGTTAAAACCTGTATCATGGATGTTTTTCATTGCTGTCCTTTGAGAACTCTAAAAAGCTCGCCAATTAGTTGAAAGCCTAGATTTTGCTGTACAGAAATAAAAAGTGGGAATTATTTACTAGCCTATATAATGGTATTACTCAGATGTAATAAAAAGTGATTAAGTTCTTGGAATTTTTGGTAATGATCAATCCATTTATCATCATCCCGAGGTATTTTACTCCAATATTAAGGATATTTCTGTCTGCAGCCTCAGAAAATGAACGCAGGTAGAACCTGATATGGGGCGGATATGGAAATTAATTTTTATTTGCTTCGCCAGAATGCCTTCTTATTGCCCGAATGGTATGTTTTCATTGAGTGGCTCTTTAGTTAAAGTAGTCCTCAGCCCTGGATAACGAAGGCGTTGCACTAAAAATATAGTTTTGAAAATTGTTGCGCCTCTTTTAATTCGTTTTATCCGTGTGTACTTTGTGGCCACCGAAATGAAGCAGAATTGTATCCCTTACGCTTAAACTGAGCGCTCAAAAATTTGCGAATAAGTATATGAATGTTTTATGTTATGACTTAATCTGAATAGCCATTAGTACCTATGATAAACACAAGTCCGACGCAAAATCAAATAGATTGTTAGAGAACATATACTGTCGAAGTTAAGTTTGAAAACACGTAATTACCACTTACTAAAGGAAACAGTGGCATCACTCTGTGTTGGTTTGGAATTTTTTAAATGGCTGAATTGATTTTAAATGGTGTAGCATAGGACTTCCGCCGTATGTATGTAGATCTGTGATCTTTGTTAGAAATCTTTGCGAACTTCCCAAGCCTTAAATTTATTTTCCTGCTGCCTGTTTAAATCTGCATAAAAATCGGTATTTAGTCAAAGCCCCATTGCTTGTGGCTACTTCTGCCAATTGCAACAGAATCACGGTGATTATTCCTTTCTTATCGCTCCCTTACTTTGTGCATGCCAATGCAGTCAAAAAGCACCCAACTATGTCCCACTTCTTTCTCAAGCGTGCCTTAACTTCCCTTATCTAATAGCTTACCCACTCAAATTCTGAAAGTAGGGGAAACGCAACAACGTTTAACCACAGTTTAGCTTCTTGTATCTCTTCTAAGTGTCGAATATCACTAGCCATTAATACGCGAACCGTAAAGCTAAAATCCAGTCTGTAAGATTCACGTATCAACAGGAGCTCAGGGAGAGAGGATAGTCGGTATTTTTTTAATTTCTAAATTATGCTTGCTTATGCCATGAACTAGTGGTGTTCAATCTACGGTTCTCTGAAGATCTGAAGAAGTAGCTCTTATAGAGAATTTTATTGGCCCCGCGAATAAGCTATCTTTGAATGAAACCTATATAAATTGTTTTTCCTTGGAATTGCTGAAATTTTATTAGCAGACGCAGCAACGAGTATTTTAAGCTAACTGCAACGGGTATTTTTTATAGAATCGTCTTCGGGTGAAAAGTGATCCGCTCATCCCTGCCTCTCAGCGAGTATTTTTAGATAAGCCACCCTTGCCGTTCAGAAATTCCGACGCCTGGTGCGACAGCGGAAATAAAATCGCCGGTATTAGCGAGCGAGCGGTGTTTAGCGACTTCCTTGCTCCCTCCGACCCGAATCCTCGCTCCGGGAAGCCATTCCTCCCCAATTCTCCTCCCCCGCTCCCTCCGGCCCGGATCCCTCCCCTTCTCGCCTCCCCCCCCCCCCCCCCCCGGTCACTTTCAACCCCCATTTCTCTCCAATCGACGTCTCCCTCCCCCCACACGGCTCGCATCTCTCCTCCCACAACGCCGCCACCATTCTCCTTCCCGAATTGGGCCTGCCTTTGTTTCAATCGGCTTCCCAACCCTCGCCATTCGCCTTTTATCGCTCGCTGATGGTGATGGATTGTGCCGGCCTTCCACAGCGGCGGCCGGCATTCTATCCTCTTCCCTCCAGCCATCTCCTTGCGTCCTCCTGCCGTCCCTTTTAAACCGCCTTCCTTTCCTCGTTTTGCGGGAATGCCTCTCTCGCTCTCTCCATCTCATTCGGAGAAAGAATAGAGGGATCCCCCCTCCCTCCCTCCAATCCTCCCCCGCCCACGTGTTCCTGCCCTTCGTACATACCTCTGCGCCTGCCGCCCCTCGGAAAGCTCCGTCGACGTCCAGACGTTCGTTGCTGCGGATCTGGACGTCCGATTCGACTAGACTGTTGTTTTTGAAGCTGATCCCCCTCCCGCTGCTCTTCTTTCTATCTCTCTCGCCTTAAGATCCCTCCCATTTCCTCCCACATTGTTGTTGCGTACGCTCCAGAAAGGGTGTTTCGCAGGGAGCGTTACTTCTCGTCTCATTAAAAGGCTCTCGACTCGCGGAAGGCGGCGTATTTTCGTGGAGATTTAAACGCGAGTAGATTGGTGAGGAGAATCACAGGTCGCCTCGGCTTTTGCGCTGGGTTTCCGTCTCGGTCGAAGAGTCGATGAATTCGATCGGATTTGCGAGAAAAGTTCTTTCAGTTGTGTGGTTTCACGAAATTCCCGAAACTTGGAATTTTAAGAGGGAGGATTGCAGTCTTGTGGAAGGATAGAGAAGACGGAGCGGACCGAAGGAAGACCAACGAAGATGTGTCATAGGATCGCGTTGGTGTCGAGGCTAGATTACTTCCTTCATAATCCGAGGTCCAGGGTTAGAATATCAACAGGAGTCATGTTATTTTGTGTTAAACCGGTTCCTTTTTGAGTACCAGGAGGAGAGTACTTGGGGACTTTCGATGAATGGGACATTGAACCGTTGGTGACATGGTGTTCTTGGTGAAAGGTTAATGCTGACACCCAGTTCCACCCTACCCTTCCTCATTGCCTGAACTATTCTAACCTGATCCCAGTCAATCGTCGGCCATTAATGAGGCAAACGATTCAGCAGTCGGTCGCCTCTCCAGAAAGGCTAAAAAGAATATTGGTAATAGTTACGGTATGAATGAAAAACGTATGGAAATCAGAATATGGCGGAATATATTGGCAGAGTAAATAATCAGAGGTGAGGTTGTATGGAAAGCAAGTAATGCAGTAATAAGTAAGTACGTGAGTCTGCAGGGAAAGTATGTTTAATGAGAATGCTATGCAGGTGAAGAAGAAGATGGAAATTTTAATCATTTAAGATCGAATTAAGGTTTGCGGAATGCTTTTTGACCCAAGCAGAAATATAGCGTCTTTAAATATGTATTTTAAGGGGAAATGTAACGTATAAATAATATATTGTAGGCTGATTTTAATTCGTGGGATTCACTTCTTAATATTTAGGATTGAATCAATGAATAAACGCAGTGCATGTGCAGTTAATGAGCGAAGCTTAAGCCAAAAACTTTAAAAAAATATTCATACCTTAAAACTTGTCCTAAACATCCGCACAATATATATCCCCCACACCCTCTGGATATGATTTGCTCTTTTTTGTCTTGTTAAAATGTAATAGTCATGGAAGTGCATACACAAAATATCAAAGACAGTTTATTGATGTGAACGTATTTATAATTTTCAATGCCTCTAATTAGAATTTTATTGGCACGATTAAAAACAACATGCATACATCCTACCAACTCTTTTATTTTTGTTTTTTGCAACTTCTTCATGGGGTAGCTGTTATTCCCTATAAGATAATTTTAATTAAATTATAGAAAAAAAACAGTTTTAACGTCAACTGAGTATGCGTGTCAAAAGTTGGTAAAAAGTTTCTATCCACTGATACCATATTCATCGCTACTGCTTTTATATTAGTTGTAAACAATGAATGTTGAAAACAAATGATCTATAATGATTAAAATAGTGAAGAATTTGTTTTCTAATCAGTTTAATTACCTAACCAGTACACTTAGTGCTTTTTTGCTTAATGAAAATCGGGGAAGACTGCTGAGCGAGGCCGGCCGCGCCCAGATAATGGATTTGAGGAATAATGTCAGTTATTACAAATTAGTACCTATTTGTGTATACCTAGTAGATTTTTCTAGAAATATTAATCCCAAGAGTACTCAAACAAATTAGCCAGTGTCAGCCCGAAATCATGAACGCAGGGAACGTTGGGGAGCGAAATGCTTGAGAAATTTACAGTAACGCATCAGACTGATTCTGTATTTCTTATCCATTTTTTAGACTCCATCGCCGATGTGAAAATTCACATTGATACAGATTGGGATAAAACTATTTTTACTATTGCGTGCGTGGAAACTCACTAATGCAATGTAGTGCTTTAAGTAATGCAAATACTCTAGAAAAATTGGAGAAGAAGCCTTGAAAAATTAGAAAAATATCATCGAGTTCTTTTCATTTATTTATTGTTGTAATAAAAGAAGTTTTTACTTTGATTTAAGCACCCTTGCAATTTTTATGGTTATTTGCTTCATGTAGACATCATTTACTTTTAGTCATCTCTTGTATAGTGGTCTATATTCAATGCTATATACCTGAAGTACGATATTGTAGCATGAATCGAACCTAAGTTAGTACGCTAGGAAAATAAAGTTTCTTAAGGTTTTCGGTGTGTAGAATACCTTCAATATTTCTTATTTACGCAGCAACACTGTTGTTGCTTTCCTATTTCGAAGCATTGATTGCTTGAATTTATTTATTCTCAAAAACCTAAGATGCGATACGATATTCATTTGTTACTGGTTATTTAAAGGCTTATTCTCATTTGGGAAAGTTGCTGTGCGTTCAAGGTGTTTGAATGAATGGCAGTGATCCCCAGCTTTGTGCTTATTTTATTTACTACTCACTACTCTGTATCTTCTATCCTTCTAAAGCATTGAACCTAAAATCGCTGGGCTCCGAATGAATATTCTCACTACGTGCCATTATCATACATGATAAATTTTATTCCTTTGAGTCACGATATTTCATATTTTTATGCGCTACACCAGGGGCAAGATGTATATTTTGGCTGAAATTTTGTATCTCTGATCATCACAAGGAAACAAATTGACTGCTCCGGGCATTTTGAGAGCAAACAAAAAATTCCTTGGTGTTTATTGACTCGCCCATTCCATGGTTTCATTTCACCAAAATTTTCAATTTCCCTGAGTTTGGAGAATCTTTATTAGGCAAATTTACATAATCATGCTCGCTGCAGTTCTGTCTTCTCCCGTAATCGAACTTTTCGACCTTTGAATCGATACTTGAATTTTATCTCTTTCCTAACCGCCATAAACTCCCTGCGTCCCCGATATCGCATGCTCTCCGCCTATTCAGAGAGCTGTTTTCCTCCTCTCGGCGTTTGTTCCCAAGGAGCTCGCCGGAATTCCTCTCGTGTTTTTGCTCAATCCCATCGACCCCGATACATTTTGGAGAAAGTGGATTTTTTCCTTGCCATTTCATTGACAGTCGGCGATCTTTCACCTCCACCTTAATGGGAAGAAGAAGCTTTATTGAGAGCGTTTACGTCAGTCAGGAATTTTCTATTAAAATGTACGGATTGCAAGCATTTTGTTGCCGCTCTGCGTCAGATGAGTAAAGTGTCTTTAATCGGAAGCCCTTGTGGTGTCAAGTCACATTTATAAACTCGGAGAACTAATCAATGGTCTTGTGGTTTAGAATGCTTTCAATTGCAAAGTCAAGTTTCAGCGAATTAAGATGTGTATTAAAGCATTTCATGATGTAATTCTTGATCATTCCCTCATGCTTGGGTAGCGGATGAATTTCATAGGCTTTTAATATATCAGTTCTTTAAATATTAATGGTTAGATTTGTTTTCACATATGGACGAACGTTTTATACGGTCAAGTAACTCCGTTTCTGATAGTCACCTAGCTTAAACCCTTTTCTAGAAAGCTTTTATCAAGATAGCATTATGTTTAAGTGTTTTTTCCACGTGTTTAACTTACATTGAATTGTCTTACCTAATAACAAGAGTCGTATTATGCCAACGTAGTATACATATTTCGGGAAAAATTTGTACCCGGGATCCTTATGTTTCCAGGTACGAACTCCACCTGTTCTCAGTATACACCTCCTTCCCTTCCGTCGTAATCATTGCATTTCTCTATGCACACACTCCGATTTTGCTAAGACTCTCTCATATCCTTGAAATATCTCTTCCACCACATTCTCTCGTCGTTCTCTTGATCTCCTGTTCGTCATTTACTCTTCTTTACTCAATAATGATGTCTTGATCATGCTGCGAATGTAATTTGAGTTTTATGGATTAATGCTCATATGACAGTTTCGTATCGATTTTGGTAATGGTAGAATCCATCAAAGTTTAAGTGCATTCGGTGTTTCCCATCTACTTCGTTGCTTTCATTAGACCCTACTGTGATTTCCACAGCGTCTCTGCTGCGCAGAGCATCTGCCATTTGCGCAAGTAATTCGATTTTGTGTCCTATCCGAAGACTTAAGTTGCGCCCCGTGCTTACAAGGAAATGTTTTACACCCTCCTAAAGATCCTTCGCTCCATCGGAGAGTGCGGAAATTCGATTTGCCATTTTCGACGAGAGTGAGAGGGGGGTGGGGGGGAAAGCCTTTTATACTGTTTTTCACTTTACCCAGTCACATTTCTCATCGTTGTCGGACGGTGGGAAGTGCCCTAATTGTCTTTCTCTGCATAAAGCATTCCTTGAGAGGCTGCGACGCTGAATCCATAATCTGGAAAATCCGACCATTTTCGCCCTCGCCGTGGCTTTCTCCATTCCGCCTAATCACATTCCCGCCTTCGCCTCTTCCTCCCTTTCCTCCCCCTGAAAAGCCATTTGTGCTTCCCAGGCGGTTGTTACACCCAAGCACTTCACCCCTCCGTGACTCTTCCGTGCTGTGCACGCACGAATCAACCCGATAATAGTGTCTGGATGACCGCAACGCCGCAGACAGACATTGATGATTATATTTTTTCAAGAGCGAGCAGCACCTGGCTATTCCCCGCTATCTCCTCCTCTCACCCACTCCAACAGCGTCCTCAAGGGAGACTTGTGTACTCAATCCCACGACTCCTCAGATAGGACTCGAAAAATGCTTTTTTTCAATGTATAAATTCCCAATACCGTTCTTTACCCTTTTTTACGCTTTATAAACAATCACTGCTCGCTCTCTTTCCTCGGCATCTCTCCAGTGGACCATGTTGATTGCCCTTATGGTGCAAAGTAATAAAAAATTAACGCCGTGATGGAAAAAAGTGGTTATGGGAAAGGATAATGTGTCACGCTGGAATAGATGTTATTCATCATTAACTCTGGTGAGAAGGGAGCCTAGAGATTTTGGCATTTTTTCTCGATGGCAAAGAGAATTTGGAAGCGGAAATGTGCGCGGTCAGAATATGATTCGTGAGACCAAGCAGCTTGAAAGATGAATTGAGCTCAAATTATTGGGATCTGCCACCATGAATTCGGTTGTTTCTTCTTGCCAGTCATTTCAAACATAAAGAAGCGTAATCTAGCTCGATAGACGTGAAAACACTTAAACAAGCTTTGATGGCATCTCTTTTTGTCTCTTTTCATTTGTTTCATAGGCTTGTAGCGCCGCCTGGATTAATTGCATGATGCACAGAATTTCCTAAAAAATGTGACTGGTTCTACCGTCCTAGAGTTATTTTATGCCTTTTATAATGATATGTAGTATCACAATTAGTTTATAAATTATTATATCTATTATGTAATTGTGGCATTATCGTAAATTTTTGTAAAAGCGTGTTATTTACCTATGTATTAAGACACAAGAATATTTTCTAAAATATAATGTGCATTGTACTTGTCCGCTATACCAGGATGATTTTCTGCGATTTTAGTTATTAGTACGGTGAGCGCAGCTTTACCCTGCTTGGTTGTTTAAGAGTGTTTAAAACAGCCGCTTGTATTATACATTTTGGCCTCGGAATCCATGAGTCTGCAGCTTGATGGCAGATTCAGTCGCTAATTTGATTTCTGATTAAATTTATTTATCTTTTTCCCAACTATTGCATATTCCTTAATTATTCGTTGCATATTCCATGATTCATTTGCTTATACGAAATCAAACCGTATAGGCTCTTGAAAATGTTAAAAAATTTTGAAGGAAAAAGATGAGCCATAAGGCAAATAAAAACCTTTCAAAACCTCTTTGCCGTTGATTTTTATAGCGGCTAAAGTAGTGGATTTCCATCCTTATGGGCCACCGTCGAGGTGATGCAGACTTTTTGTGGAATATTTTTCGTTTCTTGAAAGATGCGTGGAGAAAATGGTTCACTATTCGTCGGATACTTCGTTTATCTGTGCCTTTCGTCAGTGGTACTAATTATTTGTGCCTTTCGTTAAGAGAAAGCAAATTCTGACTCGGGGTTTCTCTCCACTTTTCCTCCGCTGAGAGTTTTATGGCACGGTGAAAATTCATGTAAATATTCTGTCTGGAATTCATAGCCTGTAGATTATGAGTAGCTATTATTTATTACCCTCCCTTCTTTCTTCCAAATATCTGCCAGAATCCACGTGTTGTGACGGCATCTGAATTTCATAATCAGTTTTGAAGTATTTTAAATTAATTTTTCTTTTCCGTAGAGTTCCCCTGGCGTTGATGGGAGGATTATCCATTTAATTATTTGGTATAAGAGTGTTGGAATGTCCTCGAAACGTCATCGTATCCGTCCGCTGTAAGTTAGGTGTGTCAGTTCCGAGAATGGAAACAGGTACCAGGCGTCCAAAAGATACCCTTGCGCTTGCGACAAATGCGGTCCTTAAAGTTTTAATCGAGTCTCTGAGGGAGAGGAGGTAGAAGGTGAAACGGAGAAATGGATGTGAATTTTAATTCAACCCCCATCCCTTGGGGAAGGTGATTAAGAGGGAAGGAATGTGTCTCGTTTTAAGATGGAACGTGAGCTATCTGCTTGATTAAGGATCCCCGCCGTCCCTTCCCTTTCCGCCTCTCCCCGCGGCTCCTCTCCAAGGGAACGAGGTTTGGTTGGGGTCGGGCAGGTGATGGGGCTGGAAGGGCGGCGGAGGTCGTTAAGGGAATTTAGGTGAGAATGTGGACCGGACGGATTTAAGGAGAATGAAAAGGTATCTCTTTGAAAGAGATCGGAGAGGGGTCCGTGTTTGGATGTTTTAACTGGCTCCAGTCTCGTTTGATTCTAGAAGGATAGCTTTCCTCAATCCGACTCTTTCCTCCTTTTTTCTAATTAACCTCTTCCCAGTACGGAGATCCAAATCCGTCCCTCGGCGTTCCTCCCTCCTCCGTTTCCTTGGCATACGCACGCACCTAATGGAGTTTATATATCTTGCTATGCTTTGCCTTGTACTGTATTTCCCAATCTATCACGAATTTGTTTCGAGCTAATTGTATGCTGACGGGTCTCATTCAAGCAACGGGATGGATTTGATGGTTTTGCATATCTTTCGATACTGATTAGTATAATTTGTTTGAGTCAAACATGTCCGCCGGTTTTGTCTTCGCTCTGCAGCGTTAAGTTCACAAGGAATTATTTTACCTTGTATACTTTTCTCTTAACTATTGATGTACTCTAAATTCAAACAGTAACTTTTGCTCGTATTGCCCTCATATTTTTTTATATCAGGTTTTTATAGCTATTTTGATACACCATTGTTTCATATATAGGTTTTCTTGGCTTTTGTTTTTACGATATCGATGGCAGCATATCTGAGGTCCAAGACAACATTGGCGCTTCTCAAAATTACATTGAAAATATTTGTTTATATTGCGACTCTTCAGTGGACTTATTGCTCAAGTGTCAAAATGTCGTGTCGATTTTGACTCTTTTCATGTTGATTCACTAATGGTTAACTCCGACACCTCGTTACCTTTTCATCACTATTGTCATAATATTTTAGTTGCACTCGTAAAATAAAGCGCGTATATATTCAGAACTAAATGTCAATGAAAAAATATTTATTCCTCTGGAGCTTGTGGTACGTACATCTACCTCTTAGTCATCTTTTCATCTCTTTACATTCACCTAAAGCCCTAAGTATTGCAAATGCAATGATTATTTATTATTTTACTATAAAATACAGGAGGGAAATCTTATGGTGAGGAAACATAACTGGTCTTCCTATTTACTCTAGTTAGTGACGCTAATGCTCGTAGCTGTCGGTCGCCCCTTAACAGTAGAACAACGTATAAATGATGTAATAATTGGATTCCGCATTAACTTGCAGCTCTTCCTTATCCCAGTAACAGATTTAATTTTAGCTAACATCCTTCGGTGACGTAGACAGAATAATATGTTTGAAAAAGCCATATTTTTTCAAATTAATTTGAGTTACCAAGGGTTGCGATCGAAGGTAGCCAAAACGTTCCCTCGGGTCTCCTTATCTTTAACCCGGTGAAGTTAGGTGGGCTGAGGTGCCATTCTTGCGTTGTCCATTCATGGTTTTATATGGCTTTCTCTCTGTGGAAATGCGGACGTTGTCTCATTTTCTGATCTCAAGACCGATACCCTTTCATTCTTGGGATAAAATGACTCAAAAAGGACGGCGCGCCATAGCAATGGAGCATTGCTGTCGACTGCTGCTTTCGGTTACAAGGGAGATTCACTCGTCAACAACGATCAAATGTTTCGTGATACTACACAATAGAAATTTAGTGCTAGACTTTAGCGTTACTTTGATGCTAGGGTTCTGTTTAAGTTGATATTTCTTTGCACTTGTTAAGTATGTATATATCATGCTAATATATAAAAATGAAGTGGTGTGTCTGTCTGTCTGCCAGTTCTACCTGGTTGTTACGCATTTCCTCAAAAAATAATGAACGAATTGAGCTGAAATGTTGTAGAATATTAGCATATACAATAGAAGGTGCTATAGGCTATATAAAAAAGGCTTAGGGCCCGGGTTCGATTCCTGATTCCAATTATGTATTTACATTGGTTCAAATTGACTTTTTCAATTTGTGGTAGCGCAAGAGTTTTTTTCTTTCCTCGGTAAAATAACTAAATATTAATCGATTTCTTTCATTCTTTATTATTTCTTTCATTCATTGTATTTAATGCGAAAATATTTAAAATTTCTTATTCTTTCAACCGATTTACAATGTCCTCGAGGTGTCTGGGCAATGTGTAATTTACTGTTTTTTCGGTTCTTTTCCGAGCGTTGTTAAGGCCTTTGCCATTGCCATCTCCAAAATGAAAACATCGTTGATGCTTACACATATCAGATAAATGAAATCGTACTTTTCGCGAGGATATAGGAAGGTACGGAAGGCATTGAAGGCTATTCGTGAAGCAAGGTGAGCCATATTTTTCCGCACAGAGATACGTGCTGACTGCTTACGCTACTCACGGATTTAGACGATTTGCATTAGGTTAAAATAAGGAGTATTTAAATGAATACTCATATTCATTTAAGTAATCCTTAAAGTATTTAAATTTTTTAATGTTTTTTTTCATTTTACGGATTTATGCAGTTGAACCAACCTGGAACATGAAGAGAAGAGACGGAGCACTTTAGAAATCGTCGTCGATGAAGATATTTTGAGATTTGAGATGGTTTAACAAAAACCAGGGAATAAAAGTGAAATCCCAATGGAGCATAATGTCTCGTTACGTATCCGTGGATGTTCATTAATGCCGTTGCTATGACGCTTAAACGTTCGTCCAAAAGCGATTCCGTAAACAGCATTGTTCTTCTCGTGGAGATATTGAAAGGTAGGTACTAAATGAGGTATCGGAACTAATTCTTGAATCTAGATCGTCCATTTCATTCGGCAAAATCATACGAGCTTACTTTTCGCTCTACTTTCAGATCAAGGATAGAATTTAATCTAATTGGAATAAAATGCATTAATCGTATCCGTAGGAAGCTCATTGACGCCATTGTCATGAAGTTGGAGAATTGAGACAAACATAACATACATAAAAGTCCGGAGAAAATATTTTTTGCCGAAAAAGTGGGTGCTACCATTCCCAAAAACCCGAATTTGACCTCATTGTCAACAATAGGCAGACAGACATTCATATGCACCCTCCCTTCTAACCTCCTTTGTATCTTCTGGCCTGAAAGTTTCTAAATAATATTCTTATTTTTGTAAAGGCCAAGGTGAGTCCAGGTAGTAATTATATGTTTACATTGGTTTAAATTATAATTATGGTTCCGATAGTGACTTGGAATCATAGCTAACTCCACACCACGAGTTTGTTAAAATTTCTTAATGCAATTTGTAATTATTATATTTATCCCTCCCGTTGAATTTCAACGGGCACCTTCAGCTAGTAAATATGTAAAACTTAATCCTCAGTATTCCTCTTCCTGTTGAGAAAGGTGACTGTAACCAACCGAAATGCCCATATATGTGTGAGTGTTTATTTTTTTGTGTTTTATACTTATTTTTCATTGCTGTGAACATTGTTTAAATATATATACATACCTATATACATGCATTCAAACATAAATACACGCTCTGAGGTGAATCTAAAAATACCAAGAATAGGACAAGGAAAATGACTAGGTAACACTCAAAAGAAGGAGTACTGATCGGGTGGTGAACAAAAAAAATATATGTATACGTGCATCACTCCATTATCGTCTTGAAAATCTTCAGTTATAATGCTCACTTATCACGTGATGTCTCTGGAAATAAAATTCGCGAATAATGCTGAAGCTTTATATTTTTTCCAGTAAAATATAAATAGATGATCCGTAATTGTAATATGTTTCATTGACTCGTAGGATGTTGGGTATCATGTTATATTAATTTAAAAATTTAAAATCGATTCGTCCCATTCCTCTGAACATTAATGCTGCTCACGGATGTGAGCAGCAAATGTTCTTGTTGATTCCTTTAGTCATTGCTGGGTACTTTCTACCATGAGCTTTACTGTGCCCTATAATAACTGATAGAAGTGTATCAAAGTGTTTTAGATGCTAAGAGTATCCGTTCAATAAACGAGGCTTCACTGTTTCTCGTATCGTGCCATTATTATGTTCTTTACATTATTCACGTACTTTTCTCTTATTGAAGGCATGTAAAAAGTATGCACGAGACCCAATCATCCTAGTAAATTCCTTCCTGGAGTGCTTGAATCTTACACCCCAAACGTGGATGCTTGTGGGCAACCGTATCCCGGCGGTGGACCCGAAAGAAATATTCTTTCGACCGTCGCCTCCCTTCCCACCTCAAGAATTCTTTTTCCTTTCTTTCCCCCTTGAAAAGTGTCGTTAACTCCTCGATCCATTATTCCGGAATCGGATGCTTTAGCGCGAGACTGGATCTCATCAAGGCGGGATCTCTTTAATTCCACTTCCCACCGCCCACACCCCCTCCCCCCGTCATCCCTTCGACTCTTTCCCATCTCTCCTATTTCCTCCCTCCGCCCGGCCCAATTCTCGTCCTTCCCATCGCAATCTCCTTATCCGCATTTCTGGGCCCTTGAAAACTTCACCCGACACGGCTTGGCCCATTCTCGCACTTCCCACCCCAGAGTGGGCACCCAGCTTCCTCCTCCGCACATTGCACGAATTTGTTTTTTATCCTATTTATATCATTTCCCTTTTATGCAGCGGCCCGGGCAATTCCACGCCTCCCTTCCTCCCCAACACCCCTACAAGTGCCTTCAATGGCCCTCCTTAATAATCTGATTCGGATCCTTTTATTTCTCCCACGGTCCCCCTCCATAAATGACTCTTCGGTTCTTTTCTCGGAAGAAATGAGCTCCTTTTCGAGGCAACTCCCTCGCTAGTAGACCCACGCTTGGCATTCTTCTTCGTTCCCTTGCAATACATACGTAATCACTCATTCAAGTGTCGCTCTCATGCGTGTTGCTGCGAGGGACCGTTCAATCTCAGGTGTGGCCGTAGATTGAGAAAAAAGAAAGAAGTCGCAGGCCTCTGTTCGTTAGAACTGTTATGCAAAGTAGTTCCGTTGGTGAAAATTTGTATCGTCGGAGGATTATTGAGTATTCTATGAACTACTTAGTAGTCTTAAAAGCACTCCAACCAAAAGACATTGCGTAACTTATGTTTAAAATGTGGACGAGACGTAGTCTTTCAGAAACTGGGAGACGAAATCAGGGTTTGTCTCTGATTTTTTCCCCATAAAGGCAGAAATATCTGTGAATATCAATAAAAAGAAAACAAGGTATTGGTATGCAGTAGAAGAAAGGAAGCCAGGACCAATGTTAAAATATGAAAACAAAAAATCGAGGAGGTGGAAGAGTTCTGCTACTTGGGAATCCGAGTAACCAGCAATGGACCAAGTAAAAGAGAAATTGCCAGTAGAATTGCCCAAGCAAAAAGGGCATTTTACGAGAAGAAGATTCTTCTTACAGCTGCAAATACAAGTGTGAAAGTGAGGAAACATTTCATTTGAACATACATCTGGAGCATTCAACTGTATGGGAGCGGAGCATGGACAATAAAACCAGCAGATAAGTCCAGGCTGGAAGCATCTGTAATGCGGTACTACCGAAGAATGATAAAGATAAAATGGTCGATCGAGTGACAAACGAAGAAGTCTTAAGGAGAGTGGGAGAGAAGAGATGTCTACTGGAAACATTAAAAAGAAGACGGGGAAACTTAATGGGCCACATCTTGAGACACGATGGCCTGATGAAGACAATCGTCGAGGGAAAAGTGAACGGGAAGAATGGAAAAGACGGGCCTCGTATGAGGTATATGGAGCAAGTTGTGAAGGATGTAAAAGAGAGGAGCTACGTAAATATGAAGTGGTTGGCCGATAGAAGAATCGAGTGGAGGGCTGCGTCAAACCAATCCTAGGATTGTTGACCTTTGATGATGATGGTGAAACGCAGAAAATTAATTGCGGAGATTTAGTAGGTATGTCTTCGTCACTTATCCCAACTTTGTCAAGACGTAGGGTGGCCAAGGTTTTAAGGGTCCTACGTTTGCATACCATGATTCAAGGTATAGCTTATGACAAAATTTCGGTGTTGGACGTTTCAGCCTGGGGAAATGTATCACTATCTGAAATGCATGTATACGAAAGTATGGGCTCGACAGAGATTGGCAGAGGTGACCGAGATGCATGTAATTCCTATCAGACTTATTTTAGACGTTACGTATTTATGTGATATGGCTTCCCCTTTTTCTCCCATTCTTGCTGCTTAGTAAATTGAACAAAATACTCTCAACTTGAGAATGCCGTGTAACACGGACCATGGTTCCCCGATTCTGCGACTGAATTCGCGTAAGCCACCTTCACCTCTGTGCATGTGAAGAGAAAAGATATTTTACACGTTAATCATGTAAAATTTCTCGTGCACCCGGGCCTATGGGGAGAACATCAAGACACGATTCCCATTATTTTATGTATTGCTTCAGAGAAATAGTTTTGCTCACGTTCTGCTAAGCTTATGATTTTGATGAATTCATGTCTCGGCGTCATCGTTTAAAAATTATTGAAGGTGTTTTATCTTGCTCTGGTTTTCAGACTTTTTCATCGGTGATTTTTTATCGTAATTTGTTTATTTCTCTGATGCAATATTTTTGAGAAATGAAATAATAAATCTCTAACGGCTTAAGTTTGTGAGCTTCAATTTCAATTTCTTCTATTTTTGCAAAATATGAAAATCATCAAAACTTGCGAGAAAGAATATCTGTAACTTAGGGATAATCTTTTGCTTTCCAGGCAAGGAGAGGACTCAACCAGTTACATTCATGCGTTATGTTCAATCTCATTCTAATGTGCAAATAAAATCTCAAATGTTCGCTGCATATGGTCCTATACTTCGACCACTTTATGTGCTATTGCCCGTGTAATGTGTCGAAAAAAAAGTATATTTTGAAACTCTTCGCCTTGTAATGTTCGTTATTTTGCTATTATGAGCTAAATTACCGTCTCTCTTTGGCTTACTCAGAAATGCAAACAGTTTTATAAGATACCGTGGGATGGTACAATATTCCCAGCCTAATATTTCCTAGGAAGGGGACACATTACTAAACTTTTCATGGCGCTGCAATTATAAAATATTGATCCCAGTTTTAGATGGTGGACTTTGTAAGTATTGCAATTCAATGAAACTAGTCGAAAATGAAGAATCTTAAAAACTGTGGAAAATGTTTATATTAGTTTATTCAATGCGATCAACGCACATTTTCACAAACCTTGCTCTCCACGCTTTGCAATATCAAATTCCGTAATCGAACGAATTTCGCACATATCGTCAGTTATGTAGGCTTGGTTGCCAGTACTCTGATATTGTGTTTGGCTGCTTGAAAGATCCTCCCCATCCGTGAGGCAGAGCGACTATTTGATACTGTGCCTTTGTCATACGACTTCCACGTCCAAAATTCCTTTCCGGCGAGCGTGGCTAAAAAAAATAAACATCCGTGCTGCGGTCTTAGTTTCCAAGGCGACCGTGGTGACGCCTTTTCCTCGCTTGGTTGCAAACATTAGATGTCAGGCAATTCGAGGGCCGTAAAAAAATGGTGTTCATCGCTGTCAGACGAGAATTTCTCCAATCGGTAGGCATTTTGTATCGAAATGGACGCCCCATTACCGTCTTTTTCCTCATCCTCATTGAGTCCCTCTTTACGTCGGCTGGCCGCTCCCAAACCAGCACGCCCTTATTCCCCCTCCTCCCTCTCCCCCCTTCTTCCTCCCTACTCCTCCCCCGTCTCGGAGCAGAATCTTTAAGACGCTGGCCGACCCATCTGAGTCATTTATTTATATGCTTTTTTACTGTCGCCTGGTGAATATCCAGCCCCGACGGACAGTGTTGTCAACCTTAAAGATGGCTCCCCGCCGTGTATCCAAACGATTCCGTTTAGCACCCTTAAGCGGTCTCCATACCCGCGCCGATACCGGCGAAGGTCTTCTTTATTGGCATAAGCATCGAATGGCCTCACCGGAGGCATTAACGACGCATCGCGTAGGGGGAAGGTGATATCCCGACTGGTCGCTGGACGCCCTCCTTTTTATCCATTTTTCCCTCGCTTAAATTATGCCCTTGGATTTATGTTATTTGTGCTTGAATAAATTAAGTCCCGAGTTTTATCGCAACGGGATCTAAATGAAGCTCAGGAGATTGGCATGAACCCGTATTCATTTGCGGCGTTAGAGTATCGGTGGAAGTGTTTATGAATTATATGCTTTGTTATGCGAATTGTGTATTTTACTGCTCCTGAGGGCTGAATGTGTCCAAATGGCCGCTAAAATTCCTCTCGCTGCTTGTATGCACACCGGTGGAAGTTGATGATATTCTAGTTTGAGTGCCGGACGGAATTTATTTTTTCGTAGCTAGGTAAAAGTGAAGTGGTTAAAGAGGAGAAGTCATAAAGAATGTATTTACGACCGGAACGCCTAAAGTGAAGGATTTTTTTTTCAAGAATATAATATTTCCATTTATTAATTTGCATTATTTTTCCACATTCTGAGGCTAAGTTCTGCCACCGTGTTACATTTGAGGTGTTTTATTTATCCTAGACATTAGCGTCCAGAACTCGGTTATGAAATATTACCAAATATTCGCACCCGGCTGGAATTATTGTGTCACGGTGCCGCATCTGTCAAGGCCTTGAAAATCGTTGTGCACTTGTTTAAAGCTTTCTCCAGTTTTCCATGGGTTAGAGGCTTTGTTAATTAATAAAGTCCCTGACCCGGTGGGACACCAGAGAAAGTTATATGGAAGTTAGACGCCGGGAAAACTATGGATCATATATCTTTCTGCGCTGTTCGTTATTCATCTCGGTAATATGTTTACCATGATATGTTCACAGCGGTTATATTCAATTCGCATGGTCGTGGAAAAAATGTTAATTATGTAGAATAAGTACGTTCATTTAATATATGAGGTTTGTAAAATATAGCACTCTATATATTTATATTTTATGTTGAGAAGTACGATTGTGTTTTAAGAATACTCGTTGATAAATTGACGGGCCGATGGAGATAGCTTCTTCTTTGTGCTTTGTTGGTGCTTTCCGTTGTGTATAGTTCTTATTGATCAATCTTTTTTTACCTCTTTACAAAAGATTTTAGATGAAGGACCGGACTTGAGTTGATCAGTACGCTTGTCCAATGTGATACCTGCAAAAGAAGTTTTTCGTCTTTTGCATTAGCTTATTCATGGACCTTTGGTATTACTAGTAAAATAGTACTATTGACCCTTGCTGTTACATTGCTGATAATTTCAATGCTTCAATGCGGACTGCGATCCATCAAGAATTATTATAAAACGGTGACGCGCATAAAAATCATATTTCGTTACAGTGCGTGATTTCATTTAATGGGAGGGGTGTCCGGCCTCATTGGGGAATGAGGTTGAAGAGTAAGACACGGATGGTCACATACTCAACCTCCGTCGTTTCTTTACATTTTTGTTCTCTTTAGATTGGAATGTTTATGAGGAATGAGATCGAACCCATTAGGGCATCGACCCAAAGCATTCATTGAGAGGGCATTGCGGATGAATTTGTAGGTAATTGGAGGAGCGGCCGATTGATCTGTTGGCAAAATTAATTCCCTGTGGTTCAAGAAATCCCCCATTAGCCCCATGAGGCATAAAACTCCTAATCCTCCATAAGCCATCATCTATTTCTTCCTTAGTTTGCTGACTGGAGCAAAATAGGTGTTAAAAGTTTTCATGAAAATAGTTCAGGAATCGTCGTTGCACAAGAATTGGTAACTAAAATGGTGATTTGTTTAATAACTTGAAAAAAGTGTGTTTGAATGTGGTTTTCAATTTTATTTCACCTTCGTACTTTCCAGTTGGCCTGATTTAAAATATCAGGTTCTATTTAATAAAACACGGTATTAATTCAAGATATTCTTTGAGTTCTACAATACTTTGTGAACTGCAATATTCTATGGAACTACCTAAATGTCGAAAATCACTAAATATTTCTTCTGTCAGCACTAGCCATTTCCAAAGCAATCAGATATTTTCCGCTCTGGCAAACTACGTAGAGTATACCACACGAGCTAACTCAGCTGTCAGTTATATTTTCTCTGGCACGCAAGAGAACCGAGAAACCTTTTGCCATATTTTTTCCCGATCATTCTTAGAATCATATTGGCAATTCGTCTTATACATGTGTTGCGTAAAAAATGGAGTGAAGAGAGTTATAATATTTATGCCTGAAGTTTTTATGGCATTTCAGTCAATAGGTGAACGATGAGCAAGCTTCCGTTCCGGTAATATGTGATGCTCTGTTACGTTAACAGTATATATTTCGATCGCCAAAAATGAAATGATTCCCATGCTAGACTATCACGGGTAGAATGTTTCAGGGAGTGCCGGAAATAGTCAAATAAAAACTAAAAGATTTGATAGAGGAAACAAATTACGGAGATTACTTTGAATTCGAAAAATAGTCACTATTTTTTTTGGCTTGACTAATATCAACGATTTATCTTGGACATATTTCCGATTCGTGACATTTTATGTTGCTTTCTTGACTTCCACACTCAGATAACCCTTGAGAATGATCGTAAATGAAATAAAATTCCAAGATCCTTGCGAAATTTGTACACAATGAAGAAATAACACATGTAATTGACACGAAATAAATTTTACTTATGACCTGGGTAACGACTTTACTTACTTGATTCACATTGTTCAGGGTGAAGATGATGGATCAGCATTGAAACTCAAATGGAAAGGAAATTAATTTTTTTTCAACATTGCACCTGTTATTTCTTCATTCGTTGGCGAAACATTGGCTGAAAAAAGTCGCTATGAAACGGTGACGTATGTGAAAAACAAGAATCGTTTTCCCAGGAAAAACACAAAAAAATTATTAGCCCGTACGGCCCGTACAAAGTTCTTCCTTCCTCATCACCTCTTCACGGGGTGAGGCGCTGTGTTATGATTAAGAACCCCAAAGGCTAAAGGAATCCATGAATATGGTGTACTTTGGCAGAGGCATAATGCCACTCTGCTCTTAGACTGCGTTTGGATCCCATCAGACCCCATTTGTAGATATCCCACCAGACTCATTTGTAGCTATGTATTGATAAAAGTAAGAACTAAGGGTCATATTACATTGGTAATTATCTCTGTAATTACTCAAGTTATGCTAGAATTTCTTGATCGCAGCCGATCGAAGTGGCGGTTGCATTTTTTTTAAATACGCTTTTAAATATTGCGATTGCTAATGTTGCCTATGAGATACAATTGCAATAACCTCATTAACCGAATCATTTCGTTAAGAAGCGCCCGCAATTTCTGGATGTGTGCTTGGATCTATTTTCGGTGAAAAAATTTTACTTGTTCACGTTGCCAAAGTTGTTAATAGAGATGAGCAGAAATTCTATCGCCATTGCTTTTCTTACAGCATCTGTATTGCATCAACTTGTAGATAGTCCATTTCCTTGGTATTACCTACTTATGCACGTTGGTTCTTGTATTCTATCCCAATATATGTTTACTGAATTGAATCCCTCTTTAAGTCTCAATCCCTTAAGATCGCTTCCATACAATCAAGAACATAATTTTTCCCCACCTCCCTGCCTACGTAATATTCTCTTGTCTATCACCTTCGTCATCACTCCATTACATCTCAGAACGCCTTCCACCCATATTTGTTGCTGTCGTTGAAACTCTCCGGCGTTCTTCTCTTTTTCACCCCCTTTACTCTAGTATCGACTTTGGTATTTTCTTCCGCCTTTCCGTCCGTATTCCTATCATTCTCCTCAGTTCAACACGCTCTTCTTAAAGGCCACCAATTTCTGTCCACTCTCTTTCCGCTAAGATCAGGTTTCAAAATCGCCTCGTAACGCCACGATCCACGTTAGATTTTTTACTGACGTTTTGTCCGTCTCTCTTCTAAGAGAGCCCCATAAATGATTCCTTCCTCAAGGCGAACACTTCATTCGTTAGCACTAGTGTTTACCTGATTACAACTGAAGTAATGTTTATCTAACTTGCTCTCAAAAATATACGTTAGCTGATCCACCTGTTCATGTGTATGCCAGCCAACCGCGATAATTACACCATCTTCCATTAGTCTCTTCTCTCAAGAACCTTGAAAAACTCATGTCTAAACTACACTTGTCTTATGGCGAGTAAACGTCAATTCTTGGTATCTTTCAGCCTGCACCTTCAACATTTTAGTTATTACCTGTTGGCCATTTTCCGATGGGCCAATTAATCTGAAATCCATTTGAAACACATGTAAAAATGTTGCTATACGTGTGCTTCACAACAAAAAGAATAAAAATGTTATTTTACCAATAAATTAGTAAAACCGCGATCGGTCTCAATGCATATTGTCTTTATCAGAGAATCACAAAAGAGCAATTATTCTTGAGCCAAACCTGTCGTTGTTACTCAAGTTGACGGACTCAGGTTTGATCTCGTGGAAGGAGAGATAGCTATCAATAATTAGCTTTGTAACTTCATCTTTTATTCTTAATAAAGTGCAACTAGTTTCGCCTTAGTGACATCACTAAGGCGAAACTAGTTTAGCACAAGTGTTTGCCTGATTACATCTGAAGTAATGTTTATCTAACCTTTTTTCAAAAAAATATGTTAGCTGATCCACCTGTTCATGTTTATGTACCTGTACCTCCCAGGTATGATTATGTTATTATCCCAGGTATTACATAAGACATCATGTACCTGTACCTGCATATATATTATGTGCCTGATGTTGCCGCTAGGGCAAAACTAGGTGTACTACTGTAAGAATAATATTGTGGAAGGTACTTGCAAAGTTTATTCTTTATAGTTATGTCGTGGTTAAGTTTATACTTTATGTTACTCCAAATTATTATTTTTCTTATGAGCCATCATGATGCCTGAAATCACATCATAGAAATTCTCGCTAAATCTGGTCATATGGTTAATTTAGCGGTCTTTAGAACTTCTTTCGGCATCAGTTGGCCCGCTGTTGACCTGCTAGTGACATTTACATCTACGTAATACCCTACAAGCTACCATAAAGGTGTGTGGCAGGGGGTGAATTCTCACCAAACATGAACTACATATCATGCATAAAAAATAATTAGTAATAATATACTAGTCTAAACTTCACCATTTAAAAGAGATAAAAATAGCAAAACAAGCATGCAAAAACATGCTGTTAGTTGGGTTAGCTTTAAGTCCCTATACCAACATGCAATTATCTATGCTATCCATTGACACACTCGTATTGGATATATTTTCCGCTATTCAATCCCTAATTGTACGAAGAAAAAAGGGCATTTTGAATCTGTCACTTCGGCATTCAATTTCTCTGTGACCGCTGACCCCGCTGCTTCTGCAGGATATCAGCGCTCGTGCGACAGTGAGATGCTTCTCTTTCCTCCTTACTCACCCCAAAGTGCCGCATAGCATTCTTGCGACGAGGAGGGAAAAATAGAAGGCGTGGGGTCGGGGGTTTCCCCATCTTCGGACCCCCCTGTGCGGAATCTCCGAATCACCTTCGACCCAATAGCATCGATCCCTCGTGCATGCCCTCTCTCTTAAATGGGCAATCTCCAGTTGGCGGGAAGTAGGGGAAGACGTGTCTTCCACGCATATATCGTCCGTCGCTTTCGCCTCGATTCGAATATAACTGTCGTTGCCATTCGCTGATATAAGGATCGGTGGCATGTTTCTTAGAAAAATCGGAGGTCGGTGAAGTCGGGGGGGTGGGTTATAGGGTCGCGGGAGTCAGGGCGTGGGGTGGGTGAGCTCTCTTTCCGTATTAATGGAAGCGGCATTGCCGTAATGGCCCGTTCCAGCTTTCGTCTCGTTGCCCTCTTCCTCTGGGGCCTGGAACGGATCACCATCTGGGCGCACGGGAGGACGGAGAGTGGGAGGGAAACTCGTGGGAATAATAATTCTTGTGCGGCGTCTGTAATTCTTCTGTTTTTTTCCCATCGTGCCCTGGTACGAGGGACGACGGAGCGTCCACGCGGTCGAAGAAAAAAATGCCCAAATATTACGGAATAACTCAAAGCTGTCTTTTTCCTCTTCGCTTTCTTTTTCCTTCCGTCACTAAGCAGGACATCGGAAAGGGGCAAGATGAAGCCCACTCATGACACCGTCGTGGGTCCCTTGCCGTACGTTTGTGTGTGTGTGTCCGCGCTCTCCCTGGTTTGAATTGAATTTCCAATGAAAAGGTTTTCATATTTCATGTGTTTTGAGTGCTCGACCCTCATTATAAGGGATTGCTTGTCTCTGCATCCCGACCTGGAAAAGTATCTTTTTATACTTTGGAGTCCGCTCACCTCGTATTCTTCTCCGACTAAAAAGGAGTCGTAATTTCGAAGCTCCTGTCCATTTGACAGGTAGTTCCTGCAAAGACTACTCATTTGGGGATTTATTTTGAGATTTTACTGGTTTGCTCTCCGTAATATGAATGAGACTCCCGAATGAGACTCCGGAATGAGGAAAAGAATGATTTTAATTTTTAATGTGTCGTAAAACCATTTAAAATTCTTCCTCTTAGAATAGCGTCTAAGACGTCAGCTAAATAATTAATGATGCTACCATCATTTCGATTTTGCACATTTACCTACCTTGAGTGCTACATGTATGTGCGGTATGTGCTAATGAAATCCACTGATATTATCCATTTCTCTTGGAATCGTTTGTTTGCAGATGTTATTTTTATGTGATTTATCTGAAGCTCTTAATAATGTAACGTATTGAAATAATTGAAAATCTATTATTTTTCTTCTTCTTCTTCCGTCCCGTAGATTCGTGCCTTAAACCTCCATTTTCTTGTTCATACCCTTAAATAATTATGTCCATAATTTTGGTTTTTCTGCAAACCTACATGTTGGTAAACGAGGTTGTATATTTTTATCATTTCATACTCATCGACTAAATATTCTGACTAAAAGTAACTTGAGCTCACTCATGGCAAAGATGAATTCACCGAGATTACTTTTTGAGTTATAAAAATTTAAAGCACTCTCGAATATCTTCTCAAATGTCATCATGTCCGCATAGGAGTTCGTCAGATCACAGAAGTTAAGCAACGTTGGTCCCGAATGGAGATTGGATGGGTGACTCCATACCTCTACCGTGGTGCTCTGGTCCCCTGTCTGCAAGTGGCGGGCAGGTTAAATGCGGGTTGACACAATGGATCTAAAGAGGTCTAAGGAGTCCAGGAGGGTTCCAGAAGGCCCCGCCCACACCTTCAATTTATATTTTATTTTTAGTATTTTTATCTCGTTCATTGTATTTTCTTTGTGAACATAATTTGAAATAGGAAGTATTATATTTTTTGTTAACTGTTTTAAGTGGTTACGACTGTCGTAACATTGGCGTCTAGTATGACGATGATATATGTCCATGTAAAATACCCGTAACGGCATTTTGGCATGGTACAATGGTAAAATGGTGGTAGGTATAATTTAAAAGGATTCAGCCAAAACTGATGTTGTAGATTATTAATTTTGTGATATTTATTGCGTTCATATATGCTTAGATTGCGTAATGTTTGTAGAAGTAAATTTGAAATGTCTTTTTTTTTCAAATGCCTCATGCATGGTCATTATTAGTTCCGCTAATACGATTTTAATGGATGTGTCCATGCGATGCTTTTTTGCAATCTGTGCGTGCGGAAATTGGTCAGATGCGTTGAATGAAAAAGTTCCTGTCTTTGGGAGACTCTTTCAAAGCCAGAATAACATGGCAATTACGGCTCATTAGCGCTAAGCTTATTGGTCTTCAGCGTTTTTGGAGGCAAATTATTGTGTGAGATGCGATTCATCTCTGGCAAAGGGTGGCTTTATTTCGCTCGTTAGGCCTGTGGGGAACTCAAACAACGGGCTGGAGCTTCAAAGTTTTCCCATATATAATTTTTTACTGAGAAAATTTCTTGCTCGACCCAAATTGCTCCAATTCCATCGTTCTTCTTTCAATTTTTAAAGATGTTAACCGCCTGTGCATTAGTGTCGCGCTTGAATTTGCTTGAGTCAACTCATGGTGAAGATGACCCTTGATTTACTGAGATTACCTTTGTTGAGTAACTTAAATATGGTAGGCATCATTACCTCCGCAAATGACATCGTGTTCACTGAGCTTTGCTATTTTTCGCCTTCATTATTGCATTTTTATAATAGCCAATCATTAGGATTACGTGTATTTATTTTATGCCTTGAAGAATAAGGCGCCATAGTACGTTGTAAACTTAAAAGTTTTGCTGATGTCATAGTACGTAGTTGCAGGTATTATCTTACTAAGATGTAGATCACTTATAAGGGATCTTGGTACGGATCAAGATTGAACGAATTGTACGAATCATAATTAATGAAATTAAATCGAAATCCATAAAAATTTGTGATATGTGATATTGGAAAAGAAATAGTTCATTCAAGCGAAATCACTTTATAAAAGGATTGGAAATCGATCGCGAAATCTGTAAAATACAGAATTTATTTAAAGAATGATTGAAGATGCCATTAGAAGATGGCGCTGTTACCTGTTAATTGCTTGGCCACACCTAGAATATGTATGCAGTTAGTGTATGGTGCCCAGATGATGTAGATTTGATTTCGGAGGTTGATAGCTTAATTCGTTAAAAAAAATCCATAATAAGTTCATCTTTGTGTCAAAATAGTTAGAAGAATTATTTATGGAATCCTTATCGCTGTACTTGTTCTGAAGAAGTTATATGTATTTTCTGAAGAAGTTAAATATATGTATATTTAAAAGCCTGCATATTATGGTAGATCATAGAGGTAGAGTAGGACAGATAGATTGAAAATAGTATCCTTTCTGCGAGCAATAAGGGACAGTCGTGAATTAAATACAAGTTACCATGGAGATAATTTGACTAGGCAATGTAGAGTTAAGCCATTTTTACTAGTCTACGAGTCTTGTGAATTTAAGTGCATGAGTGTTACTATCTTGGCTATCGAATTACAGTAATGTTTGACACATAGTCAAAACTATTTGTATGGCATTTGTGCAGAATCTGTTACGCCGGATTGCAGATAATTATAATTTTAATGATAATACCACTATATTGGTAAGAGTAAATTCGATCGTATCCGGAAAAATATTGTGGAACAGCATTTGAGGTTGAAAGATTAAAATTAAACTGCAGTAAAATCCTTAATCCTTGCGGTAGGAGTATGTATTTCGTGGAAAGTCCCCGAGTTCCCTGGGTAAATTAGTTTTTAGCAGTGATTCCGTTGGGTGGTCAATAATAATATGATTGTTACTTGTTGATAATACAAGGCAAATGTGGAGCTATCCCCTGCCACTCACCCTTATGTTAACTTTCAAGGACAAAGTAGATGAAAATAAATAGTGCCTCTCACATGCTGTCGTTAATTTAGAGCATTTTGTGCCGTGTTAAAGTATCTCTTATAATGGATATTGGATTTCATTCTCAAGCCCTACGCATTGGTGGTGCACGATGCAAGAGCTTTAAATGTGTGACTGGCTCCCGTAAACGGGGAGAAACTATAATCAGCGGCCATTAATCTAATTTAATTCATTAGTTAAGGCGTCAGACCTTATGTAAATGTCGTGTCGAATTCATTATTGCAATTCTTTCTGATTCCAACCTTCTCTCACTTTCCCTCCATCCATTCCTCTAGGATATATTTTGTGGTGAAGGCTCTTTGATATCGAACTTTTGAGCCACTTAAGTCTATTATCCAGGGAATGTGCGATCATTTTGTTGTTATTTATAATTTCCTGCTTTCTATTCCTCCATCCTCGTCCTTCTGTTCATAGCTTGTCATTTCCGTAAGTGTGCCGGATTCCGTGATCGAATCGTTTATCTCGGCTCATTTCTTCCGTACGGGGAAAATTTAATTTTCCCCATTTTTTCCCCTTCTGTTTTCTTTCGTCGAAAGCGCAGTCTAATTGTTCAAAGCAGGTGGCCAGCCAACTTCCGATCCCCCCCTCCCTTCCCATCTTCTTTCCACTTTTTTCCACGTGGACATTCGACTGCACAAGCGAGAGATCGCCGCCAGATTGCCTGCGGTCGCATCCCCCGGGAGGCTTTGTCCGAGTGGCGCTTCCAGGTTTTCATTTGTTTTTTGCCCATCCCCTCCCGCCCTGCGCCGGGAGCGTGCTGCTGGCACGAGGCCGACCCTCGGGAACTCTCGTCCGAAAGGTGTCCGTCGGTCGGCACGGAGAAGTCAGAAGAGACACGCGAGAGGTGTCCCGAGCTAATCGAGGGCAGATTGAGGGCGTCGCTTTTCGTCAGATAATAGTCCGAAGACCTCCCTAGTCGAGCGGAGTTAATTTTGTCGGCGTCTAGGAAAATTTCCTATGCCTTGTGTCTTGAAACAGGTATCTATTTCTTCAAAAAAATTAATTTTCTCTCATAGGAGGTTCACCTAATTGTATCAGATAACAAAACGCTCTCTGTTACTGAGTCGTCAATTCCTCGGCCTTCAACCTCTCAGTTATCCAGACTTCTTTAGATTCATTTTATTACAGTATTTTATTGTAAAAAATCTATTTTGTGCATGAAAATTGAACTTTTAAAATATCCATTTCTTTCGAAACTTGCTTTATGCATTTTTTCTGCAATAATGCGCTGATATTTGAAATGTCTTTGGATCCTTCTGTTGCTAGATAATATTTTGGGACAATTATAAACTGCTTTTTGAAATGTTTTCCTTGGTTTAGCTCGGATCGTTTTATTCAGAAATGATCAGTTCGGTCCGTTGCTATTTTTTTCTTTACCTAGGACATGATTCCAAATATTTTTTTTCCTATATATGTGAGCATGTAAATATTTTGCTACCATTTCCATTTCTTATATGGGACCCATCAGAAACAGAATACCGAACATAATACGAAACGCATAGATTACAGAATTTTATTTATAACAAATCATTCAAGCATGAGCATGATATTTTTAACCCGCAGAAAAGACTTATCATTATCATTTTTCACAAAATTCTTATTTTGTTAAAAGTGCAAATAATGTATTGCCACTTTTTACGAAATTCTTACCAATGTCAAATACCGGGGTCTATACAAACTAAATCCGATAACATGCATTCAGTGGAACGAGTGTATCTTTTACTTATGATGTTATATTCAGCCTTTTTTATTTTATTTGTGTAATATTAGTGGCCCACTAGTCATCAGTTCTAAAATTTGTTAGACACAGCTATCCTCTGCATTATTCTATTGGATAAACATTTCATTCGACATAAATATTTGTCAACATCAACTGCAGATGCCAGGTTTCTTAGGCATCATGTGTTTCACGTATTATTTGAAATTCTATATTATTTCTTGAAATGGCTATTTCATTGTTATCAAATACCTTTTCAATACATGATGTCTATAGTGAATACGTTTCATTAAATTTTCCATGTTAATTTTGTGTTTAGTTAATATTGACGTTAGTATGTGGAGAATTTTCTTCAACAGAGATAATATTATCCCTCTAGCTAGTTAAAAAATGTCGATCGTGTCTGAATAATTTCTATCCTAAGTAAAATGTTATAATCATTTGCAATATTGTTGCAATGAAGATAACTATATTTATGATTGTTTTGTTGGATCGTTCGCGCGGACCCCATACTTTTATGAACAGTTGAATTCGTTGAGTCATCGTTTTCTACGTAGACGTCTCATTGGAATAGAGAAGTAGTCACAGTGGGCTAGGGTCAGTCCCCCTGCCACACACCCTCGAGGTGGCTTGCAGGGTATGTTGTAGATATAAATATAGTATTTACCATATATAGTTTTACGGACTCGTTTGGAATTACAATATGCAGAACAGCTGAGGAAGAAGTCTTTACAGAAAGAACAGTAAAAGGAATAGATGTACCATGTAGAATGTACTCACCCGGAGAAATCAGAGAGGAAATTGAAGGAAACATCACTCAACTGCATTTGTTTGAAATGTTGTCTATAATACTGTCATCCCAATACGGGAGATAGGACTCGAATGCCGGCAATAGCAGAGACGGTAGCATTGGTACACTGGTCCCCACTTCACACCGAGTGCAGTAACTTTATTTGTCGGATGGAACGATAATCCTTTGACCCCTTGGCTCCTTTCATTAAGAGTAGGCCAACTACGACACCCGGTTTCCCTCCTCCTTCCTCGATCCCTGAAAAAATCCTACCTACCCACTTACTAACCTCTGCTTAATTGCGCATTTGACCTCAGTTATCGGTCGCCTCCCCGGGATAACTAACGAGGGCCGCTCAAGGATCACCAAGTACATGGTCCAAACTAAGTATTTATGAAAATGGAAGTGCCAGGATGTGGCTGAAGTAGCAATGAAAACAGAGGATTGGCGCTGTGCAGTTAAACAGTTTTAGGATTGAATAATAATTCATGAATGAATTGGAATTGCAGAGTATCCGAGTCATTTACGTGACCGTCGGTTTAGCTGGCGTTTGTCTTCCCTAATAATGTTCGACTTATGAGGCGCGGTCAAAATCTGCATTCGATAGGCGATGTTTACGGAGATTCCATCCACACGATACAGCGCTTCAATTTTTGGAACATCACTCCGCGGCGGAGAGTGGGATTATTCATTAATTTCGGGAAATGGGCTGCCTACTAGAATTCGTTCCAAACGATCCCTCTGCCGTGTCCACGGAATATATCATGATATTTGATATTCTAATAGCGGGACCTTACTATTATTAGCATTAAAAAACTTTAGCTCCCCGTACGTCAGGAGCGTTTATTCCGCGTGTCCCAACGAGTGAGTAGATAATAGCAAAATAAATCCAGACAAAAAAGTGCGCTTCCTGCAGCGGCGGCATGTAGTAGCCTCCTGAACCTTTGGCACATGTCGGAGCAAAAAATATGACATCCTTGGTTCGGAAGGGTTGTCTCGAGGGCCGCAGGTAAGTTATTCCAGGAGGTAGGGAAACAAGCGATGCCTGCCAGAGGAACCGATGGGACGCTGTGACACGCGCTCGCTAGATCTTATTACCATTTCCTTCTTCCCCTACCAGGTCCTTCAGGCCTTCTTCCAACGGTGCCATTAACTGAACCCTGTCCCGCGTACTGGGTTATCATCCAATTCCGCCTGAGCTTTTGATACACCCGTCAATTCCGCTTCGACACGTTAATGGAGGCGAAGCTCACGTAATTGAATACCTCAGTGTTGCCAGGTCTTCGATTTCATTATTTAGATTAATATCTAGTCTCTTAATCGCCCGCCCACTTTCGGGATCGGGTCTTCCAGGTAAGAATTAAATCCCCGCCGGCCGAATAAATCATTCCCGAAAATAATTCTTGGAGATCAACTATAACATTTTCATCTAATACCATTTGGCATACATTCCGGTGTTACAGGATTCACACAAGTTTAACAACGTAATGCATATTGCCCACAGGCTGAAATTTATAGATTCGTGTGTTTGACTGTTAAGAGGTTGGTGATGTTTTGTCATTTGAATGACGACGTATGCTTGCACATGGATCAATTTTCCAGTTTTACAATAAAATTACTTTAAGAGACTAACCACGAAAAAGTACAAGATTAAAAAAGCGGAATTTGACTCGGAACCCGTGCGGCCTCGTTATTTACTGCTATTTGTGTTGCTCGTACGTTGTTGTGTGTATGCATTCAGGAATTATTCATTTTTAGCGGAAATAGATAGCCCTTGTGATCACGGCTGGCATATTCAGGATTTTTGCGGCAACTCTCCTCATTATTCCTCCCATGGATAACATTACATTCTCTAAAGCTTTACTTATCCCATCATCGTCAATCTCTGTTTAAAAAAATTCAGAGATTTAGAATACCTATCTCACACAGCTGTGTTTTCCAATTGCAGATTTCAATCAGTTTGACGTGCCTTAATGTACAACTGTTGATGATGACATCAAGGTATAACGTATCTATGCACTAAATGTAATTTTTAATGCAGTTTCGTTGTAGGAGCGCGTAATTTTGCTACTTCAAAAAATTTCTTTACTGTAAAAAAGTAAAGTTTTTGTTAACAAGCATGAAAATTTTCCTCCGTTTTCATCCTTGGAAATAATTTGTTTTTTGAATATTTTTAGCGGTAATTTTAGAATTTTGCTGAATCAACGTTAAATTTTACTTCGTAGGCTAAAGGTGGGTGAAAATGTGTCTATATATTTATTAGTATATGCATATTATCCGAGAGATTTCATGCACTCCCTCACGCAGTGTAAAGCGCCTATCCTCTTAACCCGGTGTTCCCCAACCGGTGTGACGCGTCTCACGAGCTGTACTTACAAGTGAGACATAAATCTACCCGGTAGGGCACGAGGCTGCTGAATACGCTCCCCACGCTTAGTTTTTGCGAACATGTTGTGAATAATTACACCTGAAACGTGCGTATTTAGCGATTTAAGCGCCAAAAGTCGAAAAAAAAACTGAACTTCTCTGGGTACCTTGGTGGGACTTGTTATCCCTGTGGTTACGAAGTAGGACGCCAGATGAAAATGGTTGAATGCTCCAGCTCTAACCCTCCCTTTTCAAATTATATCAGTATTCATTGAATGTTCTTACCCTCGACGAAGCAACAAATAAACATTTCCAATTTCAGACTGCGGCTCTACGACTAATAATAGATGTACCTATATACTTTTGGCAAGTAGAGGTGCAAAGTGACCATGCTGTCGACGCACCCTAAGAAACTAAAGCTACTACTACTTCATTTAATTATACATCAAGTCATAGCGCACATTTGTATAGCAAATTAAGTAGTCCAATAAGGTATGCACACCTTTTTTTCCCGCTCCGCCTGTAGTTGTGGCATCACTGTCATAATTCGCCTAATTGCCCTCACGGGCCCATGAAAAGGGTCTCCGACCTGAAGCCCTGACTTAACCCTTGTTTTTTTCTCATTCAACTCTTCCGCCTCCTTCTTTCCACAGCACCGGCTCCCCACTTTCCGCCCCTGATCCGACGCATACCGACCCAGCCCACTTAAACACGAGCGCCCCTCATATGCATGCATGTACAAAGCCCCCCCATCCCCGCCCCCCACACCCTCTCACTCCCCTCCTCTCCGGCACGCGCCGACCTATATGCCGTCTCCTCTTGTTTTCGCTTACCGGAACAGTCGCGGTGACATCTCTGAATGGTTTTGAGAGCCATAGAAACGCCGCAGAGTGTTGTACCCTTAATACACCGGGCGGACGAGTTCTCAGGACCCCAATGGTAATTCAAACCACTGTTTTTTTACGTTTGTTTTTTTCATGCGCGCATGCCTTGTTTTTTGCCGCCTACCCACAAATCCTTTGTTCTGAATGCACCTCCTCTGCATGCAGCGGGCTTATTCATTTGCCTCCCTTCACCGAGGGCACACCTTCCGACCCTTTGTGTAATCAACAGCGACCCTGTATAAAAAATGGATGCATATCCTTATCCTCCCATTTTTTTAACTCCCCCTTTCAGGGATGTCTCTGTTTAGCCTCCCCGTTTCAATGGGCCGTGCAAACTCACAATAGCGCCGCCCGTGTTCAATCCGACGACCCGCGTTCATTGTCGGTACCTCTAATATGTGTCCTGGTTGTTTTTTTTCAACCGAGGTTTATCCCTGATTACATGTATAAATAGATCTAAATACCTTCCAGGGGTGAGATGCTTTCTCTTAAAATGGCCGCTATTATGAGTCCCCTGACGTGCTCATCTTTTGTGGTTCACTTTTCATCTGCGAGTTTTTTGTTCAGCCTGCTTGCCGGGCTTCCTCCGGTGCGGATCTTGGGACTTATAGCGATTGAAATGATTTTAAATCATCCTCAAGTTCAAAAAGGCTTGATGAGTCCATTCTTTGATAGCCCGTTTAAGTATGACTCAGTTATATCACAAAAAACCTTGTTATCTTTAAGTAATGGACTTTTTCATGCCTGACTGAGTGTAGTCTCGTTGGTTTTGTTCTTATTTTACCGAACATCGTTATTTTTGGAGTGGCAGCTCTTAATTAGTTACATTTCTGTGTTTTCACCTCCATCTTAACCATCTTAAACTAAAGACTTGGCCATGTTGCTACAACCATATGGTCCTGTTATCTGCAACTGTCTTGAATTTTAGATAACTCTTGGTTTCCATCGACTCATGTGCCCTGTTCAAGTACTGCATTCTTGTTCTTCTCTTCTTCCCAGGCACCTTCCCCCCCATACTGCTGGAAATAAATCTATCAAAGACTTAAAAACATTACCCACTAAATTATAATTTCAAAAAGTTATTTTTATATGCTAGTTTCCTAAGCTTCTTTGCATGCCTGGAGGGAGTATGCGACTACATTTAAAGATATTTTAAAATTTGGAAAGGTAAAACGATCTCGCTGTAGTAATACATCAACAGAGGAATGAAAAAGGTGGACTTGTAGTAGCAGAAAAAGGTGGCTGCCTCTCTCTTCAAAATACCACTGCGTGATCCAGTTAATTCACTGCTTGCTTATCATATGTTAATTTTTCTTTCCTCACTCGTTTTTCTGAACACCTTGTCATTTTAAGCTCCATTTCCTATGGCGCACCATGGACACAATGCGATAGAAGTGTACCCTTCCCTTGCTCCCAGCTTCCCCAAGGAAAGGACACGTGTGACACTCAAAAACTTCAAGGCGCACACTCGAAATGGGATGAGCGTAATGGGGAGAGTGAGGACCATGCCAAAGGCTTTGATATATAGGTCAAGATAGTATATAATAGGTGCTCGTCCCAGGTAAATTTCTTAGCTGAAAAAAGGGGCGTGCAGTGTCATCCATATCTCTCTGGAATTGGATTAACCGTTCTGTTTCTGTAGTATTTGTTAAGCTTTCCTTTTCGGCATAAAGTTGACATTAGCATAAATTTAAATGAAATTTGATTTTCAAGGTCTTTTCAGTAAATACCCTTTTTTATCAGTTGGGCTTAATCATAATTATTATCTCACATCGCAGTGGAGTTTACTATTCCCAACCGTTTTGCTGCCAAAAGTTACCTTTTTTTATTTTAATTAAGGTTTAGAGAGGCGTATAATGAAGTCGGTGAGTCACGCATGAGATCGCGTTTCTATTTTGTAATCTTTGTGCCCCGAACTGTCCATATATCAGGATTGTGCTTGGATGCACCACTTACTCACGTGTCGCTAATGATTGCTGCATATATAGTGACTTTTTAGGTTTATCGTAAATTCTACTGCATTCAAGGGTCTGTCTCATTTACTTGGATGCTTGCATGACTTGGGTCTGAGTTAGGTGTTCCTGTTACTATTGTTGGCCTCGTGAATATCATCGTCAGTCATCCTACTCATCAAGCTTAATATTGGCTTGCTGAGTACTGAAAAAATATCACTTGATTCTTGTATGTGTTAACCTCTTCGTATGCAATAATTATTTTGATGTACATTCTTCACCTATTGTTTCATGTATCTCTTTCCCTCTTCATCCTTGGCCATTTTTCCTCGTATCTCTTCGTGATACAGCTGCGTGAAAGGCTGTCCCGACTTCTGTTTTTAAAATATTTATTGGATTTTATTATTAACTTATATACGGGATTAGCCTCCTCTTAATGTTTCCCTTTTCATCTTTAAACCCCTTTGATTGTCTCTCGGTCTATCCATTTGATCCACCTCGTCGCATTGCGATACTGCAGGAATTATTCCCGTACATTCAGCTTGGCATTTTCTCGCACCGATTTACCAAACGAAATGACCGATTACCTGGATCAAGCATACAGTGGACTCTTTTGAGGTCACTTAAAGATATGGAAAAAGATGAAAGAATATTATAAAAATGAAACAATGTGAAGCATTTCTGAGTCATCTGTTGCCGAAAAATCTTGTAACTGATGCACGAGTTTTCGATAAAGTTGTAATTCTGTTCTTTTTCCCGTGGAAACCTCAGTGCGATTGCAACTGTGATATGTAATCAAATTACCAATAGTTACTCATTTGTGGTTTTCAAGTCTGTACCCGCGAGTTAAGTACTTCAGACTGGGAGGAAAGGTACAAGGATGGGAATTCAAGGGTAAGGAGTAAGGGTGGAGAGAACCCCTGCGTCAGCATTAGCCTGCATTTAAGGATATGCGCCAAGGGGTCTACGGTTTAGTGTAAGACGGACTAAATACTGAGCACTGAGTTACTTGTCCCACGCAGCACTCGAGCAGAGACGGCTTACCAATGAACAATATTTAACCGGACCCTGTGGGTAAGAGGCAGGAACTCAAACCTCTTCACCAAAACGACTCCCATCGTTGGTGTTTCTACCACCATTGGCAGATTAGTGATTGTTGCACTTAATACATTTGATATTCTCTCGTTAAAATTGACCAATTTGTCCAACCAGTATGATGCCAAAAACACCTCATTATTGGCGCCCGTGGGTACGTTGTTTCAACCTGCTTTGTTTTATACTTAATGAATGTATGATTTATAACAATTTGCGGTGCTTGAAACTGTGATAAATCATTTTTTGTAAAACTGTTTAGCGCCTTGCATAATATTTTCCATTTTCACGAGTTTACTGAGGCAAAGAGTGTAAGGACTTCATCCTTTTTTATGTAAAATAAAAATTATGGCACAGTGCGTAATTTTATGTTGGGATATGGAAACGGCTTCGTTTTTTTTAATTTCTCGATTCAAGATCTTGGGCCCCTTTGCAGTTTGGGAACTATTTTTAAAAACAGCGACAGCCATTGAACTATATTGTATAAAATGATTGAGATGATGTAGTGCATAAAATTTTTAATTAAATGTGGAACTGAGGAATAAGATTCCTTGTAATTGTGATACATAAAACTGAAAAATACGAATCGCTTTTGACCCTCCCATCGCTTAAAATTTAATTGTTGTTGTTGATGCGTCGACACGTTAGTGAAGTAAATCTGGTGAAAAAAAATATGATTTGTTTATCGATTCATATTTTGTGAAATTATCTCAACGTGTTTATGCAGGAATGACTTAATGGCACCATTAACTATTACTAAAAACAGATGTGTGCTAGAATGACGAGATATAAAAAAGTATTTATGTTTTTTTCATTTCTCTAGTCAAGAACCTGTGTGTAGAATTCTTCTGCAAGTGATAAATTTTCGAATCTCCTCATTATCCTCCTAATCCATAGCTGTATTCTGTAATTTTTACCTTCCATCGAGCATTTGAACTTTCCTCTTTCTCGGTTGCCCATGTCTAAGTCTTAAATAATAATCTCTGTATCTACAGCAACCTATTTACAATTTTTAGTTTTATAGAAGGGTCTAATTTTAATATCTTTCTCAATCCTGCTATCATCCCAATCTGATGACTACTGCTACGACTTCACCTAAGCATTATGTATCCTACTGTGCCTAGAAGTTAAAAACCACTAAAACATCAAGGATCCTCTTCCATCTGTTCACCGACTTTCTGTTGAAAAAATCGCAGGGGTTATTCCGTGATTCGGACACATCAGACTCTCCTAGTGTGAACTGTACTTGTACCCTAGTGTCCTACCCTAGAACTGTACCCTAGTGTCCTACAAGGGATCATACTTGGCCGTTTTTTTCACCATGTATCTTGATGATATCTAAATGATATCTATTCTCTCTAGTGCTTGGAGATTTCCTTTATGCACTGAGGACTATAGACACTTCAGGAGAATAACTAGTCACATCACTGAATTGATTGTGATGAAGTTCTTATTTGAAGCTGAAGATCAATGGGCAAAATCCACGGCTCTTACGTTGTGATTATGCACCAACCATACAATATTCTCCCTATCTTCTCTCAGGCCAACCATTCCATGAGTTTCATCACAGTGATTCAGGAGTTTTTTTTCTCTAAACTTGCTTTTGCCCCTCATCTGAAATAAATTTCATGCGAAGCCATTCGCCTTGTAGATCTCTTATTTAAAAGTACTGTAACGGTTGATCTTCCAGCACTCAAATCGGTATTTGCTGGGTGCTTTTTTCCTATTTGAAATAGCGCTTCTCCGTCTGGACTCATAAACGAATAAATTGTTAATAGGTCGCTTTGCATAATCCTTTTCATATAAATACGCTATGTATTCTCTTGTCGAAATTTAAATAACTCCGAATGGCTATGAGCACTTATAACCTTCTTCGTGCCGCGGGACTGTGCAACTTCACAAAATTTTTAGTTGGATAATAAATGGTGGATGTACAGAAAACCCCAACAAATTCTCTCCTCATGTCCTTAGCTGAAAATTCCCATGCACGTTTCCTTCCCTTTGACCAATTTGCCTTCTATCTGAAACCCATAATTCCCTAATCTATCGTTTTCCAGTTGCCTTAACATCTACATCTACGTAATACCCTGCGATCCAATACGAGGGTGTGTGGCAGGGAGTGAAGATCACCAAACGTGCACTATTGACATGCAACTAGATAGCTTAATTTTCTCCTCACACTATTCTGAAATTGTCGCCATTATCTTGTTGCATGATTTAATTCGCCATTATCTTGTTGCATGATTTAATTCGCCATTATCTTGTTGCATGATTTAATTCGCCATTATCTTGTTGCATGATTTAATTCGCCATTATCTTGTTGTATCTGGTGCATTTGTCGTCCTCGATTGAGTTCATTGTTTAAAGCTCTGCTCATTTTATTACAGTGTGGTGAAACAATCGATGACTATTTCTTCCGAAAACAATTTGGGTTACACCTTATTTAAAAATTATGAGATAACCAAAAATATTAGCCTTTAGAAAAACATGTCGTTGCCACGAGATTAATATAATTTTCCTTGTGTTATACAGATCACTGCAATAAACTGCGAGCCATCCGCACGTTTTTCATTCTTACCATCTTTCCTACAGCTTGGGTATCTGCTTTCTGGTAGCTCGTGGAATCAACAGCGCGAAGATTTGCATGTAAAGGTAGGAGTCAGTTGAGGGTCGAGGAGGAAGGAGAGTGCGGAGGTGGAGAGGATGTTGCTGGAAGTGGCCCCCAGGAGACTGGCAAGGCTTAGGAACAAATGTTGGTGAAGAAATGGAAGGCCATAAGGGGGGGGGGGGGTCACTCAGCCTGCCACACACTTTTCCCTTTCAATATCCTCTTAACATCGCCTCCCTCGGGATCCCACTTACGGAAATCCACCGTCACCAATAGCGGATAGGAAAGCCTCTGAAACTATTGCTATTTTCAAGGTATTCTTCATATCTTTCGTGTGGCATAACCGCATGCCCTCCCGCACTATTGACTAAGTTTCTTCGCCATCCTCTCTGCCACCATATTTCCGACTGCTTGCTTATTAATGTTGTCCCTTTCTTCTGTTTTCTCCTCTGACACCCATCAGCATTTCTCATTATTCTCAAAATCTCTATATTCACCTGTTGTGATATGATGTTTGGTAATATTCAGCGCTTAGATTAACGTAATCCAAGGAAACGGTCTCAGGTGTCAGTCAGTGGAACTTATCCATCATGAAGATAGAAAAAAGAGCACTATAATCCCGTATACTAATATATGTGGAGTTGCAGTGCTCTCTCTTTTATATCTTCATAATATTAGCCATTGTGGAACATAAGATTAATTATAGTTCAATTTATCATCAAAGTTTGATTTGTCGTGCAATAGTTTCATAAGATTAAGTACTAACGAAGACGAGTGGACGAAAAGAGAAGCCAGATTAATTTTGTGAATAGAAGACGGGAAAAATCTCTTGGAACACATCTAGGGACGCATTAATCTTTTGATGACAGTTGTCCCGGAAGAAGTAAATGGGACGAATGGCATGTGGGATGCATCGAATGAAGAGCAGGGCACGTAAAAGGGAGTAGTCATGCCTGGTGCCTCAGATTTTTGCGATGCATTCAATTAACATTAGCCACCTCGAGGCTTGGATTTATTCTTCGAGCTTCCCCCTTCCCGCATCCATATCTAATGCTTGATTGCTTATTTAATCTCTAGCCTGCTCTTCCCATCTTTTTCTTCCCTCCTCCATCACACCTGGAAAAAATCTTATCGATTGCCTCGAGCAGGTTTTTGATGTATGCAACGCGATTGTCCTTAGAGCGATTAGGTGTACCATTATTTTTATTCATATCTTCGCTATAATAATCCCGGTCATGCGTCCTCCCTCATTGCCGGATATCCTTTTGCAGTATAATTATTGTCTTGTAGCGTATATAAGTGCCAAAGTACATTTTCATGCACCTGGGAAGAAAACAACAAAATTATTAAAAGTGTGTCTAAGCTTGGGCCTCCTGTTGGTGGTTGGTAGGGAAATGTAATGGAGGCTCTCGTTAGGATAAAGAGCGAGGGGGGAGGGGGTATGGAATGGGAGGGTGCGGGAGGGGGAAGGGGTTGGGGCGCAAGGGAGGGGGCTGGGCGGGGCGGAATAAGAACCGCCCCCCGCGCCGGCCGGAGGGAGGGGGGGAGATTGTGGATTCAAAGGGTTGGGTTGGCCGTCTCATCGCGCAAGCCCGTTCGATCGGCCCCCACCCCACCGCTCCCTTCCCCCTCCCCTTTCCACCCCCTCCTCTCCACGCATCCCTCTCATTTCTTTCCTCCCGAGCATGTGCACATATGTACGTAAACACACCTATGCCTAACGCCCGACTCTCTCCGCTGCTAACCCTTTCCCCCTTCTCCCCTCGCGTCTCTTCTCCCCTCCCCATCTCCCAGCACGCCCCACCCTCGCCTTTTTTACGTATACATAAGGGTGCAATGCCTTTGGGGAAAAATCCGCCGTGCTCCCCCTTCTTTATTTCAGTCATCATATTCTCCGTTGCACCTTCCGTCTTCCTCCTCCTCGCACTTACAAGGAGCTCCCCGAGACGACGGACTGCGTAACGAAGCATTGTTGGGGCGAAAGGTGCAAAATGGATGCAGATACCCCCTTTGGTCCTCGCCGCCCTCCGAGTGCCTCGTCGACAGCGACATCACGCCCTCCGCGCCCTTGTCTTCCGGGATATCGAACGAGATTTGCTCCCCTTGTCACTCAAAAATTGATTCCTATTAAAAAAGGACATCGAGAACGCCTTCCAAGAGATCTTCGGAAGTGAATATCCACGGGGTTAAAATATTCATGCTGCGATTCGCCGGCGACGTAGCAGCCATGGCAGAAACAGAAAGAGATTTAATGAAAACACTAGGAGATATGTAAAGGACAATGGTCAGATAACATCTGAAGATAAAAAAAAGAATATTAAGCAGTTGGAGAAGTATTAATTAAGTATGCATTAAGTTTTAATTAATTATGCATTAGAAGAAAAGAAGCTGAGACCAAAACTAAACTAGCAAAACAAAAACTTGAAGAGGTGAGAGAATATTGTTATCTGGGAAACCTAGTAACCAACGATGGACGAAGCATATATAGATATTGCCAGTAGAATAGCCCAGGCGAAAAGACCGTTGGTCCTGCTTACAGCTGGAACTACAAGCTTAGAAGTAACGAAACATTTCATTAAAATATACATCTGGAGCATGCTTCTTTATAGCAGCGAAGCATGGGCGATAACAGCAGCAGAGAAGTCAAGGCTGCATAAGTGGTGTTACCGAAGAATGATGGAGATATAATGGATCTTTTTACTGAAACTGTTTTTCAAAACGCGCTGATTTCCTTTATATCTTATTTCCTTCCAGAAATTAATATTTAATCGTTGGATTCCAAGTTCTTGATGCATTCTCATGGTCACTACGCCGTTCAGAATAGGTAGGTGTTTTGAATTTTGGTAGCGGTGGTGGAAATGTAGAAAGCAATCCGGAGCCTGCTTATAATAACGTTAGGGCCAGTTTCACCAACGACGGTAAAATTTCCCATTATCGCAGTTTACATTATCTTCGCTTAAATTATTATCTTGATAATCTCTCGTTTGCGTTCCACCACTGTTATTATTATCGCGGTTTTATGAAACCGAGATTTCTCTGAGTACGTTTAGGTTAGTAAATTTCTCATACTCCTGACGTCAACAAACAAATAAAAGCACCTAACCGATTTGTAATTCAGCTGATTTAACTTTGTGCTTATTGTAACTAAAGGCATTTCCAATGCACCCATGAAGGACAAAATATTAACTAAACCTCCACGATACATCTACATTATCTTCTACGCATATTTGGAAAACATATAATCACTTTCAAAAATCATCTATGTGTATAAGATATTTCAATGCCCGCTTTACCTAATTCTACTAAACATCTCCCGTAAGATATCACTTATTGTCTTCACTTTTTCGTTTAGGAGATACAGAAATAAAATACTGGAATGAACTTAAATTACATTGCCTTTATTTACAGCGTATCGAAAACGTACAGTAACTGTTATTAAAGGTACCTTTCTATCACTTAAAAGTTAGCATTTCCTTCATCGTTGTTGTCATTGGTGTCAAGGCCGTTTTACACTGTGAATGATAATGCGAGTGAATTCAAGGAATTTAAGTGGTTTCCTGAAATTGCTTCCGCTTAGGGCGCTTTGCACGGCGAATGATCATTCGAATTAATTCCTTGAATGTTATGTGCAGAAAGGATGCGCAATGGTGGGCCTATCGATAGTACATATCTATTCACGGGAGATTTCTGACCAGCGCAGCTGTATCGATGGTCGGAATGGTTTGTTTATGCCTTCTTCTGCCTTGTTCATAAGTGATACGTGATAGATTAAATAGAGTATGGTGTATATTTAGTAATCATAATATTCATTATACAAAGATTTCTAGTTATTGAGGTTTACGTTTTTCTGAAGTGAAGTAGAGCTATGGATCGGTATGGTTTAATTTTCGCTTTTGCTGCTACAGTGTCCATTGCAATGATGGCACCCATATTTTTTGCCGAAGAAAGCTAGGAGAGAGGAGAAATAGAGGTCGTGGTATGCTAGGCCTGATACAAAATAAACTGTTCTTATAGGAATGTGAGACATATCGTAATTTATTAAGAAAGACGCTGGAGCAATTTCATACCACATTAAATCTCACCAGACGTGATTATGAAAGATCGGACACGACGACGAGAGAAGCAATTTCTGTGACAAGAGATACTGGATCAACCTTAGGTATATAATTATATTGATATTTTACAATTCGATTCCGGCTGGCTGTCGCGCTAAGATTTTTTAGCGACGGGCGAATCGTATCCATGACCGTAGGCTGCTATAACATTCCCTGATTATTCAGTAAAAATTCATGATGATTATAAAATATGCTTATTTATGCTTGAAGTGGGTAGGAGTGTATATCGTGAAAAGTGTATTATTTACATTTAAATAAGATAGTGTTTTAGAGGTTAGATACGTGCTATTTGTTTTTATTTCTCCTTTATATATCAACAAATGTTTCCACGGACGACTCGTCCATCGTCTTCGGGGTGAGTGAAGATGCTCTCACCCTGACGACGATGGATGAGTTGTTCGTGGAAACGTTGGTATTATATAAATATTTAACCCTGTGGAAATCCCGAGAAGACCACCTCAATTGTTGTTAATTGCTTTTCGTAGCGTTTATTAACTCAGGATAAATAAAATCTCAGCTTTTAGGTTCAAATAAATTAGCGCGTTCCTTAATCCGCCTTAAATAACGATAATTGAGCTCAAATGTCTCGACAATGTCACTAATATCTAAAAGTAGCTCACGAAATTGCCCGGGTGCCATGTTGCTTCTACAGAATTATCTCGGGTAATAAGTTTTCACCTGGCGAAAACCACCGGTAAAAATATTAACCGAGATAATGCCCTAAAACCGAGTTAATAGTACTGGTGAAACAGAAGAGTCACATTAAATCGGTTAATCCAAAAATTAACCGAGTGAAAACGATTTCTTCGTTGGTGAAACTGGCCCAAAATGAGAAAAATTCTTATCGTCCCGTCAGAGGACAGAGTACTGAATTTAAAGTGATTTCCACGCTGCACTCTCGTAAGGACAGATTTTCCTCCGACTATATCAATGTAGGGATTCGTACCTGAGTTCTGGTTGGGAAGCCAATCCTAGAGTCATTGCATCGAAACAATCCCCATGAAAAAGCCATGGGGAATGGGGTCGTTTACCATATTTTTTTTATTGCCGAATCTGATAGAGTTTGTAAAATAAAAGGACCCGTATTTTTCCGTTTTCTGATCCGACAATTATTTCCCGAGTTATAAGCGGCGAAAAACTGATGTTTTTAACCCTTTCGGAAAAGTGGGTGTGGTGCAACCTCTGACGTATAACGACTTCGTCCAATCACAACTGAGCCCGCGAAGCTACTTCGCCTTATCGCAAAGGGGGGGACACAGCTGACTCGGCCAATGGGAGCGATTTCGACAGCATCTGTGCGAGCAGACCTTCCGAGAACACCCCTCCACTCCCTTCCCCCTCCCCTGAAAGCAGTCAAGGACGGGAGGAAAATGACGTCAATGTTATCACAGCAGCATTTTCGGTGGGCGTCACCTTTTGCTTATTTTAATTTTTGATTTATGAGTGAATGGTTGTGGTTAGAAGATTAATTTTTTCACTAAAATTCGTTTTTCGTTTCCATCTAACAATTTCGTGTACAAAATTGCGATTTCGGTTCCGAGTAAACGCCCCCATTGTTTAAGCTATAGGCGCTCTCAAGCTGATCAGGTGATATTATTTTGGTGAGGCTACCGCTAGCCAAGATCACTTGCACCATGAAGGAGCTTTTTGATGTGGGAAATAAATTTGCTCGGGGACGGAGGAGAGAAACTTGTCATCATTATTGGCTTACTTTTAGAGAAAAGTGTTGAGAAAACCACAGTTTTTACGTCCCTTCTGACAAACACAATACTGCGCTTGAAGTATTCTCCATGTGGCACTCTAGCAGGTGCCGGTGTTTCACTGACTCACAGGCAATGACTACTGTGCATTAGCACTGGGATTCAAACTCGCGTTATTAGGATAGGAAGGAAATGTTCTTTTCCCCACATTTAGCCCGATACCCTTCGGTAAATTATTTTATAATGTCCTTCCACACCGCCTCTATCTTCAAGAAAGAAGATCTTGAATGCGAGTTACATTCGGTGTCAGCTGAGAAATTGGAGTAGAAAAGTGGTAACTACAAAGCCTAAAAATCTTTACTCAACCCTTATTTGTGAGTCATTCAGGTAATTTCGAATATAGCAGTCAATTCCATTCGATTTTAGTTATTATTTATGTTGAAAAATATAATATCGATTATTTACAATCAATTTTTATAACTCTGCGCAGAATAAGAATCGGAAAGACGAACACAGGTTCCCGGCATTTAGAAGTGTTGCGCTGCAGCAAAGAAGGGCTTGTGGTTAGTATAATTATGATCCTGCATGTATTTATTTACTATCGCAAATGACTGTTTAACTGTCATCATTGTCGTCGGCGTTTTTCTTTCAGCGTCAAACGGTATTCCTCGTTCGAAACAGGTCATGAATAGCAGTTAATGTTGGCTGTCAGATCATGTAAAACGTGCTTTGTGTTGGTACCCTCATATACATATCTTTGCAAGTAGTCGACCAATATATTGGATAGATCTGAAGATGGCCCCTGTCTTCTATTCCTTGGCCATGTAAATCTGTACCTACTGGCTGCCCTGCAGGCCACCTCGAGGATATGTGTAAGGGGGTTTGCTGTCTCTGCCTTTATTATATTCTTCGGCTAATTTTTTTCCTTCAACTGTGGAAAAATATGATATAACAGCTCATATTTCTTAACTTCTTTACTTATCTCAGTTTCTTCACCCGGCACAGAATTAAGGCAACAGACAATGAATTCTGGCAAGTTTTGTGATTGTGTTCCATGGTGTCAGATTTTTCCGTGAAGCTACCGTCCTGCATTTGTGACTATCCTTGAGTCGTGGTTGACTGTGAGCTATATTTTGAGTGCCTATTGTTTTGTAACTACAAGAACTGTGCCGGTCAACCCTAATCGTTGCCAGGCAAACCTTAATTTGGTGTACGGGTGTACCCCAGATACTTCTGGCCTCAATGCCGGATCTACTTTGAGTAGCCCACTATATGTTACTTAACTATCGTATCCAGTGTGGTTCTTTTGAGCGTACGTTTATGTATCTCGCTCATCTATATCAGCATGTCGAGAGCATTTTGCTCAGAGCTAGAATTCTCGCCACTTTCCTGCTCAGGGCTCGCTCAAGATACTGATTCCTATAAAAATATTTTGTTTTACACGTACTTAGAGAAGATACGCAGTCAAACATCATACTGGAGTCATCTTGCTAAGACTCATTTTGAGGCCTTATCAGGATAACATAATCTCAGCTTGATACCTTTCCCTCGTCATTCCGTCAGTATTTCTCTTTCTTTTTCTTCCTCATTTCTGTTTATCCAGCATTCAGTACGCCTTAATCTCCAGTCACTAGTTCCTTCCTTCTGCTCCGCTTCCTCCTACTTCTACCAGGAGCTCTCCAGGAGCCGCCTTGCTCACCACTCATCGTCCTTCCACTTATCGCATTCTCCACTTGCTTGTGTATATAGTCACATCATTCTCCGTCTCTCCCCAGACTTCAAGTAGTGAGGAATATGTGTTGTCTTATGTGGTCCAGTGTATCCAGTAGTGTGACCTTATGTATATATGTATATAGCTCCAAGCTCTGTATAATCATATTTATGGTATTTTCGTCCTTTGTCCTACTGATCAGGGTTCTCATAAGAAGTTCTCTTCTACTCTTAATACTTTTGTTTTCGTCAGTTTCTTTGCATTTATTAACCCTGTTATTACATGCCATTATGAAGTATTCATTTCGATTATTTTTTCTTGCGAGTATCATAATTATCACACAGTTTTCCGTTTTCTATAAGGTACGTTGAAAGTCAACGCCACTGGGTCCTTTCCTCTATTCCGAGCAAAGTCGTTTACACCGTAGCTTCTTTCCTATTGTCAGACGTCTTGCGACAATATTTGGGTTCAGCACGTAAAGAATAGTTGGTAAATAGTAATTTATTCGTGGAATTGTTGCATGTTCAATAGTTTTTATGGATTTCACTGCCACTCCAACTCGAGAATCCCATTTGCAACGCTGTCTACTTTTTTTCGTAACATTGGTAATTTAGTTTGTCCATTCCATAGTTTATTGCACATTTCCTCTCTTGATATTTTTCCCGTGTCGAAGATCCCTTAGACTTAATTTCCCGATGTGAAATTCATTGTGGGAACGCTGCTTCCTGTGTTGCACATGTACCTTCATCAGAGAACGAGAGCTCAGATTCCCCCGCCAGATTTGGCGAACTCCCCGCCGTTGCAAGCTAAGCATATTCATCCGCTCTAATATTCAAAAGCCATCAATCCGACGCGAGATACTCATCGTTTGGATCAGAAAACCTCATGTCTCTCCCCGTTTCACAATAATCTCACCGCCGCAGCCCCTGGGATGATGATATGGATGCATATTACGTGCTTGCTTATAGAGAATGGATGTCTCTGCGTGCTAAGGTTGAGTAAATAAGTGCACTTTGTGTATTTGGTAAAGGACGCAAGCATAGTAGGTATTTCTTTTGCGCTCCGGCCTTTTCCCTTATTTTGATATAATGAGCGAGGACATAACTTTTTAGTTATATTTTACATCTGTACTCCGCACTTTAAAAAACTCCAAACTCTAAAAAGGAAGACGGAGCAACTTAATCGGTCATATCTTGAGACATGATGACTTGCTGAAGACAATCTTCGTGGGACAAGTGAGCGGGAAGAATGGCAAAGGAAGGCAACGCATGAGATATACGGAGTTAGTAGTGAAGAATGCAAAAAAGAACTTTAAGACTATGAAGAGGGTAGCCTATATGGGAATCCAGTGGAGAGCTGAGTCAAACCAATCTTAGAATTGTTGATCAATGATGATGATGACTCCATACTCCCCTAGAAAGGCACATTTACTAGAAGTGATAGCTGTTCGGGGAAAACGACCGTCAACAGAGGTAACTTGAGCTATTCCAGGGACGTGAGTGTATGGGAAGAGGTAGGAAGTTCGTACGGTACGTAGGAATGATGGAGAAAACTGGGCATCGGCAACAGCCTGCTCTTAACAAAAAGCCCCATGTGGTTACAGTCCCCATCCAACAGACAGAGGGTGAACGTGAAGTGCTCTACATAGAACACTCGAGTATGGATGTTGTATTCCAATGAAAAATCTTTACCACTACTTGTATTCGCACGCGGACCCTCAAAATGGAATTCCAACACAATATCCACCAGAACAACCAGAGACCCACCTTTCTTTGAATCAGTAACTGAGTTCATTTATTTGTTAATATTCTTTCTTATTGATCTTGTGGTGTTCAATTGAGGTCGATTAGCTCTCCCTCTTCGTCGAAATTCAAAAGAGCCCTTACCGTTCTCATTCGTAAGGTGAGACTCGAACCTCTGTCTCCTTAATCAAACGGTAATATGTACAAACAAACCTCGAGTGTGTTTGACTCTAGGCTAGCTTGATGACAAACAAATTAGGCTATAATTTATGAAGCAGGAAACGTAGGCATGATAACGTGTTTCTTCCTCAAGTAATCCACGGATGTTCTGCATTACTTTTTTTCGAAATAATTTGGTGGCAATGTGGATCTTACAAGCATTCGGTGAAGTGATTTTCTAATTATCCCTTAGGCGACCATGTTTTACCTTAAGCTTGATACCGATGTCATGTGAATGACATAGAGGAAACGATTTTTGTGTGAAGAACTATAATTAGGTTCCGTTACATTAAGAAAAGATGCTTAAAAACTTCTTAAGTTTAATCCTTCAAATGAAGACTCGAGTGGCATTGATATAAAATACATAACATATGATTGAACCTCGTACAAATTAATAACTTAGTGCAATACTTATTTCCACTTCCGCCGCCCAAATTTATTTCTGTTGCCGCCTGAGCTTATTCAAAGGGAAGTAAGTGATAAGGTAGAATTTGATCATTAACCCTGATTAAGAATACGAGGAAAATAATGCGAAGTAGACTGGGCTCGATACTACAAGTTGCTTTTTTTGTATCCTTTTAAATACTTTATCAACTCCTATTGCTACTCATTGGTGTCCGCTACATTTTTTCCGTTAATCTTGGATTAGCTTGAAGTTGCATAGATAACGGTAAGATTTTGTTATTCTGCTTAATGTTAGAGAAATTTTTAGCTTAAAGAGTACGAGACTGGAAATTCATTTGCCGTTTGATGAAAATTATTTATTGACCAAAGCATAAATAGCAAAAAAATTTGGTACCTACTTTTTTCCTAAAAAACAGACCTTAGAAGTGGCTATTATTAATTCTCCATTTCCTTCATTTTCCATTCTTCCCACGATTGTCTTCATCTCCTTCTTCGACGATTGTGTTCATCAGGCCATCATGTCTATAAATATGGCCGATTAAGTTGTCCTGCCTTATTTTCAGGTTTTCAGAAGATTTCTTTTTTCTTCCACTTTTCTTACGACTTCTTTGTTAGTCACTTCGTCGATCCATTCTATCATCATTTTTCTTCTGTTGCACCACATTTTGAATGTTTCCATCCTAGACTAATCTGCTGCTGTCATCGTCCATTCCCCACCACCATCAAGAAGCATACTCCAGATGTTCTGCATATTCTTATAAATTGTTTCCACGCTTGTATTTCCAGCTGTAATTATATTTTTATTTTAGTTAGGTAACCTCTTTATATCGTCTTCTCCTGTGCTAGTCTTCGACTATTTCCTCCTTACTTCTCCCATCTCCCGCTATTCAGCTTCCCAGAGAGCAATGCTCATACTCGTATTCTATTGCATCCCATTACTTAAGTGTTCAGTGAAAGATGCGGATTAGCTGCGATTTCTTGGGATAATAATGTGGTGGTTTCCCCTATCCTGTTATATTACAGCTCTGTATCCGTTAAAGTAATTTTTACCACGGCTGTAGTGAAATGAGTATCGCTGTACCACTGTGATCTCCCCCTTCACTCATATAGGGAAGAGTTGCTGCCCTCTACTGCGGGTGATGGGGTCTATAATTTTTGGCGGCCCCCCGTCTCCAAGTCACGACATGTTCACAAGTTTCTGTATCATTTGAAAGGTCTACCTATTCCAACGGTGTACTGGCATCTCTTCGGAATACCATCGCTTTTGTCCACGACGCTTATTTCACGAGTAAGCTCGCTTATCTCACTGCCAATTTCTTTCTCTAGAGGTTGACTCACCATCCCCAACCCGGTGAAAAAATCGGTGGCATTAAGCTCAGCTTGGAGTGCGATCATGACGGTGCTTGGAAATGGGAATCATTTTCTTGGTATTTCAGCATATAATTTCTTATCCACACATTTATGCAACAATAGGCGTACTCATTTCTCTCACTCATACTTATGTCATTCGTAAAACATCTTTCCATTCTCCTATAATCCCTGATCTTTCGGTTTTGGCTACCCTCGAGATGGAAGTGCTACCGACTAGCTGGTCATATTGGATGACGGAAATGTTTACAAGCTATTTTAAGTAGGGCCGGTGTAAGAAGCCGACATCATATTTATTCATGGTCCTGTTGCAATATTCTCTGTACGTTATGCATTGCGTTGTCTTTTCTTTCCGTGAAACTCCGTGTATCAACAGTTTTCGGATTCAATAGCGTTCCGGGTGCTGTGCAAACGTTTATAACCGGGTAATCTTTTCCTCGCCCTGGTTCTCTCTCTTTCTCTTCCCTGGTTCGCGCACTTCTGCACTCAGCCCCTATCTTTACCTCCGAAGCAACGCGGTGAAGTGTTTCTCTTCTTTCTTTCCACTGAGCGGTCGTAAAAAAAATCCGTCCCCCTCATACGTGGCCGTGGAACTATGCTGATGGCAAGGATGGCTCTCTGGCGATAGTGTGGGGGGATGCCTGCCCTGTGTTTGGCAGCCGAAGACGGGCCAAGGGGGAGGGTAGCAGAGTGTGTGCGTGCGTGCTTGTGTCTGTGTGATTTGGTGCAGGGCTGCCAACTTCTTGTATCGCGCCATGAACTCCTGAGTTTGATCCATTATTTTATTCGTTCTTACGCCATAAATAATCAATTTCATAAGATTTTATTCCCTGCGGATATTGACCTCGCCATTTTGGGTTCGTGGTTACACGTTGAAATGATGTAGTAATCGTTTGCCCACGACGCCCTCATTCGCTTTGCAAATGGCTGAGGCTGATTAAAAAAGAAGCTTAGTTATTCAGTGATAGCGCGCCCGATTTATGTTCAGGCCTTTAGGTAATATTGGAATAAAATATAACGGCTTGATACGTTTCTTCAAGGCTGGCATTGAAGAATCCTCAGAATTCTCAGTCGAGCAAACGGAATCCGATATCTTCGTGATCCAAGGTGATGAATATGATTGAGGCATACATTATCCCATTCGCTGTTTTATTTTTATCGGGTAAACGAGTTAGTTTTTGTCTCAACCAGTCAGCACATTAATGGCAAGGTTAATTTACAAATTCGTAAAAAAAATTCATCCCGATTCAATTTTCACCTTAAAAGTTTCAATCAATTTCTCTCGTATTTGGGAAAACCCTGATATTGACTGTAAGTATATATTTCACTTTGAACCTTTTACCTATTGTTTTACCTTGAAACTGTCCTTCGCATTATACCAAGATACATAGGTTAAGTTGTTATTGATTGGGAGGCGATTCTCGTTTGAAAATGTATGCTGTGGTTTTTTTTAATCTAGAGAATTTCCGAGGAGAGATTCTTTATCCTCCCCGTCCCCCCACGACTCCTTCCCAATCCTAGGGTAAAAAAGTCTTGATGCGGACGGGGATTTTTCCCGTAGTGTTTCCGTCACTGCTTCCTAAAGGGCTGTGTGTGTGTTTGTGAGATTTAAAAATGCCTGCATGTGTTGTGGAGGTGGGTGGGTTGGTGGGAGCGGGGGAAGCGTGCAGTGGTGAATCCGAGACTACAGTGCGCAGTCACGTATATATGAACGACACAGATATCTCCGGCGAGGGATATGGTGAGAGGGGGAAAGGTCAGTGGGAGGTCGATGCTTGAGTGCTGCAAATGTCTGCCAGGGGGGAAGAGGGGGGTGTTAAGGCGTTCGGTGGAATTGGGTGCCCCACGAGAAGGGAGGGGGGTGGAGGGAAAAGGTGAAGAGTTGTATTTTTCTCCTCTGGAATATAAATGTGCGGTCCCACGGGGGGAAAAGGAAATCCCCCCCTTAAAAGTTCTCCTCTTAACAGTCGATGCTCTTTCGATGCAAACTTTATCGCAGAGAGCATAATTAATTCCCATAACGCATATTATATTCAGAATACCAAATGAACATACGCAGAATCTATTAAATATCTTGGAATAATACTTACATATGATCTTTCGTGTGTTAAACACGTACAAGAAATCATCGGTCAAGCTAATTGTAAATTTGGATTCATAAAAATGGTACTGGGCAAATTTGACGATCATGCATGTACAATAAAATAGCTAATTTCCTCTTGTTAGACCACACAGAATGCGCTGCCAGTAAATAGGATCCTTGAGAGGTAGGGATAGGTAACGAATTCAAGCGTGTGCGCAAGGACAAGATTTGTAAAGGGACGGTATGATAATCATCTGAGCGTAACCAGTTTATTAAAAGAACTTAAATGGGATTCATTGTAGTAGAAATATAGACTTAATCTCTCAAGTAAATTCCCGGGCGATATCTTTGCTGGTGACGTAAAAAATATTTTGCGAACTCCTACTCAATGTGATAGACTGGACCATAAGCATACAGTTGGGGAATTTGATTGCCGAGCCGACAGATGTAGGGATGTGAATGGCCGTGATTACATTCAATAATGTACACTCAAGTGTATCAATAGTTAGCTTAGATAGTTGCTTGCCCGTGTAAAGATGAGCAACCCAACGAGCATTCATGGTTTCTCTGCTCTTTAATTTTTTTTATTCATATAGTTCGACTAAATTGTAGCTACTAATCCTCTTTTAGCATGATAGGTAGTGCATGCATGTTGAAAATCCGCCCTTCCACAGGCATTTATATTGGTTTGCGCGATATTATGTAGATGTAGTTAAGACTAATCACTCAGTATTTGTCTACCGTGACTTAATGACTTCATAACCTGGAAGGGATCATGATGGTGGCTCCATGCACTTCCTACGTGAATGTAACTCCACTGAGCGGGCTCTCAGATGGGTTTTCAGAATGAAAGTCCTCCAGGTTAAGGGTTTTAAGTGGAAATCTCAAGAATTACACAACTTTCCCGTGTAGTAAGATTGAAAAATTGTTTCTGATTATTTGCTGTGGAGCAATCAGTCAAACGATGAAAATCAAGGATGCATCTCATAACGCTATAGTATCGGTAGATTGTTTCCTTAGCCTTTTCGTGTATTCTGTCTTGCGCTATGATGCTGTGTCATACTATGAGACCTGTAGGTGCACCCGACCTTCCAAACCACCTAAGAAATTGATGGCTTTCTTCCTCCGTCCTTGAGCTGGATTTTTTCAATAATTTTATGTACATCTACACGGCCCTAACTTTAATTTAAAGTTGGAGTTACGTTGCTTTCGCTGAATAACTCTTCAACTTCAGCATAGACCTCGCGAGATTTTGGTCGCGAATAGTAGTCTAGATCGAATCGAACTGCTTGTCTACGCTCTTCGTTCAAATCAGAATCTAATATCTCTTCGTAGGATCATTTAGCACAATAGAGATCATTTATTCACGTCTCCAGCTAATGTGAAATGACTCGTGGTAAATGTGAGGAAATTCTTGTTCTCCGGAAGGAAGCAAGTTTGCTGTGCTTGAAAAGGTTCACTCACGTTATGCATCTCCAATTCGTTATTCCAGAGCCTGAGGATCTCTCTTGAGCAATTCAAGAGGCTTTCTAAGTCGTCCATATAACTCCTACTACCTCGACGTCTGTGATCCTGGGAGGTGAACCATTTTATCATCTGTGTCGTAATTATATGTAACCGTCACTATTGGTTCAGCAAAATGCGTGTCATATTGATATCGATATATATTGGGAATCATGTGCATCTGTGGTCGCTCCTTCTACCATCAGATATTGAGTTGTTCTCATTGTTTTATCTCCACCTAACCTGCGGGACTGGACGGCTGTCATTTGTAGCTCTGATTTACAGTCATCATATTTTGTTCAACTGAATCCTTATGTCGGGGTAGCCCAGTTTCTTTAAGTCAATAAATCAGTTTGTTTGAATGTTGACTGAAAAGTTGAACTACTTGTTAGCCATATGTTACTCCATTCCTTGTGCATTATAGTTCCGGTTTTGGTTTGAATTTCTATGAAATGATTTTATTCTTCCTCCCCGATAGATGTAATTAATTTCAGTTCCAAGTTATTGCTCAACTGTGTGTGTTTTGTTCAATCTGAAGGTTGGACTGACCAACAAATTACAACTTTTTGCTATACTTTTTAAGAAGTAATGCTAGTCGTTACGTCTAAATCTTGATTTCATCTGCTAATTTCAAATCATTTCTGTTGGAGGTGTAGGTAATAACTCGTATGGCTTACTGGATTGGCAGATACATTTGCCTCACTTAGTCAATTGATTTATGCCAAATTAATATATTTGCTCATTTTTTCATGTGCTAATTCTGAACACCCGAAGCATACTGGTGGCTATCGTGAGAAGTATTTCTATTTTTTTTCTGATTTATTTGGTATTTTGTGCCGCTTTTCTTTCCGTATAAAAATGCTCACGTCTCCCCTCCCTCCCACTGATTGAAACTCGCTTTGTCAGAGGAAATGTAACTTTACTCGCTTAGCGTCCCAGAGTATTAGCCAATTCAGACGTAATTTTATTGGTATTGGTAATTCATTCTGTTGGTATCTCCGCGCTTCACGTCACTCAAAGCTGCGACCGAGCCGACAACGCAAGGAGATTACATCTTTGGTGTGCGGGTTGCGAATAGTCCAGGATAAGCGAAAAATAAACGCAATTCAACGCCTCAAGTAAGTTTGACATTACCCAGTTCTCCTTGTGCAAGAAATGAGTTGTGCTGAATGCTTTGGATGTATACAATAGCATTCAATGCGGTTTTTCAGTAAAACTTGAAAGTTGCTTTTACACTCCTATTAAAGGATTTATCTGTGATTCCTTACCTAACAAAGAAAATGATGCTCGAAGTCGCTGTACAACCATAAAGCCAAATGCGGTGCATATAATGGAAAGAGTATTGAATAATTTTACGAGTGGTCACATTTTCTAGTAACAATAACGGTATTAGTGCCAATCCAAGAGTGAGGTGATAATTACTCGTCAGCACACAAAAATGCTTGAAGCCGAGCTGATTGGAAATACACATTTCACTACCATTGTTCTTCTTTCTGTTATGGTGGCATATCAACTGTTTCTTATTCGTCACCCATAGTTACCTCTCGGCCAATGGTGATGATATACTTCCATCGCTTTAAGGGTCTTCTCATGCTTCTTTCACCTTGCTGATATTTATCAATCGCTGCTTTAAGCTATATGTTGTTTTCCATTCGATTTATGCGTTCATTCCATTCTATTTTCCTGTTTAGCTCCCATTCGTTAGTGTTTTGCACTTTGAAAGATCGTCTTGTATTCTTACTACTTTCCCTGTCTAGTAGGGTTTTCCAACTTATTCTTCGTAATGCTCTCAACTCATTTATTTCCAAGTATCTTCTTATCTTAGTTGTGCCTGATTGAGCCTCAGTGGCATATACCTTTACTGACCTTATTGCTGCATTAAGTATCCTTCATTTAATCTCAATCATGTTCATTTAGTTTTTAATATGAGGTAATAATATTTTAATATGAGTTGATAGTATTTCCTCCAGCATTTTGTGTCTTAAGAAGAGGAAAAAATGTTTCTCAAGTTAAAACGCAACTTGGGCAATCATGAAAATAAACCTATCCATACGAAACATTCGTTAATGGGAATAAAATAATCTGAACAAACTACCTCGACACGACACAATAACTTCTAGGTAAATGCAGTTGCTGTGACTGAGGGTTTTTGGTACCTATAGTACAATTTGTCACCCTGAAACCCTTTGTGCTTTAGACTCCTGAGGTTCTTTTTCGGGATGATTTCATGGCATTAAAAAAAGAAAAAACGTAATTCTTTTCCACAAATATTTGTGGAATATATATATTTGTGGAAAAGAACTAAGTTTTTTTCTGTTTTATAATGAAAAATAACTTCCACAACGTAAACTCGCCAACCATTTCTTTGATTTCATGACTTTTTTCAGGTTTCTCGTCACAGGTTTGAGCTACAGTTTAAACTCGTATATCTCACCAATATTTCTCGCGTGTGAGAGTTTGTTCAGATATGATTCATAAATGCGGTCAATTAACTGTCTGCTGTTGACTACTCTTTGCATGTAAAATTGTCTCTGGAAATTTCATTCGTTGCATTCACTAGACCAATAATATTTCTCTCACGGGTAATTAGTAAACGGACTCTCGTACGAGAAAATGACCTGCCGAGAAATGTGGGTTGCTCGTTGAAATCGGAGTGTTTCGCAATTCTTCAAGACAAAATGGCAACATTCGTAATGTTTCCATGATGCCAACTTGGTGGAAGAAAATTTGTTCAGCCTATGTATATTAAAGAAATTATGCGTGCATGTTTGAAGAAAACCCGAGAAGATTTTCTTCAGCTGGTTTGCCGGGAAAATCTACGATCTTATTTCATGCGTGCAAGGAAGAAATCCTGCAGCTTTTTTTTTACAAAAGACGCCGATTTAAGAGTTCCTGGTTTTTAACAATATTCCGCTTTATTATTTCGATTGTCGTTTCAGAAAGCTAATAGACCTGGAGCCTTGACGTAAATAAACGCTGCCAAGTGGTGACTACATGGATTTAAAAAAGCAGTAGTCGCCAATTGATGATGTTCAACCCCGATAAATTGATGGGAATATTAAAATGTTTCTATCTTCATATTGCAATCATTCTGCACGGAGAAAATATACTTATCACGATAGGTTCTCTGGTAAATGTACAAGTAATAGCCTAGGAGGACAATAAAACGCGATGAAGTTGTAATACATTTTTATGAATACTTAGTTACGTTTGTATTATAGCTCTTAAATATAATATTTCATCGCAATAATTTTACTACGAGCACAAATGTTAATAGTAATTATATTTTGACAAGGAGTGGGGTGCACTCTCGAAAAGGAAAAAAATATTGAAGTAGCTTTCTACTCGTCTTCAACTGTTACTTCCGCATTTTGTGGCAGTAATTGCTCCTACCTTTCGTTAAAATGACGTAAAAACATCGCGAGTCGTCGATAGTTTTTTTACTCCCCTGACAGCCTCCATTTAATCATTTCTGTGCAGCCACCTCCAAATCCACTCTCTGCCTCCGAATGTCTCTCATCAATCTCTTTCCTTCATATCTATGTTACTACTTCTTCATTTTTTCTCCGTATCTTTGGGTCGTTATTGACCCTTTCTTACTCATTCGTCATTACTTCTACGTTAATCCATTAAATCATCTTTTTTGGACCTTGCATTTCTCGGATACATGACATTATCATCCTTACTTTTCCAATCATAGTATACCTTAGTACTGCATCATCTATAATTATCTATAATTCGCTTTCAATTCAAACTCCTTTATATTTTCACAGTTTTCATAAAAAGTTGTACATTTTTATCATAGTTAATGAAGTTTCTGTTATTTAATAATTAATGTGTTTAATAATATAATCTCCTTTCATTGTGTGAAGGATATTTTATTATTCTATCCAATCCTGTTGCCGAACGCTGACTAAAGAATGTTAAAAAATAAACTGCCAGAACCACACATACCGCATCTATAAGAAAATAATTCAGTTACTTCGACTACTTATTCTTATACAAAGCATTTTTCACTTCTAAATTGCTTCGTATTTTTAATTAACTTTTTATCTTCCTTCCCAGCACTTTTCAATCTTCTTATTCCGTGCATTTTCTCTTAGCCGGAAATTATCACTTTTCTTCTCTTTCTTCCAATATCCTATCTTGAACATCAGAAATGAGTAGCCCGTCGTCGTTTTCCAGGCGAGAGGTGACTACAAGTGAACGAATCAGCTAACTTTTGGATCTAACAACCTAATGTGTATTCTGCCGGGCGTATGTTCTGTGTTATAACGCGCATGCTGCAAGACTATTCGGATGTACTGTCTCGTAACGTAGTTTCTCTCCCAGGGCGCATCCTTTTGTCTAGCCCTAGTCATGGTAATAAGTTTATACTTGATGACTAATACCCTTGATTATTCGGTGAAGGTTTGCGGTCAGTGATACCGAACCACCTAATAAGTGATGAGCCTTCCCGATGGTTAATTCAGAGTCTCGTCATCAACGCATTCGTTACTCCGCTAGCATGTGCCTGGTTGTCTGGACGTATTCATTTATCCTAACCGGAAACAGGCGGAGTAAAAAAGCGTAGGTCGCGTTAGGAAAAGGGGTTAGCTCAAGGGGAAAGCTTGCGCAACGTTGACAAGCATATTTGCGAAAAGAGGAAAGGGGGGGAAGAACAATCGAGCGGCGGAAAGGAAACTTAATGCAGCTCCTGGAAGGCTGTTGCATTTGCATATGGAGTGATAGAGGACACCGTAGTGCTGAAAGTTAGATTCGAGGGAATCATTTTACCCGTGGTCGCCGCGATGTGCAAAATGATCACATGGTAAATGGCGTCACTTGAGTCCTGCTTCAGTGCGAGGGAGAAAACGAATCGTAAGATAGCGATTAGTCATTTTTCTTGACAAATTTATTGCAACGCCCTAGGTGTTGACGGCTGTGAGCGTTAGCTTAGCAGATGGTTACGCAGGGGAGACCGGAGCCGTGTTTTTCAACCCCACAGTGATTTCAAATAGCCCTAATGTTGCCCAGTAGCTTAAAGAAAGGGATAAAGATATGACATTAGAACATTTTAGCTCTCCTATTAAGAAGTAGTATTTGATATTCGTCTACGTTTGGCCTTACTTATCTTTAACGAATGTGTGTATGAAAGTTTTTTCACAGAATTACGATGAACGCATCGTTTGTATGTTGTCGTGGTCACTTTCCTATACCTTTCCAATTGAGATTGATAAATAATTGGGAGCGTCTGTAACTTCCTATTGGCAAATTAATGCTCCCGATTCTTAATATTGAGCATGAAGATTCACTGCCAATATTTGTAGCCTGTTTTGTTACCAGTCATTGGAGTGTCATTTTCGCTTTTAAAACCTCAGTTTTCGTGCGTGGAAACGGAAATCGTGTGAACGGTAATATCTGGGAAGACCCGAAATTGTGTTTACATATCAGTACCCGTGGTAAGCGTGCTTAATGTGTTGCATTTGAATCAACATAAATGTATTTAAATAAAGTTTAAATGCCAAGTAAGTCTATATTGAGCTTATCAAGAAGTGGAACAACTTCAGAACAGAAGAATAATGACAGAATATCTACGCTGCTGGCAAATTTCCAACCACATTCTGAGTGAATTCTTTTTTTGCCGGGGTTCCCACGAATGCATTTACTTTTCTGTTGAGTAGCCATGCTTGTTCTCATGTATAACGATTTAATGTGCAGAAAACATTCACGGAATCATTGACGTTCGTGAGAAATTGCAAGATGCAGATGGATGATAGGTAATTGGATGTTAACTCACGGTACTTTGCGTGTTCTCTGAATTCCTCCTGAATGCAGATATGTTTTTACTTCATGGCGTAATTACGGTAGTTACACTTCTTTCAGTCTCCTTTATGGGCACTCAATTATCGCCTACTTTAGCTATCTTGCGTCGACATAGATTACTGGTGAAGCTTGAAATTAACCTAGCTGAACTATTTTAGGCGATAGCCTTACGTAACTGATTCATTTCCCTCCTATGCGTACATATGCCGACACTCTAAGCCGAACATCATTCCGCAAAAAAACATTAATTCGGATCGGTTTTATGATTCCTCCTTGTGCTACCGGCACTCGATCAAGAAAATTATTTTCTTGGTCAATAGCAATGAGGTATTTATGCATTTCATCTTGTGATAAAGCATTAATATCAACTGCAGGATGTTATTTCAGAGCGTGTTTTTGTGTTTGACTAATGGTAATGTCACTCGCAGCTCAAGTTTAAAGACCTAAAGGGAATTTTTTAAACACTTTAAGTCTTTTGATGAAGCAAAAGAGTTTTGATAAACATTTTGACGTATTTTAATAAAAAAATACCTTTTCATGTAGTACATATTTTTGTGGGTAAACCGCGTACGAATAGTACTCAATATTAGTTACTTTAATTTACACATAGGTGCGTATTCTAATGCATCAGAGTTTGATATTTTGGATTCCTACTTATCTTAATACATATGTGGTCAGAGACTCTGTTGATGAATAGTTAAAATATTTCCCAATGAACAGAGCAGCTCGAAATATGCTTCTGTATGACACATCTTACGTAGGAAGAAAACCACAAAACTGCTAATGATGGTAGTGTGCTTCAAGACCGTGAATAAAAACATAAGTGCCATGCAAATGTTTAAAAAATAACTAAAAATTCCAAAATCTCTGAATTGCTTCACTTAGTCTACTTTAAATTGCTTTACTTCTCTTTAAGGTTAACTCAGCCACGACTCAGGGCTGATGCACAATCTGTAGCCCCTGTTGGAATGGTTAATCTCGAGCTGAATCCGCTATGCTGCACCTGGCAGGCAGTGGCAAAGAATTTCTTCAGAGGCCCTTGTCCGTTACAGTGGTTCAATTTTTTCAAGCCGGTGGCAAGAGGAAGAGTCGTGACACCCTTTTCTGTGCCGATAAGTCTTATGAGCGACTTCAAAATGATTCATTACCTAAATAGTAATACTGTGATGACGCGCGTAAGCCTTTTAGGGAGTTAGCGTGGTGATATTGAAGCAAATATCCCGGTGATGATCGCGTTCAATTTTGACGCGTACTCAGGGCATTCAGGGCGTGCATGACTCATTCGAGAGGGTAAAGGAGGTGATGTTTCAAGCAGCGAGGGAAAAGCCGTGATGGAGCCAACTTTCCCGACTCTCGTTTGTGCGTCAAGTCACTTGAAGTAATCGGCTTGGTTGTTTGGAGAATAAATCGGCCCGGACGATAAAGACAGCGCTTCTCTTATGGGGTGTCGTGATAGCGCACGCAGCCTGCGGGGAGAGTTGGAGGTGGATGGATGGGGAGAGAGAAGCTGGGAAAGGAGGAAGGTCGTGTTTCTGCTGTTTTTTATGTTTTTCGAAGTGTCTGTCACGAAGCGTGTTTAATTGGATCCCTCGTGTCATTACATCGCCGTTTACCTTCGCCACAACTCATTTCTTTGTTCTTTTACTCGCCAGCCATTAATCCCCACACTGTCCTCACCGCACTCCCTCTCTCCGGGGAATTTCGCGCCCATTTACTCTATAATCTAAACGCCGGTTTGCAATTTGAAGTGTTCGCGGTGTTTCCATCCTTCGTGCAGGGCTTTTTCTAAAGCTCGTATTAGCGCTCACCTCACCACTTGGACGAGCGTGATGTTAGAGCAAGCTTTTGACTCACCTAGCTATTATCTGGACAAGTGTGTTCATCCGCTTCGTAGGACCCTTCTGAAGATGTATTGTCTAATCGTGGCAACTGGTACATTTATGTGGCCAAATGTTTTCAACACCCCTGGATAATTTTGACGGAGTCGACCAACTTCTTTCTCTTGAGAATGCTGCCGTATCAAAATTTAAATAATTCTACGAAACTTCGTCAGTCAGCAAGGCAATGATGCAGTAACTAATCCATTTTCATTGTTCCTTAGCCGTAGAAATAGGTTTTTAGGTGCTGTGACTGCTAAGTTTGTATTAAATCATAGAACCAAACTTAATCCTAAGGCAATCGTGTAACGAACCTGGCTACCGTAGATAGCACTATTCTTTCTTTTTTCTATGCATTAAAAACTAGCTACGATGAAGAACAAGTTAGAGTGACGAAACACCCAAGATCAGTTTCCAAGGAGTAGACTTGGGTTTTAGGTACTCCAATGGCTTAGGTTATATCGCATCGGCTAAACCTAAGGCAATGAAAACATCCATGCCATGTGTAGAATTCGAACCCACGACCTTTGGGTTTTGAGGTTGACTCATTGCCTGATTGACTACCGTGGTCGGCTGGTTGTCAGTTTCCGATATGCGGTCACAAACTTGTTCATAAATTTCACCTGTAAAAATAATGTATCAAGATATATGGAATTGAGGTTACAACCTTTTTCCCCATTTATACGTGATACCTGTATCGCCAAAAAAGTCTTTTCTGTTAATCTAAACCTCTTCTTTTAAAGGTCGTAAAGATCAATTGTACCGTATTCGAGGTGTTCTACCTCGTCTGAACATTCTGTATCAGTCTCCAATTTCTCTTTTAAATGCTCATTGCATTTCTTGTTCAAACAGCTTTCTTTGACACTCCTATAACTGTGATGATCTAATAGATAGTCTAGCCTTTATTATCGTCGCCAGAAAATGTACCTATGTATTTGAAGTTCTCGGTCGACAGGTTCATATTTTGATCTCACGTTGTCGAACATCGGCGTTATACCAGTAGCGCATGAATACTTTCTCATAAATAAAATATCCGCTCGAAGCCGTAAATTTCGTAGGTTAATTTATTTAGGTGGAATATCTTCTGGAGAAATGTAAACACTCCAGTCCTTCGCTCCAATAAATTTAAATATGCTTATTGTAATTTTCTCGGCCATTTCCTTCCCATGATCGGCCATGAGGCATGACCGGCGCCAACTTAATGTTTGCATTGTCCTTCAACTGCTGGTCTATTATGTCTCCACTTCATGGACCTGATGCATTGTAAATTATATAGTCTCCATTGTTGCTTTATTTCCTTAAAATATGCCCAGATTATTCCTTTTTCCTATTCATATTCCTTTATGCATGTAAAATGTTTTATTTTCAAAGCATGGGTGCAAATATTTGGCCTTACAGTCCAGCTGTATGAAGTTCAAGGGCAACACATAGCCTTGTATTGAGACCGTCATTGATCATGTGTTCGGTGGCCACTAACTGCTTTGTCTGTTAATTATTTACCGATGAGGCAGGCGCAATTATGCTTCTGCATTCATTCCTAACTAAAAGGTCAAGCCTTTATCATAAATAGCTTGTATAAATTTTAATGCTTCAAATCGTTACGGGTACTTAGTGTGAATAAAATCAATAAGGGTTGGTAATATTCAATTCCTGGAGTAGAAAAAATTCCTGGAGTAATGTTTATCTTACTGAGGACTAACTATAATCCTCAACATATAATTTAACTGTTAAATTGTTTGCTTAGGCTGTTTTTAACCCTAGGCGAAACATGATCTAAAAAGTAGAAGATTTAATTGCTTTATTTTTCCTTCCATAAATCATTGTAATGAAAGATTGTTTTTGTATTTACTTTGTGTTATTACCCAAAATATCCTAGAGAATGGTAAATTTTATTTGTGACATAAGTCGAGGATTATTCTGGGTTCATTCGCCATTATATGAAATCATGGCCGTTTCTGTCGCACGTTAATCGCTTTCTGTTACAATTTGCAATTTTGTAGGCGATTTTGATTTTTTAGGGAAGAAGATACGCCTAATGAACAGAGTATAGATCAAAGATATAAATATGTATTTCGTGTCACAAAAGGCAATAAAATATTGAGTCTTTCGAAGTCTTGAAAATCTTATAAGAGAAAAATGTCTTTTTTTACCAATGGAAACGATATCAGAGAATTATTCATTGTACCTCCGCGATAAAGAAGTTAAAAAAGTTGGATTGAGTTGCGTATTCAAAAAGATGGTCCAGGTATGATGGCGGCGCCGCGTACCACATGGCACATCTAAGGAGAATCACCGGGATTTAGTGTAAATAAATCCTTCTTAAGGTAAATTATCACGTTATCTTTGCCAACTCCTGCAAACATACCCGCTTGAAAATTAATTTTACTCTCATGTACAAGACGATTAGTTCAATCGTTGGAGTAGGCTTAGTAATATCTTGCATAACTTAATATAAGAAGCAAAGGTAATGATCTCTGTGAACTGACTGCCATAATTATTTCACCCTTATTATTTGAAAATCTTCTGGTCGGGGCGGGTTTTGATGGAGTAGATACTTCTTCTACTCTGCTTTACTTTTGCTCGTCAGCGTCTTTCCTTGCCTTATTTCTGCCTTTCGCATACTCCTTTCCGCTTTTCGTTACTTTTGAAATGCCCTTCCTTTTCCTTTCTCACCTATCATATTCTATTCTAAAATCACCTCTCTATTTACTTGGGCTAGGAACTTTATATTTCTAGCCTCCATTGGAATTTCTTAACTCACCTTTTCTTGGTATATTTTCTAAAGCAGTTATACATTCACCTCTGTTCAGAAGTCTTTTAGGTAACGCAGTTTTCCCCCTAATGTTTTAATATTAGATCCACCTTCTCCCTGTTCACTTTTCCCTCGACGATTATCTTCATCAGGCCTTCACCAGTGTCTTAAGATATGGGTTGTCTCGTCTTCTTCTTAGAGTTTTCAGCAGACTTCTCTTTTCTCTCACTCTTCTCAAGACGTCTTCGTCTGTCACTCGGTCGATCCATTTTATCTTCATCGCTCTTCTGTTGCACTATATTGCGAATGTTTTCACCCTTTTCTTCTCCCCTGCTGTCATCGTCCATGCCTCACTGCCGTAAAGAAACATGCTCCAGATGTATGTGGTCCTAGTATATTTTAATCTCAATGGTATTCCCCTCCGCTGGGTGGGTGGGTGTTATATCACTCACTCCATTGGTGTGTGGAAGGGGTTAAACGTTAGGCATTCACTAATGTCACGCGTACGAATCGTGTTATGAAATCTTATCTTTCCTGTTCTTCTGCAAAATAATATGAATTTGACAGTAATGAAGCAGTTTCCAGAACATAATTGAGGACATGGTAAAAATACATGAACGTTACATTTATTTGGTGATAACATATCTCTTTTTTGAAGTGTGTTGAGAGTCTAATCCAGACGTAAAATATAAGATTAATAGCGTTCAATACCATGTAACTCGATTGACTAAGCCAACTCTTATATGTCAGATAAAAATATTTAATGCGTGGAAATTTAAAGAAATATTTAGTCCTATTGACATCAAATCTTAGATTTTATCTCTTCTATATATTTGTTTTAGATCTTTTCACGGAGTCTTAGGGCCGTACTTCATGATAGCGAACTAATAAGTCGAAAAAGTCCTTGTCATACATTTATTCACAAATATTTTAGCAATTTTGTGTGAATATTATCAATTCGTTACGCCCTTCTCTTCTTCATATCCCGCGAATCGTTTTCAATCCTACCTTTTTTCTTGGACCCAGCCTGTCCTTATTTACTCTGATTTATTTCCTTTATCCTACCCACCGGCAAAAATGTACCTATTCAGCTTTCCTCATTGCCTGGCTCTTATTATACTTGCAATAATTTCCCGTATTCAGTGTCTTGTGCAATTGTCTATTCATTGAGATCTGCCCCTTAGTAAATATCTCCCTAAAATTATAATTTGGTCTCAAATTAAAGACGTGAATTCAAACTCTATAGCGTTAAGCTCAACTTTGTTGAAATGATTTGCCTATTAGTGTAAAAACTTCTTATATTCCACACTTAAATGTAAAAACAAGATCGGATTCATCCTCAAAAGGACATCATTAGGTGTAATCTAGAATATTTTTAATCCACTGTCATAAAGAATCGTCCACAAGAGGACATTATCAGACCTGATGATGTCCTCTTATGGATGAAACCGATTGGAACCGATTTTTTATTATTTAAGTGTGGAATATGCAAAAAAAATTTATTTGATAGAGAATTCAAGATTAATACATTTCAATCGATGCTTGAGTAATGAAAATTTTCCTAATTTTGAGTATCTTGCACCTATAGTATTTTAAATTGCTCCATCGTTCTCTACTCCAGTCCTTTACTTCTTTAGTTTTCTTCCAGAATTTATATTTTTGGTAAACCCGTTGTTGTACTGAACTTTCTTACTGTCCCTTGTCCTTGTGGGATAACAAGTACAAAGCACTGAAAGTGATCACAATATCCGTAACGTTTATGAGCGTAATGTAGCTATCGTTCCTCTCAATTTTTCATATTTTATTCCATGCCGTATAACAAAAGAAGCGGAAACTTGAAGGAACTGACTTCTAAGTTTCTTTCTGTAATTTTTGTCTCTCAACTCTGTTATGACTCTGAACTGTTTTGTTTCATTTTTAAGCTCGAATGTTATGTCTGCGAAATGAATGAATATTATCAATTCGTTACGCCCTTCTCTTCTTCATATCCCGCGAATCGTTTTCAATCTTACCTTTTTTTGGTGGACCCAGCCTGTCCTTATTTACTCTGATTTATTTTCTGTATCCTACCAGAACAAAGTTGAGCCTACCTGGATGAGCTCGCCCACAGAGTTCAGGGATGCTTGTTAAGGAACTGTTTTCACATCGTGCATGCAATTTTTTTGTCAGCGTGATTTTAATTCGTGAATTTCTGTACCCTGGGCGCGTGTCATTCCTCACACTTCGTCGTTCTAAAGACTGATAAGCTGGGCACTTAACATTCTTTGGATACTAAATGCTTTTGATTCTTTGGATACTATTTCAAAATTTTACTTTATACCTGAGAAGAAATGCATATATAAGTAAAAATTCTAATTACAAGATAGATAATATATTATAAACCTAGGAAATCATCATGTTCTTGGTCGTATAATATATACAATCAGTGTCATTGAATAGATTTCAGTGCAATTCCAGCAGGCTGTGGAAATTGCACAATCTGGAATGGAGGGAAACGAAATAATAGGTGTTTATATTTAGATGACGTAGTCGTTTTCTGTACCAGAAATTCCAATGCATTTTTGTGATTTAAAAATGATAAACTGTAATTTTGGTGTATTTTCCTTCTTTTCTTTTACACTTTTCATGTGTATGAGTGAAATAAACCCTCATTATGCCAGGTTATACTATTAATTTTTCAAAACGAAGTCAATAAACTTTGAGTTTGTCTTACTCAAGTAGGATTGTATAACCAGTGGTATAAATAGACGCTGATCGTGATAGATATTTCATGCGTTTCTCAGTTGTGAATTAGATAAAAAAAAGGGGCAATGGATGGCCCTCTCCCGAATTAGCGAACGACAACACATCCCTGCGCCGATGGTATGATGCGCAATTACCAAGCAAATGACCCCTCCTCCGTACTCGACCGCCATCTTGCTCCTTACGATCGCTCTTGACGCTTCATCACTCTCCTTGGTAGGGGGAGGCTTGCCCCCCTCCCGCACCATGCAGTGCCACCCACGACACGCGCGCCGCCCTGGCTGGGACGGCCGCAGGCGTGACTTCCTAGTACGGTGTGCGCCGCGCACGAGGTCGCTGGCGTCGTCCCGAGTCCAGGTGGCGCGGCGGTGCTAACGGGACGCCCTCAGCGCGACGGCGATGCTATCTCCTTGCCCCGTTTAGGGAGGAGGCGGACTCGTGCGATGCGAAACGGCCGGGGGAAGGAAGAAAAAAAAACAGATTGATGAGGGGTCGTTCGCGGAGGAGAAGGGTTTTCGAGGGAAGAGAGAGATGCGTGGGCGTTATGGAACTAACTCTCTTTCCCCTTAATAGGGTGTCGCTCTCTGCAAGTTGTATCCGCGGATCCATTGTTCCCAGTACGGCCGCTCCACTTCTGTTCTCATGCGTCGCGATGCAATTCCTCAGGTTTTGGGGGGTGTTGTCCTTCGTGAAATAGCGGTGCGACTGTATCCCTCTCAGTGAGGTAAGAATGTGCTTGAGGAGGAGGCATTGACATGTTAGCCTATACTAATAATAAAAGAGCGTAATTGAGACAAAACTGTCCCTTCTCCCATCTAACCCATCGTCAAAATAATTGCATATGCATAATGAAGCATATGATTGTCATGACTATAATTGTTTTAGTAATAGTTTATTATAATTGTTTTAGTAATGACAATCTGAGGCCATACATTAATATTAATATTATATCAATAGATTAAAATGTAAGGTTAAAAAAAATAAATTATGTAATTCAAAGAATTGAAGAATGGACAGCAAGAAATATGTATGCAATATACCAATACTGAACAACAAATAAATCATATAATTAAATATTTACAACTGTGGAGAAAACGTTAGGATTATTATGCTTACATCCTTCACGAAAATATCCACACTGAAAAACACACTCACAAGAAGGGGGTGTGATAAACCTGCGAAATCCTATTGATAGTGTAGCTAGTGTTTAAAAACAAATTAAATATAATAGTGGAAGATTGTGCGTATGTGTGACTATGAAGCCGGAACGATTACTCAGAAAGATTGTCCCAACTACTCCGTACAAATTACTACGTTTTTACGGTGACTCCAAGTCTGTTAAAATATAAATAATGCAATCGTACCCTTATTTAATTGCACTGGCGTTTCTGTATATTCCTAAGGCTACTTAAGAGAAGTATGCACTTGATACCCCCGGGAGTTCATTTTATTACTTAACCTGGTTCGAATTCAATCTATTTAAACTTCTTTTGCACTTATTTGCGTGTCTACGCACTTTCCCATTTCTGGGATAAATTTTAAAAATGAATCACATTATTCATCTTACTACTGTAATTTTAACAGCGTGCACAAACAGCTTCATTCATACAAGTATCGCCAGTAGCCACCCTAAATGTACTTACCGAACTGTCTTCGCAAATTAGCTGCGATGACTCCGTCAGTACATTCCAGCCTGATTAGATCCCTGTGTCCTTTCCTTCTACAAAACGTTTCGGTGTGACGGACTGCGCTAATCACATTTTATTTTGATTTACAGGAAATTCAAGTTTCCCGCTCGTGGTTAGAATTAAGGTTGATTAGAATTAAATGTAGTCACGAGGAAAGGCGTGACAGTGAGATAATGCACTTCATCTGGCAGAATATGTATCTACTCATTAGTCTTAGTTACCTCCCTGTTTTAACCTTTGGTATAAATATTATCATATTATTATTATATTCCTCCTGTATTTCAGCGAAGAATGATACCATCTACTACTGTGATGGGCAAACGTTTTAAAGAGGGGGCCAAAGGAAAGGAAAAAAAAAACTTTAGGCGGGCCTATATAATTTAGTAAAAAATTAAAATGATACATTTTACAAACTTCTTGTGCTTTTTCTGTTACCAAGTCCTATTAATGACTGTAAGATTATGAAGGAAAATGTGATGAATGAAACTGTGACTGCATTTCCAAAAGTTTATCATAATTTGGATCGAACTGGGATTAGGAATGATGCCTCGCGGGCCGGATAGAACATTTCAGGGGGCCGCACCTGGACCGCGGGCCGTAGTTTTCCCATCACTGATCTAGTAGATCTTTCGTACTCTCGATTGATGCTTCGAAGGAAAATTTTGGAAAGTTTGGAGTCAAAGTTGCTCAGTTTGAATTCTTGAAAAGGCATAAAAAATACATTTTGGGTGCCAATTGCTCATACCAGTACATTTGTATGACGGCGTGGTAACTAATCTGGTTTAGCGTGGGACTTGCTGATCGAAGGTCTTGGGTTCAAATCGGGAGAGTCTTCTTTGGGCACGTCTTACTGAGCGTAAAATGTGTAATTTTCTGAGGGCCTGATCTTTGTGACAAACCACAGGCGGAACAGAGAAAGGAACACCATACACCGATGTGTGAAATCCACACGCCCTTAGGATAAGTATTAGGTGAGTCCTCTTCCTTCACTGACCATTCCGACCTGGGGATGGTTTGTGGGGGATTGTGGGCAGAACAACGATATTTGGGTCTTGCCTCGGATTGCAACATTCCAATTCCGGTTTTTTCAACTATCTTTGGGGTTTCTACTTGACCGACTCTGTTTGAATGTTTATAACTTTCCAGTTAGCATCATTACGAACCATAAGTTTAGTATTTGCCAAACGATGTATGAATCCTCATTGGTGCAAATAAGGGACTTTTTTCATCCAACAAGTAAAAGTAACCGACTGAGCTGTGGGCGAATACCTATTAATGTTCCACAGAAAGGTGACTGAAACGCGTCCGCGTTTCTATTGCTGAAATATCATCATGATGGAAAGTTATTATTTGATAATTTTTGTTTGGCTATCGATCCCACTCAGTACGCAACATCGATCTGACTTCCTCATTTATGGTTTGTCTTCCCGTATTACATTTTGTTGCTACGCAATTTTAAACCGGAACAAAAACTTCACTCCACTACAGTTAAATGTTATTTTGCTATCATTTATATTATTTCTGTTTTCAACGTCCCTTTTTCACAACTAATAAAAAGAAGCCTGCAGCAATGAATGTGGTAACAGTAATTCGGTTTTGTTGGTGACTTCTGGCATTGCACATTAAGTTTACCTTAACATACATTATTTGTTTATCAGTTAAGTTTATATGATAAGAGTTTAGTTAAAATAAAAAAAGAACTTCTCCAATACAGACGTTGTAAAGAAACAACAAAGGAGAAATAATTATGGTTGTTGGTGACATGTATGTTGCTTTTAATCGCTCAAATAAATAGCTAATGAAAGTTATTGTGAATGCATTTGCATTAAAACTGTCTATGCTATTTTGTACATACGGTACATACATTTCCCTGACTCTTACAAAAATTAAGATTTCAAAATAAAATTTCTGACGATTTCAAAAGTTAAGAAAAAATCATTTTAAGGGGGAGAAGGATACGCGAAAGTTCCGTGCAGCTTTCCTGTTTTTATTTTAGTGGCACATGTCATTGCAACCTTAAGGTAGCTCTTACGCCACATTTGCTTGATTCTTTAGTTTAGTGGCACGAAATTAGTTTTTGTTTTAAAATATTCCCACCTCAGTAGCATGACCTAGAGGTTGCCAAATTCGTGCGATATGTGTGACTGTGTGTGCAGACTGGTGAAGTCATCTTTCTGCCTCACTTCGCGTTTCACAGCGCATTCTGCTGACTGCGTGAGAATAAAAAATGTCGCCTTTAGATGACAAGTCGACATCGTATCCTTTAATAACGCCGGAGCCGACGGCTCCACTTTTCACGGGGACCGTATTCATAGGCTCTCGATATAGTGATCCGGATTCGGATGCCGTGTCATCAACGAAAGCGCGCCGGCTCAAAGCACATTAATCTGAAGCCATTGTTCTTGGCCGCTTTAAAATTCTGATTGATAGTAGTGATGGAATTTATTCGGTCATTAGCCGTATTAGTATATTACGTGTTTGTGAATTGATATCTAATTTTGTGCACGATATTAGCAATGAACGACGTAAAGGAAGGTGGATAGTGCATACCAATGACGGTGAACTTTGATCTTAATCTCTCAGTTCTACGGTTACAATTTCTTACGAATGTGGGAGTTGTTGAGATTACTGAGTCTTTACGCCTACGCCAGTGCATTGCGAATGCATTGTACCTGCTTCAGTTATCAAAATGCAATTATATTGAGCGATTACTGACCGGGAGAAATTGTATTTCTTATATTTAGGCAGATCTAAGGTATTTTATTGCTTAACGTGCTTTGTGTTGAGTATAGAGTTGGTGTTTTTTCATTGATGAAATCTCCATTGTAAACTTAATCTTATTTTATCATTGCAGGTGAGTCTCCGTGCCGAGTCCATGTTGATGCTGCCTCGTAAGTTAACCTTAAACCTTTATTCATTCCATGGGGCATCCCCTTGCCCTAATTTTCCATTCTGTGCCCACGTAAAAGACTTCAAAGATCTATAAATTGATCCGTATCCCTCAAGGCTTTTCTCACTCTTCTGATGTCTTCTAAATTTACTTCATAGTTATCGACTGGGAAAAAACTTGTGCATTTAGTATTCTTGATTATAAGGGGCGCAGTTTTTTTTCCAGATGTTAAGGCTCGATTTAAATATCAAGTATTAAAAATAATGTTTACTTGTGTCTCACACGATTCTCGTTCTTTGAATTTCTTGACAATTATTTCTTCTTTAAGTGGATTTTGTAATTAACGGAGCGTTCTTTTGAAGCCATTGTAATGCTGATAAGGGTTGCATATAATTATAGTCAAACAATGATAATCCACCATTTTTGAACTAATTTCTTTTTTAGCTGGTATGTGTCGAGTCATTAGAATCTACTTTACCCAGATATAGGTAATGGTTACTTTATTGTATATTTTGCCAATGAACCTTGTAACCTAAAATTATTCTCCAAAATGTTAATTGCAGTGGTATTTTACTAATCCGCTCGTCGTATTCCACGTTTAATTTGAAAATAATTATTGAGGCTTTTATAAATTTTGTTGGTTTAATATTTTAACCGTAATGGTGTCCTATGGAGTCTTGACTTACATCTTTCGTATTGATGTTAACTGAAAACATCGTGACTAAAGTTGATGTATTGCCTTCGATGTAATTTCGCTGGACCATTTTCTCCTCTTTCCATTGTTTCTTTTCGCTTTCAATACGGTACTGCACAATGTGTTCACCCCCCTGCATCTAGCTATTTAGTCGTTTTTCTGAATCCTGGGCGTTCCGCCTGAATGGTGTTGCGCGTTGACGACGCTAAAATTAGTCTTAAAAGGAATTGTAGTTGGATTCGCGGATAAGAGTTTAGTCTCAAAGAGTCTTATCTCAAATTTACCAGTAAAATCCAAAGATATTCGTATCGTCCTTTTGTCGCTGAATTTTTGGCAAATTAGGAGTTAGGTACCTATTTTATGAAGCTTACAAGTGCCCTTGTTAATGCAGAAGTTTGTGATATTATATTTCGGATACTATATTTCGGATGACCATTTGAAAATAACTATAACACACACCGACTACCTGTTTAGCTTTCCATGCTACTTTATATTTCGTTAGTTAAGATTATCGTGAGTCTGCTGTGATCATATCGTTTTAAATTTCCAGTGTAGTAATTATTACACGAAAGTAACAGTTAGTGGTGAGTTGAATCAATCAACCAACAGTAGCAGCGACTGTCCCAGTGGTCGTTTTTTCCAGAACCATTTTTCTCTGACTTTGAGACATTCAGTAACGGAATGGACATGGCTATTTTGTTTTTCTGGCGAAATGTATTTCATGTAGACATCACTCTCTGATATTTCCTTCGTGAAAGTTTTGAAAATGTTTTGTTCAAAAAGAGTATCGTTCATTTGTTCTTTGCGAGATTTATTTTATTTTGTCCGACTACGTTCGGTATTCTCATATCGTAGGGAGATACGTCTGTGGATGAGGTTTTGCTGTCTCCGGAATTTCACAAGGGTTACGCTACATTGCTCAAGTGCTTATTCCCCACCTGGAGTCGTTTATTGGTTAGCAGTTCCTTTTGAAGCATTGATTTATTTTTCTCGATGCAATTATTGTGAGACAGTTGTGACGAGTGATTATGCTTAGCTCTCCATAAACCACCACCTAACGAACACTTCACATGAAAGGTGCCCCCCCCCCCACCCCTTCCTCCAGTAGAAACAAAAGCGGTCCAAAAAACGAGGGACGCTCAATCCCAATTCGCCACGCATGTATTTATCGCATAAATTATAAGGTTCGGAGAAATGCCTTTGCCAGGGCAGAAGATCGTGGCAAAGTAGGGCCATCAAATTAGACGGGTATTAAACCCGAATTATTGTAATAGTGAGACGTAACGTAATTATGAAGCCGGGTCGGTCCGTTTCGCCCCGGGCCCGGGCCGGGAAGGAAGGCAAAAGGGACCAATTTCCAACCATCCATCCTACCCCGCCGGTATCTATATGGCCTTCGTGCCAACAATCCGGATGCCCAGATGAGCGCGGAGGATGCAAATGGAGGAATCACTAATTCCTCCCGAGAGGGAAGGGCTCTTCATCCGATATGTCAGCTGCCTCCTTTGTCAGCCTTGAGAGCGCGGAGAAGCAGAATGGCAGACCGAGGCTTTCCGACAGAAGGCAAGCGGGTCTCTGGGCACTTTTTTCGACGAATTACGGCTTTGTATATTATACAGCTCTAATAGATTAGTGGTTGAAATTTATTTTATACAGCATAATTTTTTATTAGGGTCAGTTGGGTCTACAGTCACCTGTTGGTTTTTTTGTGTAATCGCATAACGATCTTATTTTTTGTAAATATATTTGTTTCTCCCTTGTGTCTCAATGAGGTATAACTATTATACATGGATTCATCAAAAGGCTTTTCGAATAACAAGCAGTATGTCCAATTTTGAAAAACCACATCATCTCTTTCGTTGTGTAGGTATACTACACATGGTGTATGGAAATCGTAAATTATGATTTTAATGAAAATAAAGCATTTTTCCGTAAAGGAAGAATTATTCATTTTCGTTCTAACCGTTGTATATTTTTCCCAACTTTTAATGGTGAAAGTCTTTTACGTAGCCATCAATATCGTCATATTTAACTTCAATTTTGGATTCCGATTACTGAACTAGAGGTAAGGAATCATTTAAAGTAACTTTCTTCAAATATTATCATTAAAATTTGATTGTCAGGATTAATATTAACCCGTGGTATTCAACTTTTACAGCGATTGCTTCCTGTTTATTCTTTTTGCTTAAATTCTAGTATATACCGAAAGTGTAGGTTGAAGAACTCTAGCTAGTCTTCTGAGCCCACAGCAGTCTTCCTTGAAGATAATTAACGCCATATTTTGATTTGCTGCTCCGGCCATGGGATATGTTAAGTTTGAGAGTTTTTAATCATTTCAGCCGAGGTCAAAAATAAAGAACAATTTTACCCGCTTGACTACACTTCGAAACGCATAAAAAGGGGAGCTTAACGCGTGGAACTATAAATCACCGCGCGGCTCACGGACATTCCTTCGGACGACGACGTGGATCGGTCAAAAATCTTCAGCGTGGCCTAAGACGGAGAGGCGCAAGTTTTCCCGTCTTCTTTTTTTTCCCTCCTCCTCTCGACGCCGGGATAAAAATGGATTGAGGGATGTGGAGCGAAGGGGTAGGAGGGAGAGGGTGGAGGGAGCGGAGGGGAGTGAGCAATGATCGAAGGATTACCGGAGAAGATCGGGAGGGAAAATAAGAGGTGGTGGGGGGGAGGGTGAATTTTGGGAGGGCGGCATGCCCTGGAGTCAGTCACCGGCACGGAAAAAGGCTTGAACCGGGTGATGGAGTGTAGGGGTGGGGTTGGTTTTGGTATTGAGGAAATACGGTGGAGAGGATAGAGCCACCATTCAACCCCCTGGAGGCATTCCAGCGCGGCAGCGTAGGAGTGGGCCGCGGAGGTCTCCACCTCCCGTCCTCACCCCGTCCGTCCAACCATCCATCCCTCATGCCAACTGGAACGCCGTCGGTAATTATCATGAGGAAGGAGGTCCTCATTATCATATTACCACGCTCAAGGACCTTGGGGTTTGGGTCTTTTGAAGAGCGCTGTGTAATTTCGGTGAACGGGGTGTCCTGGAGGCATTGGCAAAGCGATTCGAAATGTTGAGAGCGTTGGGAGGGGTAGGGTGGTGTATTCAGGATGGGTGGGTGGGTGGAGGGGGGAGCAGTGGGGGGATGCGGCCCTTCCCCTCTCTGTGTGCAACCCCACCCACCCCACCTGTGATTCCCTTCTTAACCCTTTCCCCATCTCTCTCCAAAGTACCCTGCTCTCTCTCTCTCCTCGCCCTTTGTAAGCACCTCACACTCTTGCCTCCTCCATCCTTCCATTCTTCTTGACCTCCGCCTACTCCTTACCCTTCATGTCCCTGTCAATGCCGTGAAGAATAGGAGGACCATTAAAGAAAAAATCTTCAGGTTGGATATGGCTTTTCCGCGAGAATCGTTTCTCCTCCCGTGAGGTCCTCCTCAGCCTCGCCATCGCTCTCCACTCCTCAACTTCGTCCTGTACCTTTCGACTTCTCTCTCTTCCTCCCTCCCCACCGACTTCCCGTCCCCACAACCCTCTCCCCTTTGCCCAGTGGTCCTCACTCTCCACCCTATCCCCCTACCAATCTCCCTGATCGCTCTGCGATCTTAGGAAACAAAAAGTGAGATACCTCATGGGAGTAGTCTGGGTCCTCTTCATTGTCATCCGTTTTTGATCCTAGAGAAGGACAACCACTAGGTTATGTGAATAGATAACAACTGTATTAATTACTCACTTGTCTATATATTTCCCGAATATGTTGATGAGCATTAGCATGTAGTGCGGACTTTAAGCCCTTTGATGAAAGATTGCTGTAATACATGCGTTACGATAGTAACATGAGTACCTACTACAGCAATCGCTACAATATTCGCTACATTAATACAAATTCAGAGTAATTCCCCGCTAAACTCATTCCTGAATGTTATTCCCGATTGTCGTTAGGTATATCGCTTAATGTTTAAGGTTCACATTGGTTCTACTTGGTTATGTTACATCGCCCGCAGATATAACATCTATTCGACAGTAGCAAATTGAAATATTAGGAATTAATTCTTAGAAGCCTTGCCTTTCCCATTTTGGTCACCTCCGAAATTTTAATGGAACTCCACTACTTTTGTTTTTCTGCTCCCACGTTGTCTTACAGTTACACTATACTTCTGTTTCCAATAATTAAATCAGATTTTTTGTCGTACTTGCATTTTATATTCCAACCAAAATTAACCATTCATGCGTATTCATTCAATGACAACAAAGATTAATGACTAATATGTATTTTTAGCGTTATAGGAGCTCCGCAGTTTCAGATGTCATAGTCATGGTAGAGGAATTAGCAGAAGGAATCTTAGTCTAATATCCTTGAATGATTGCTGAAAATTTTTGATGATAGCAATGAGAGTTCCATCTGGCTAAGCTTTGATCCTGTTCTGCAAATATTACTTTCCTTTCAGGATATATGTAACCATTTTATTAATTTAATTTATTATTACGTTTGCAATATTCTTGAGATTCAAACATTTTTCTAGTGAGTTTTAAAATCACTTTTTTATTATTCATTAAATGATTATCTGCATTGTACTATAATGATTTGTAAGTAAAGTATACTTTTATATAATTGTTATATACCATTTCATTATGGAGTTTTTACTATTTTTAAATATATTTTAGAAATAAATCCGCTCTTAACATATTATGGAGATTTAGCGCATGCATAATCTACAATCTATGAGTGATTCTCAAATCTAACGATTTGGATGTAGAACTAAACCTTTTATAGCATATTTTCTCCAAAAGTCTGTCAACTCTCTGCAGCACACTATCCTATTCTGAGGTCTGACGGACATTATATAGATAACATATACTTTCAGCGTATTTTAGGTGGAACCTAAAATGTGAGGAGTAACATTACTTATATGTTTGTAGTAACGCCCGCCTGCTATAGTTGAAAGCCTGGAGCCCTTGCCGTACACATCGTGAACTTTGATTAGTTCCTCCTGTCGTTCAGTTTTTTTCTGGAGCATATGAGACGATCTAGGTAGCGTCAGAGATGAATTTCTTTCGGTTTTTTTTAGTTCGTGACTTTTTGAAGGGGAGGCATGTGATAGATAGTCTCTAAACTAATTGCCCTCGTCCGAGAAACAAACTCCGTGACTTAGCCACAAAAGTGACTCGGATAAAGTCGATGTTCTTGAGAAAACATAGTCCGGGCAGACTTTCCTTTCAAGGACCATGTCTTCCCAAGTGAGAGGTGAATTTTTTTTTCTCCTCATCGCTGGACAGTTCCGGCTCCACGCACTTAGCATCGGAGGCATTAGTGTGGATGATTTTGTGACTCATATCTTCGGTGTGCTATGAAAAATCAAAGGAAAATGGATTTTTTTGCTCGCGCCGAGTTCGAGGAGGCGGCGTGGGAAGTTAACGAAAAAATTCGGTTCCGAGATCACACGCAGGCACACAACCACACGGACCAGCACGCACACGGGCACATCTTCACCTCCAGCCATCCAACAAAAGGCAACTCCTAATCATCGCTTTCTTTCAAAATGGAAGGAGTTGGGTCCAAGATTGGGTGAGGAATGAGGAGGTGGAGGAGGCGAAGGATTGGGGCGTACACGCCCAGCGATTTCCTTAGGATCACGTCTGGAATAATTCGAGTCCAACCCCCCCTTTTTTTGAAATTTTTCTCTTTCTTCCATTCTGTATCTCTCTCTCTCTTTCTTCCTCTCTCTCTCTCTTGCTCACAATGATGCAGGTATTCGTTCATTCCAAGTGTGTGCGGACGAATGATTCCCGTGGAAATCACGATGACGAGAAGAGCGAGGTGCTCGCAGCAAGTGGATGGTATATGAGGCATCGTTGCCAGTAGGAATCGGTGCAAAGCGCTGCAAACGCTTGTGCCACCGTCATTTGTTTCCAGGTCCCCCGCAGACTCCTCGAATCCGACCGAAATTGATCCCATTGCTGCTCCGCGGAAACAGCGTCCTTACACGAAGCGTGTGCTCCTCATATCTCTCCACTGTATTCATGAAAGGTCGGTACAGTCGTTAAGTCAGCGTCTCCGAAATCTCTTTTCCCGATTTTTTCCCTTTTCCGTATGAATTTATACTCTGGGGCTCAGTTTCCTTTCACCAAAGCTTTCTTAAAGTATGTTGTCTGATGGGTCAGGTTCTGCGGTGAATTATAGTACTGGCTTCCCGTTCCGGGGGCCGATGCTTCGATTTCGGGCAGACACAAGTTTTCTGTGTTGTACCAGCGCCTACTAGGTACTGTGTGGAGAGAACTTCTAGTGCAGTAGTCCGTCCGTCGGATGGGATGTTAACCCGTGTACCTTTAGGCGCCTTTCGCTAAGGGCAAGCTAATGCCGACGCCGGGTTCCTCTCCTCCCTTCCTGCGTTCCTTGAAATATTACCCTATCTACCGAATCACTCACCTTTCATGCATTGAGGAAAGGACTGCAGGGACGGAACTGAATTTCGGTCACCTCCGCCGAATTACTTACAGCTATTATATTGTCTAAATAATTATTACTGCGATTTTTTTCATGGCGTTGACTAAAACAGAAAGCTTCAATTCTTCCGGGTTTTCTCCTCGTTTGTTGCTTTGAGCTAACTACGCGTTATAGAGATAGTGTGTAGAGTGAACGATGACGAAAAAGATGACGAACGAATTGTCGTAATAATCATAGATTATCGACATCTCATATAATCACAATCCATGTCTGACCAACTAAGTAGTCTTTCAATAACATGCAGTAAACAATAACCAAGAATCTGCAATCAGATTCAATCCGTCTGCTTTCGAGTTCCTGGGCCACACTCTTCTCTTTCATAAATGCGTTCAACATTAGGTATTACCTCCGTAGATATTTTCTCAGTCTTCCAAAATTCTTTCTAAGCCATAGATGTCAGCGTGCTATACCTTCTATCACAGGATTTCACTGTTCTCCATTAAGGTCTGGGTTTCTCGGCCCAGCTTCAGTTCGATGTGATTCATTCACTTCGACCTAAAGACTGCTTTTGGAATGGAGCAGAAACTGTTGGCAACGCAATTCAACTAACCCGGAAACCCGGAAAAATTATACCTGTGTATCTTTATGATATCCTGTAAGCCACCGCAAAGGTTTTAGTCAGGTGTGACTCCACTCCAGTTATACTTTAACGTGTAACACGTTGAAGAATTAAATTTAGAGGATAAATATCATCATCATCATCGGTCAACAATCCTAGGATTCGTTTGACATAGCTTTCCACTCGATTCTTCTATCGGCCAACCTTTTCATTGAGACGTAATTCTTCTCTTTTATATCCTTCACTACCTGTTCCATGTATCTCATACGAGGCCTGCCTTTTCCAATCTTCCCGTTCACTTTTCCCTCGACGATAGTCTTCATCAGGCCATCGTGTCTCAAGATATGGCCGATTAAGTTGTCCCTTCTTCTTTTTAGAGTTGTCAGCAGACTTCTCTTTTCTCCCACTCTTCTTAGGACTTCCTCGTTACTTTCTCGGTCGATCCATTTAATGAATGAAAAGTACAAACGTTGGCATCGTTATCGTTATATCTGTATTATCCATCAATAATTTAGGGCATATATCTCGATTGCTCGGTGTCTTTTGGCCCTTTGCTCAGGCTAAATTGTAGCATCACTGCCAGTCTCTTTAAAAACCCCTTTTAAAAATTTGGTTGCGCAAGTTAACAATGAAATATCCGCATGTACACAAATGTACCGTTACTATCTTTATTAGTAGGAAATGAAAACATCCATCCATCCTGCGGTCGTTTATGTTAATACGGAATTAATGGCTGCAAAACTTGGTTAGTTTAAATACCAGGACTTCTGCTCAAATTCTGAGAGATTAGTTTCATGTACATACCTAAACTTAGGTGCCTCTCGTAACCTTCAAAAATATGGCATGGCGTGTTGCTTTTTTGAGGTGGAAGTTATTTCTGTGGAGTGAATATCAAAATTCCTCTACATACCTACTGAGGGAGATTTTCATGCATGCAAAAACCATGCTGTTTTTCAACTCATGAATGGCATAACATGAGAAAACTAGGGCTTTAGATGGACTCTAATTTTTAATGTGGTTATCTCTTCTAGTGTGATTCCTTATTTTAAATCCAGTTTTTGGATCAAATCGAGGAAAATAAACTATTTGTTCTTAAATAAAGAACGCAGTCAGCCTTTTTTGTAATTTACCCGTAGTAACTCTTTCAAAAATGTGGTAAACATAGTTAGATGCAGCAATAAAATAACGTTTCCATCATAGGTATATGATGGGAGTTTAAAAATTCCTTGCAACCTTAACCCGTCACTTTAAAAAAAAACTCAACGCGTTCTAAATGGTTCGTGATAGCAATTATCTGAGGATTGGCATAGAGAGTAAATTGTATAGATGGATATATGATTTTGAAATTGATAGTAGAAAGCAGTTTAGGACAGTGAACAAAATGGAGCTTAAAATGCTGTATTTTGATTTAAAATGAGCCTTTTTGTTTTTGATTCGAGATATTACTATTAGAGAGGGAAGATAGGATTGTATCAGTGGGCATATTTCGTTAATGGGAAACTCTTTATTTTGCTAGTGGACTGAAGAGTTAAGCGACACTGTTTACAGCTGTAGAAAGATTAGATGGACGTTACATGAACCATTTGGGGTAGTAATATAATATTAGTATCAATCAATAGGTCCATAAAGTGTAGAGGAAGTATAAGAGAAACATTTTTAGTTATTGAAGAGATTAGAGTATTTTATTTCACTACCTAACAAGATGCCGTGATTAGTGTCCGATGTCAGACAATTGAGCCGTAACCAATGTATGGTGTTACTGAAGTTAAAGGTGGATAATATTGCGAAATTGAGATAGCATTGAATTTATTAGCGTTATTTTTCTGCCTCCAAATACTGCACCATTCCTCGGATATTTGTCAAGCATCCTGAAAGTCATTGTAGTTCTTGGCCAATCAAATTTGTTTGAGTTTTTTTACAGTCATCATAAAGTAAGTAATGAACTTGGTAGAACGGGACTATGAAGTGTATATCGTGAATGGCGAGATTAAAGATGCATGGACCACTAACGCGGGAAACCCCAAACCTCACTGTGAACCAGTGGAATCCGGCGACATAAAGTATAACCCGCCGACAGCAATTGCTGAGAAAGAATTTCAGAAGATACTTAGAGATTTCAGAAGATCTCCATACAAGTTAAAATGTTGATTGAGTTTATGAAAGAGGGAAGTGTGGTCCGGAAATTCGAAATCTTTTGAGGAATTGAGATTTGCTGTATCTAATTTAGATCCTTAGTTAATGAGCTGACTGTATGTTGTTGTGAGACTACTAAGTTGGTCAGGTATGGTTTGTGATTATATGGAATGTCTATACTGTATGATTCTTGCGTCATCTTTTCCGTCCACCGATAAACTTTACACTCATCCTCTGCAACACTTTTCCGTGAAAACTGTTAACATTAAAGCATAATGCTGCAACCCCGGGATGTACCACGTTCCGTAAGTATTTATATGTGCCGAATCTTTTTCGCTCAGTATTGTGATCCCAATGGTTCGAATGCGTGCAAAGCCGCGTGGGAAAGGTTGGGGCAGGATCACAAAGGGTTCGCCCCTATTCCCCGCCCTCGGATGCCGCTTCCTCCTCTCTCTTTCAATCTCCTTGCACGAACTTACTCGTGTTCTCACCATTGAAGATTTCCCATCTGGAATAGTAGATTTGTGTGGTGCCGTAATTTTCCAGTGCGCACAAAAGTTGTTGCCGTGAGTTTCCGTCAACTAAGGGGAAATGAAGTGCACGCCTTCGTGAGAAATAATTAGAGGAACTGCTAATAAAGAAATGATCGACAGCGTTCACTAAATAGACTCGGCGCGGAAAGAAAGAAGAGAAAGTACTTCATATTGTATGATGATATTCGATTGAAATGGACACAAATTAATAGATGTAAGCGATTCTTTTTGACAAATATACGTACCTTATTAAAATGCAAGACTATCAGACATCACTATAGACTTTGTGGCATTAAAATATTATTTTGCATATGAATATGCCACAACCTTGTGCAACTCATTGCATCAGTTAAAACTTATGTAACGTAAAAAGTTGTCCTATCGATTTTTTCCTACCATAGCCAATGATGCAATAACAAATGTGGAAACTACGTATATGGTATGTTATGAATTTGACTCGTTACTTGATTAGTTTACGGATTTTGCCTGAAGGCAGTTATTTCTCTTTGTTGCATGAACATTCAAAAGTTTTCATAGGATGGAGCGGATTAGGAGTGATTAGTATCTACCATCTCGTATCATATAAATTAGTTGATTCTTGATCGAAATTTCAGTTGACTCTTGAGACTCCCTTCCCATATTCTACTTAGAGAGTTGGCTACCTTAGGTTCGGGTGTCTTAAAGGATAGGAGGTTGCGAGGGAGGGAAAAGGCTTGCGGGTGGGAATCGAGGTTGCGAACGTGTGTGCTCTTCTTCTTCTTCATCTTGGGGTGTGGGAGGGATAAGGCCCCTGCGATGTCGCTGTGTTCCCTCCGTCTCTCCTCCCCACTAACCCACACCCTCAAGATTCCTCCGCGCATCGGAAGGGCGGGAGGGAATTGATGTAAAAGGGGGTTGAACGGGTGGGAGTGGAGGGAGGAGACGTGGTGGGCGAGGAAGGGGAGGGCCTCTTGGAGAAGGGTTTGTGTGTGTGTGAGAGAGAGAGAGGAGTAGTTCGGAGGGGCGCCCTGGAAAGACGGCAGGGTTTACATTTCGCACTATCTGACGACACCAGATGAGGGACCCCGAGGGGGTGTGGGTGAGTGCTTTCAGGGCACTGCGGGGGAGGGTGGGTGGGGGAGGAGGTGAGTGGATGGGAGATTGTTGAAAAAAATGGGGTGGCCTCCCCCCACGAAGATGGAAAGGGGATGTTAGGGAAAAGAGAGAGAGAGAGAATGTATGCGTGTGCCTGCGATTGTGCCTGCCTTTACGCATGTGCGATGGGGTGGGGGCCGAAGAAGGCCGCTGGACGAGTGTGGTTGGTCCCTTTTCGCTATTTGGGGCGGAGGTGTGATTCGAAATTTCGATCGCATTTTTTACTCTCGGGTCTGCTCCGTAGAAATTGTCGTTTTCCCCTCTTGAATGAATGGAATCTGCGCTTAGTTTATCCCCCGCTTTCTTCCATCTCGGAATACAGTAACAGCGCGTGCTCCTGCAAGCTAGCCTCGAACAGTCTCTGGGCCCTACTTGGTGCACTCGTTCTCCGATCTCTCGGAACTTATTTTTTTTTACATCCATGTATATTCACCTGTCTTTTTCCATCATGGCCTTGCATCAACTATTGTTTGAAATCTCACGAGGGCATTCGTTTTTAAAATCTGCAAACGATTCTGCAATCAGTACTTTCGTTGGCTGATTGAAGATTCTTTTCGTCATTCCATCTTTGGACGACAATGCCTTCCACGCGGCAGATCCCGGAAGTGACGACTGGACAGTAGGTACTTCCGTTCCCCAAGTATTGCTTCCATTCCTTGTTTTTCTTTGGATTTATCCATTTCTAGTAGCCTGTTAAATATTTGACTTCTTTGTTGAATATTTCCCGATGAAAACGTTTTCCTGGGCGGGAAATCGGACCTCGAACTTGCAGCTTGTCGGGCCAATGCGCAGATCTCCACACTACCTACGATCCCTTCTGATCCCTTTGGGAAGTTTTAGGAGGATCTATAGGAACCAAGTCTCATTCGCTATTACGGTTCATCAAAGATAGCCCACCTGAAGTGGAATTGGGTTTTGGAAAAGCCACTGTCCGAAATGATAGGTCGTCTAAAACATCCTAAGCCACCAGGGTGATTTTATTGTTGCCGCTGTGTGCGACCAGCATGTGGGTTGAAATGTGATTGTATGATAGTAATGATTTATGTACAACCCATCAAAAAATTTTATCCCGTAATTATTTGAATTGTTTTTTTAATTGCGAATTCATGCTCTCATTAATGCCTTGTGGTTGATCAAGTGCTTGCTACATGATAATGAATATAATTTTCCGTAATAGTATATCGTAATTGCACTGTACGATTTGCAAGATGTGTGATATTTGAGTTCTTATTTGCGTAATCATGAATTTTTTGTATCTCTGTCATTCTGTCTACTCTTTCTTATATTTCTGTGAAAATTACATGTACTTATTCCCCCATAGTCAGTGAGAATCGAATCGACGCCGTACCGGTGAGAGAGAAACGCGTGTCATTTATTACATTAATTATCCGTAGTTGCATAAGCAATGCATACTGGCGTCTACGAAGGAATTTGTGGTGTACATTTTTATTTATAAGCTTCGGTACTGCAAGTAACGGTGATGCTTTGAATGGAACTCTTGTGTCAAAGGATTTTTTAATATATTATTTTAACTTTCGATCACCAGAGAGGTTTAACAGCAATCAAGTGCCTTTTCAAGGTTTTGTGTGCAAGTCTATTTGCCGAAGAGCCATTATGTGCTGGAATTAGAAAATCTGCTATCCAAAGCAGTGATGACGCAAATTAGCTTTCTCAGTGCATTTATGTTCAACCTTATCTCTTTCTTTTCCCGTCCCGCACGCTTCTTAAGTTGGGCATTGGTATGCTTGTTTGTGTTTACAATAAATGGAAATCATTTCATCGCGTCATACCCAAGATTTTCTTTTTAATATTTTTCATTTCTGTTTGGGGTTTTAACTTTTGACAAGTTCTCCGCTGTCAAAAAGTAATATCAAATGTTTTGAACCTTCGCATAAAATGCCTTCAAGTGCCTAATTGATTTGTAAAAGGCAACCTAAAGTTATTACTGGCATAATTTAGAATTGAGTTGCTCAGCGATTATGCTCAGTCTGGACACTGCCAATATGTCCACCGTGAGCACATAACAAACTGTTTATTAAAATTAATGATTATAATATTTTTACTTTTTTATTGGAATCTTTGTAATCGACTTGATATTAATCCATATGTTGTTACAATAAAATAGGAATTATTTTGTTACTTTGGAGGCTTTTGTTTGATCGTCAAGATTTTTCTTGTAAGGGTATCTACATCCGTCGCATAACTGGTCATCTACATCAACGTAGTACCCTTAACTACAACAAGGGTATGTGGTGTGGGATTACTCCAAACTAAGCGTGAAGCAACGTTTTGCACGTAATCATATTGATGTATTGCCGAAGCTCTGAATTTAAATTTACCTTCATATCAAGCACACGTCCCGGTGATGAAACACTTTCATGATGTAGTAATAATACCAAAGTGCCGAGAGTACCTAATACATCTTAAAGTCAATGATTTATCGATGACAACTACACGTATGCTCGATATTTTCATAAGCATTTCAACCTGGGTTTAAATAAGCTGGTTAACGATGATCGGTAGGGTTTGTAGATGTCATAGTGATCCCGCGGTTACTGTCTATTCCTAATGTATGAAGCATATCAGATAGTTATTTCAAGCATTCAATATAGAAAAGCATATCCACGTTTGTTGTCATGCCATGTACTAACTACTTAACAATGCACGATGACGCTGGGCATAATAATGCCCATTTAGTCTGAAAATAGGTATCTCACCCTTATTAATTTATGGGCGTTGGAGGGAGAACATAATCATCTTCGTGCTTTCTGAGGTATTCTTTCTAAACCCCAATGCCCGTAGAAAAACCATCGCAGCGAAGCCATCCAAGCTACAATGTACTCCTCTTCGGCTATCCTTACTTGAGGTAACAAATGCCATCTTTTTCGAAGTAAAAACTCTCTGTCCTCTCTCGAAACTGTGTCGCTTTCCTTTCTTTCCTCATCGGGTCGCACGCTCTGAACTAACGATGCTTGTTTACTCGATGGGAATTAATCCTCGTTGCCTGGTTATAAGGATCCTATGTACTGTTGTACCCATAGATATACCCAGCATATTGACATCCCGTTTTGTCGCCTTAAAATGTTTCTCCCTCAACTGATCCCGTAGAAAGTTAGCCCGGCTATTGTTTCTCGAGTGGAGGTGAGATTAATGACCCAGGTGGGCGCTTGCAGCGGTGACACGCGGGGGCGTATACCGAGGCGCCCATCGCCGCGTTACTCCCGGCGCCAGACTCCACCGATTAGTGCGAAACTTACATTCACGGGTTTCCGTGCCCGGTCTGGAGAGGTTTTCGATCACGTCCGTCGCTAATGTTAATAAATCGCTTTCCGAAAGTGTAACGAGCGCCTCCCTCTCCGGCCACCCTTTCCTCGGGGCCACCCTCTGTCTCAATACCTCTCTCGAACGATTTCCGACCCCCCCAACCAGCCCCCCCCTCCACCCCTTCGCGAGGCCCCCTCCACACATGCGTGCGAAGTGCTGCTTCTCCCCCTTCCCGCGACACCCTTCGGGGACACGAGTGGGAGGGAGACGAAGAGAGAGAGAGAGAGCCGGTTGCCAATGACAACGAATGCCTTCTCCCCCGATCCATCCCGTCCCCGGACTCCTCCTTATTCCTTCTTTGAATTCCTCCTTTCTTATCCTCCTCCGACCCCCCTCTCTCGCCTGTCCCATCTCACACTCCACCGCGTTTCCCTCCTCCCCCCACCCCCTCTCGCCCACTCTCGCATTCCACCATCCACCATCTCGTCTTGCGTCGCGCCCCCTCATCTCCCTACCCTCCCCCTCCTCCTCTTTCTTCTCCTCTCGGCCTTTCCCCTTTCCTCACCTCTTCTTCTCTTCCTCCCCCTCCCCCATCCTCCCTCCCCCGCCTCCTCAGATCACTTCTCTTCCTCCCGACCCCTTTTGTCGCCCTGCCTGACTATATGTTCCCAAAGGGTCTTCTCTCCTCTCTCCGCTTGAAATGTGGAATTTTGTATTGTTTTTATTATAAAATAGTGGTCATTTGTGTGGGCGAACTAATATTTTTGTACTGTTATTAATGTTTTTATCAGTAATCCTTTGCAAAAAGTTTGAACATTTAATCTCCCCATCCCCCAAAAAAATGATTTTCTCTTTTATCACGTTGTTTAAAGGGAATATTCAGGAGGCTTTCCTATTTCTTGAAGTTTTGCCCAAAAAAAGTTACTTTTAAATTAAATTTTAAACTCCCCGCAGATACTTTATCCTTCGCTATAGGCTTTATATTAGTTGAGAAGAAGGGATATTGGCAACAGAGGTAATATATATGATTTCTACCAGTTATGGGCATTTATGATGGAGCACGCTTACTGATTTACATCGTATCCCTTACTCCTCTCGAACGCATCTTACATACACTATATCTGCCTTCGAATTGGCTTACTGTACGTTTTTTATTCCATTGCAAATTAGTATTATTTTTCTCTCTTCCCCTTGCTTTCTTCTAATTCTTTCTACCTTGACCAACTCCGAATCTGTAGCATCTAATTGCTCGATGTATCCATCTTATCTGCCTCCTAATTTCCTTCTGCAATTGCCTTCCATCGCCTACCATCCTCAGAACTTTCTCGTTTGTATTTCTTTTGGACCATCGTATTTTTCCCTACGCCTCCGAAACCACATTTCAAAAGTTGCCACACTTTCCTCTTCCTCTATACTCCAGGTATCGGAACCACGCAACGTATCAAGCTCTTTAATTACATTTTCTTGATATCTTTTCTCTACGCTCCAATCATAGGCCTCAGTCATAGGCTCCCAACTGCTTACAACAATCCTGTCCTCAGCTGACGCAATTCTTCGTATGTCTTTATGTTTGCGCTGTCCTTCGTCAAAGCTTATATTGTAGACAACGGAAGAACTCGGTCCTCGAATGATTGGGGTCAAAAATCACATCACATTCTTTTTTATTTTCTTTCCGGCATTGACGAGGAGAGGCTCTGCCGTAGTGAGTTATTTTTGTTTCATAATCATTTTCCTCGGATTCCCGAAACCATTGCACTTTTCGGATCAATAGTACTTATTATTCTTTCCCTGATCTTATTATGGTGGCGAAAGTTCCATCTCATCAAAATTCCGAAAAAGGTGTACGCATGATGAATTCTTTTCAACTTAGATTGGGAATATTTAAGCCCGTTTAGCGAAAAAACCATGATGTCTGGGGTATAATCTTTAATATTAACATCGTTCTATTCTATTCGGGTAAGTTTAATTGCTTTTCCTGCACCTCCAGCATTCTTCATCTTCCATTCCTATACTCATTGAATTCATTTATTTTTTATAATCAGCAGCGAAATTTTTTAATGCAGTGATGGAATTCTAACATGCAATCTATCCCTTAGGCATATGTCGTGTATTTATTGTACAAGCAATCCCCCTTTTTTCATGCGTCATCATTGACAGCTAGATACCGTTCTACTTCATGTCAAACAATGAGCTTTCAACTGCTCTATTATGTACTCCCTATAATCTTTCGTCATCAACAACAATTTCTATGGGTAATTATTTTCTGATTTGTCTGATTTGATATTTGTCTTATTTTCTGATTTGATAGAGTATGGGAGTGGATTACATCTTCCTCTTTCCAACCGGTAGCCGTTTCGCGTGTTTTAAGTACATTCGAGACCAAGACTTTGTAGTAAAACAGAATAATTGGTTAGATATGGCTGTAGTAGTGGTATCGCTTTTTTTAAATATAGTTAGATATCATTACAAACTTTAGAAAACATAAGTATTCTTTCATATTTACATTCACGGTTCCCAGGATAGATACTTTCCGTACAAATCTAATTTAACCTCTATTTTGTGATATGCTCCTTCGATCCTGTTGGAGTTGACTATTAAGTTTTGTTGATATTATTATGGAAGGTACCGACAATTGAGGTCATTTGCGCCATATATGGATGTATTGGAATGGGTATAGGAGGGAAGGTGGAGAGAAACCCGGCGCCTACATTAGTGTACTTTTAACGAAGGGCACCATGATGTTGTTACATTGTTGTTACATGTTCACATCCGACAGATGGAACACTGAACTTGAAGTGCTTTTCCACGCAGCACGTTGGGAATATAGTGAAATATCTACCTCTAACGGGATTCGAACCCGAGCTCTCGTGATGGGAAGCCAGTAATCTAGCCACCTCGCCAGCCCGATCCCTCTCTCGTTGTCAGACTTTGTTTGTGCGCGCGGTGTTTGCATGAGGCCTGAGGAACGCTTCGGCGAGGAAATAAGTTCAAATTTCTCTCGCCTATCCCCGAAGGTGCGTGCTTTCTTTGCTCATACCCCGCCCACTTTCCGCGCAGATCCATCTTTCACTTTCTTCCCCAGAAAGCATTTCTCGCGCCCCCTCCCTCTCCGCCGCACATGCTCATCACCCTTTGGCCATACCTCCCTCCCCTCCCCCGTCCCCTCTTCCCCTCCCCCCCTTCCCCCCCATCCTCCCCCCCTCCCCCGCCCGCCACCTTCCGCCATCCTCATTTTCATTCCTTTCTTTGTCGTGGTGGGAGGGGAAGCTCTTTCCGATAGCCACACTCCATCACATTCTCGCCCTTCGATCTCTTTCTCCTCCTTCCCTCTCTTCTTCCTTCCTCCCTCACCCGTCCCACATTTTTTCGCTTTGCGTTTTATTCCCTTTTTTTGTTTCACCTCGTTTTTTTTCCTTTCCTCCCTCCCACCTTTTCCTCTCCTCCCTACCCTTCCCACCTCCTCTCTCTTTGCTCTCTTCTCTCTCTGTCTTCCTTTTCCCTCCGCTTTTCGTAGAGACGGTTTTTCCCCGGCCAACTTCCTTTCTTTTTTCGCATCATTTTGTCTCCCATTTCTATTCCAAAGGGTGGGATATCTTTTATGCGTTGTTTTGTTTTAGTTTCTCTTCTCCGTTTCCTCTACTTTATCTCCCTCTTCCTTTCCCTATGTTCGTATCGCTTGAGCATTGAACGAAGAAAGGACAAGTTTGAAGCAGTCAAATGTGTGCAAATTAAAGCAATAAGGGATGGTGAAAGATTTTCGCCCGAAATGCGATACGCCGGATTTTTTTCTTGTTTTTGCAGGAGTGGAGAAATCCGTGAGATTTTCCACTCCAATGCGGCCGTAATTTCGCCGGTAGCCGTGGAATTTGTTGATTTCTGTTTTTTTTAAGAAGCTGAAATGTTTCCGTTAATGTGGAATCTCATCCGATCTAACGACCACGTAAAGTCATTGTGTTGAATTTTTTCTAAATTAAATAGAAATCAGTTGATAAAAATGGCCATTTGTATGCGTGAATTTAATTGGGAAGCAGACATTTTTCTTCGGTTTTGTCATATTTTAAGTTTTACGTCATCTTGTCTTATTTTGGAGCAATGTTATTATATTCTTTCGTAAGAGTAATTAGCCTCAGACATCCCGTTTTTACTTCGCACATATCGAGTAATTTAATGCACCTACTATTTTAATAGTCTTTTTTAAGTTACGTAATGATCATCATCATCGCTTGCATCGACGATTGTCGTCGTTAGACGTCGTTCCTATTTCTTAAGTTTGATTCAAACTTTTCTTTTCTCCCAGTTGTGTTAAAACTTCTGCGTTTGTTACTTGGCTAATTCATTATATCTTCATCGTTATTATGTGACACAGCATTTCGAATTTCCCAGCCTCGACTTTATTGCAGATGTTATCGTCCATATCTCACTGTCATTCTGAAGAATGCTCCATTTACATTATTAGTGAAGTTTTCACCTACTTTAAATCTTTTATTTGCATCTGAAACTAATTTATTTCCATAATTGGATCCCCATTTCCCCTTTGCAATTCCAGATCCGTCTTCCTTTGTTAATCACTGGATACTGGGCTTCCCAGATAGATGCTCATATGTTTTAATATTATTAAGTGTCATTACCCGGTCATCTACATCTACATAATACCCTGCTAGCCACCATGAAGGTTTGTGGCATGGGGTGGATTCTCACCAATCATGCACTACATAACATGCATAAAAAAGTTAGTAAAAAATATACTAGTCTAAACTTTAATAATGTTTTAAAAAGAGTAGGTGGTCCTTGTTGTTTTTCTTATTGCCCTTGTTCTCTCCTCTCGACTCTCTTCCAGATTCGACTACAAATGATAATTGGCACCGAATGTTATGCCCGAATTTTGAGCTCTTGTCTATGAGAGCTTAGGCTTATATTCGTCGTTGCGCACATTCTGCATTCATTTATAAACGTGTAAGTATCTCATAACTTTTGTCTGCGAGGTTTAAAATTGTCAAGAATGATCTGTTCGTTGTCAAGAATGTCCGTTGTCGTTGTCGTTGTCAATTGTCAAGAATGATCCATTGATGTAAAATTACTCCATTCCAGCCCTCCCACATATTCCATATAGTGGAATGATATAAATATCATTCCACCATGTATAGTTTTGTAGCGCGCTTAACGATCATCGTAAGTAATTGTTAAGTGTTTCCTTCAAACATCACTATTCATAAATGAATCAGAGTATCGTGCTTGTGCTTCCTCTCGCTTTAGATATCAGCCTCATGTACACGCCTGGATACTGAGGTTGTGCTATATTTATTTGCATATTCACCCCAACCCCATGGTTTTGTTTCGGCGAAGAGTCAATCTTGGTTTAGTCCTCATACACACCCTTGTCTTGGAAGTGATAATGCCGTGGACTGTGATGAGGGCAGCCCTCAACTTTCCGCCTGAGTTTTGGATTTGATATTTCCGGAATGGTGTTCAAGGGCTGCAGAAATGACTTCCCAACTCCTTTCGATGCATTCCCCAAGTGTGCACTCGCGCACACCGACGCACGTAACTACGGACTCATATCCTTTTCCCCCCTCCTCCCCACAATCATCCCCCCTCTCGAATGACCGCCCAATGACGTCTCTCCATACCGTGCGGATACTCGCCCTCGCATCTCTCACTTTTTATTCCCACCTCTCTTCTTCCCCATCCTCCTCCCTCTTAAGTTCGTCCACCCCCCGCTTTTTCCCGGCGCACTTTTCTCTCTAACCCAGACCCCCACCTCCCACTCCCCGTTTCCCTCCTAACCCCCCCTCCCCCCAGCCTCCTCTTCCTTTTTACGCTCCTCAAGACTTCCATCTCACTTTTCTCTCCTTCCTTCCCCCTTTTCCGTCCCCCCATCTCCTCCAGCGACGCTTCCTCCCCTCCACCTAACCCCTCCAGTTCACCCCTCCCTCGCGAGACATGCAAAAGACATAAGATTCCACTAAAAATGCATCGATTTCGGCCTTCCCTCTCTTCCTCCACCCGACTCCTTTCCACCCCCTGAGCCTCCCACGCCCTCTTCCCTGCATCCCTCGTGACGGGCGTCGAAGTCTCACCATACACATAAGAATGTACATACCTATATGCGTACGAGCGCTCTTCTCATCGCCATTGCGAGGATTTTGCTTATATCCCCGACACACATATATATAATGCATATAAACACACATTTACATGAGCACCACACGTACACACAGAAATACAGTGGTACCTCGGCTAACGTAATCTGGCCTCACATTCATTATCTGAAATATTCGTTAATAGAAACGTGATTTCCCTGAGCACTCTACAGAAAATCCTTAAATTCTTCCTGATGCTAATTCTGTGAATAATTTAAAATTAAGTTTTATGAAATAGTACAAAGCACGCTCGACGTGGCTCAAGTGACTGCGATTATTCTGAAGACCATTGGTGCGAAAATTCTGCTGCTGCGTTAGGTTAGTGTACGTATCCACTAAAACATTTGTTAACCGAATCAAGAATCCTTACCCAAGACTGAAGAACAGCGAAAATATTTTCGTTTGCCGGATTACTCGTTAGCCAAGGTATCATCATAGTGAAAAAGATTTGGAATTGAAAATAATAAACCCTAGCAACGGGAAGAGCATGACGGTAGGTCAGTAGATACGGAGTATATGAAGACACCGGTTATTTCTTTATTCATAAACTCACTCGGGATGGACAAGGGATGATTAAAACATCATCATCATCGGTCAGCAATCCTAGGATTGATTGGTTGGACGCAGCCCTCCACTCGATTCTTCTATCGGACAACCTCTTCATATTGACGTAGCTCCTCTCTTTTACATCCTTCAAAACTTGCTCCATTTACCTCATACGAGGTATATGGAACCTCTTCTATACCCTTTCCATTATTCCCGTCCCCTTTTCCCTCAACGATTTTATTCATGAGGCCATCGTGTCTTAAGATGTGGCCTATTAAGTTGTCCCGTCTTCTTTTTAAGGTTTTCAGTAGACATATCTTCTCTCCCACTATTCTTAAGACTTCTTCGTTTGTCACTCGATCGATCCATTTTATCTTCATCATTCTTCGGTAGCACCACATTTCAAATGTTTCCAGCCTGGACTTCTCTGCTGCTGTTATTGTCCATGCTTCGCTGGCATATAGTAGAATGCTCCAGAATTATGTTCTAATCAAATGTTTCCTCAATTCCACGCTTGTATTTGCAGCTGTAGGCAGAATCTTCTTCTGGTAAAATGCCCTTTTCGCTTGGGCAATTCTACTGGCAATTTCTCGTTTACTTCGTCCAATGCTGGTTACTCGGCTTCTCAGGTAGCGGAACTCTTCCAACTCTTCGATTTTTTGTTTTCCTAGTTTAACATTGGTCCTGGCTTCCTTTCTTCTGCTGCACACCAATTCCTTAATTTTCTTTTTTTGATATTCAAATGATATCTAGTCATTGTTCTTTCCATATTTCCTAGTGTCTTCTTTAAATCTCCGGTTAATGGTAGTTTTCTGAGGGCAGACCAGGTAGTTGTCATTAGCGAGGGTCTCTGCTCGCGATCGGCCTAATCCGTCCCTCGCTCGGCTTCGACCCTCATCAGCGACCGGACTCTTGCGACAAGGGGCCGTGCGGACGAAACTGACCGCATACCATGAATCATCTCCTTCTGTTTCTGCCATGACTGCTATGTCATCGGCGAATCGTACTATGATGATTTTCTCCCCCTGGATATTCACTCCCGGAGACTTTTCTTCGATTTCTTGGATGGCTTTCTCGATGTAGACATTGAATAATACGGGAGGCAGTGCACAGCCTTGTCTCACTCCTTTCTTTATGCTTGCTTCTGTAATGCTGGGTCCTGATTTGATTATGGCCACCTGGTTTTTATACAAGCTGTTTTTATACAAACTCTTCCTTCAATGTATGAAACTCCAATTTCTTTCAGAAACTTGTTCATCATCAGATGCATCATGTTCCAATCCACGTTGCCAAATGCCTTCTCCAAATCTACAAATGCAACAAACGTCGGTAGATTCTTCTCTGTTATCTTCTCTGTAAGTTGCCTGAGTGTTAAATCGCTTCTCTTGTGCCCTTGTTTCTTCTGAACCCGAATTAGTCCTCATCCACGAAATCCTTAGCTTTTCGCTCTGTTCTTCTATTCTCGTCAATATCTTCGAGGCATGTATCGTCAGGCGTATGGTCCTAAAATGTTCTCAACCTTCTACTTTTTGGCAATAGGGATGATGATGTTCTTGTAAAAGTCCGTGGTTATCTCTCCTTTAGAGAACATATCGCAAATGGTTTTGTACAGCTGAGTACATTTCTTTTCTCCAGCATTTTTAATTAGTTCGGCAGGAATATCATCTATTCCCGAAGCCTTATTTATCCTCAGATCCCTTACAGCTGCGTCAAGTTCTGATCTTAAGATTGGGGCTCCCAAATCATCCTTATCGACTTCATTTTCCTCTTCGATTACTTCCGCTCTAAGATAGCTTCCATTGTACAACTGTTCCAAGAATTCCTTCCATCTTTTCACTTTATCCTCATGTTCATTTAAGAGTTCTCCATTCTTGTCCCTGATGCGGTTACATCTTGTAGCCCGTTCCTTGAAGTGATTTCTCACCATCCTGTAGGCAACTTACACATTTCCTTTTGCGAGGTTGCTTTGTACATCTTCGCATTGATCCTTCATCGTCATTTCCCTAGCTTTTCTCGATTTACGGTTATTTCATTCCTGATTCTTTTGTAGCGACGTTGCCCTTCTTCAGTATCCACATTTTTATATTTTCTTCTCCCTTCAATCAATTCTAAGATTTCTTCTGTAATCCATGGCTTCTTCTTGAAAGCTTTTCTTCTCCCCAGAACTTCTTTTGTTGCTTCTTGTAGCCCTATTTCGATGTTCTCCCATCTCTTTTCCACTGATTTCACAGTCACATCCTCTTCTATTTTGTTTTCCACTGCCTTCTTAAAGGCCATCTGTTGTTGAGGTTCCTTTACTTTCTCTACTTGACCTACGGTCTTCATTGATTTCTTCATTTCATGAATTTTAAGTGACATTTCATCATCACTAAGTTGTGGTCACAGTCTGCGCCCGGGTAGCTTTTGCAGTTCTGCACGAGGTTTCTGAACCTCTGCTCCACTAAAATGTAGCCAATTTGGAATCTTCTTCTGTCTCCGGGCATTTTACAGGTATATCTTCTCCGTTGGTTGTTTTAAACAATGTGTTTGCGACCACCTAATTGTGTTGTTTGCAGAATTGTATAAGTCTTTCTCCTCTCTCATTTCGATTTCCCAAGCCATATTTTCCTGTTATTCTTCCATCTTTACCTTCGCCAACTATTGCGTTCTAATCTCCTAAAATAATTAAGTTTTCTTCTCCTTTTACGTGCTTATTACTTCCGTGATATCCTCATAGACCTCTTCCACTTCTTCGTATTCATAGTCCGATGTGGGCACGTAAACTTGTACTATAATGGTATCTGTAGGCTTGGTCTCAATCTTCACCATTAAAATCCTCTCACTGTACTGCAGGAAGCTCTTCACGCGCAGCCCTGCATTCTTCCTGAGCATTATGCCTACTCCATGCCTACTCCATTGTTTGATCCAGTGTCAATGATTCTTTTACTTCCACTCCAGAAGTCTCCTTCTTCGGGCCATCTCATTTCACTGATTCCTAATATGTCGAGGTCCATTCTTCGCATTTCCACCTGAAGGTTCTCCAATCTCCCGCAGGTCCGAAGGGATCGCACGTTCCACTTTCCTACCCTAAAATAACTATCACACTTGACTGATGTACTCTCTCGGGTAGTCCCCGCCCGGAGATCCGAATGGGGGACTATTTTGCCTCCGGAATATTTTACTCGAGAGGGTTAAATCACGTCATGATAAGAAAGAAAAGAGTGGAGTTGTTGAGACTCCTCGGGATAATAATGTGGTGGTTTTACCTTGCCTTCCACATCGCAGTACTACAGCCGTTAGAGTAAATGTCACCACGCGTATAGTGAAATGAGTGTCACTCTACCGACCACTGTGGTCTCCAACTTCACTCATGTGAAGAAGAGCTGCTGCCCTCTCCTCCGGGTTCTAGGAAGCATAATTGTTGGCGGCCTCCCGTCGCCAAGTCACGGCATCTTCACAGGTTTCTGTATCATTTTAAGGCCTATCTTACCCAATGATAGACCAGTACCACCTCGGAGTGTCGCCGCTTTTTGTCAACGACTGCGTATTCGACGAGTTAACTCGCTTATCTCGCAGCTAACCTCTATATCTAGAGGTTCTACCCACCGTCCGCAAACCGGTGGACGCACTCGGTGGCTTTATGCTCAGCCCCGAGGATTAAAACATTTAAGAACGAATATTATTGTGGTCAGAAAGATAAAAAAAGCCGTATTTGAAAGGAAAAATGCTTCGTAAAAGCTAGGAATTTGACCACATTTCTTCAGTTTTCAACCTACTAATCAACTATATCAATGTAGCTTAACTCTTAAATAGTCAGGATGGTGGGAATAATCCCTAATTTAATGGCGGAAACCTACAGCCGGGACTCGAGCCGAAGATCTTGACTCTAAAGATATGTTATTTTAGCCTCTGCTCAATTGAATATTTTCTGATAGGAATCTGTCTTATTTATAACTTGACGTGGAAATAGTATCTTGGTTGCAAGGAAACTACATTAGAACTTGCCATTAGAGCCCTGCCATGAAGAAAATGCTTCTTCATGGCAGGACTTATGGACGATAAAAGCAGCAGCCAATGCTGGAAGAATTTGATATGTTGTGTTAAGGAATAATAATAACGTTGATATGGATCCGCTGAGAGGCAAACGAAGAAATCCTTAGGAGAGTGGGAGAAAATGGAATTCTCCCGAAAATTTCAAAAAAGCAGGGATAACCATATAGGTCACATCTTGGGACGTTTTAATATAAATAGCACGTTTACCGAGGGAAAACGGAAAGGAAAGAATGAAAAAGGAAGGCCTCACATGAGATACAAGAAACAAGTTGTTAAGGATATGAAAGAGAAGAAGTATATAAAAAATCTATAGGCTAGCAGATAACAGAGTCGCGTGGAGAGTTGTCTTACCAACTTAGAATTAAAGACTGGTGATAATGATGTTTATAAGCCAGGTGCCTGTATTTTTATGTGCTTCTCTCCCTCTTCCTGTAACTTGCATGAATATGCTTGTGTTTATCAATATAAGATCATCATTGTAAGCCAATTGCGTTTGTATAAATGCTGATGGTGACTCATGTCCTATCCATTTCTCTCCCTCTTCTCGAAGTCGCTTCTCAACACTCCCTCACGCCTCATATACATCTCTCGCTCTTTTTAACCTCCTCCTCTCTCTCTCTCTCTCTACTAATTCGCATACTTACCCCCTTCCTCCTCTCCCGCAAAATCGTCCGCCTTCCACCAACATTGTATTCTTTCTTCCGCGACCGCACGCAGTGTTGCGGTCGCTACCCGTGGAATTTCCCCCCAGCTTCCTTCTATCCACCCTTCTTATTGTTCTCTCTATCTTGTCCGCTCCTCTGCGGGCATTCTTGACCAATAATGTTTTTCCGCCGGAATTTCTTACCTCGGCGATTGGCGCAAGGAGTTCCGAGCTCCTATATTGTCGCATAAATTGGTAGCGTACACGTTAATTGGGAGATACTTCTCTTGCGTTTGCCTTGGTAGGTTATCCACGAATGGTGATAATACCCTTGCGGTTTCTTTGTGTACAGATAAAAAGTACTTAAGTTAAACTGCTAAATCACGATGCGAGACCGTAGGAATAATGTTTTACGGCTTCAATTAACTATCTTCGTTATTTTCTACTTTTAATATGAATACCTAAAGGAAGCATGAACTGAATAATAGTAACGGAGTACGCGTTTGTGGGAAACATATTAAATTGCTTGAACTGTTCTTATTTGTGAATTCCCTCCTCGCTCGTGTTTATGCAATTAAGTATATCGTAATTTGAAGGCATCGAGAGAAGTGAAATTTTGAATTTTTCTATGTTTTTCTGTAATGAGTAGTGATTGTATTAATCATGAGTTGCGCGTAATATTGTTCAAATTACTGTCCGTAGAACATCAAGCAGGTATTTTTTGACTTTGGGTTACGGATAAGTTTCTTAAAAGTTTGAACCTCTTTTCAGTTTCTCGTTAATGATTTCTTACTTGCTGTAGTTTTGTCTTGCTTTTTGTACATTTACCTTCCCTATGTTTTACTGGATTAGAATTTCTTTCCAATCATGGAAGTTACCCTACACTTTTTAATACCAACCTCAATATCTCTCTCAACTGGTATTGCTTTCATTCATTGATAAAATTTATTTTCCTCTTTACAATCTTGATGGAAGGAGTATACATTTGTCACTAGCTCATTTTACGCTAAATGGGAAAGTATATATTCCCATTGGAACGTGATTCCAATATTTTGGACTATCGTTCATCACGATTCCCAGTCATCTCTTAATAACAAAACGGGGAAATGGCTTTGATTCGCAGACGCAAAAAAAAGAAACTGGAGGAATATTCCATTCTCCTTGTAATCCTTTTTCCATTGGAATCATGAATGTTCCTGAAACCATTCTCCCACTCCCCTCACTTTTTTTTTGGGGTGAAAACCTTTTTGTCTCCTCCACCTCCCCCCTTGGGTCTCAATATGTCCCCTCCCGCCGCCTTACTTTACACCCGCCACCCGTTTCCAAAGCCTCCTTCATCCTTGGGGCAAAATGTGGCCCCAAGAGGGCGAGAACCTCCTAGAGGGCGAGAACCTACGCAACATTCCCCGCGGCCTGCCCTTCCCCTCCTCCCACCCTCTCCCCTGCCCACGTAAGGGGAAATCTCCCTCTCCCCCCCCCCCCCCCCCCCCACCACTCCTCCCTTTCGATGGCGCGCCTTTTCCACATGCTTCAATACTCGCGCCTGATGCTCTTATTTCTTCATTCTATCTCCACCTCCTTCCTTCCTCTCTCTTCTTCCGCCATTTCCTTCCTCGGTCCCACTGCGCTCCCATCTCCTGCCCGTAATGTCCGCCATTACCAGTCCCGCGTCTGCAACTCGTGATGCTTTACGTTGTCTAGGCGCGGTTTCGAGCACACGAGTTCTCAGCACTTGGATGTGTGCTTGCGTCTGATACGATGAGCAGAAGACGGGGAGGTGGACCGGAGAACGGAAACCGCGAATGATTACATCCAAAATCATTTACCTCGAAGAGCCACAATCCTATTTTCTACAGATGTTCTCTCGGTTATGTCAAATGTGTATCAGTGAAAATTTTCGGTGGATCACATTTTTCATGCTTCACGAGGGAAAAGGGTATGTACCCCTCCTGGCCTTGGTAAACAAATTACACTTTCAAGAAGGTCGAGGAAAAAGCATACGTACTAACGTCTATGTTGTCTCAAATTAAATAATTTTTGTCCTACTAAGTGGTGTTGTAGCATGATACAGATTTTAAACTTGTCTCATGTGCTTATTCATGTTACATTTATCACCGACAGCATCCATGACCGTACGTTTACACGAACCTTAACCTGAAACTGCATTTCGAGGGAAAATTAATGGCAACTTCTCTTTCTCAATTATCCCTTATTTTCCTGGCCATCATGCGTCTTCGATGTCAACTATTAAACAGAACAGGAATATGGATACCATACTGTGTTCGTTCATAACACGCGAATTGGTGGTCCATCTCTCGTGGTTCACTTCTCAGAGTTTCTTATTCTGTTAACTTATCACATTCTTTACGTCCGTCTTTTCGTTTTATTTGTTCTCTGCTGGAAAGCACTGCGAGGATATATCACTTTCAGGTTTTCACTAATAAACGTATATGCTGAAATAGCGTAGAAATAGTTTTTCGGTATACGGTTGCAATTTGCAGCTGTACACGTAAATTATAGCATCTTTTCTTTTTCCTCTTTTCTTCTGTATACCTGTATGCCCTCTCATTTCCATTTTATTCGTTCATGCTGCCGCTGTTTGCTGCATTTTTCTTATTTTTTTAACTGTTTAAGTTAAAATTGACAAAAAAATGTGTATCAAAGAGATAAATTTTTTTTCACTTTAGTATTGCACCCTAAAAATAACTGTTGTGCTGGGTCTCCTTTTGTCTTTGCAATTTAATTATATCATTAATTATATAATGAATATAAATATCCTAGTTAACTGTCATTTTGCGTAGCATGTTGATTTCTTCACCCATACGTTGAGTACTCATTGCCTCTAAACATCGTGTAAAAAAGAAATCTTGCCTACAAAGATAATCGTCTATTTCTTTAGACAATGAAAGAAATAAGGATCTGGATGGAGGTGGTATGAATAAGTACTGAATTTCTAGTGAGTGATGGATTTCATTTTTATGGCAAAATGGTATCAGTTTAGAAGGTGTCAGTAATGTGCCTACATTAAAATATAGTCTAACAAAGTCGTGAAGCACTATCAAATAATTACAACGTTGAAGCTTAATCAGTGCTAAGTTTTTTTTTAATTGATTTGTGGCACTCATTTTGCTGGATAAAACCCATTCAGTTCCAGAAGGACAAGTTTTCATATTTATTTCTTTTTATCTTTTTGCGTGCCATCCGAGGAAATTGACAGATTCTCAGGTATGTGAAAGCTAATAAATTCCAGTACCTGTGTTGTTTCTGTATGATAAGAGGCAACGAGGAACCTAAGATATAAAATCAAACCTTGAGATGTAAAATATTGTGAATCTGTAAATAGAAAAAACTAATTGTCTTCAGTGAAGAGGTAAAACCTTTTTCGAGGTAGAGGCTTGACATTTCATGAGGTAGGAATAAATGATATGCCTTAAGGTCTACGGTGGCCCTTTTCCGAGTGTTTCGGCTGTTCATTGTGCAGTTAGGAACGGATCGTCTTCTTCTACCATGATATTCCAATAGTAGGTGGCTAAGTTTATTGGATGTTCCAACTCCATTTCAGGTTACATTGCTACTAACCTAAACTTAAACCTATCAAAACACGCTATCCGTGCCCGAGGTGGGTTGCTAAACTGGACTTTGGAATAACCTGTCCGGCGCCTTCCACTGTCCCCTTCCGGCTCGGATTATTCAACATTCCCTACTTCCGAAGAAAGAATAGTATGCGGCGCTGCTCATGTAGCGGCCTTGGGATGACTGAAAAAAAATGGATTCATGTTGATGAATCACCGACGTGTAATAGAGAAATTCAACACTCGATTTAACCAGTCTATTCATGCATGAGATCCTAAAGAATTTGTCATAACAATGTCGAATTGATAAAAGTGCAGGAATATGTTAAACAGATTGCAGAATGCATTATAAGTAAATATAAGTGTATCATAGAATGGAGAGGAGGTTAGTCACTCTTGGGATGGAAGACTACGACATCTTTCGTCTATCATCATAAGGCTCGCACCTGAGTACGAAATACCTTTGCATGTTTTATTATTTTTTCCATTATATACATTTGTATGGTGATTAAATATTTTATTCTCTTCTCTGAAAAAGTTATCCTTTTCCTGTGATATTTTTCTCACCCCAAATACTCTACGAGTACTTATTTCTTCAAGTATTTATCGCTGTGCTCCACTAGTATAAAAGTTTAATGCTTCCACTTCTGTCCTTGGTGAGGTATTTGAATGAAATTTCTCTTTTTTTCGCTTTGGGCATCTCCTTTTGCTGTAATTTATTTGAGCTATTCCGTTTGTGTGTTCTACTCATACCGTAACTCGTTATGTATTGAAATTAGCACCACTAAAAATTAATGCAGGTATACTTTCTCGTAACCGTACTTTTGAACATTTCATGGCTTATTAAATTTTGTTCTTTAGTTTTTTGTGAGTGATTTTTATCAAATCTACAAAATATTCTTCTTATAATTGCTTCGTGAACTAATATGTGAAATAGCTTCCTTGAAATTAAGTATTGCCCCGTAGTATATAAACATCTCTTTCCCTTTGAAAAGTCAATGTGAATTTGTAATAAGTATATTCTTTGGAATCCTTGGAGGCTTTGCATGTTTTGGTGGAATTTGATGCGTAATCACAGTAATACTTTCCTTGTTTAAATGTATACGAACTCAAATTAACACAATGTGAGTCAGCTCAATGCATATTTTACGGAGTGGAGGCTCAGTATTTGAGAGAATAAGATCTCTCTGCGCAGTAAAAGTCGTATTTCAGGAATCTGAGAGGTATGAGTGTGTGTAGTGTGTAGTGTGAGTACTGGCCTACCATACAGACGACGTGGGCTTGAATTCCAGCAGTGGCAGAGATTTTTTCGTGGAAATCTGATTCCTAAGAGAGATGAGTGGGAGAGTATTTCAAGTTCGGTACCTATCGAATAGGAAATTTGGTCATCCCAGGGAATAGATCACTGCCGGCGCCGAGTTTCTCTCCGTCCTTCCTCTGCTCCCAAAATATCCTTCCTATACGAAGTATACAAAATATACTTCCTATGTCCTTTTTTATTGAAGTAATCACCCTAGGTAGCCATTTTAGTAAAAAAAGCACATAAAATTAAAAGCTGGCTGAGGTAACTAGCTCGGCAATGTGCCAACCTTACGATCTAAATCTCCCCCAAGGCATGGATGTGTTGTTCTTCGTAGGATGACAAACTTATTTTAGACGAATCGGTATAATCTTATCCGTGGGAATGTCAAAAAACTCCAGTCGTACTCTAGAAAGTTCAAAATATACTCGTTAATATTAAGCAAAGATAAAATAGTACAGACGTAGTTATTTTGTCTACTTTCTTCAGAAGCAAAGTACCCTTCATTTTTCTAGATTTTTGCTAATTTACGGTGGAGGGAGGAAAATTAATTATTGCTTCCCTTTGCATCGGCTCCGATCATGCCTCGAGCCTTTCTTTTCAGCTCGGCTCAATTTCAAAGACCTCTCTTCCTTCCTCTTTACAGCCCCGCCGTGCATTCTCCCGTCTTATCTCTCTTCCTCCTTGGCCAATGGTGATGCGCTCACTTTACCCACGCCGACCGCTCCCCCCCCCCCCCCCCCCCCCCCCCCCCCCCCAGCCCTTTGTCCGCTCCCCCCTTCCTATCTCTCCTCTTTCATCCCTCCGTCCCCCTCTCTCTCTCTCTCTCCCTCAGTAGCACCCCTCAACCCCCTCCCCCCACTTCTCCCATTTCGAATTTCCCTAACGCCCTCGCCGTAACCCTCCCCACCCCCGCACGCTCCTCCTCCCCTCTCCCCCAGAACCCATCTATACGATCGATAGCTCAGAGATGGCCATGCAAGATGAAAACAAGAGAACGATTCAGAAAGTGCGTCTCTAACGCCCCGTCTCCTTTCCACTCCCCACCTTACATTCCCCCACCACCACCTCCTTACTGTTCCTCCTTCGTTTCACAAAAAACCGCTCCTCTCCCTCTACCCCCCCTTCCCCGCGCTCTATCCTCGTCCCTAGTCGCCTATCCTATCCCCTCCTCCCTCTTCCCTGCCACCCACCCACCCACATCACATCACGCACTCGTCCCTAGTTACGTCGTCCCCCCCCCCCAACCCCGGCTCTTCTGCAAGGGGACTACCACGTTTCGCATGGAGGAAGCAAATGGCAGTTTATGCGTCGGGCTGGAGTTCAAAATCTTGTCTCCGCCGCCCTCCCCTTCTCCATCCACCCGCGGCGTTACCCACTTCGTCTTCTTCTTCGCCTCCGAGCGCCCTCCGCTCCTGAGTGGTGTTGGTGCGTATTTGGTGTGGAAGTTGACGAGTCTCCGGGGCCCCGGATATTCACTCCCTGAGACCGAGGGAATGCAGTCCAATGGTACATGCATATATACCAGCGATTGAGAAAAATCCTCCTTGTCTTCTTCTGCATGATCAAACAACTGTATGCATCGTCGGAGATTGCTTATATATGTGCGCCTGTACAGCACCCTGCAAGCCATCGAAAGTGTATGTGGCAGGAGGTGTCACAATTCCACTACCATAAAATGCAGATCCTCCTATTGCTAGTTACAATGTTGACTGTTTTACTGCTAAATTTCCTTGAAAAAAATCAGTTTCAGCCCCGTACTATTTCTAACTTCATATCATCGCTATGCGGTAAAGGCAGCGGACTAATTATTCATAATATTTATGGCTGCGGAACATGTATATTCGAGGAAATGAGGAAATGCCACGATCTGTTACGCTCATATGCTGTGGATTACGTTGTCTCTTGCTATCCCTGATGAGCTTAGCACCGCCATGATTTAATATAATGAGCGAAAAATAAGATTTAACATATTTCAGTCTTCTAATGTCTCCAACTTTAATTTAATAATCCATCCTACCACAGTGTGTTGGAGATCACAATAGATTGTAAGTGTTTTCAGGAAAGCAATCCGACTCAAATTTAAAGGTTGGATAATTAATCCCGGTATTACACGAAAAGGAAGCATACCTTTCGCAGTCGGAGGAGTTAACGTAGTCTACCTAGTAAGTAGCTATTGAGAGGCATACCAGATTTTGTTTCTTGGATATTCGTATTCCTCCTTTATATGGGTACGTAGCTTTGTGTCGGCGAGAGAAATATTGCTCCCATACCTAAAAGGAAGTAATCCATTCATACTTTGATTGATTGAAGTGCCAACATTTTTTAATTTAGGTGTTATTTACGTGCTTAGACAACTGCCCATAGAACATGCTAACTCATGTATGGTATGCTCGTATGATAGATAGTGGATGTATGATTACATATTAGCATAATGGCTCATGGTCTATGCGACTTTCGCCAGTAAATTGCTATCTACGGGTAACAGCCGCGGGTGCCAATAGCCCATTTTGCCTATATTTTCTTAAGTTGTGGATTGCTTCCTTGAATTTAATCTGTGCAATGAACTCTAATTTCATTGATCATAACTGTGATACAAGGTGGGAAGTGACCGACACTTAAGGACATTTGCGCCATAGTGGTTAGGTGGATGATAGGGTAGGGGTAGAATCTTCTTTGGAAACAGAGGCAGGGTGAAGAGAAACTGGCGTCGGCATTAGCCTGCGCCGGGCGCCAAAGGGTCAGCAGTTTAACGTCCCATCCATCAGTCGGAGTACTGAAGTGATGGCGTTGGATTGGTGTTGTCGTTAGAGTACTGACCTCTCATCTGCAGGGCCCAAGTTTGAATCCCGACGTTGGCAGATGTTTTTCATTGGGAAATCGGATCCTATTTCACTGATCAGTGGAAAGCAATTGGATTCATTACTCCGTCCGTTCATTGGGACGTTAAGCTGTGGAGCCCCTGCCACCTTTCGTTAAGAGCAGATTAATGCCGACGCCTGGTTTCTCTTGTCCCATTCATTCCCAATCGTGTACACTGCCTCCCGGTCTTAAGAGCTTATAAGTGCTGGATCAGACTTGAAACACACAGGTACTAACCACAGATACTGAACCCAAAGTAATCACCACACAGCACTAGAGTAGGGATCGGTGTGCAATGAAAAATATCAGATTGTCTATCTACCACGATTTGAACCGGGGCTTTTGGAAAGTGAGGCCTGTGATCTAGCCAGCAGGCCAACACAATCTCTCGTACGGACCGGTAAATCACTGAAAACTCTCCTCCTCTGCCGGGTTCTAGAACCTAGGTCCTCGAGACAGGAGAAACGCTGATTATTCTTGGTAATGGACAGGAAACCCCTATCGGATAAATATATAAATCTATGTAGGGTGCTCCAACGTCCCATCTGATACGGAGTACTATACTCTAACCTCCGGATTGATAACAACTGATATATGAGTTGTGGGCTGGAGTTCCGCACCTTTTCACTTACCTCGGGAGAGAATTCTATTGCTTGTACCTATTCACGATACTTCTTTCTCTGAATCAACGTTTAATCCCCCGCCCTTGTTGTTTTTACTACTTAGGGTGTCACTTTATGGGAGTGCACAGTAATAAATAAATCTTTTTCTTATCCATACAGATTTTTTAACTAAACCATACCAAGGTGTTAACGCTTTTGCTTCGTTTTTAAGAATCGCACTTCATGTTGCTAAATCAGTAGTTCGTAATTGGTTTGCCGGGAATACAGCTCGGGATGCTGGCTGCAAGATCAGGCACGTAGCCAGAAATTTGCTTCGGGGAGGCTATTTCTTGCGTAACTTGAAACAAATCAGCCTTGCCCATTCCGTGCCGACATGTTACAAATCTCTTCCCTTAATTTTCAGTGTTTGGTATTTTCTTTTACAGTGCCCATACTTATGTATTCTCACTAGTAAAGTTCGCTGCTAAAATCAGAACAACAGAATTATTGGGAAAAATTTTCGGGGGGGGGGGGGGGGCTGAAGCACCAGAAGCCCTCCCCCCCCCTGGCTACGTGCCTACGCGAGATTATTGTGGGAAAAAGAAAAATGTTTAGCAGGACCTGGATTTGGTTACTCTCGTGCCCGACAGATGGTGCTAGAAATAGAAGAACTTCTTCCTACCCTACCTGAGGAATAATTAGTATAACGCGCCGATTATCCTTTGTAATGGAGAGAGAAGCCCAATTGGATCATCATTAGTGGTCAACATTCCTAGGATTGGTTTGACGCAGCCCTCCACTCGACTATTCTAATGGCCTACCTCTTCATATTAACGTAATTCCTCTTTCACATCCTTCACGACCTGTTCCATATTGCTGACGATACTTTCCAGGGCAAAAGCCATGAAATACAAGTTTTATTTTCTGTCCCCAAACACAATGGGGCGTGTACTCGGAACCGAAATCGCAATTTTGTACATGAAATCGTTTGATGGAAACGAAAAAAGAATTTTAGTGAAAAAATTAATCTTCTAACCACAACCATTCACTCCTAAATCAAAAATTAAAATAAGCAAAAGGTGACGCCCACCGAAAAAGCTGCTATGATAACATTGACGTCACTTTCCTCCCGTCCTTGACTGCTTTTCGAGGAAAGGAAGGGAGTGGAGTGGGGTTCTCGGAAGGTCAGCTCGCACAGATGATGTCGCAACTGCTCCTATTGGCAGAGTCAGCTGTTTACCCCCCATTGCGATAAGGCAAAGTAGCTTTTCGGGCTTAGTTGTGATTGGACGAAGTCGATATACGTCAGAGGTTGCACCACGCCCACTTTTCCGAAAGGGTTAAAAACAGTTTTTGCCGCTTATAACTCGATAAATAATCCACGGATCAAAAGACGGAAAAATACGGGTCTTTTTATTTTACAAACTCTATCAGATTCGGCAATAAAAATATATGGTAAACGACCCCATTGCAAAATACAAGTTTTGTTTGATGTCCCTACCTTTGTCCCTCTGTGAAGTCCCATGCCTATGCAATCAGTGTAGGTACTTGTGGTATCTTTGCGCGGGAAGGGACGAGAGAGCGAAAGACGACCCCTTCCGGACTTCGCAGCCGAGCCACGCGGGGGGCCACGGGGAGAGGAGTGGAATGCGAGGGCGAGGAGGGGCCCCTCCCGCTGGTTGCGTAATTGGGGCTCCCCGCCCCGCCCCCTTCTGGGGCCCACCTGTCCGATCGCCCCCCCCCCCCTGCCCCTTCTCCTCACGCCCCCGCCGAGAGAGCTCACCTGCGCCGCCCCCACCCCTTTCTCACCTCTCCCTCCCGCACCCCTTTCCCTCCCACTCACACACGCCGCGAGATAGGGCAACGGAGCATTATGAACAATAATTGGTGTTATTTGAACTCGTTGGCTGTGGGCTAGGCGTGGGTGGGAGGCTCCCCCCTTCCCACTAACCCCCTCCCACAAGGGGGCGCGGGGAAGGGACCGAGGATGGAGCGGGCCGCAGTTGGGGCCGCGCGCGGGTGAAGGGGTGGGTGGGACGCAGGAGAAGGTGGGAGCGGGTGTGGGAATGAAGTATGAAGGCCGAGATGCGCATTCAACTCTCATGAGCGCCTAAACCGAGCGTATCCGAGTTCGAGTCCTTCTTCTGATGGAATCCTTTTCTTCAACGCTCTCGAGGCTATTATCCCTCCGCAGAATAAAATACCCTTGACCTAGGGTTCACTGCTATCGTCAGTGTATTAACGCTCTGTATCCCCCGATTTAAACTGTTGCCGAGAGGAAAGGGATAGTGATATTTTGCTCCTGGGATGGTAAAATAGTTCTCATCTCATGATAACTCTTGTAGCCATAACTTTGCCGTCGCTCATGAACGAGTTTTCTTGAAAAATCTTTTTTTTTCTTTATTGGCATTACAAATTTGAGTTATATTTGATACTGAGATCATAATGGTTGATGTCACCATCTAAAGAATGTAGCAGCATCTATCTGTGAAAAGATCAGTTTGCTTGACAAAAATATAAACCCTTATACGGTATTCCTGTACTGACTGTGAATTATATATAAAAACCGAGGGATCCAATACTCGGGCCATCGAAAAAGCTGGCCAGAAATGAGGAGAAGCTCCCTAACACATTTTAAAGTTCATGTCGGGAAAATAAGAAGAACGAAGTACATAAGACAAGAAGTAATTGAGCGAGCGAAAATCGAATTCGATCACTTTTCCGGAGACAAGAACTGAATAGATGTAAGCAAGCAAGCAGGCTAAGCCAGAGTAGTTGTTTTGATTTATCCTTCGCCTGTTAGTTAAGAATGAAAGACCTGACATGGTAAATAGGGATACTTTGCAGAAAGAGGGAAGTATTTCCTGGATAGAGAAGTGTTGGGGCTGAAGTTAACAGTCATAGGATTGAAAAACAATTGTGACATAGAGTCAGTGTTGTGTCAGTTGTCTATTTCTCTCTCTCTCTTTCTCTCTTCTCTCTCTCCCTCTCTCTGTGGCCCTCTCAATACCTTGTGGTCTGCCGAACATGAGAACCAGATGTTTACAGTTACGTTTCGTGTTGAAAACCAGTGGCTTATCATTAGAGATTTTTTTTCTTTCCGGGGATGGAAATTTAGTAAATTTGTCTCATCATTTCAGCGTAAAATGGATCTGACGTATGTGTATCCCTAATTTGTTTCAAATACTGGAAATAAAGTGTGATCTTCTCAATTTGTACTGCCGTGTTCACGGACTAATTCCGACAAAACTCCGCCCAGCCCAGGTGAGACAGATGTTTTCATAAGTGAGATAATGGCCATCTGCTGATGTAGATGCATAATTAGATGCGTAATAATGATATACTTGGTTTTCATTGGCGGGTTTTTACCTATGATGTTACCATGATATGTTTTTACTATTTTAATATCTATTATGGTACGTATATGAACTGGGAATTGCAAAATTTTACTTTAAAACTAATATATTTCGAAGTTCCTCAAATAGACTGGCTTTAAACACGAAATTTTTGTAAGATATTTTTAAATTTAATGCCCTCCTGGGTGTTCATCACATAATACTCCATCGCTCTAGTTATCAACCCGGGTCATCATGTGTAAGAAATTCTATGGTAGTCTAATACTTTGCGATTTGATCTGCGATGAGTATACCAAAGACATTGTCCTTAAGTCTAAGGATACTTGAGGGTGACTATTCGACTCGCGTTGGAAATGTATAATTTTTGCCAACGATTATTCCTTCATTTCAGCATTCGTATTTGTGATCGTTATGCGCGAATGCATAGTCGTGCATGAGTTAATTAGACTACTAACGTAATCAGATTTATAACCGTTAACTCTATAACTGTAACTCTGCTTGGGTGAGCCTTGTGAGTGGAGGATGGTCTCAATTGTTCGAACATTCAAAAATTGCAATAGGAATGCATTGAACGATACGTGGCGTAATTATTCCGACTATCTCAGAGAAAGCGTGATTTTCCCTTGGTTTGCGGTCGGCCCACAGTGTGGATGAAAATAATGGAGAAGTTTTCTCGGAGGTGGAATCGAAGAAAAGCAGAAGGATTGGGAGATATGCATTTGCGCCAAATTACAGGATAAGCGGAGAGAGAAGAAGATGATCTCTTCCCAGGGAGTTGTTAAAACTGTATTTACACGAACTGGGTGGAAATTTACGTCCCGCGGGAATAATCTGTTCTTTTATGGACGTTGTTGGGAAAAATGAAGGGATTTTTCTGTGCGGGTGAGGGTGAGAGATTTTTACCCTCGCTCGAATTCGCCTATCACGAGGCGGCCCCGATAAGCAGCTCATCGTGCATACCCCTCGCGGTAATCCTTGCTCGGCTCCCTTTATGGCCGGTTATTATGGAACCTCGGGCCCCAGGGCGGCCAAATTTCTGATCAGCCGCCAACCGTAATTACCGTGCTCTGTTCCGGCTTTCGCGCCGCGACGGCCTAGCGAAATTTTCTCAAGTTTATTCCCTCCTCGTGTACAAAACTAAACCACCCTGTCGAAGGAACACGCCCCGGAATTAATTCATTTGAGTCTCCGCGCCAGTGGTTCCACGTTTTATCCAAATACGTGGATAGCAGTCCTGCGGCTGCTTTATCTCTCTCCCTCCTCCACCCTGTTTATTTTCAGCACGCATATTACTCACTGCTCCAACGAGACTGGCTTGGATTTAACGCTTCGTGCTGCGACTCACTCTCCTGTCTTGATTCGAAATTCAAGCTCATAAAGGTGCTGCATTCAACGCGAGTAGACTGCTTACTGAACGTGATGCTTGACCTGCTGATATCTGATGGTTCGCTAAGCTACATTCCCTCTTGGATGAATGGGAACCCGAATCTCTAATGAGACTTATTTTCGATGAATATACTTAAAAAAGTATTAACCCCCCTCTACTTATGGTTTACATTAGATTTTTAACTTATAATCCCCTTTTTATCGCTCTTGTGAAGCAATAAATGGGATTATTTTGGATAATCAACATTGCCACCCGTTAATTTAACGTTAATATTGAACGATGGTTTGTATTTTGCGTGAGCATAGCCTGGGAACGAGTTATTATATGATTTCGTATTCTCTCATAAATTAGAATATTGCTGAATCTAAAGGACTGATATGATGGTTTTAGAATAAAAATTCGGAATCATTGCTAATTCCTCCCCTACGTGCTGAATTCAAATCTATGAAGCTTGCATTCAGTTGCGTGGTAGCCTAGCGGGTTGAGTGGTAGCCTACAGGCCGAATGGTCCTGAGTTCGAAGCTCGGGCAGAAGTTTTTTGGACTCTCCCACCAAAAAATCCTCGCAATTATATTTTATATGTGTCAGAACTGTATAGGATATTACAGGTGACCAAGGGAGATTAATAGGCCCGCTTAATTTAAATGAGGGAATTTTACACGCCAGTGGCTTAGTATGGGGTGAGTTCTACCCTCACCTATTAAAAAAATCCAACCTTAGTGTTCAGCTCTGATTTTATACATTCAGTGCTGAAGTATTAGAGAGGGTAGTAGAGTCTTGTAGAATTCTGGGATGATATCGGTGACAGTAAATAAAAGTGCTCCATAAGATAATTAAATATATGATATCTATGTAGAAGGTGCTGGTGTTTTTGACAATAAATGAAACCGTTAATACTCTAATGATTAAGATTCAGACTGATGCTTGCATATGGCTCTTTCTACTATTAATTCCAAGGATATGGCGCCACACTGTGTGCACTCCGCTGTTTCTTTGTGGCACTTTGGCCTCTTCTGAACCCAGATAGATATTCCATTTAAATTTATATCAGCTTAGTCATCTCCTTCGATGTATAGAGAATGCGTTTCAACTGATTATCATAAATATGATTCCCCTGGCTAACAACACTGTGCCTTCTGAATGTGTTCGTGAGACAATTATTCTTCTATTGGGTGACAAATTGGAATGGAACCTGTCAGTGCGTAGAAAGCTTTACTATGATGCGTGCTTTGGCTTTCAAGGCTGCAAGGACTTACAAGAACCATGCCATACTTCTTGTACCAAAATATGTGCCGGAAAACTTTTTTTTATTCAATATTTTAACTGTTCAAATTATTACGCTTAAAAGGTTGAAACTTATTCTATGAATTAATGACGAATTGTTTCGCCTACGCCTAATAAATCAAAAAAATGTGATTATTAGTTTTTTCCTTGTTCTTTAAATAATCTCACTCGTTTTATATTCCTGTTTTTTTAAGTTACAGTGAAGTATAAATTAATTCAGGTAGCTAGAAAAAGAGTACACCTTATGCCTCAATCCAAATCTTAAGCACAAGAGCAAAGGAGACCATTAGAGCCCCCTATCCTTAAAGGAACTCCATTTTCATGTTGAAGATCGTGCATGGTGGGTAAGAGATAGCAGATATAATAGGAAGGGAATGGAAAAATTTTCGAATCAGCAGCGATGGCGTTTGATCGATATGACAAGTAGTTTGAGTGGAAATCACGTGCGTCCAATTTCCCTTTAATGGTGGAAATTCAAGTGCCAATGAAAACGAAATGTAGCCACCAGGGAGATGAGAATGGGGAATGAAATATAGGGACGGCATTGGTGATTTGTGGGAAAAATTAAAAGTGTTCGTCGCAGTCATGCGCGTTCTTCGTAATGGAAACGGAAGGAGTGGAGGAAAAAGGGTATCGAGTGCGCATATTTTTCATGCCGGGCAATCAATGAAACTTACGAGGGGCCCGGAGAAATTTGCGGTTCGTGGGAAAATTTCGAGAGATTGGAGGGAGGTTGGGAGGAGGAGGAGGGAAGAGCCATTACGCAAGGGAAGCGTCAGTGTTTGATATGCTCCGAGGACGGAGCGGGGGAATGCGGGCGAGAGGACGTAACGGAGGAGGATGATGAAGATCAAAATAACTCTTGAATGAGATGAATGTTTGATTGCGTGATGCGGAGGGAACACGTGCGAGGTGAGACTGTGTATCTGTTATGGTAATGCGACTGAATGCCTGATTGAGCTTCCCATGAATATCAATTGAAATAGAAGTGTCCATGTTCCCTACTATTTGAGGACGCATATCTTAACGATTGTTATGCGTTTAAAAGGGATCGGCTCCCCTTTCATCCCAGAGCCGAGGAAATGTTTTAACAAAGGTATTTTAATGTTACTGTCATAGTGGGCGGTGGTTGTCATAGATGGTATTGGTTTTCATTTTCGGCTCTTATCTCGTGTTCTCAATCGATGTTATTTCTTCCTTCTTCCTTGGTGATGTTTTTATGTGGATTACTTCGACTTTACCGGTACTTTTGATCCTTGTTTAGCAAAAAGATGATAAAAAATTGGTCTCGCGTACGAGGTTTTATTCATTAACTTCATTTATGTGCCGTTGTTAATTAACTTATTTTTCTGAGACGTTGCTGGGAACGCCATGAAAAATGTCCTATTTGACTAGGAATAATGCAGAGAGTGGATTGGCTGTTCAGGAATACTTTTGTGCTCATAATTTTGCAAAAATATCTCTATATAAAATTCAACCTATTAACCTTTACCTGAATGTCAAAAGCTAGCAGACAATGCAATAGGTTGATCTGGTGTAAAATTGAGCCTGCTATCTTCCGAGAACATTTATTTACACAGATTTCCATTTCTTAACAGCTATTTTGGCAATCGTTTCGGAGTTTCTCCCACATATCACGTATTTAGCAGGAAATACCCCGCGGTGAGTGATTGACAAGACTCTACGGTAGCTTATGATCGCTAACAGCCCTCTTTCTCTCTAACCATTTGAACTCAGAATCAAGCATTGCTTTGAGTTCATCTCTTATCCTCGAAGCGAAGGCGCAACGCTTGCTGCACCACTCTCCTCTTCCTCTCATATCCCATCAAAAACACGTACGTCTCAATCCAACTCCCATTTCCCGTCGATATCATCTTCCCTACCTCCGTACCCGGGCACGCCGTCCTCCCTTCGCTCCTTATTCTACGGCGGCTCCAGAAGTCGACGCAGGCCGTGACCAGAGGGTCCCAAGGGATATGATAGTGTTGCAGATAGAAACTAACCCTTCCACTGCCTTCCGAAAACTTTTCAGCAATCCCCGACCTGCCGCTTCCACACCGCGAGAGGTGCAATCGTTAGCGGCGAAGAGAGAAAAAAATATCTCCCCAAGGTGAGCGCTTCGGGAGCAATAATCAGTGCCCGTGGCGAGTCTTCCTTGGCTTTGGTTTAACTCCGCGATGGGGTAATATTTTTTCTTCTCTCTCCTCGGGACAGTGAAAGAAGGGGGAGTTGAAAGCGTGGGTAGTAGTGAGGGAAGATTTCGGTTACGGAGAAGATCCGTAAACCGTCCGGCGAGGTGATCCGCGGGGCATGATGGGAATCATGCGAGAGATAGGAAGTCGGTGGATGTTCGGGAGACCCGGCTGGGATGTGAAAGATTGGTGGTTAGAGATAGGATTCGGAGGTGTAGCCCCTTTGGTCCTTGTCTTTTTACGATCCGGAACCGGAGGGGAGAGTGGGGGGTGGGTGGGCAAGGAAGGGGGTAAGGGGAAGGCTCTCGAGGCAAATTAGGATGATCGGAATGGATAAAGGTGGAGTCGGGGGAAGGACTGAGGTGGGCAGGGTTCTTTGAACTTCAGCACGGCGTGCGTATTGGGGTTGTTTTCGGGAGGGGGCGGGTGTGGGGAGAGTCGATTCGCGGCTTCATACGCCGAGGGCAGTCATGGCTGCTGATGATCGGGACGCCTTTGCGCTTGACCATAAGACTCTCATTATGCTCCGTGATTTTAAAAAAGTCGGGGCGAATTTGAATTCGTTCCCCGACCGGTATTTCCCCCGAAGCTCGATTGGAATACTTTCTGTGCCTTTGAGGGTTTTCGAAACGAGTCCGTGCCCCGGAAGTATTAATTTCCCCGGATCGATGACGGAGATGAATTTTTCGCGTAATTGGCGCGGATCGCACTTAAATCGGTGAATAGGCCTGCCGCGTTGTGTCTCAGTGGGAATAACTGTTCCTAGTACCTTCCGTGATAGCATCCTATGGGCTATATAATAATGTATTAAGCTGGGTTAAAGAGTTATTAACTAATCGCGTACAGAATACGTTTCTAAGATGGCATAAGCTCAGATGAAGTGTCACCAGGTGGCTGTATATTTGTTGTTCGGATGTACCCCGCGCACTTAATCAGGTGTGTTACCTGACGTTTCGTGGCCTATTCCCTCCATGAACCACTATATAAAGCCCACATCGACAGCTACTTCATTCCCTTTGTAAGAGTGACCCGCAACGGCCACGAAAAGTCGGGTAACACACCAGATTAAGCCCGCGGGGTACACCTGAACGACAAATATACAGCTATAATGACCCGCGAAGGTTTCAACCAAGATTTCTCACCAGGTAGTCCTCAGGGAAGCTCGATATCCCCACTTGTATTCCTTCCTTAAGTATACTTCTTAAATACCGTATATAGTTGTAGCTTAAATAAGTAGTTCCGTATAATACGATAAATAGTGATTAATCGTAAGGTCCGTTCTTTTTTCGATGACGCAGTATGTGGAGGGAAAGTTCCCAACGACAAAGATAAGCAGGTGATAGAAAATGACCAATATGTGATTGATAATCAGTGTGATACTCCAGGAATTGAATCAAAGTGAAATAAATGCACGGTATTGAAATTTGGAAAAAGAGTTGCTCCGCTTAATGACTTGAGGAATGAAAAGAATACTTTTTTGTTTATACTCATCAACATGGTGCAGCTGTAATGTTCGTCCGGTTAAATTTGTAATTATAACAACCCAACTGTATTTAGAAGCAGAAGGTGGTCATTAATTCTCTAACGACGACTGCCATTCTTCTATATGCACGGAATGGAATATCATGCGATCGAATTGATTTAATAATTGTCTGCAGCACTCCTGGTTGAGAAAATATGAATTTTTATGAAGTTATTGTGTCGTACTTCATAGAGTAGAATTTATAAACTATAGATGAACCGATAGTATGCTGTTTTTTTACAAGTTAGTAATGCCTACGTTCTTTGAGATGGATTTTATAATGTTGAAAAGACAAATAAACGAGCAAAGTAATCGCAACCTAGCCCATTTCATATCACTTAAGAAATAGTTTTAGCACAATAAAACCAAAGGCATGTATAGCTGTGTCGAATTCTGTTTTTGCGTCTCCCTGTGAGGAGAGAATGTTACACGCTTTGTTTCTCAAATTATAGCCTTGTTCACACCCATATTCTCGAGCAACAAAATTCCTGTAAAAAATAAATGAGAATTTGTAATTACGATCTAATGTTAGTAAGCTTCCTTTTATTCATTACTTGTTACTTTTTCAGCCTCGAAATTACAGACAAATCGACTTTATTTTGTGTAATGATAGGTAGTGTTTGCGGATGTGGTTGGAGATAAGCTTTCCACAGTTGAATTTGCGGTCAGCAATGCAATCGTTTTTCTTTTATTCCTCGGGTAATTGACCCAAAGCACCTGTTGTAGCCGGAGCCATTGGTGTTTTTTTTTATTGGGTGAAATGAGAATAAACCATCCTTGAAAGGTTAATGGCCTACCATAGTGAGACGTGAGATTTCCTGTGACTCAAGATGAATCATTTAAACCTTCTCTACCAAAGCATAGGTTCTTATTCATCTCCGGGTTTTGGAATGTCAGCAATCCGGATCGCGTTTTGTGCGCATAGACATATCCTTGGAAATGCGTGTGCAATCATTGCCAGTATTATACTATCGCTTCACATTTATATATTTGTATTGTTTCGTCTAAACAAGCGGCGAAATGCAGGAATATGCGCTATCACTGGGAATATAAGGACCAATACCTACCATTCTAAGCTACCGTGGAAAAAATAATTTTAGTTATGCATCGAAGAGAAAGAAAATGCTAAATTTAGTGTTAATTGTAGTACATTATTTCCCTTATGCTCCCTAAATCCCTCCAATTTTGACCGAAACCGTTGTTAGCTCTAGAAAAATGGAGTCATGGAATTGATAAAAGAGTCGCCTAATAGCGATGAATGCAATGATATCAATGGTTTATCTATGCTTCCGGTCTTGATTTTTCAGGCCTAGGTTCTCCTCTTCGGGAACTCTCTGTTCAAACCTCACGTTAGGAAGAAGTGTTTTGTACGTCCCTGGATTAAATCCTTTGACTAAATTACGTAATTTAGATTGGCGTATGAAGTTGACACTCCAAAAAAATGAATTCTGCTCCTTTTGATATTCTTGTAAATTTGCTATATGAATGCACTCACTAAAAATGGACTAATATAGCCTTCCAGTGATCAAATGTTTTGTTAGTTTGATTTCACTGCGAATGTTTTATTGATCTTATTCATTAAATTCAAGTGATTAAAGGAGGTACTGCAGCCAGCAATACTTTTAAGGGGATATGAGAAATTATGCTTTTGAAAGTAAATGTTACGGAGGAATGGCGATTACGAAAAAGGAAAGGTTATTTGGGTACTACAAGCTGTGCGGCAAATATTCATGGTAAGGATACCGAAATTGATATAATCTCCGAATATAAGTAATGGAATACATTTGTGGAATTAAATAACGGGATGTAATGGAATTTTCTCGTATCATTATCGAGCCATTTATCGAGATTAAATTGTTAAAATCAGAACGTTGAATCCCAAGAATCTCGTGTTACTTAGAGTTAAAGACAAGCTCACCTACCAGTACTACTATTTTTGATAGTCCGAGAGAGATCTTCTGCTGAAATAGCTTGAATTTTCTCTGGTAATTGTTTTTCCCTGATCAGCGAAATGCAGCCTTTTCTCGGGCATAAACATTTAAGAATGTTCCAGGGGAGATAGCAGTCCAAAGAAATAAAGGGAACATCATTCCAACACATAAGTGCATTGTGTACTTTCCAAAACTGCTGGATATGATGCCTTGAAAGTTGTGAAGACTGTGTGAGTTACATGTCAAAATACATCTTCGTTTTCTCTTATCGTGGAGTGCAGTCTTTTCCAGATTCCATAGTGAACCTCAGGTATTCGTGTGCACAGCCAACTAGCTACTATTAAGATATGGTGACAATATATTCATTTCATTGGCATGGGAACTGAGCATTTGATGTGTTAACCAGGGTCTCTTATCCCGTTATTCTATGTAGCGGTGTTGTTATTTTATACCAGACCTTCCAAAGAACCGAATGGAGGTTCTTGGAACTCGGCCTCCTATCTTGGTATTTGAGTTATCCCCGTCATTGGGCTTGGTACTCTGTGAATTCACCAATCAATTTCATCTTCAGTTTCAATATAGTTACTTTTTCTCATTTTTCACATCCCCTCTGGAGATGAGAGGAGGAGAAAAAATGTGAGTGGTATGGAGGATAGGGTGCAAAAGGTGTTACCGTCTTCTGTTTCTGAAAAGCTGTAAAGTTTATCGAGTGGGAAATTAATTGTTGATTGATAGGTTTATTTCTAACAAACCTACTCTTTTTGACCTCAAAACGTAGAATTTTACCATCACATCAACTGTTATGGTGCTGATGTACTTTTCTCATGTCTTTAGTCACTTTTAAATATTTTCGTATCTCAATCATTTTCCGCTGTCTATATCTGATTCTTTTGTTCGTTGAAGTTTGAAGAGCGTGTACTATTGCTCGTAACCTTTCATTGTATGTCATCCAAAACTATGTCCTTGTTATCTTTTAAAGGTTAGCAATGACCGAATTTTCTTATTTGGGGAAAGCAACACTGAATTTTAACTTTCAGTGAATAATTTTATGTTGGCCTGATAATGACTTTGTACTCTCATAATTTTCGTCAGTCATCAGTCTCTTCGTCGGGTTCTATTCTCTTTGGCTTAGTACTATATAAACATTAAGGTTTACTGAATCAGCAAGACATGTCATTTTCACAATTTATTTACTGATTACCGCTTTCATCGCAAGATGATATGTCGCTATTACGATGAAAGCTGTAGTTGAAAGCTGTAGCTGTTACGAAGAAAGTAGTGTAGTTGAGTCGGAGCTTGGAGGCTGGTCGGGTAGTTAAGGGTAGAGGTCACCGTATACCCACTCAGTTTAACGATGGATGAATTTCAAAAATCAAACTAGGGGACTAATTACTTTCCCAGTATCGCCTGTAGGTTTTTTTCAGTGGAAGCTAGTGCCTTGAAAATTACTCAGATTTGCTAGATATGTCCAAAGACCTCTCCCGGAGTCGAACCCGGGACCTTTTTTTAGCAAGCTACTGGGCTACCATTTTTGCACGCAATTTTGCTTGTATTTTCGTCAAAAAATGAAGTATATTCATCTGCTCTTATTCGATCTCGTTTGTAGCGTCTGAAACGACCGGTCTAACGGTGTAAATCCCACTCCGCCACCACAGAATGAGAAAGAAACGAAAGCGGCCACTTTGCCGAATCAATCGTGGCAGAATCGTATACATGAATAGATGAGGAATGATCATATATATGGAGATCAGCGTTCGTGTGTGTTTTGAGGGGTGAAGGGAGAGAATGAGAGAGACGATGTGGGGGCGAGAAATGCGGCCCGCGGGGCCCGCCCCCCTGACGAGTGGGTGGGAGTGGGGCGGGGCAGCGGTGGGGGCGGTTGCGTGGGCGTATGCCCCCACGAAACCACGTCGTGGCGGCAATTAAAGAGGACCCTGGGTCCTTTTCCGTGGAGAAGGGCGCCGATTTGCGCGCCGTCTGGGGGGTGGAGCCCTAATTACGGCCGCTCGGGGCGGGCACGTCGCGTGATCTCTCTCTTTCTCTCTCTCTGGGGAGGGAATGGGGTGAGGAGGTCTCTCGTGTGCGTGCGTACACGGCCGTGGGGAGCGCGGGGTGTGCTCTGTGCGTTTTTCGTGCGTGTGTGTGTGTCGGGGGTGTGGGACTCGTTGGGAGTGATCCGGGTCGGTGAGGAGAGTGCGGGTGGAACTCGGTTAGGGTTAGCAGTTCCGGCACTCTGTCTAGTTTGTTGGAAACCAAATTGGTCCATAGTTCTTCCACCAATGGCGACTTTAAACGTTTCTCCAGAATGTAAGGCCATCGAGCTATGTCCCCTCGGGCTCCCGTTGCCATTCGTATTAACTTAATGCTGTTCGGATAGAAAGTGGCTTGTTTGAGGCTCGTGATTTTATACTAGAAGGATTCTCTCTCTCTCCCGGATGAAGGTGTGGAAGATCCATATTGTACATATTTTGTTGATTGAAGTGGATCAATTGAAAAGAGGACAAAAGTGTTTGATAAATTTCCTGCGGACCGTTAACAAAATATCTCTTCTGAAAAATGATGAAAGTTAGCAAGTATAGGCACAGCAAGATGTAGGTAAATTTTAAAGTTTATGGTATCTGTTGTTTGCTTATTTACTGGAGTAGAGCTATCAGAAGAGCTGTGTTTTGAATTGAATGTGTTTTTTAGTTTGCCAGCCTTGAACACTGACTCATAATAATCCGTTGGCTCCCTCGTGGTGCATTCCTCTCATCAATAATCCACTTTGCTATGTGTTGTTGTAATAGAGATGATTAAGTGAATTTTAGCTCTAAGTGGGAAGCATGGTCAGAAAGTCATTTAATCTCATGAGCATTTGTTTGAAAATGGGTATACAATACTGTGTTTCTGTCTTACCATTTTTTTATTCCATCCAGTTAGTTTTTAGTTACTCCATGATGAAAAATCCCATTAAATATTTGACTTTAAAATTTTCTGAGAACATGTACATTTGATGATTTAAACGCAGCAGTGCCACCATATTATGTACTTAGACGGCACGTAGTATGTTTTGATCTTAATATACTATATTAGTTTGCGTGGTAATTCATGGCATCATGGGAATGAAGGTTGAAATAGAAACACTGCAATTTCCTCATCCAAACTCCTGTTTCTATTTCAACCTACATTCCTACGATGAGAGATTTCCGCAGTGCTTTAAACCCGAAACTGTTAACTGTGTAATTCTTGATTGTTTATTCACTTGTGATGGAAGAGAAACTTCAAATCATAAAGCTTTATTTCCTCCGGGGTACCTATATTCCTAGATGAAAAGTTATTGATGTATATGTATGTATTAGTATGTACTATTTATGTAATTATACGAGGAATACAAATAATTGTTATTACTATTAGCAAGGGCTGATTATTTTGACTAATCAGCCGTGATAGCAGCGGTGATAAACATTTTACGCTCACGAAGCTTACATCGAGGCGTACCCTCGGAAGTCTAAGGATGGCGGGAGCAAACACCGTTGATAGTGAGGTGTGTGAGGAGTAGGCGGAAGTGGGCGTGAGGGAAAGAAGGTGCTGGAGGGGGGGGGGGGGCGCTGCGGTTGATTCGAGACAGAAACGTGGCGTGGAGTGGAGAAAGGGATTTGAAATGGACGTTGAAAGAGGCCCATAATAGTCAAGTCTGATTGAGTGGGAAATAGTACCTCCACGACTGATTGGTTGAGTTCATTCACTTCGACTCTATTACACTTATTCTACTGCTCATTCAAAATTATTTCAGTGAATTCAATGAGCGATATTGTGCAATGAACATAGACTCTCTCGATAGACATATTTTTCGTAATATTTCTGCTCAGTGTTTCAGTTGCACTTCGAAATGAAATTTTTCCTATGCAGGCCTCTCGCTTTTTCGTTCTCATCAGCGCGTTGCTAAGTTTTAGAGACTTCTAGTTTTAGGGCGCTTTTTCTGTTATCTGCCTCTAAATAAGTTTTTCACTTCACATATACGATGTGGTCATTTGGTGTATTTTCCGTCCTTATATGACGTGGGCTCGTTACTGTATTTAATTTCGCTACTTTCTTGCATCCCATTGTCAGGATAATTAAAAATTTTAATGGTCTGTACAGCCAAAGAATTCCATCAGTATTCCATTCCTCGGATTCATATGTCAAATAGGATGGTTTTCTTCATCAAAGAAAACTGAATTCATTAATCACGACACGTCTCCTACCATAAATGTATTCATTTTACGCAAAAATTTAGGATCGAGAAATCCCAGTTCACTTAATAATTAAATGTTAATTTAAAGTTCACTCGAAAAGCTCGGTAATGGCGGGATGCGCTTCCTTGTTGCTGACGTAACTTTTACATATAGTTTACGTTGCGAGGCATAAGTAATATTCGCCTCCTGTACATACCATTGTATTTCAGAGCCCCTCAGCTCTGGTCGATACAGGTACCTGTATACATTGATAGTAGCTTAGGAAAACTATTAAAGTTTGAAAAGTCTCCTCCGTTAACCATGGTATTAATAATCGTTTTATAGGTTCCAGGGCATCCTGCTCACGGAGTCTTCTGCTACAGCGAAACAAGGCGCGAAGTGCGATGTGCCTTTACGGTATGCTTAGTAAAATGAATACTAACTGTTTTTAAAAGAATCAACTAAATAAATTATTTTGAATAAATTCATAAAAATTTATTCTAATAAATTAACTGAATAAATATAACTCCGATACTAGTTAATAAGCTTTAACGGAGTGTACCGTCTGCTTGGAAGCGTCTGCAGCACTACCTATTGGCAGGTAGAGGAATGAGTGTCACGTCGCACCTATAATTTACCGGCATTTTTGCCGTCACGTTTTCGCGCCGTTGATTTTTTTTCACTTTTTAATTAATGAGGTAAAATTCATAACGTCATTTTAAAATCGAACTGCTTAAAATACGTACTCCAGAAGTTTTTCGATCAAGACATTAAAAAAATAATAGGAAACTACCCTATTGTAGATAAGATTACAAAATTGAGTCATTTCGTTATACCTTTGGACAAGAACATTGCGACTTATTCATTATGATGGTTGATAATTCAGGTAAATGTCCGGGAGGAGTCCTGTATATCATCTGCTTATGACTGTCTAGGTTATGCGACCCAGATTTTAAAGCAGCAAGAGTGAAAACGTTGCAATTTGAGCGAAGGAAAGGCTCTCATTATCAAAAAATTGCGTACCGGAAGGCAGAGCGAACAAAGGGTTCATTGTGGGCAGATGGCATCGTGCCTCAGGCGCAGGTGTTTTCACGGGGGGAGGCCAATGCAAAGCCAAGATGGTGTCTCACGCAAACACTTGACTATTTGTAAGAGGGTGCGTTTTCTTGAAATTCATCATTTTTGCATTCGACAAAGCCGTTGCCGAATATCTTCGGGTCACTGTTATTTACTCTATTAACTTCGATTTCCTCATAGTGGTTTCAGAAATCGTGTCCGGTTGTGGAACTATTCACCTACGTACTCCAGTGGCTTTCTTATTTACCCCGTGGTGAGAGACTACGGTAGCTTATGATCGCTAGCAGTCATCTACATCCACGCGATACTCTACAAGCCACCGCGAAGCTGTATGGCAGGGGGTGAAGGTCACCAAAAATGCACTATTGACATGCAAGCAAGCAGCATCAGTCCTCTCTCTCCCTCTCATCATTTGAACGCAAAATCGAGCATTGCATCGAGTTCATCTCTTATCCTTGAAGAGAAGGCGCAACGCTTACTGCACCATTCTCCTCTCCCTCTCATATTCCATCAAAAACACGTCTCAATCCAACTCCTATTTCACGTCGATATTATTTGCTGCCACAGCGCGAGAGGCGCCATTCCCCATTGGAAAACGCATTATTTTGTATACCTCTTTGAGAATGAGGGAAAAATGAGAAGTTTATTAGCTGAAATGCGCTTGGCGTAAATTTTCTTGAAGAATTAAGTTGTGTTACAAAGCTCTATAAAAATTGTACGTTTTCGGCAGCTTAAAAACACGATGTCATTGAATGACGTCACGGCACGGTATCATTATGGGCGTTGTTTAGCTGTTGTACATGGAGGTAGGTTGTTTTTTGAGTTCGTGGCGAAAACGTATTTGTTGATCACATTTGATAAGCTAATATATTTCGATATTTTATTTTATTTATGTAGCTCTTAATGAGCAAATCGTCCATAAATCTACTTAATACCTCTATACTACCCTGTTTGTTTTCACTCCGCGAATTTCTGTTGCGACAAAGCGATTGCTGCTTATTTGAAGAAGGTTGCCACCATAAGGGAGTCAACATTGGCTAAGTGTCGGATTGTGCTTTTTTAAATCCCTCTCCAGCCATTGTTTCGATCAATGAACGATTAAAATCTTGAAAGCAATATATTCGCGTCATTTCCTTCTAAAATAAACTTCTATTTCCGTAGCAATATGGAACCTATGCCGTGCAGTGACGTGAGAAGGCGTTTCAGGTCACGTGACTCTCGTCCACTTTCGGCAAACGTTTTAATAGCATTTATTAATCTTTGTGGTCAGCCTGTAAAATTTTGGCTTTTGAATTTAAATTTGTGAGAAAATGTCGTATCGAGTACATCATCAATGCACGGGGAAAAAATTTCATGCATATTCCCCTATGCTTTTTATTGTTCCTATTATCTTTTGGAAGGCATGGCAAAATGGTTGTCTTCTTTTGAGACCAAAATGTGGTTTTAGCGGTGAAGAGAGAAAAATAGAACTCCGTAGGTTAGCGCTTAGAAGCAGTAAATGCCCATTGCGTGCGTAGGGCTATGGCAGCAATCATATTTAACGTTCTGCAAATTAATTCAGGTGGGTTGGTGGCTTGAGAACTGGCCGCCCATTCTGAGGCCCGGGTTCTAATCTCGGCATTGGCAGATTTTTCATTTGGATGCAAACGGTGGATCCTTTGGCGCCTTTGGTTAAGAGCATGCAAATGCCTACACCGAGTTTTCCTCCGTTGCTCTTCTCCCTATAAAATCCCACTTTTATCCAAGCCCCACCTAAATGGTACAAATTACCTCAGTAGTCGGTCTCCTCCCTCGAATAACTAAGTAACTTAGCCGTGTGAGTGAACTTATGCCACAACATATTTTCCTTCATTTACAAACTTTGACTGGCGTAAGCATGTGAATTATGTGAAAAAATCTTATCGTTTCGATATTGAGAAAATATTCATTTCATATAAGCGTAACTTATGGATTGTATTCATGAGGCATGTTATACATTTTCATTCTCAAACACTGTCAATAATATATCCTTATCGCAACACCCTGATGTATGGATCGTTATAGAATGAAGCAATGAAAACACATAGAAAAAAATCGTTAAAGTTTTATGATAATGATTCGGGCTTCACTTTCTAGTGGGAAGAAATAAACAAATCAATAAGTTCAGTGGTCGTACTTATTTATTTTCCAGCATATTTAAAAAAAATAAATTAGTTTTAACCATACCCTCACTGAGTATTTATTGAAATATTTCAATATTCCATGCTTCATAATGAAATAACGTTTGTTCCTCGAAGTAGTGTGTTGGGGTGGCCTACCAGAATCACCTACTCTGAAGCAAAGATCGTGAAGTCGTCACGAGCCGACTCCCATTAGGCTTGGCTCTGCTCGGTGCATTAGTTGAGGCTCGTTGTTGCGCTTCGGGAGGAATGCGGAATTCCCATTGGATGGCACGGGATTGAAATGAGGAATGGGACCGCGGAGGAGTCTCGCTCATCCGGGGGGCGGGGGCAAGTCGTGGGAGTGATTGGATTGGAATCGAGCGGGAAGATCGTGCAATCGGCTGCGGTTGCCTCCGAGGTGTTTTCACTGGTTCTGTCGATTCCTTCTCGGGCTTGGTGGGAGGGGGGGTGAGCTGGATTGGGTGGGCGTAATCGGGAATAGTTGGAAATCATCCTTCCCTGGACACGAAGTGTGAGGGTCATAATTTTGTTCTGAACGGACTTAACTACCTACCCTTCCAACCATTCTGGAGGAAAAATATCTTTGCGTTTGCGCCAGTTTCCTTTTAAGGTTTCTTGCCCTCCATGAGCTACAGAAAAAAACGCTTCCTTCTCATCATTAGAGTTGAGAATTGAGGCGTATTGCATGATCAGAAGAGCAGTATATGCTAGGGAATATACATTATCTTCGCCTAGCGACAGGGGATTTCTTTTTAAGAACATTTTGAGCTCATGCTATGCGACTTCAACACTTCCTCTTCTGATCCATGTGACTTAAATCATCTCTATAATGTCTCATATGTTCAGTAATGACATATGAAATCATTTGCATATTCATTCATGCTTTGGTGGGGATCATTATATAGTCAGCAGTAGGTATTTTTATGATAAATATAATACCATTTCTGCTGAAGGCTTTCGCAGCGATTTTATTGTAGGTTTTGAATTTTCTAGTTTCTCAGCTGTGTTGTTCCAGTATTCGAATATATGGTCTGATGATGCATCCTGCAATGGATATGAAACGTAATATTCCGAGTATTGGAACAACGCAGCAGAGAAACCCGAAAATTCAAAATTTACAATATAGGTATTACCAGTTCCAAGGCCGTAGCCAGAATTTTTTTTCAATTATGACTGTACCCCCAAAAATATTTCTGGCTAGGGTCTTAGGTTACTGGTTTGGAGCATGGAATGAGTCCCAAAAAAAACTTTTTTGGGAGCGTGTTCAATGATTCGGAGCTTGAGTTCGGAGGTCCCCATCGATTAATTGGTCAAAATATGAAATATACCTACTCTATATTTCTCTCCATTTTTCGGGGGGTTTGAACCCCTTGTTTCACCCCGCTTGCTACGGCCTTGACCAGTTCATAAATTTTCCGCTTACTGCGTACAGTGAACGAGATCGGTTCCATTTGAATTAACTTACAATTGTGGGGTTTAAAATATTTGTCTCATTCGAGATATGCAGTGCAAGGTGTACGAGCGAGAATTGGCAGGTTTTTTCGTGCACTAGGCTTACAGTCAATGCCCATACATATTCCACGTCACAATCGCGAGTTCGCAATATGTGGCGAGTGGCAAAGATTTTGAGGTGTGATAAAGTGGGTAAGAGTTAACAGAAAATGGTTGAGTAACGGTCCCAAAATGAGTTCAAAGAATTTTCACTCTGCTCTTGGCGCTCATTGCCCCAATTTTTTGGATCAGGTATTTATTTCGCTTTTAAGATACTTGCGGGAAAACGCTTTTTTAAGTTGATCCATTCCGAAGTAATTGACAAGTTTCCGAAGTTAAAAACCATGTCTTTGTTCATTCCTTTTCTCTCTATAGTTTCTCGACTTTGAAGAATGGGCGTTGAATGAAAATTCTCCGGGCCTCTCTCTCTCCTCCTCACTCATTCGCATATCACGCAGAGAGGACGGGGCCCCGCATATTCTTTCTTATATATTGACCCCCTTCTTCTTCCGTCAGCCGGGCGTCGTCCATCTTGCCCACAACACCCCCTTCCCCCGTGAAAAATAAAAAAATAACGTTCCCTCCCTCCCCGCCCACCCTTCCTCCTCCCCACCTCCCCTCGCCTCTCCCATACACCCCGCCCCATCTACTCACGTATGGGTCCGTTGCCATGGTAACTAAGATGGCTCCCTGTCTACCAAGGTTAATCTCGCACGGATGATCTGTCAACATAGGATCTCGCAGGGAAGAGAGAGAGAGAGGGAGGGCCCGGCAGGCTGGATCTAAACCTCACCCTCCCCCTCTCCCCAACACCAACCCTCCCCCTCTCCTTTTTCCCTTTCACATCTCTCCCTCCAACCCTATCTCGCCCTTCCATTCGTCCGACGCGATAACAAGGGTTCGCGGGACGTACACGCAAATGCGTCAACCTCCCCCATGCGCGACAAACACACCCTCGGAAGGGTGCCGGCCCTCGCTCAGGGGCGGCGTAGCGCACCCTGCCCCCCGACATGTACGATCGCTATTCTATTTCTTTGTCCTCTTGGTCCATCCGCACTTACCTCACTCCGCGACGCTTATCTCACTCCTCGAAGATATCTTGGTGAGTCGGCGACACATGTCTTACCTCTTCTCGGCTTTGCTCGATCTTATGTATGGGGCTGCGTATGTGAAGAGAGTCGTGTACAGGGAACGCGAAACAGAGTTGGGCTATTCTATCGAATCTACCCCATATGACAAACCTTCCCCTAAGTGTTTGAAAAAATGCATGCATTAACATGCCAGTACCTGAATGACATTGACAGCCTGGAAGGCGCTGGGAAATCAAGTGCAAAAATCCTACTCTCACATGATTTCTCAGCATTTTACTAAATTTCTGACAGTGAGTTAGTGTAGATGTATTTGTTTATTGCCATCAAAATGTAATAAAGTATTTTTCTGCAGGGAAAATTTGCTACTGTACCCGCTACGTGTTCTCCCTGAGCTATCATGCTTTTTTTAGGATGCCACCTTAAGTCAGGTTAATATGAATATATCTACTAGTAAATTCAGATAAATTGCATTTTATAATCTTACCTGCACATATTTATTGAAAATTCGTGCATTTTCTTTACGGCGGTCATTACATGATTTCAGCTAAATGAATGACTGCTCTACTCGGTGGCATTGCGTAAGCCTTTATGGGCTGGTAAATAATTCCCATAAGCTCATCACCCTGAAGGTGGCACAGTAGCGTGTGGCAGAGGATGTTATGTTATCAGCCTCGAACGGGGAGAGTAAGAAATATGCTCTGAAGTCCACCTGTAGCGTACAGTACTTGTCCTTGTTTGAGATTGTATTTCTCCCTCTTTTATTTCTTTAAAATTAGTTAGCAAAAGATTGAGGATAACGTTTAGACCTGAACACATCTTGGACCATGAAGTGCCATTTTTGTGACCTGCCCACACTGAGGCGTAAGTCATAAATAACGTACATTTGCTGTTCTGCCAGTCAGAATATTTGACAGATATTACTGTGACTTATGTCGTTCTGTTGCTGACGCCCGGAATGAAGGTGACCCTTTCACTGTAATGACTCATGTAATATCCTCCCCGGCTAAGTTTTCATTGCAATTTGCAGTTATTCGCCGTTATTGTGGCGTAAATGCAGCGTGTAGTTCCAGCCCTGGATCCATGCCTCCCCAGGTATGGAGCTGTTTCCTTTATCATAAATGGGGCCTGGTCTGTCCGAAACGAATCCGTCAATGCACTCCCCACGTACTTGCCCTCCAACGGGTCTTCCGCGTGATTCCCGATCCACCGAAACTCTCCCCCAGCCTCCTTTCATCCTTCCCCCCCCCCCCCCCCCCCCCCTCCTCCTCCCCCCAGCCTCAACCGTGACCCGAGTGTTTGGGAATTGGTGCGGTCACGTGCATTTATTCCGAATCGGAAGGGGCGAGCGTGTTTTGTTTCCCGCGCGGGCGTTCCTTGACCCTCCCTCGCGGCCGCCGCTCCGAAAGGCGAGAACTCGGACGGACTTAATGACGGACTGCGCGATGCGTGTGATTGCTCGCTCGCTAATGACAGGCGTCGAGCCGTCCCTAATCTTGCCAGTTTGTCGTTCTCCTTTCCTTGGGTCTCGAGAAATTGATCGTTTCATGCCAGATTACGCCAGACTCCGTGGCATCGCAACTCCTCTCATAATTTCACTCCCAAGGACGAGCCGGAGGAGCCGGTAATTATTAGCGTGGGCAGAGCCGTGCAGGAATTCGGTTATAATTGCCAGTTTTTTCCACGGCCGTCGTATTTCCTGGAGCATTCTGCTTGAAGCACCCTATCCAGAATTTTCTATACGGAATCTCTGTACGACTCTGCTCTTAAGCTTCAAAGGGGCTTGGTCGTTCATAGGGTAATTCATTAGATCCTGAAAATGCGAAAGACATAAAAGTTTAGTTGGTTTAACAGAATTCATTAACTGTCACACGTTCAAAGCTATTGTGTCTTTTTCAATGCAGAATTATCGGTTTTACAAAGTTGAGCTGATTCATGACTTTTAATTCTCAAAAAAGTATAAAATGTTTCTCATTAAGTATAAAATCTACCTGTTATGACTCATGCACTCTTAGATGGGTATTAGAGGACCGATTTTTGTACTTTTTCTCACGGTATCCTCATCTTTGAAGTATAGAATTGAAGTGTGAATATTACTTTTTCGGTTTTACATGCGGACTTAAGATTGAGGGGCTTAATTCATGAGTCTATTCTGCAGCGTCTGACTCAAACACTGTGGTAAATATGACATATTTGTGATAGAGAATAAAATTAGTTGTCGCATTTGCCAACAGTTTTACTTGGTATAATATATACAAATATACAACGCGTTTCGGCACTCTATATCATTTTCAAGTGCATCTTCGAGTGTACACTTGAAAATGGCATTGAGTGCCAAGTGAAAAAATGCGACGGATTGATTCATTCTCTATTGTCTGATACGTTCCATGAAATCTCGCCGTAAACTGTGAATTTATGACACTCAAGGGTTTAAACAAGACTAGAACACGCGTTTCACTTTCGACCTGCTGCAGTGGACAGCGGCTGAACGTTTTTATGAAGATCCATGCATGTTTGTGAGTGACTTTCTTATTTCCGTTCCTTTGGTGTTGGAGGGCAAATTTCACTATAAATGTCAGATAAAACTCTGTCCATTTTCACTACAGGCCTCTCCTGGTAAGATAAATTGTATATTTGTGAAATATATTTCTCTAGAATTTCTCCGGAAATGAGTATCTTTTCTTAACTTCCTTTGTATGCAGTAGACTAAGAATATCCGTGAGTTCTCCCTATTGGTCCAAAAGTTTCCTTGCTGTACCTATTTAGTAGTAGAAAAGTACCTCGATAGAGATACGCGGATCGGATGTCTCCTCCCAGAATCACTCTTACCCAGTCCGGTCATGCAAATGGATTTCAATCCAAATTGAATGTCTAGGACTCATCCATTTACACCTCCTCTAATCGTTATTACTGCATTTTATCGCCGCAACTCATACTTTTCGCAGTTGTATTATTTCAGTTATTTCGTAACGTAGGTACACGTAGAGAGTACTAATTTTTTTACATTTTTTATTTATTTATTCTTGTACGAATCTACATCTACGCAATAGCCTGTAAGCCACCGCGAGGGTGTGTGGCAGGAGTCGAAGATCACCAAACATGCACCATTGGCATGCAAACAAGCTACTACATTGAAACATGCTTGATAATGAGGTCACATGTAGCTAGGTGCCTAGTATCTACATGGCTATTTAGGAAAAACCAATAATTGTTACCAATAACCGATTCACCATCGTAACAAGACAATGCCTTCGGGCCAGTCTTTTCATAAAGGAAATTTAAAAGCTCTGATATACTGTATTTTCTTCTCAAAATAGCTATTTCAAGCCTAAGGAAAAAAATTGTCTGTAGTTATTTATCACGTGCCTATATATTCTTATAACTGTATTTGAAACTTGATGTCAAATGTTATCGCATTATTAAGCGAGTGATGCTAATTTAGATTCAGATACATAACTTGATGAATGAACTATTGAGGAAATGGTCACCCTTTTATTGGTGCGCTAAAAATCCCTCTTTGCATGTAATGGGCAAGTAATTATGATCAAAAATCTTCTGCTGAAGAATGTTACTTAATTGTAACTTTTTTTAGGAAACTATAAGTGCCAACTTTAATCGATTAAAATGAATTGGTTGGAATAGGATAAGGTCCTAATATTCATTTTTTCCCGGGCAAAAAATGTTCGCTTTCTGTACGTCATGATTTTTTATGTCACTCATTTGTAAATTTCCTCTTTTAGCTCAGACTCATCCATTCTCCTGCCTTATCTCATTTCCTTCCTTCACGTACTTTATCAGCCGTGTGCACAAACATTCCTAGTATGAAGTTATGGGAACGAACAAAGAGACCTCTGTCCGAATAGAACTTAAGGCATTTCATTTTCCTTCCGGAAAGATAAGCTGCGTCTCCGATCCACCTTTACTCAGTTGTCCCTCATACTTCTTTCTCGGCGAGCACGGACCAAGCAGAAACAGACAATCAGTCTAAATTTCAACATTTCCTAATTTTTAGCTGAAAATTTTCTTATTTTGTTGGATTTATCCTGTAATTAACGGGATAACAATATGCTCTAACCAACCTGAAATGTCTTGTCAAGTGGGTGTGGTCGTATAGTTAGTTTTTTTTCAGTAATCGTTTTCTAACTGAACGATGATGATAAATCACAATGATCGTTAAATTTCTGTGTTTATAAAAGAAAATACCTTAAATACTTTCTTAATGTTGAATTCTTACCATTATGCGTCTTTATTATTCATTTTATCACTTGCATAACAATTTCTAACCCTGGATACACATAATATAGAATTAGGGCGTTTATTCGGGACCGAAATCGCTCTTTAGTACACGAAATCGTTAGATAGAAACGAAAAATGAATTTTACTGAAAAACTAATCTTTTACCCAGAGTTCATATTCACTCATAAATCAAAAATTAAAATAAGCAGAAGGTGACGCCTACAAAACGAGCTGCGTTAAGGATACCTACGTCATCCACCTCCCGTCCTTGACTGTGTTGAGGAAGGGCGGGAAGGGAGCGGAGGTGGTGAGGGGATGCCTGCCGGAAAAGATCCTGTCGCAACCACTTCCATTGGCGGAGTCAGCTGTGTGTCCCCCATTGTGATCCCCAAGGCGAAAGAGCTTCGCGGTCTCAGTTGTGATTGGACCAAGTGGATGACGCACGAGTACTTCGTACGCTCTGTTTTTCGGAAGGGTGAAACACATCAGTTTTTCGCCGCTTATAACTCGAGAACTAATTGAGGTGTCGAAGAATGGGAAGATACTGGTATTTTATTATACAAACGTATCAGATTTGGCAATAAAAAACATAGGAAACGATCCCATTCTCCGAAGTGCTATGGATAAAACAATTGGGTTCGTTCTCTCTGAATTTCAGTAAGGTTGCGCGTCAGTCTATTGATTGCGTCTGTTTTACTGTAGTCTATTTAAGAAACCTTCCAGTGATTAAACTGTTATGCTTATCAGGTAATTTAATAATTTCAACATTTCGCTATTTTGTTCAATCCCGTTTATGCTGGAAGAATTCAATAGATATAGGAAGGGCGACTGTCCTCGGGAAAACCCCAGCATTATAAACAAATTTACTTGTCAAAATCATCTCTTTAATTTATATTTTTGGGTTTAAAAATAAAATTTAAATACTCCGAATCCAACTGCTTTCAACGGTTATATTGACAGTTACGCTTAATTGGGAGATGGTTTCATCTTTTGACTACCTCACATATTTTTGGTATCCTAGTAATTGGTGTAATAGTTATTTATAAAAAATATTATCAACTCGTTATTTTTATATTTGATTGCCTATATCTAGTAGAGTCTGCCCTTAGCGTAAAGCACGCGTGTCTCCTTGTCCGTTGGGCATGTTCATGTTAAACTGTGTATTTCCTTAGGTGCACTTTAGTAAAAAAAGCTTCGAGGAAGCTACCATTAAAATTCTTGAATATTCATATTCTCGTTTTTTTTTAAGAATGAGTTTAACAACGATGTAACATCCTCAGTTTGCATTCAACCCCTGTTCTGCTATATTTTATGGAAAATGCTATAGTCGTCACAATGAAGGAAGGTAAATATAATCATATTTCTTCAAGTTGTGAAATACTGAGTCTTACTCGTCGCCGAAGAACAGTTTGCTCAGAACACCGGCCATAAACACAACTATTTTGATAAGCATACGATACTTCTTGAATGGGAGAAATTTCATGGCTCCCACGTTCGAGGATTACATATTTTTCAAATCTTTGCATAAAATATCGCCTCCAACTTCGAAGGCCTATTTTCATGGGAATTTCTGAAACGAAGATTCCATTGAAGAGAAGTCCGTTCACCACCTGGTCTTTCACTATCGGCAATATTTAATGTCCTTGCCACCGTGGCAGCATTTATTTGCTTCCTCACCTCGATAACAAATGTCTGCGTAAATGTCAGCGTCTGTTCTTGTGTCAATGAAATAGCTCGTCAGAATGGTATCGGTAGTATCTCAAGGCTTGAAAATACCTTTAGTATTCCATTCTTGTGAAAGCAACAGCTTGTTTTTTTCCTATCGAATTTTTTTTCTTATTCCCGCGTTATTTAATGTTCTCGACTGTTCTTCGCCCCTATGACGTCGTAGAAACATCACTGCTGGAAGTTGGAAGACGCCAATTGCTTATTTATTGCTGGGTAATGTCAAGGGATCTTGTGTCGCTTCAATTGGGCGTAATTACGTTATTTTGACAGCTTCTCTCTCATGGTCTTGCAAAATTCGTATCTATTTTCGGACGTTCGCTTTTCTATTTTTTTAATTAGGAATGGAGAATGTTAAAAAGATTTTCAAACTAGGTCTTTGCTTTGATCAGTTCCCTTGTTATAGCTTAGTTAAGCTAATCTTTTTTGAGGCTTTGAGGAATTTTTTTTCAAACGTGGTGTCCTTGGTTTGCTCGTGGGAAATTTAAATAATTTCTTATTCCAGGGAGCTGAGCTTTTCGGTTCGCAAGCTATTGATTTCGCAAGGCTTTTTCTTGTATTTTACACCTATTGAGAACTATCTGTCGCTGTCCTTTAAGTTTGAATTATAATGGAAAGTAAGACCAAGTTCATGTTTTCAACTTATTACCCAGCTTGCGACCGTGAATTTCAAGCGAGGATTTTTAAGCTTTATGCTAGTGGAAACATGAAATGTTCTCTCGCGCACTAATAAAAGCAAGGCCTTGTTGTTCCTGATTCGGCCTCTCCTATTCGCGTAGCTCGGTTTAGTTTATCCCAGTGATCGCAGCTGACAGCCGGCACGGAAATCAATGCAATCATTTAGCCACGCGAGCGTGTTCAACACCTTTTCGCTCTGAAGGCGACCGACGAATCGGAATAATTCTCATTGAATGGGACGTCGATTTGATACTTCGACTCGCTTTCCTATAATCTTAGATTAAATTTTCCCTCGCCAGTCCTCTCAGGCGCGAAATCGCCCTCGGCCTCGTCTTAAATGCTGTCCTTTTTTTCAGCTTGTTTCCCCGACACGGCTAGAGCAAAACTCGCGGACGGGAAGTAATCGTCGGTATCATGGCGCCGTCGGGCGCTCCGCTGGTCAGTCGGAGTCGTGTCAACCCGGCGTCCGTGGGACGAGACAATGGAGGAATTTAGTCGCGATTCGATTGACACACGCGATACGACCGCTGCGCACACATCCACCCACGCCTCATCTGCCATTGGCGTGCGTCATATTTCCTGCAGCTGCGACATGTCGGAGCAAATGGCCTTGTTTGACCATGCATGCCGCGCTTATGCCGTATTGGTGCATTGATTGGCGTCCCTTAGTCGCCGTTTACCTGTCGTCCCTTGTTACTCACCCTTGCCCACCGCTTGATCGCAGGCTTTGTGACATCGGGGCTCCGAAGGCGTCTCTTCTCATTCTCTCGTTCTCAAAGCCTACGTGTTCGCGTCGCAATCGCGGGGAAGGCATTTGAAGGAAGTCACGTGGCACGGAGGAGGCTTCTCATTTCTTTATTTTATTCCTAACTCGATGATATTTATTCCAGATTGTTTTTTTTTTTACTTTTCCCTATAATACCTCTAAGTGTAAGTTCAGGAAATAGGAGCTCGGGGTTTGGTATTGTGGCTAGAGCCCTGGCCTCCCTTCCCAAGATCCCGGGTTTGAATCATTGCATACCTGACCCTAGTTGAGTGCCCTATGGAGAGCAGTTCCAATTCAATACACCGTCTGTCGAATAAGCTGCGGTACTCTTGGCGCCTTTCATTAAGACTAAGATCGTCTTCAAGAGTCGGGTTTTTGTCCACCTGTCCACCGTTCCCTGAAGATTCCTACCTTTATCCTTTATCCTCTCTGGCACAAATGGCCTCAGTTATCGGGCGCCTCCCGCAAATAACAACAACAATAGCAACAATAGAAACTCATTGAATACATAAAATAGATACATGAGAAAAAAGTGTAAATATAGCATTCGGATAATAGCAGAATTTCCGCAGAGAAAAAATCATTGAAATCCACTGTACGTTTTGGTAGCTTAAGCACCTGGCTGGAAGTCAGGAGGTTCAGAGATCGAATCCTGGTCAATGTGAATGAATTTCTCCCTGTGGAAATTCAGCTATTGTTCATTTTCAGCGATTAACTTCTTTAAGGCTTTCGTGGCAAGTTCGCAATCCTTGAATTACCTACTGAGTAGTCCATTGGAATTATTTGATTGACACATCATAATACTCTCATTATGCGTAGAATTATTTGGATGAGTTTCGGGAGTTTAGGTCCTTTTTTAAAATGAAAAAAATATTAAATTTTGGCCGACGTTTCGGAAAATATATTTTTTCCTTCTTTAGGGCTTAAGTTCTATAAGGTGAATTTGTTTACACAAACTAATTCACATTATAGAACTTAAGCCCTGAAGAAGGAAAAAATATATTTTCTGTAACGTCGGCCAAAAGTTACATTTTTTTTTTCATTTTCACAAAAAAAGAACAAAAGCCCCCTTCAAACAAAAACCTCAACTCCCGAAAAATCATCCATATATTTAAAAAAAGAGGTCTGGATTTCAACTTACCAATTATCAGAACACGTAGAATTATTGTACAAAGATGTTTCTGCATGTAGCGATACCCTCTTATATGCCTCTTTTCCTAATTAAATTCAAAATTTCAGTAGTATTTTACTCTTCATTTTCTATGCTGCAACCGTAGTAATGTTTTATTTTCATGTCCCGCATGAAGTGTAGTAATGTTGGGCTAAATTTCTCGGATTCTTCGGCAGCTATGTCATGAGCAGCAGTTAAATATAATCAGTCCTCTTTATTATTAAATTCTTAAAACGGTTAGACCAAGGGATCAGTTTTCTTGAAGGCATCTTCACGTCTGTGAAACTACAATTAGTTTAAGAAGGTGGCTCATTATTCGTTAATACCATTTTATCAATGGAGTATTCCGTTTAGCATCATCGGTCAACAATCCTAGGATTGGTTTGGCGCAGCCCTCCACTCGATTCTCCTATAGGCCAACCTCTTCATATTGATGTAATTCCTCTCTTTTACTTCCTTCACAACTTGTTCCATACATCACATGTGAGGCCTACCTTTGCTGCCTCCTGCCCTTCTCCTTTTCCATGTGGCCGATTAAGTTGTCTAGTCTTCTTTTTAGAATTATCAATAGACTTCTCTTTTCTCCCACTCTTCTTAAGACTTCTTCGTTTGACTCTCGGTTGATCCATTTTATTTCATTATTTTTCGGTAGCACAACACTTCAAATGCTTCCAGCCTTAATATTCCGTTATCGTTTTCAATCCGGTTACGAATACATTTTGTTTATAAAACTATGAAAACTCTTTTCATTTCTTGATACTGCCTTTATCTGTTTAATTCAGCTAAGTTGCCTGCGTGTTTTCGCCATTAAAATCCTCGTCGATTGCAGAGCTATTTCCCTATAATATCTTTGGTCTAATGTTTAATTTTCCTCAATCATCTCACTTTTCCTCGACAATACGATTATCCATGGAAGGAAGTTGACGTTTTTAAATCGGGGTTCTATCGAGAATTTGCAGCTGCTCGGCTTGTGGATGCATGAAACTGATGTCCGATTCTCCAATGATGGCCGTATGAATAATTCAAAGTGCTACCATATCGAAATATGTTTTCGACAATGCGCCCACCCTTTGCGTCCATATCGCTTTCACATCATCGCCTCCTTTCGAGCGCGTCGACCCCACCCCTCCTCGCGTCTCCCGTTCCCATAATTCCGTCCCTTTTAGTAGCGCCTCCCGCTCTTCCTTTGTCATCCCCCGGCTCGTAAGTTCCCGAACTTGATTCGCCCCTTCCGTAATAACCCTTAAACGGGACAAAACTAGCCCGCCGTCGCCTTTGTGCTGTGATTTACACGCGGGTCGTTCAAAGTGCACAGAAATCTGCTCACCCCTCTCGGCTATCTCTTTTCCCCGAGCACTTTGGGTGTGATTCTTCATTATTCTTGGTGGTGATTTTTCCTCATTCATGACCTCTTGAGGTTGAATTTTTTGTATGTTGTTGCGTCATGAATATGGCATGACTTTCGATTTATTCCAATGGTGAAAAATGCGTTTTAACTTTCCTTCCCCGGTTGGAAAAACATCATTAAAACCTTTGGGATAGAAAAATATTAATGGCTGTAATGACTGTAAGGCTGAATGAAAAAGGTTACTTCATCGTTGATAGATTTATGATTTAAATTGCCTTAAACATTGTGCTTAAAATTTCTTTTGGCTTGTTAGCTAAGAAAGTTTTTTAAGAATTAGAATAATCCCTTGAATTGCTACGCCAGCTATGTCCACACCATTAATTTCACCATAAAAATGAATCTTTTTAAAAATTACACATTAACGTCCCTATTCGAAGATTCCAGTGGCTTTATTATCTCGCTATTCGAGTCCAGTGAAGCGAAGATCTTACATCCGATAAGTGTGGGATGCTTTCTCTCCTGATGTGCAGTTCCGTGGCCCAGTTGTCTTCTAATGTCATCCGTCCACATTGCCTTGTTAAAACTCCTTTTACTAGGGAATGTGAGGTGATGGAAAAGTTAACACCTATTCGTATTTCCGTTTGCTTTATGAACGTGGTATCAATGTCGTTGGTTATCATATGGTGTATTTTCTTACCAGGCTTCACAAATACGAAAGAAAGTTGACCAATATGTTATTTAGTGAAAACTCGATTTCATTGCTGTCGGCAATAATTTGCAATTAATTAAAACTCACTAAGTGGAGAAATTAAGTGAAATATTGAAGTAAATCAAGTATACTGCGTAAAATTTCATAATTACTGGTAGTTGCAGATATATATCGCGTATGTTGCGCAAGTAAGAGAAATAATTGTCTCAAAGAAATTATTAAAGGAATGACCTCTAGCTTCTTATAATACTCATATTTACCTATTGTGCCCCGTCAATGTTGGAACCTTCGTATTATTTGGGTAAATAGTGTGTTTTTTATGTTCTTAGGAAGCGCTCGTCTTCGTTGCAGTAGTCTGTATTGCTCGTTTAAAATAATATAAAAATTCAAATTTTCCTCTCACCAATTTTATAAAATCACCGCCTTTCAGTAAATTATACAGTTTTATCCACATGTTGATGTGCTGATTTTCCTACTTAACCTATTACGCTTCTATTAACTCAGTTCGGAAAAAATCCTGAAAGGATTTTCATCGCGGAATAAGGAACTAAATTCAACTCTTTCCATGTCAATTTCGGCCGAAATGTCCTCGTACAAAGCACGACTTGAACTTTCCTCCCCGTATCGCTCTACTCACCCGACTAACTCATCGCACATGAGACCCGCATGATTCAGCACGTGTCTTGACCCCAGAGATATGTGACGAATGTTCTCTGACCCACCTCTCATGGCAAGCTAAAGTGACCCGTATGAACTCGTGATGCTTGAAAATTGTAGGTACGTTTATCATGCGCAGCAGTTGATAATATTTGTATTTCAGCTACCTTCAACCTAAGTAACCTTCATATCTCCGTAGAAACAGCCTCCGAAAAAACGGCGGATGCTTTTAGGATACCCAACCACAATATGATTGGTGCGTCCATCCAGTTACCTGTTCGTGAAACCTCCATGCACTGAATGATTCGACACCACGGTCGTAGAGAAAAGGTCGACACGTGCTTTGGAACTTCCTCCTTGAAGCATTGTAACTATTCTTGCCTTCGTGACTAACAACCCTCGAATTGAATACAGTGTGAGCGTAAGGACATCAACAGCATCTTCACATGAAATTAGTAATTGTGGACAATTGATATGATCTGTCTGGTTAGAATAATACCCACAACCTTGTAGTCGTTATTCGGAGGAGTTGACCGAACATTTCGTTCATTCGGTGGAGGTAGGAAATGTTTGAGCTCAAAGCTACCTTTCCTAGGAAAGGTAGGTCGGGTCGACTGAATACAGGCGTCTGCATCAGCCTGAATCTTAATTAAAGACACCGAGGTGACGGTTGGAGCACTACTCTTGAACTAGGAACAAGTATTCCACTGAATATGCTTACCTTTTGTATGTCCTGGTTCAAACCCGGGCCCTCGAGTGGGAAAGCCACCGCTCCTATCCGATCCCCTTTAACAACTATTAAGTACATTCCAAGGCAATTATTTTTACAGATGATGTTAAAAGCATTTTGCAAACTTAGACTTACTATGGGCTTACAGACCATAAACATAAAAATAGGGAAATTGATTACAGCACCGACACATTAAAAATGCCTTTCTTTCCCCGGAATACTAGGGATACGTGCAATGTAAATATATTCAATAATATTTATACAAGTGTAACAACAGCCTAGGTAGTCTCATATTGGTATGAAGACTTTAAGCTCACTGAGAGAAAATAACTTTACTATTCCACAAAAAGATTTACTAACGCCGGAGGTTTAATTACAGCGTAACCTTATCTAGTGGTCATACATGATGAGGTTACGCTGTAATGGAACCTAGCTCGTGAATAAATCGTCTTTTTGTGGAAAAGCGGTTATTTTCCTTGGATTGAAAAAAATCTTAAGTTGCGCCTGATACTATTTACTTTAAGCAAACCCAAGCAAGCACGCATAAACAGCACGTTTATGCGTGCTTGCTTTATTATTATTTTTTTATTGTTATAAGTCTACTATAATTTATCTACTAATCATCTTTAAGCATGATAGGTACATCATGTTTGGAGATCCCCCCCCCCCAACCATGCATCTTTATGGTGGCATGCAGTGTATTATGTAGACGAACAACCTACCTCACATGTTCGTGCTCAAAATAGAAGTCAACATGGAAGTGGGGGAATGCACTAAGCGAGTTGGATATTAGGAAATAGCCGGCGACACTGCAGTAGAGCTACCGAGGGCGGGCTCTCCGAGTCGTGGCATCTTCGTTCGCGAGCTGAAATTTTCTCCTCGATAAGGTGATGAAGGCCTCTCTCTATGCCGAGGGCCCCGGGGCGCCATCCTCGTCGGCCCTCCCTCAAATTCAGCCCGGGCCTTCACGGGCCCCCGCAAACCTCTCCCTCCCACACACTTCCACCGATGATTCGTTTCGCTCATGATCTTTTGTTACCGTCCCAGGTGTGCCCGTGTTTCGTCGGCGCACGCATGCGACCCGACGGCCCACAATGCCTCCACTCGCCAAACTGAGGTGGAGGGTTGGGAGTGGAGGGGGAGGAGGAGGGTGGTCGCAGTTCCGGCGGCGTGCGGAGAGAGATACTCCCTCATCCGAGAGAAAGGGTTTCTTTTTTCTCGACCCATGGGTTGGAGAGGGGAGGATGATAAAGGCCTGAAAGGGGTGTGGCGGTGGGGGGGATGGAAGGGATGAGGGTAGGGTCGGGAAGAGCTGGAGATGAGGTTGGCAAAAGGCGTGAACGTTTCGGGAGTGCGCAGGCAGGCAACTTTCCTCCCCTCCTCTGGCCGCCTCTTTTGGCACGGACCTGGCGGCCCATCCCCCGCTGCAGTACCCGCGTGATTTCGGCTTCCAGGGACATCCATATGTCGGGGAGGAAATTTGTCGCGCTGTCGAGGGCTCCGACCGCCGACTTTGCATCGCCGATGAACGCGGGGATGTCGCGGGATTGGGGGAGGGGGTGGAACCGCCGCTGCTTGCCTCCATTGAGTCGCAACTCGGTGTAGATGGAGTGCTTCGGGGAGCGCCGTCGGCGGAAGCATCGTCGGGCATGAATGAACCGCGGGTCGTAGAGCAATTATAGGTGTCGTGTCATCACGACCATCAAACGTTATTGATTGCCAGAGGAACAAGAGTGCCTATGCGGAGGAGCGAGCGTATCTTTTGTGCGGGCACTTACTAGCATGCGTGGAATGTGACCACAAATAATTTGAAAGCATTATCACAGTCTTGTCGTCAGTGTACTACTTTCCGGGATGATGATGATTTGAAAGAAGAAGCCTCATTGCTTGTGAAACTGTTTTCTTCTCTAATTCAGCCTATTTAACACTATTGCTGGTGATGTAGTAACAAACCATTGCGTAGTGTTCACTATGGTAGTGATGTGGACTCACCTTCAGGAATGCACACTCATTGCAGTGGCTCGCGTGTTCTAGATGTGAGCTTTGGAATCGTGTTATTCCTTGAAAAAAAAGTGTGTCACTTGCACTCCGTTTTTAGGGTCGCGAAGGTACCGTCCCCATATGTGACCAGTGACGATCCAGCGATTTACGTGACTCTCTAGCTATAATTCGATTATAATGATGGCCTGACCGTAGATTTCATATCCAGTAAACTAGCGGGACCTTGATGCTTGTTTGATATTTTTGTCCCTGACTTTTCTCTGGGTATTGCCTTATGTTCAACGACGTTGTTTTTGCCATCGGAAGTTTCTGCATCCGCACAGAATATGCACTTCATCACATTTTTAAGTATTTTAAACGAATGATATTTGGAAAATCTCATTTTTCTTTCGCTGCTAAATGAGCTCAAATGTTGGTAATTATGATTTTCTAGACTGTTAATGAATATTTTCCCACAGTGACACTAACTGCCAATGAAATGCATTCCTGATGCATTAAAAAACTTGAAGATTTATGCTGCTTCACGATCCTACAAGACATTTTTCATTTCGGGAAGGCGATGTTGACCGGAAAGTTTCCCATCGTTTACCCAAAATGGCATTTCTGAACTCGAATGAAAGCTATGAAATAAGAGTTCCTTCGTCATACTCTCAAGACCTTCAATGATGACTCGCAAAAGTTGAAATCATTTCTCAGAAATATCCGCATGCAGTACGTTTTTCTTTGTCCGTTCCAGTCGCACCACTGCAAATGTTTTCATGCGTCTTTTTAGGATATCTCGTCAGAATAAAGGATTATTTTCATCTTTTTCAACAACCTATTGGTATAAAAGTATGAATGCTTTGAAAAATTCTGAAAGGACCTAATTTTCTGTAGAAAGGGCAAAGTTCCACATGCAGCGGATCCCAAAAGAGACAACTACACAAGGGCCTCATTACTGTCCGAAACAAATGCTCAACAGTATGATCTTTATGGGCAGTTGAAGGTGCTAAATTTTATTGAGTGCCAACGAGGTTATTCAAGACTTGTTTGATTTAACGTACCGAGACAATGTTTATAGATAGTATTCCAGATCGCTGTCATTGGTTGTTGATATTTTATTTATTTTATTCAAAGAACTAAGGTTTTCAATATAAAGTTGTGAGAGCGTTTTCAAGAACTTTTTTGTCGTTCTTTCTTGCGTTGACCATTTTTTATTCTTGGCTAACATCTATCCAAATTCAATGAACACTCAATAAGTAATGCATCTTTCTTGCTTACAACTTCATAGAAACAAAATACAATTGCATCTGCGTGGCACACACAAATATAAAAGAAACATTAAATTACAGAATATACCGTATATCCGTAGGTTACGTTTGAATCTTTAGCAGCGTCTTAATCCCTGTTTCTCTTCGTAAGATTATGTCAGTCTTCCGTTTGTCGGAGGATCCCACGCTTGGGATATAAATGCATGCTCGAGTAGTTTTTATGCCTTGTTTTTTTCTCTTCGTTATTTCCATCGCTTTCCCCCAGTTGTTCATTTTCCGCTTCACTAGCCGGCTCCCACGGAGTGTCTGCTCCGGTATTTTTTAATTGTTTCCTCAAGTTTTATCCGTGCTTGGGAAACATTTCCCATTTCTCCCGATAATTACACCACCGCTTCGATAATGTGGATGTATTCAACCGTTTAGAGTTGCCAACTTGATTTATGCCACTCGACAGGAACTGTGGAATTAAAATTCTTGTCTTTTTTATGCTGAATCTGCAATTCATCACAGTCTCAGCTCTAAATGGATGGTGTAATCAAAGTCTAATTCAGTAGTGGATGAAGAAGGGTGAAAAAATTATTTCTATTTATTTAAATTTTGGAACGAAATTGTGTGCATACAAATCTTTGTTTTCTGGTAATCTTGTCGATAGTGAGAATTTATATCCTGTCATTAAAATCATTAGTGGATTTAATGGCTGTCAGTAAAATTTTTCTGAAGTTTGAGATAACATACCGTATTTATGTACGGGTTAGCGATTAAGTAGCAATTTTGTTTATAGCTGATCTACATAAATCAAAGCATATCTTTTTTCAAAAGTACGTATATCTTCGTTTAGGTATTACCATTAATATCATGAATGCGTGAATCTGTTTGCACATCTCTGATAAATACCAAATGTTAATGCTTTTCCCTTGTTTTTATTACGGTTTCAAAAGCACCAAAGTAACATGTGATACCTGAATAGCGTGAAAGGGTGCCATTTAGAACCAATAATCATTATTTTAGGCGTGAAAAAGAGTCCCATTGCTCTCAAAAGTCTAAATTTTATTTTTACAGCTTTTCGCTCATTATTATCCACGTTTTGGATATGTTCCTCGCCATTAATATCTTGTGCAGTTACCGCGTTATTCTTCCTGGTAGGTAAGATTTAATGCGGGAATTACTGCACCCCCGAAATTCGACAAGGTGATTTTGAAGTTATTCTGTTGTACATGCATCTCTCATGTACATCATCTATCCCTAAAGGAGAAGAGTACCAGTGTTCATAATTATAAATGATTTACATGTCGAGGTTATTTGTAATTTAGTTACACACCAGCAACTGTATATGCGCAATGAACCAGTCGTTAACCAGGTCGGTAACGCGCTGACCGCCGCGGGTTCTAATTTAATTTTCAAGCGTGGGCATTATTTCTTACCAATGTTTAAGGTTAAGATTAGGTTACTCCAAACGATACAGCTTGAGTAGTTGAGCTGCTAAAAAATAGGACTCATACCAGCTGCGTTATGCTGCCATATGAGCGACGCTGGTCGGATAATAGCGCCTTGTTAATAGTTATTTATTAGCGTGTGAAATCTCCAAGCGCCATTCGTGGTCAATACTTCGTTCCCGTCACGTGACTTTTTCTGTTGTTGTTTGATATTGTTCATTCTTCCTGACGCGTATCTCCGGTTCTCCTTCTTTTCTTTGTAGCCTTTGATTTGTTCCTCTTCTTCATCAGTTTTGTCCCGTCTCAATCTTTCACAGTTCTTAAGACTCATTTCAGTAGATAGGTATATTGTAATTATATATGTCGTTATTATCTAAGTTCTTTCAAAGGAAGAAATTATTCCGAAATCTAATGACGTTCAAGGTGTTGTTCTTTCTACCTTGGATGCGCGTAGACATTTCCCGAAGCGTTACCGTATTGAAATGAGTGACCGCTTCTCTGTTAATGTTTTCTTCATGTCGACCACTTTTCTGCACGTAGGTAGCACCTTGCCAGCCACCGTAAGGGTGTGTGGCAGGCAGTGACTCCACAACAGTCCTGCATTAGAATTAAATAATCCTGCTGCTTGTAGCCTCCCATAAATTGGTCACTATGCGGGACAGACATTGGGCAAATCTTATGCAAAGAATACTAATGGACATATGGCATGCGTTTGAGGAATTGTCCTAAAGAATTTCACCTCTTCTTGTTCAGGTAGGTTACGGGTCTCCCTTACGTTAAGAATCACAGCACCAAAATATTCGCGGTTTTCTACTAGATGGCCGGCATTTTGTATCCCGGTGCGTTCTCTGATGTTTTTTTTACATCAAGAAGCCTGTTATACTCTATGTTAAGCATAAAATTTGTTATGCAAGAATGCAAAATGTGCCTAAAAACTACAGTACCCATTCTGATTTATTGCCTCCCAAGTTCATTTGATCACAAATATAATTGCCCCTGACTGTACTCGGTTAAATGACATTGTCGACCTCTGTGTTAATATATGCACGTCTAATTTTGTGTTTATGATCTTATGATATCTATGATATTGACGATGCTTACCTCTTTTCCTATCAATCTCATTAATGTATTTCCCTACCCACCAATTTTCATATTGGCCAATGAAACCTCTAGCTTTGATTTCTTTCCGAGTATGTTAGGAGCTTTTTGATTCATTCGCCGATCGCGAATATTTTTCAGACTATTGTCCGGGCTCAGATTTGAAGCAAAATGTTGAACTGTGACTTGGATCTCGTTCTTGAGCGGGACATCCCCGGCTGCGCTGTGGCGCGGGTCTAAAATTCGAGACAGCCGCCATCTTGGGCGTCGCTCCATCCTTCAGCATTTGCAACACTTTCTGTCCCCCCCCCCCCCCTGTAGTGGTGGTTCCAACCCCCATATTCCCCATTACTACCCCCTGCCCACCCTTCCGACCCCCTTATCCCTCCTCCCTTCGGCCCAAATCTTCATCCGCCAGTGCGTGGCCTAGCCTCTCCCCTAGGGACCTCCAAAGCTTCGCCGTGGTGGCGTTGGCTTTGGAGCGTCGATGGGGGGAGGAAGGGAGGGCGATGCAGGGGGAAGGTTAAGGTATTGGGTGAACGTCTCCTTTTTACCCTCCTGGTTTTTTTAAGCAACCCCACCTCTCGACTTTCTCCGCCGAAAAAGATAAGTCCGGAGGGGTTCCCGAGCGAAGGTAACATTTAGTGGAAGAGGGAGGACGGTGTGGGAGGGAAACACTGCGAAAAAATCCTCTCAACTTTTCTTAGCGTTTTTTGTAACTTTTCTGTCCCCTCAGCGACCACCTGTGCTCTTGTGTTGCGAATTTCAGAAGCACACCGGCAGTATTTTTGCAGCCGTTCCCTTGCTTCGATTACCTTAATCCTGGAGTAAACTTTTGATGCTCTGCATCTGTTCACTTTCGCAATTGCCTAATCAATTAATAATTAGTTTATTTTCATCTAGTAATCATTGAAATACGTGACTGGTGGGTACATAAGGCACACGTTTATGTAAAGAGGTGGTATTGTCCGTTTTACAGCTGTGCATATCCGTATTACACCCGGTTACATGTGCGAAGTTCACATTCACATATTCATCTCCTGCTCCACATCTTCGAGGTGGCTCGCAGGGTACTCCATAGTTGTAAATGTGTGCTTTTGTACAATGCTAGTAGCTAATACGTCATTGCTACTCCTGCATGTGCTTGCATAAATTACTAAACTGTACGTGATTTTTAATTCAGGTTCCCAGTTTTTTTTTGGGCCTCGCCAGAATATGGATTCGATGAGATTCGATTTTTGTCTGGAATCAACAAGAATGGGCACTTTTTAGTCTCCTTCATGTAAATATGTCTTCTAATTCTGGTTCTTTATAGTTTTTTTGAGTCGGAATAATCGGGATTCAAGTGTAATTTCTTACCCGGTCGCAGCGCATTCCGAACCTAGTACGCTGTTGTGACATAACGTGGATTGAGAGGCCTTTCTCTCCGGTGCAAATTCCTGTTTCGTGTTCTTAATTTGCTCCATTTTTCCTTCTAACACTTGCTGTAAGATGCGACTTTCGAGATCCATCCATTGACCATCGAGTTACGGGTTCTCATCCGTAGAATTCAGTCTTCTGTGCTACAAAATTCTTATGTAACACCACTTTAGCTAAAATTACTCCAGAGACAAGCGAAGTAATATCCAAGTTTGAAGATCTTTACTTGAACTTTGTCGTTCAAAATTCAGGACCTGATGGTAACGTTGGACGTCGAAACCCGGGTCTTTTGCTAATAAATTTATATGAAACGACAAAATTATGTTTTCTTTTCAATCATGAATAGGTTCCATAAAGTTACGCCTGAAATCACCAGTAATATCCAAGTCTTACGTTTGTAATGGCTGAAGTGCTCACCAATTATTGGATTCAAATTTTGTTGAGGTCCACACTAGGTTGCCGTGTAGAGAACATTCAATGTTCGACAGTACGTGAAACTGGACCACTTGGTAATTTCGTTATAAGGAGACTAATGCCGGTGCCGAGGTTCTTTCAACTCTTTTCTTATCCTTCGAGGCCTATGCTAACATCTCCGGAGGTAGAGGTTTTGAGGTGTTGTGTTAAGGTAACTGCTAAGGGTTTCGACTAACGACTTAATACTAAGATAAGCAGACACCAATGACCTGGGATGAATTCAAACCCACGACCTTCAGGTTGCCAGATCGACGCGTTGCCGACCTGACCACCGCGACCAGCTCACCTCTCCTTCCGCTATGCCTTTAGGCGACTTGGAACCGCGGATGGCAAGCACGACATTCGTTCTCGAGGCGGAAATCGAACTCGCGACCCTTGGGTGGCCTGACTAGCCCTCTCTTTTTCACGGTCGGCAGGCGAAATCACCAGATGTGCCACCCCTCGTCGCATCTGGAACGGTACGTACCCTGGCCTTCGCACTATAGAGACTCTGCTCGTTGAGGCGCTAGAAGCTTCGCAGTTTTGGGCTCAAAGCTCTGTTGTGCCGCGGAAGAAGCGTCTCCCCTCCTTATGAGTGAGGGCCCCGCCGATGCATACCCTAGGGAAGGCCCACGCCTCTGCCCAATCCGCAATTCCCGTTCTGCAAACTCTCCCCCCTTGGTCCCTCCCCCCGCGTCCTTTTCCCCCATTCGCCCCGTCAAAAAACAACCCCCTCCCACCGCTCCCTTCTGCTCGCCCGCTCCCCCATCCCCCTCACCCCGATCCCCCTCGCTGATTTCGAAAAGCATTGGCAGCTTACATTACTCGACATCAGAAAATGGATTTCTTTCTTTCGGAGGGGGAAAAGGTGTGGCGGGAGAGAGGGGTTCGCCTCGGTGGGGTTGTGGAAGGCTCCGCCGAGGTTTCGGAGGCGGAGGGAGGGTGGTGGGGATTTTATAGAAAGACGTCTCTTCTCCACGAAAAAAAAATAAAAATATTTAAAACGTCTCTCCTTTTCTTTGACGAAATAGGCAGGAGGAAATAAGTCGGTTACGTTCTCTTCTCGCGATAAAAATGATTCCCAAAGACGTAGTTTATGGAAAGTTTTTCGGAGCGTAAACATCCTCTCGCGTCTCTCTTTCCTCCCCCAGCGACCCCCCTCCCCCCACTCCGCCGCTTCGAAACTCAACACGCACCTTGAAATCCCACCCTTCGATTATTAATGTCTCGATAAACAAACGCGGCGAGGAGTAGCGGGACGATCGACGACTCGGTGGTTTCCTTTCGCCTCGGGGCGGGATCTCGCTTTGGGTGCCAGCATGTATTTGGACCCTCCCAGTGTCGCCTTTACGCTCCCTCGTGGAAATAATTTTTGTCCTCCCTCGCCTTCCTCCTCGTTTTTCTGCGGTAAACGCTTGATTTCACCTCCATTCGTGGGAGCTTGCTTGCTTCATTACCACTCCCGAACCCGCTTTGGACATTTACGAATCCTTCCTATGAATTGCATGTTGAAAACGTATGGGATTATATTTACTTCTTCCGGTGATTACAGATGGAAAATGACGGCTACAGAAAAGGCTATGTGAAACAGCATTTAAAATCGGATGTTACGGAAGAGTGATGCAGATACAATGGATTCACCCAGAAATTAACGAAGAACTTCTAGGAAAAGTAGGAGAACAAAACCTGATGAAATGTCAAAAAATTTTGGAATCTGTTTGAATGATGAAGTCAGTTGTTGAGAGAATAGTGAAGGGGTAAGATGGCAAAGCAAAACTTCGTATAAGGTGCATGTAGCGAGTATAGAATGACACCAAAGATTAATGATCGTAATGCTTAGGTGCCAGGTGATATCGAGTTGAGGGTTTTGTCAAACCAATCTTAGCATTGATGACCGTTGATGATACTTGAGCGTATATTTTTATATCAATGTTAATCAGTTATCATCTCTCAATATCTGATCATCACTGATAACAAAAATTTGTTCTTTTTTATTTATTCAATTTCAGTGATCCCAGTGATTCTCCTTCTCCATTTCTAACAGCTTTAACTTTATAGCTTCAGTTTTTACTCTCTATCTCTCTCATGGAAGGATTTATTCAAGCGATGTTTTGTGTAGAATGATGAGGAGTTGGAACGGAAGGAGGTTTATATTTCGGACGCTAATCATATATTCGTTGGGCTGCATAGTTTTATTGGTGTTATCAATGTAATTTAAAAGTAAGCTGTGATCATATTAGACCGATACAGGTACATAATTGCAATGGTGGTAAGATACTGATATAGTAGTAGCAAAAGAGATGATGATTGACTCCTTTTTATAGATTCATATATCATGATAGTAGCGCGTATATCTATCATTGGTGTTAAAAGAAAAATCTTTTAGAACAAATTTTAACGAAAGAAAAACGCCTCACGGAGTTTGTAAGTAAACAATGAGGAAGAAAATATTATTGTCAGTAGAAGATAGGTGTGTTGCTTTTGTTCTTGCGAATAAATAAGTAGATAATATTTTAAATTGTAAATACGTTCACATTCATAATTTTTTATTTTTAGCTTATACATTTGCCTATTCCATTTAAAAAACCCAATATAAGACTAAAACATGTTTGGGGGGTTTATTTGCGAAAGTATTTGCTGCTTAAGGCCAATAAGCTGCATGCGGTGTTGAAAAAAATCACTATTTTTTTAACCCATGCATTATGTTACAAGGTGTTGCCTTTACTTTACATAGAGATAGTTTATCAACGCCTTTAGAGTTTTAGCTGGAGATATGATAAAGTACGAATTTTAATTTACTGTCAAAGTAAAAACTAAATTTTGAATGACTTAAACTAATGAATTGTGAATTTAAAGTTCCATTCTGGTACTGCGGATGTTAGTGCGTTGTGTAAAGTTCTGTTGAAAATATAATTTAGAAATATTAGGGAATATTAAAGCCCTGCTGATAGGAGTACGAAGATAAGCATATCGCGGGAAGAGATTATGTATTCTGATGTGGTCATTCCCCACGGCATTTTAGATGTGCAACGCATCAAGGAAACATTCTGCTTTTTTGATCATTTTTTACTTTTTTTTAAGGCGTCGATACCACAATATTGCAAAAAGATACTAAAAGTTATTTTTTCTGTCGTTTTTTTGAATGTCCGCAATTTCACTATGCTCATTTTCCGTTAAGAAAAGTGTATTAAAGCGTCAACAGAATGTTTCTATCTTAGAAGAGCGATTGCATCGGAGAGTGTGTTTTTGAAGTCCCTGAACTTTCATCATTATCTGGTCACTTATTCCACAAACGGCTTTCCCCTGACCGCCTCATCTGTCCTTTGCGGACCCATTTTCACTTCCCTGCGCCCAGCGCGAAACAAAGGCCTTTGAAGCGACCGACCTGAGCCGAAATCATATCCGCAGATTTGGAGGTAGGTAACCTAGCACATGGTGACCCTCTCTTCCCGAAATCACGAGAAAAGAGGGAAACGGGAGGATGGGAAGTTGTGTTTGTTCCCTTGTACCCCACCTCGGATCTTTGGGCTCTTGTGACTTACACGGGATGCAGCTGCCCTGCCCATCATGCACCATCCCTGCCTCCTCCCCCCTCCCCCTTCCTCCTCTCCCCACTTTCCGAAGGCCTTCCACTTTTGCGTGGCCTGAAATTTCCTCGCGCCTCCTTTGTGCGGCTCCAGCGTTCCTCCCCCCACTCTCATTGTCCGCACTTTCCGAGGGACGCGGGAAACTCCTCGAAATCGTTTAAAAGGGCTTTTTTCTCTGGGCAGACGTGCGGATTATGGTCCCGAGAAAAGAGAGTCGGGCAACTTTAACTGCTGAGATTTAAAAAAATCTAAGCCTCGTCGTGGCCTTCGTAGAGTCCATAGTTCATCGTTTGATCTGTATTTCGTTTTCCTGCAAGTGTTATTGTTTACGGTGATCATTAAAAAAATTATTTCATTGAATCAACGATCATGATGATAAACATGCTTTGATTCTTGGTTAATTTTACAAAGAGCTTTTAGAGAACGTTGATATTACTTTGGCTCACTGGATTACTCACGTAAAATATGAAATTTAATTATTCAAATTACATATTTTATGTATGAAATTCAATTAATTAAATTTCATATTTTACGTGACTTCCTTTTACCTCTCAGGCGCCCATCAGTGGGTTGTGGAGTTGTAATTTAGGGTAGGGTATTGCCTTTTAAAATCTATCTGCGAACTATAAGTACTGAAATTTATTATAATTGGCTGCTAAAATGCATGCTAGCAAAGTTACTATTACTAAGATTAAGTAAATTACTATTACGTGCTAAATTTATTACATTTGGCATGTACTCAAATGGATACCAAATGATTAGAACAAAGGTTTTGCTTGAAACTGACGGGGAAGAAAATCCGAATCAATGCTGAGAACGGATACCAAATGACTTCCAAAATTACGTAAGTATCCTCTTTACCCAAAAAGAGAAATCTGAACAGTTAAAGCTATGAAGAATGTGACCGACGACAAATAGTTTAAAATTTCCTTGCAAGACCATATGAAGAAGGATATTGGTGGCCTAGTAACATAGGGTGCATTGGCCCAGCTAACCAAAGATCCGAAGTTCGATTCCCGGCCGAGAATACCTTTGGGGATTTTCATTACAGTCGCTTTACGTTCATATTGTCAGAGAAAATTTTTTGCAGAAGTATTCCTGGATGAGAACCAATTCGTATTTTAGCATTAGCATGGGGGGAACAGTTTTGAGCCTTGCGAGTAGTGCTGTTGGAAGTATAAATTAATATACGAATTAACAGTGATGGACGAAGTAAGATGGTACAATAAGATGAATACTTCTGGGGAAGAGAAATATCGGGTGAACAATCAAGTATAAGCTTATAAATAAGGAAAAACTTCAGTCTGCTCCCACATAGTAGTGAAGTATGAACATTTATATCTCCAGAAAAAGCAGCGTTGGTAGTATTTTAAATTTTAGTATGAGAGCATAGTTGGGATTAAATTTTTTTTTAATTAGCGATTAAAATTAATCGTTAAAAATGTAGTTAACTTTTTAATTTAATCGTTACTTTTTAGAAGAGTTAACTTATAACTTTTAATTGTTAAAATTATACATTAACGGATATAAAACTAACTTCAGTTAATTTTTTTCGTTAATTTTTGGCGAATGTCGACCTTCCGAATTTTGGCGCAAAGGATACCCAAAAGAAAAATGGGAAAAGAAAACGGTACCTATCTAAGAATGCAAGGGTAGTTGTGCGAGAATGTAATGATTAGGCCCAGACAAGAGAATACATCCAAACAAAAGTGGGGCTGAGGGGAGTGACAGCCAAAGTTAAGGAATGAGAAAACACGAATCCACGCGAAGACAATTTCCTGAAGGACTTATATGCCTTGCTCGGTGACATCATGTCGTCAATAAAACATAGTTGAAGCCTTTTAACTTTAACTTTTAACTTTCACTAGTTACTTTTTACAGAGATTAACTTTAATTTTAAACAGTCAATTTTTTTGTAACTTTCCCAACTTTGTATAAGAGTGATTTGGGTGAAAAAAGATCCAAAAAGGTTCTTCTAAGATTAAATGGGAGAGAGGTGAATGGAATGAAGAATAAATCTCATGAATATTCGGAAACCAAGGCGAGGCAGCCTCATCGAATGAATCTTTCGGAACCATGGAATGCCGCATGAAGACATTCCTAGCGGAAAAAGTGTATAGAATGACTTTCCAAGGAAGGAATAAGGAAGAGTATAGATCTATGTCCAACGAATCCTAGGATATGTAACTTTTGATGATACATTGCCAAATAAAATTACGCTTAGGAAATTCACGAAGTAGTTAAATTGGTTACGTCATTGTTAAGTTTTACGGACGATTGTCTATCTTCCTACTACCTCCTGAATCGATTCCCTCACTTTGCTCTCCGGATTATCGTTGTTCTTATGGGGGAGACGCAACCGATACCTGAGACCATTTGCGCCGCAGAGGATAGGTGTGTAACTTGGTATAAGTAGAAGTTTTGAGGAAACGAAGGAAGGGTAGTGAGAAACCCGGCGTCGGCATTATTTCATAATTTATAGCCTGCTCTTAACGTAAGGCGACAAGGGAACAACGGCTTAACGTCCCATCCGACGGACACTGGGCTCAAAGTGAACACTATATAGGGTATTTTAAGTAGGGTCAGGTATTCGACGAAAAATCCGTCTTTGCCGGGATTCAAACCCGTGCTCTTGGGATGGGAGGCCAGTACTCTAACCACCCAACGAAGCCGAACCTAGAAACTGTTGTCATTCTGATAGTGAGAATTCAAGCTAATTAAAATAGGGGTTTTCACACTATATTTTGTGTACCGACGAAGTCTTGATTATGTCATATACGTTGTATCCGTCGTCGTTTTTATAAGTGTCGTGTGAAAAACTTTCTCAGTTTTCTTTTATTTTCATCACCATGAATATAAAATTTTATATATTTTTCCAAATATTGCTGTAAAAATCGAAACCAATAGTTCATTGCACTTAGAGTACTTGTGAAGTTACGAACTGAGTTTTTATTTCTTTCATTTTTCACTGATTCCTCCGAATTAAGCTATTTTATAGTTCATTAGGCAATAATGAAGCTGCTGAACGTGCTATATAGGTACTCGAAGAGCCTGGGAAAGAGATTTCAGTTCCCTGTACGGTGGAGCGTTGAGGTCACTGCGTCGTAGTTTCTTCACTTCGACTCTACAGCACCGAAATTACATATCGGCTCGTTATGGATTTATGCTTTTTTAAAGATTAGTAATTTTCTGAATCCATGTCTAATAAACATGTTTCCAATTTGGGAAATCGGTGGACATATCTTCATGGCATGCTCGGGGTGCAAGTGGACTACCACTTCCTTCGCAGTCGTGTCACTTTATTTCATCTTATTTCCGCTGTTATCGTTTGTGTAGAGTGGTATTATTATGCCCTCTTTTCTGAAGGTCGTTGGATAAGTATTCATAATAGAGTATTAGAGCAATATTTTGTTAATTGCTATAATTAACTCGCGATTGCTCGTCGTAAAATACGTGTTTTTCAATTTAATTCCGTTACTACTAATGCCCAATATCATATCTGATGTACATTTATTGTCTGTTGAAGAATATATTTATTTAATTTGGTGTTATGACCTTTAATCATAATGAGCTCATTATACACACGGTTTTCTAGTCACAGTTTTATAGTCAGAGATTTTCTTTTGCTGTTACTCAGTAATAACAGAGTGAGATGCTGACATTTTTGTATTTAGCATGCTTGCTTTAGCGTTTTTCTCTAGTTCCTAAAGCTGTTTAGACATACCCTTAGTCATTGCCGAAGACGCTCGATGCAGAACTAAACTTCAACAATTTATATTTGGAGGTGTTGGAGTCTAGAAGACAAGGACGAAAATCGGGGATTGTGACTTCAATGTCACCATGAATAGGAGACGTATTCTTTAGCATTTGATTTACTAATCACTTGTGAGACATTTGGTTTATTACATCAAATTCATCGCCAGGAGAAAAATTGGGGCCTGATTTCAACCCTCAATTTTTGCAGCTAGTATCCAGATACATGAAAGGTTTACAATGCGTATTGTTTGAAATCGACTATTTTCCTTTTTTAAGCGATGGGTTATTTCATTACATTATGAATTTCCAATACAGGCATAGGAAAAATAAGTTAGAGTTCTAGAACTCGGATTTTTAGCTGTAAATGTATACTGAGGAGTATTTCTTGTTTTAATTTTTAGATACATTGCTCAGGAATTGGGCTCTTTAAATAGTAATTTTTAATCCTGCGTTCGTACTCTGGAATCTATTCCTGTGTTTTAGACGATAATTTCAATAGAGCTCCGGCCCAGGCGTGATCCAACACTTTTTTTTAAATATACTAGTTAGCGTGTTAGCTAGATACTATGATCCATAGTCTTTCTAATTGTTGTGCCGAAGAGAACCATATTTGTTCCGTTCATTTCAGTCCAGGTGTTCCCCCTCTCTCGCGAACTTACGGGCGAACTGAACAGATGTGAACCCCTTCAGTGCATGGCGTAAATCACTGCCCGGAGGAGTGTTGATTATCTCCTCCAAGGGGATAGCGTAGCCGCTGTTAGACCGCCCGGATTGGAGATCAGACCGTCTTTCCTCGATCGATCGCCGATGCGTGGCTTACACGGCGCATGTATTGTACCGTGCTAATACTAATCTCTTGTGGTGGCTCATCCATTGTAGTTACCTCAGTCCTATCGAGTCCGAGACGGCTTCTCAACACGGTTATAAACTATCCACGCGACACCCTCCCCCTTCCCATGGCTATCACGAACGACCGGGATCCCTTTCCTGGCCGTGTTGGCACGGGCCTCACAACAATGATCATTTCCCTAGCGGGCCTGCTTCTCCTACGCCGAATCGCACTACTCTGGAGAATGGAGAGAACACATGAAAGGCCCCAGTGCTCATCCTTTTTTGGAGTTCGTCAACTGCCTGTCTGGGCCCAATCCCCTTCCACAGCCCGTGCCTCTCTCTCTTCCACCATAGCTTTCACCCGATCCCCTTCCCCCTCCGGCACGGGAAGCGATCTTCCCTTGTTCTTAAAATCCATACTCCCGCGACCACCCTCATGAAGGCTGTCAGGAGTGCCCGGGCCCCGATCGGCGGCCGGGGCGGGTGGGCTTTCTTCAGCTGCTGTCGATTCCCGTGATGTCTGTGAGCTCTCCCCTATTGTTCGTACTCCTCTCCTCCAATTGATGTTTGCATTCACCGGATGTTAATGTCTGGCCCGGGGCCGGCGGCCCTTTTGGAGTGGGGCGGGGGGAGGGGCAATTGCCGACCTTCGAGGGGGTGGGGAGGAGTTGTCATCCTTCCTCCGACGACCCCTTTCCACCCCTTCCCTCCCCAGTAGGGCCCGTGGCTAATACACTGCCGATCGAGAGGGTGAGGAGGGCCCGCGCCAAGCTCAGTAAATGAATGCGGCGTTTATCGCATTTTTCTCACCCTGGACGAGGAGCAGAGGAAGCGGAAAGCTTCCCTTTTATCCTTGTCCTCCCATTATTCCCGCGCAGATGACGGCGAGGTCGGTCCACCATCTCTCTCTTTCGTTCTTTCTTCCTCTCCCCCTTGGGCCCACCCACCGATCCCTCCCCTTCGACCCTCTGGAGGGCCCAGCACGTGCGGCGTCGGGGCCCTAAGTGATCCGGATCTGCTGGCGACGTTTAATTGATGGAGTTCCTTCCCGATTGCGAGCCGGAGGTGGCTCTCCCACCCTGATTCCCTTTCTCTTCGTCTTCCTCCGACACCAATCGTGCGCGCCCGATATAATTGCCGTTTAAGCGGAGGAGGCGCGGCGGGCCGGGGGATGTGTCCGGTCCTTAATCGGACTCGCTTCCCCACCCCGCGATGCGAAGTGTCGTGGTGATCCCTTCTGGGAGACCCCATTGTCTTCGAGTGTGCATGCTCAACAAAAGGCTCCCCTTTGTTTCTCTTTGCTGATCCATTGTTACGGGAGTGAGAATCGGGGAAGCCGAATGATCCCATGCTAAAACTCATCAGGATATTCGAATTCAGGCCCTTTTCTGGCATATAATTAATACATATCTACAAACTGTCTACAAATCAAAGGTGATTTGATACATCCAGGTGAAGATAAAATTGTAGTTGTAAATTAATATGTAGTCGTTACGTCAAGACTCGTCCGTCAATATTTAATGTGATGCAGCTCTCAATCTCATTTTCCAAGATTTCAGCCTGCTCTCATTGAGATAATTCATTTCTTTTACATAATTTACATTTCGACCCATAGACCTATCTAAGGTCTTACTTTGCCATTCTTCCAATTCACTTATCCCTCTACGAATGTCCTCACTGGGCAATCTTGTTTCAAAATGTGTCTGATTACTAGTACGTTGTCTCGTCTTCGTTTAAGACTTTTCTCATTCTCTTCTTAAAACCTCTTCGTTACTCACTTGATCTATCCATTTTTCACTGCGTTTCCAATACTACCGATACTGCCTCTTTAGCGCCTGTTACAGTTCCTGGATCGCTCCTGTTAAGGTGAACGCTCCAGATGTTTGTTCAAATGGCTTGTTTTCCCACATCCGGGCTTTTCTTTTACGTTGTCAGCAGTCTTTTCTTCTGGAGAAAATAGTCTTTGCCTGGACTATTGATTCTTTCCCTCCTGCCTCGCCCATCGGTGGTTATTCTGTGCCCACTTAACAAAAGTCTTCCAGCTTTTCAATCTTTTTTTTCCTTCTTTCATGGGTGTCGGTAATCATTTTCGGTGGGAGTGATCGTAAAGGTAATCATTATTTTTAATGTCTGAAGGAATTTTGGCATTATTAAATGCCAATTTTATCTAAATTTTGTTCCTCCCTCTCCCCCCTCCCGCTGAAGTGAATATTTTAGGATTTTTTTATTTGGGAATGTAAATCCTATCAAGCATTCTGCTCATTTTCGTGGCAATTTGTCCACTCCGTTCCATATCCGTTGAGCAATATCTCTCTTTCCGATTCCCTCTGTGGGCTGTAAACGTTTTTGTGGAGGTTTGCTGCCTTTACCCTGAACATTCTAAATCAGTTGTCCTCAATGGTCGAATGAATCCATCCAGTTGTTTCATCTTTCGATTTTGTTATTACATTTCTCTCTTCATGTTTCTAAGAACTATAGATGGAGACGAGAGATAATTATATTTTTTAATTTACACTTGCCTTCGTTTCTGAGGAGGTACATAATTATTTGTTTCACATTTTTTGAGTCATTTACCTCCAATAACATCTGACAACAGATTTACTTAGGCTGAGTTAGAAACCGCAGCATTTTCTGCTAAACTCAGACTTTTCAAGGTGGCTTCTTATCGTCCAGGGAAAATTTTTATTTTTCTATTGATAAAGCAATTAATGTTGCTATTATTTACTGATAATTATTAAATGTTCTTCGTCTGGCGCCGAGAAACATATGTGGGATTTTACGGATCCAGTAAGCTGTTTTTTTCCTCCTGGGTTCTCATTCCAGTTTAAGGAGTTTCTGGACTTATTATTTCCATGTGTCTTTCTGTGGAAATACAGTAAGAAACGTCTGTTTTATCATCAATTTGTTATTGCATAATTTTGCTGTGTTTTTCCGAGTTCAAGCCAAAGGAATTATTCTCATTAGTTAGTCTCACTGGGGAGGTTACTAACCAAGTCATCAGCGCGATTAGAGAGAGGTGAGAAACCCTAGGGAACGGAGGGTAGTTGGAGGGAAACCTGGCTGTAGTCTGCTCTTAATAAAAATGCCGTAAGGGCCACAGTTCTGTGGCACTTATGATAGGCATAGTCCTGAACTTGTAGTGTTCTCTAAATAACACTGGAGTAAACACAGCAACATCACTCTAATTGCTACCACTGCTGGGATTTGAATGTGGACTCTCTGGATGTGAAGCCAATGCTTCAACCAGCTCACCATCTCAACCCCCCAACATATTCGGGGGGCGGATAGAAGCAAGAAGGCCAACCCGATCGAGCCCACGTGACGTCCGTGCCCGGGGCGAGTTGCGGAAGTCGCAATGATTGGTTACAACCGGTGCGATTCCCGAAAATAGCCGCTTCTGCGAAAACTCGTGGGAGGGATTGCGCTGGAGAGTGACGATTTAAATGATAATCCGAGATTTCTGGGTCGTAAAAAAAACGCCCTCTTCAATACCGAGCCCGGCAATGTGTTTCGAATTCGTGGAACTCCGGACTGGGAGGTATGCCTAACGGCCGTCGTCCACGCACCGCGTGTGGCGCTGGTCGTCGAAATCGCCGGGTCGGCAGTGGTGCGAGAGTTTCAGTGTTCTGTGCCCCCCCCCCTGCCTCCCCATTCCCCCTCCCTTTCTCTTTGTGCCCGGCGACATAAATCTCTGCGATTTGGATTTTGGCCATTACCTTTCGCTATGCTCTTCGCGTTATTATTCTCGGGGAGAAATTTCCTGGATAATGTATCGAGTTTTTTCCTCCCTCTCCCGGCCCCCAGCTCCTCCCTCCCGTCCCTGTCAGCTTTTGCACCCGGCCGGCAGGGAATATAATGAGCCCTTGGCCTTAAGCCGTGTCAACAAAAAGACACAAATGAGGCGACGCCCGGAATGAGTGGAGCGGCCGTCCCTGCGCCGTGCGAATGACAAAGAAAGGACGCCTCCCGCATGGTCCGCCCGCCGTCGGTGCAGCAGGAGTGCTCATCCCTGCTCGTGAGTCGTGCTCTCCCCGTAATAGGGATCGTAATCATTTTATCCGCGGCTCGGAATGCTTGGTTGGTGTTTTTTTAAGCATCCGTTCTCTCCTTGTTTCTCGCCTTGGTGTCGAAGTTGGACAAGTCACTAAAAGCATGCATTGCTGATTTTTCTTCGGCTGACCCTGCCTAATGATTCGTCAAGACTTCTGCGCATGATTAAAAGAAGTGAGATCATATTGCACAGTTTATTATCCATGCGATGCTTTTCAGCCGCTTGGCCATCATCAGGTACATCTAGATGTACCTTAGAGTACCTAGTGGTGGAATAGTGTTATCTTGTTTCTTTGAATCATGATAATATTCCACTACATCTCGCCGACGTCACTTACTTCTATGTATGCCCGTCTATATAGAGCAGCAGTTTTCCACCTGGAGTAGGTGGAAAACTGCTGACTTAGACTCCCTAAGAATATTGATTATATGAATGTTTACATCCAGAAATGGACAAAAAGTCGGCATTGCATTACACCGGTGAACTTAATTTTTTAACTCGATTCTCTTTATGTGTGACTGGTTCCTTTTGCCTTAAAATGAATAAAAATCAATGTAGTCCTGATTTGCTTTTGCAGTTAGGGCATGGATTTTTATGCTCTAATGCTTTTTTTCCGATTTTTTACCTCAAGTTTATTCCTAACTACCAAATAATTCCTCCCTAGACTGGAGGCCCGAGTGAGGAGAGCAAGGTACATAGCCTTTTAGAGTACATTTAAAGTTGTCAACTAAAATGTAATTTCCTTATCCATTTGCATGTTAAGAGTGTCTAAAAGTCTTTTCTCCGGAAAAAGTAAAAAAATTGCATAAAAACGGCCATTTTTAACAAATAATTATTTAAAAATTTCTTTAGTTCCCCTTTAATGCTCTGTCTAGTCTGGGGGATTCACTCGGACCTCATAGTCAAGAGAAAATATTTTGGTAGTTCGGGCAAAATGCCTGTTGCTGCCGAGATTCGAACCCGGACCGTCTGGATGGGAGGCCACAACTCTAGCCTCCACACCAAACCGATCCCGTAGAAAATATATACCCTTAAAGCTACCACCCCGCGGGTGTGTGGTAGGGGATATATCATCACCAAGATGCCGTAAAAATGTTACTGCCTAATAACAAAAAATGGTGTTGATTGGGTATGTTGAATAATTATTGCCATGAATCTCATGCATCAGTTAAGTATTTATCTTAATCCACCGTGGTTATATTTAATGTGAGACATTTAAGGATGCAGTTAACATGTTAGTTTAGTTACTGGTAGAAATTTTGATTGCTTTACTCTATTCGTCTACCTATATTACACATACGCATCCTCTCCCTACATAACCCGTTACTATCCCTCATCGCTCTTGAAGAGAGAGGCATTTTTAATTGCATCCGTATGCAGTCTCTATATTGTCTTGTGATCAAATTGGCACAGTATGCGTGAGTTTCAAATATTTCTAACTAAATCAATATCATACCATTATTGATCAGATAACGCACGTGCAAGTAATATGGTTGGTATGGCGGTTTTTTTTTCTCGCTCTACCCCGAGTGTCCTACTTCAAATCTCGGCAGTTTATAAGTTCTCGTTGCTTTTTCGGATTCCATATGTGCTCCCAAGTTCAGCGCCCCGTCCGCTGGATGTGGCGTTCAGCCTTTGGGGAGCTGGTTGATACCGAATCACCTACCCTCCCTCCTCCACCTCTTCCCTTCAAATCCCATTCTAGCATCTCGGTTACCTTTAATTTTGAGGTTGAGACTTGAAACTCCCGGTTTAAAAGTAATTTTTTCCTGTTTGCGGAGCTTTTTTTCATTTTCACGTCAAAGGTAGTCCTGTAAACCAAATTCGAGCTCAGCGATTCGGTAGTATAGTCCTAGTGTCACTTCAAGAAGTAATTGTATCCTTCCTTGATTTGTGTGTTTCTTTCAATGTGTGTAAATAAGGTGGAATCCAGTTTGCTTCAGAGTACAGTTAGCTACTAGTATTTTTTTATAATCAGCTCAGGGAAAATTTGGCATTTACAAATTGCCCTATCTGCAATATTTTGTTCTTAGAATCAGCAAGTTCTGAATATTTTTACAGGTTACACTATGTGTATTTACTTGATGAAATATTTATGGAGCCAAATACCTCTTTATAATTAGTTGCTAAATACTGACTGGTGTGATGGACGCCACAATGAAACCTCACTCTTACTACTTGAGAGATAACGTATTCAATGATAGAATGTATTTCCTGATTCAGAGCGGACTAGAGTCATATTCTGCAAGAGATACCTTCAAATAAACATGAGTAGTTCATAATTGTCCATTTTCCAACTCTTTTAGACATTTTTCCCGTTGTTTTACTTAGTAGGGGACGGAGCTGACATCTGATGTCATTAATAAATGACATCAGATGCCAGAATAAATGCCAAAGAGAATTGGAGGTTGACTGGCAATAGGCAGGATTCGGTAGGCTGGCCATATCCTGCTCTTAACGAAAGGTGCCAAGGGGTCCGCAGTTTATCGTTCATTCCGACAGAAGGAGTACTGTATTTGAGATGCTTTCCACACAAATTAGGGAATGGTATATCTGAATGGTATGTATATCTCTGCAACCATCTTGATCCGAGCCCGGGCTCTCGTAATGGTAAGGCGAAGCTCTTCCACCACACCATTCTTCTCCTTCTCTTTCCTTATCACCTATGAATCAATGATGCACTAAAGTGACCGGTGATGTCGAACTCTTAAATAGAATTTTTGAGATAAATGACTAGGTACTTTATGATCTTCGTATTCATACCTCGTCGTATTTTTAGTACAGTTAGCTTGAAATAGTTGATTGCTTGGTTGTCAGCTCCTTTGCGAAAGTCGGTGAGGTGGGATTGGATGGTGTGATTTCGCTTTTGGGCTGGATTCCATCGCGTTCGGAGAGCATAAGAATATGCCAAGTCCCGCCCGTCGTAGTTAAATCTCAAAGGTGAACGAATATCGCGAGGGAGGCGTGTGCCTTCGCCCCTAAGCTGGCGCATACAAAGCCTCTTTCTCGCCTCTCCCGCGTCCCGTCTCCCGATCTCCAAACCTGTTGTCGCATCGTATCCTTCGAAATGGACATCAGCCCACGACCCCATTTCACCCACGTCGTTCGATCCCTGCCGGATGAAATTTGGGCTTCCCGCAACGATATCTGTGGTGTAATTCATTTATTGGCGTTTTCCAAAGTCGAAAATATATTTTTCTCATTAGACCAGATATAACTATAAAGTTGTGCAAACATAGGGATGAGTTTTTATGTTAACTCACTCCTGTCATCTAATTAATTGTTCCTCCTCATTGTGATTTAATTCTTGGCAACGTTAATTGAAGTTGAAGCATTGAGAAAGGTCTTTCTCTAAGTGCAAGGAGTCCATGGTCTGCCTCGGAAGGTGCAAAAAAATACGGCTTTAGCCTCCGCATTCTCTAAAAGTTCTCGTGAATTAACTGTGGGTGGTTGAATTGGAAAATCAAATGTCCAAATAACCTTCTCGGCAGTGAAATAGTTAAAAAATCAAATGTCCAAATAACTCTTCTCGGCAGTGAAATAGTTAACTTTACATTTTGTCCGCAATATTTATTTATAGAACATGGTTTCGTTTTATGATTGCGATTCTCATAACAAAGATAATTCACCTTGTGTAATAATAGTCAAGTTGTGAAGGATGTAAAAGGGAAGAATTATGTTAATATGAAGAGGTTGGCTGTTAAAGAATCGAGTGTTGGGTCACGTCCAACCAATCTTAGGATTGTTGACCGATGATGATAATAATAATAGTATAATATGGTACCTAGAAAATGACAATTTGCCTAGGGCATAATAAATAAATCGGAAAATACATTTATTTGCACAAACTACATATTTTATTGCTCCTAACTCATGGCTCGAGCATAATAATGGAATAATACCATACCTTGAAAACGGTAATTTGTCTAGGTCATAATAAATAAATCGGTAAATAAATTTGTGTGCACAAATTATAAATGTCAATATTTCAATATGTCATGGCTCCACAAAGCTCTTCATTAGTCTCTTAAATTAGTCACGGTTTCGGAATAAATTATAAAAACCAAAAGCAATGACACCATGAATTTGTACTGCATCTATTGCCATCTCATTAGAACAAATGATTTTAAGATATTCTTTTCTTTGCTGTAAGCCAACGAGAAAAACTAAGAATTCAACTATCCATGTGAGACACAGCAAAACTGCTTAAGCTTCTTTGCTGTTTCCTGCTTGAGTGAGCCTTCTCATTTCCCGGATAACAGAAACGGACACATCATGAACTGCATCCTCTAGCCTGATTGGCTAACTAAAGGTTCGTCATTACATTTAACCGAACGATAACCGACACCATTTACTCTCCTTATTCGCGCATCTACCTCCATTACACCTCTTACGCACCTTGGCATACATGTTGAACAGTACCTGTGGCATCGCTCAGCCCACTCCTATGAATCGCGCCCAGGTATTCATAAATCATATCTCTCTCTGATACTCTTACCTGCACTTTCTGTGTTTCGAATTATCCATGATTCGAATCTCCATGTAATATAACCCTTGTCTTCGTAGTACATCCATTAACAATTCCCTATCTACTTTCGAAAGCCTACGCTAAGAAGCAAAATAGCATGAAAACAACTATCTAACAAGAAAATTGATACAGATTATACACGTTGCGTTCACAACCCTAATGTTAGCAACTGCGGGGCTGGTTTTATTGTTTTATTAAAAACTTGACCGAGGAAATAAAGCCCTTTCACGTCAAACATTACCATCATTCAAACAGCATTATGAAGAAAACACTGCACTAGTCTACAGAAAATATTTTTTGGGTATATGCCAAGCATGGGGTGACGTTTCGAAAATAATTACTCTTGTGTGCACTAAAATTCCAGTTCCAAAGTGCTAAATTGGTCTTTGACTTCTTTATCGTGGGCAATCACATCACTTAAATTTTCTTGAGATATGTGGCGCTGTTATTATTCCCGCGAAAATATTTGGACCCCATTAATTGGTTCTCCCCTCCTTTGGCTCGCCCGCGGGGAAAATGGCTCCGGAGAAGTTTTGCGCCGGCTCGGACCCCGCCGCCGTCCGCCCCCCCATCCTCTCCCCATTACGGCCGGCGCTGACCGGTCCGGTCCTCCCCCGCCGCCCCCACCCACCCCACTCGAAGCCACCCCTCTCTCCGCACACTCGGCATTCCTTAAGTACCCATTAGGCAAATGAGGTCCGGAGGAAGAAGAGGGCTGCTCGAGAGGAGGCGGCGGGGGTGGCCGCTCGCAAAGGGGTGGGTGCTGCCCTCCCACCCCCGTTCACTTCAACCCCCGCCCCTCCCTCCTTCGCTGGACCATCTGGTGGACTGCAGATCTTGACGCGGGGGAAGGTGGAGGGAGGGGGATTTCCTCCTAAGGGTGCGAGTGGATGAGGAGAGGAGCAAGCCCCCGACGATCCCTTTTATTTTTATTTATAATTTTTCGAGGGAATAGAAAGATGGGGGACTCAGTGGAGTTGGCGAGAAAGTTTTTCCGAGTACTTGAGAGGGACTCCTCTCTTATTTTTCCGTCAGGGCGAGAGAGGGTGTGGGATGTTCATGGAGTAGTAGGGTTCGAGGCCTTGAGGGCCGGAGGCACGACCCCTTCAGCCGTTGGTGTTGTCGATGGTGATGGGTGCAGGGCCTTTCTCTCGCGTGCTCTATGAACAAGTTGCAAATCAGCATCTATGAGAGAAGAGGGATCCAACTTCACTTGTGCACTGTAGGTGGGACGCAATAGCGATATAGCCCTTATAAATTTACAATTGAGCTCCATTTTATTTGCTGTCCTGGATTAGGACAATGTTTATCGGGGATTAAGTTGGTGTTATGGCCGTAGTACTGAGTGTCTTAGTCCATACCTAGTGCTTGTGTTCGATTACCTATGCATTTACAGAAAAATACTCATTCCTACTTACTAGTGCTACGTGAGGGACCTTTTAAGCGTAGGAACGCCGTCCGTCGGTTGGGACATTAAATGTTCTCACGTCTTTCGTTAAGAGTAGATACTCTATTACCGACGACACGGTTCAGTATTACCCCGTTCGCTTCTCTGGAAAATATTACAAATATTTATCTAGGAAAAAAAATCTTGCATAGATTGAAGATTATTTGTGTAATTCGAAATACCCAACCATGCACGAGTCCATCAGGAAATATAAATAGCCTTTGGAACGGAGACGCAGGAGATCAGGATCTGGATTACATCAAGAGACTGCTGGTTGTAGCTTGGAATTTGCTTGAAGAATTCGAAATTGGAAGCTGGAATATAAGTAATTTGGTAATGTGCATGGCTGATACCGACACTAGGTTTCTATTTTTCCTTCTTTCTTTCCCTAAAAAATATTCCTAATTCCACCCAGTTATTCTCAATGCTGCAATTGACTTTAGTTTTTTGATGCTTTCCCAAATTAACATTAAAGCATTTTTTTGTCGATATTTCACTTCATGACATCAAGTAATTGCAACGAATTCTCACATGAAGTCCTTCCTTGTTTTCCATTGCCATTTACCATGCCTAAAGACTAATGTAAACCATCTCTTTTGCGAACGAAAAAGTTAACTATGGCTCCTTATTTTGCTTCTTATGCACACTCAAATTCCTACTCTTCTAACTTCAAACGTCGTGTTGACCCGAAGTATCTCCTTAACATGAGTGAATGATCTCCTTTTAGTGTTTTTGCCACAGCAGTATCCTTAACGGAGAGTAGCTTTCTTAATTTTACTCTGCGTTTTGAGCCATGGGAGGTATCTTGACGCGCTAGCGGTAGGTAGAGAAAAAAAGTCTTTCCTATTCATTCCATGAAACGAGGTGGATACCTGCTCAAATGCATCTAAGTTAATTTTGTGAAATGCCTTTCCCAGAGTAGTGGTCTCTCAAATAGCATAGTGTAGGTTGCCGTCTTCAAATTTTCCAGAGAGTTCATTTCTCGTACTTTATCATTTCATTTCGGATAGTGAAAGACTAGTTAATCGTGCTTGCGAAAATTTCGTAGGAAGGCCGCGAATGAAATTATTTTGAGGGAAAGAGGGACTTTTAACGTTAAAATAAGAAATAAGATCACTGCAATAAGTGGTGACATGTAAGAGGGCTTGATAATACACCAGCCCCGTGGTTAGTATGTTATGCAATTATAGTAACTCGTGGCAGCTTGGATATTTAGAATAACAATTTGACAACAGATCAGGTACGAAAGTAAATATAGAGTGTATGTCAATCAATGTATGTTAAGTATGACCGTCAGGTCAATGAAGGAAAAAAGAGGGGTAAATGGTGTTACCGTGATGCAGCTTCTGTCAGTTGCAAAGCACGTACCCAGTTAGCAGTCATGCACCACAGTTGATAGTTACTCTCGTTGAAGATGCGTCTAACACCAAAAGTCGCTTATAGTAGGTCAGGTCTGTCAACCGCCGGCCAGCAACGCGAAGGACATGCGTTTGAATCCCGCCTTCGGCATGGACGTTGTTTCTGTTCCAGCATTAGGTTAGTGTTCAAGTGGATTGGTGAGGCGAGACTTTGTGAAATTCTATGCTGAATATAAAAACGAAAGATAAAACTTGAGCATACCACAAATCAATTTTAATAATTACATATTTCACACTTGTACCTGAAGTTTAGCGAAACTTGTCGGTGTTAAAATTGTTTCACTTGTGGAACGTTTAAGTGGTGACTTTCGTTTTTTTTATTCAGGTTAGTGTCGATTTGGACTAGGCGAGGAGATTATAACCTTAGGAGTAAGATGTTCTTAAAACCTATTTCTATAAGAGCTACTGAGGCCAAAATTTGCAGGAAAACAGATTCATTTCATATTTTGAATGTATATTGTAACCGTAGTAACTTTGATATCAAGAACGGACTGGCGAAATAAATGTAAGGATTTTTGCACCAAATGTTTCCCATGGGGAAAATTCCTCCTCGCATTACACAAAAGTCGTTGCCATCCTCGATGGAGGTTTTTTTTTTGAAGAAAGGCTCTTGTCTGTTGGGGGCGGAGGAATAGTTATCGACAGGGGGTGGATGCAATCCTCGTAATGCAGATCTCCCTTTTGCTTAGAATACTAATACGCACTCCCTTGCGAGGCGAGACGGTTACCATTTCACTTCCATTTCGGAGCTGCGGCGGAATTAGAAGCAGCGATAAACATTTCCATTCTAACGTTGGCGAAAGAAATAGAAGGGGGAAAAAAAAGAGATCGGTCGGTCGCCTTCCCCTCATTCCGTTTTAGGTGACGGTGGGGAATAAAAAACTCGTTATTCAGCCGGATTCTGTTCTCTCAAGTTTCCCCCGTACGTTCCTTCATCAATGCCCTCTCTTTCTCTCTCGCCTCCTTCCTCCGTTCCCACCACCCCGTTTCCATGTATCCTTATTCCGCCAGCTCCCCTTAATTGGTAACCACTTCTGCTGTTCTTTAAGGGATAGCTTTCCTGAGACTTCTCGGCGACTCGTTTGAATTAGCGAAGGGAAGCCGTTCGTCCGTCAGCTGCTTGTTGTCAAGAGAGGCGCTTGTCAAGTCGTGGCCTTTTAGAAAAGGACGGTGTTCCTGCTCCACTTGGGAGGCTAAAGGGAACTTTGTTAACAAAGTACAATCATCGGTTTACCTTCTGCTCGATCAGTTTCCCTTGATCTTTACCTCAGGATTAATGGTTAGGTGTGGAAGTGATTAAATGATTTTTCACTGCTAAATGCGTATTTTTCGCCTTAGCCTTCAGTTGAAAGTGTCGTTAGTAAAACTTTTCGTCTAATTTTAAATGTATAGATTGGATGTAGAGTTAATAACGTTAAATTATCTACCTTTGCACTTTTAAGGGTGTATATGCGTATCCATTTATAGTTTATCCGTTATTACTGTCCCGTTCCCGATTTTTTCCATTTTAAAAGCCTAATTTTTCCTACACCTACTCACTGTCCTTGATATCTCTCCATTTTTACTATATTCGGTTACTTTTGCTTGCAGACCCTCATATACTGGAAGAGTGGCGAATATTGCGATGTTTTAGCGCCTCCTCATGTAACGGTGAAATAATTCAACTTCCTGTTTTTCTTTTACTCACCACGTATCTTTTGTTTACATTGCACTGCATTTACTTATCGCCGTGTATGCATTCATTCTGGCTTTTGGAACTGTAGACGAACAAAAAAGGATGAAGCGGAAAGAAATAATTAAGCAGAAGATCATTTCTTTAAAAAAATTCAATGTAGCAGTTATTATGGCTTTTAAATCTCAACCGCTGATGAATGTGCGAGATCTGAGATTCTCACCTCTCTCTCGACGTTCGCATTGGCTGTGAGTCGAGGGATGAGGCATCTCAGCCCATTAGAGGCACGGGAGGAGTGAGGGAGATATGTGCGCAGCTATTTGGTGTCCATGGGTGGGGAAGGGAGCACGAGAGGGATTTTCCGAAGTGATGGTCAGCCCTTTCAATTGGCGATGTCCATGGGAGGAGGGGCTGAGTTCGGACGGTCACCCTGTGACAACCCCCACTCGATTTCTGCGGGGGTAGGGAACCTTACAAAGGGGGGGGAGGGGTTTCGGCCACGTGCACCTTATACGGAGGAGCCTAAAGACCCTCTTTTGCCAAGGAATACATTACCTGTAACCACTTTTTAGAGCTCATTCCGACACCTCGGCGGTCCAGATGTGCGTCCCGTCCTCCCTGCCCTCTCTCGGATTTTTTCGCAGTCTCGTCCGCCATTCCTTCTTCCCCCCAACCCCCTTCCCACCCACACCACCCGCTCCCAGATATTACACCCCCTTTTCAACATCCGCCCACCTTTTGTTCCTCCCTCCACCCCATTGTCCCTCACCCTGTCTTCTCTCCTTTTTCTCCATCTCGCTTCTCCTACCCCACTGCAATTGGATCGCATCCCTCTCGTTAGTTCCCTGCCGACGTCTCTCCGCACCCTCTGCCATGCACCCCCGAGTTTTAATTGCGCGCGCGTCGTCTCCCTTGCCTCCTCCGCAGCTTCCACGGGACTCCTTTTTCTTCTATCGCCTGTCGATCACATCTTCTCCCCAGGGCCGAACTGGTTTCTTCTTCCCTCTTACCTTCGGACGAGAACAATAGCATTCGGAGTCGAAATTGCCCCATTTCAACAAGATCCTGTAGCCCTTCTGGAGGCTCGTGCATAAATATATTCCCCCTCTCCTTCCCATTCCCAAATTTGTATTTTGAAAATGGTCGGCTCCATTAGCGTAAAGTTGTGGCGGAAAGATTTCGACTGGATTCAGCGATAGTGAAGGGTGCATTTTCAGACTTCACCTTGTCCAGTTGTTTGCCCTGTCCACTATGGCGGTAATACTGAATTAGGAAAAAACAGGCAACAGCTGAGTTGAGAGGTAGGTTGAGCGAGAGCTAAGGAAAATAAGGTTATCAACACCAATGATGGTCTAGCTCATGAGGGTGGAGTTGACCGTACCTAAGCTCAGCGACTTGTAAAATGCTTACATCAGGGGGTCGCCTGGGCCTGTTACTATCCCTGTTCCACCTGTTTTTCCAGAACGATCGGGTAACCAAAAACTCTCGTAGCTTTGTTTTATTGAGAATCTGTACCTGACGTCAAAGAACCTACCCGGAAACAAATTCAGGACTTTCGTTCAGTAGCCTAACGCTCTATACGTTGAGTGTAAGAGAATACATTCGTAGAACATAATTACAATGTATTACTTAGTCTGACATTTCTAACCAAAATACACCCACAAAAAATTGACAGGAAGAGTGGAGGTCAGCTCAATGGTATAATTAGATTATATGCTAATCCATCTGCCTAGTCTATTGTATTGTCTTTCCTTACTCAGTCCTTGGTCTAATACTCAGAAAAACACGTTGCCGACCTAACAAATGCGGCCGATAATGTTTCATAGCACATGGAAGCCGATATTTCTTTGTGTTGAGTTCACCTAATTGGTGAAAAAAATACGTTTCTGTTTATTTCTCCTACGGGAGTTCTCCTAATGTGTCGTAAATTACTCATTTTTTATTGCTTACAGAAGAATGACTTATTTGGGCGAATAACGACTTAATATGTGATTGAAAGTATGAGTTTGCATAAAGGCTTTATATTGACTGGTAAAAAAATATTTAAAAATATCACATTCTAATTAAGTCAATTAAGAATAAAAGTATTGCATCCTAGGAATACAAGGTAGTCATTTAAATTTTTTTCTATGTAATTTGTCCCTACACCTGCTTCCCAAACTCTTTTGACGATGCAAACGTGGAATGAATGATCGTCCACATATATTTATTTGCGCTGAGTTAACTTTTCACACATCTAGAGCCTTATGTTTAGCTCACATTGACGCCTCTGATTTCAGTAAATGGTCCCATTCACGAAAAACTTTCTTTGAACATAAATGAAACTATGTGAAATATTATTACTTGCAAAATACTCTGGAAATTGGCACTTAATTAACATTAAATATCCGAAGTGTTTTGCTGAAACATCTACGAGTTCACATTTCCCTACACTATCGGTTCTATATTCATTAAAAAATGTATATACCAATATGTTTTGCCCCTATCTTGCGAAAATCATATCTGAATGCATTCAAATACATTTATTACGTGTTTATCTGCGATTATCCCAAGGGAAAGAATAGATCTCTCGACCAGGTGAGTCAGTGCATCTTAGTTTCATCCCGGCATCAGTGTGCCTACGAGCCAACTTTTTTCCCTCGAGCTAGTCTAACCCTTTTCTCGGTAGCCCTCCTTCCCGGAAAGACTAATCCACCCCCTTCCAGCCACCACCCGGGATGCCAGGGCGAGGGGGTGGGAGGCGGATCGGAAGGGGAACGAAAGGGAGGGAGGGAAGGGGGAGGCCTTTTGAAGAGGAGAGACTGACGGAGGGGAGGGAGCAGTGAGAAGACATATGAAGCGGAAAATTACTCCGAGATGAAGGTGTAGGAAAAATAAGTCGGCTGGGGAGAGGTGTACAGGGTGGTTTGCGTAGGCTGGGGAGGAGGGAAGAAGTCTGGCTGTGTGGGTGCAGGAGGAGGAAGAAGTGAACGGTTCATGATGAGGGAGAGAGAAACGGAGAACGTCCGCGAAAATTTGATTCAGGGTTTAGGGATGCATCGCCTGCGGCCATTTTCAAGATTTACTCCTAACTAGGGGTTCAAAAAAATGACAAGATTACAAAGTACTGCTAAGATTTTAAGGCCCTTCTTCCATGAAAAATTAATTCATCCTACTTCACAAACCATTATGTCACCCATGTCCTTTGAAACGAATTAGTTTTCTTAATGGCTTCAGCTGATTCGATCTCTGTAATCTGGGAAGGATGCCATATTTTGGTATAGTGCTTAAATACTAAATTTCCGATTTATCTATCTTCCTTATCCGAGGGCCACTGCCTGAAAACGAATTGCAAATCACGTACTACTTCTGAATATTCCAGCGATATGGAGTGGAAGCGAAACATGATAAGATGGAAAGAACACACGAGCCGAATACACAAAAACTCCTTACATGTCTGTCTATTCACAGCCTCCGTAACAAATGCATTGAAGAATTGTCTCTCTCTAAAATTCTATTAATCATATGACTCGTATTAAATTCATTCTTCTAAATTCCGTAGGTTTTGTTTTTCTGATACCTATCTTGTTACTCTGGGGCAGGTGAGCGAACATAGTTTTCGCTTTTAAGTTGAGTTGAGAAGAGGTATTGAGATTGTTGGGAGTGGAGGAAGAATGGAGATAAACCTAGTGCGAATTTATCCTGCTCGCAACGGATAAGAGGCCTGTTCTCTCACCAACTCATTCCGCACTCATTACTGTTCTCGGGTTAAAAAATGCTATCGTAGGTAATGATACTCGCTCTCTTATTTAATTTCAATCCCAAGAGAAACGTGCTTAGAGTCAAGAGGTAGACAAGAGCTTAGATTTATTAATAGAGATTCACGGGTATAAGCCTATATAGCAGGAACAGTTCGCATGTCTTACGAGTATCTCAGATGAAAACAGATTCAGTTGATGGGATGTCAGGTGAAGGATCGCAATGGCCAAGAAAGCGCTGGCGAAGAGAAGGGTATTGATGATAGGGGTATCTTCGGAGTGAGGAAAAGAAAATATTAGTCCAAACCCTGGTAGAAATTAAAAAAATTGATCCTAGCTGGAAAAGCAGAAATTAGAGGTACTTGACGTGTGAGTGCGGAGGAGAATGGATAGAGTTAGCTGGGTTGCGAGGGAGAGATAAATTTGGAAGGAGAGGAAAGGAGAGGTAGTTGGGAAAAATATAAAAAGCTAACAAAAGTAGTTAGAGAACGTTTTAATGTGGTGACGGAATTCTGAAAAGATGATAGAGGGGTGAGATTTGGGTAAACGCGAAAGAGGGTGGTTAAGATTAAGTGCATGAGAGCAAGCAAAGGAGATTCAAAGAGGGATTTAATAGTGGAAATGTGGATTGGATGAGGAATAAGGTAAGAGACGACTTACATGCGTGGGGAGAAGCAGACTTGAATCATCCGCTAACGTACCGATGTTGGTAGAAAACTGACGATGATGTAGTGATTGTATTTGCTTCTGGATATTTGACTCTGCTATTAATTTTGTGTAGGAACGCTTGACAATCAAGAGTGAATCCTATCTTTGGAGAATCGAACCCTTGTCGCCAATATGGAAGGCCAAACTCATTATCGACCTGCATACTTGGGGAGGGTGGCCGGTTTGATGAGTAGGGAAGCGAAATGGGAGAGGATTAAATGGCAGTTAAATGAGTTTTTGCTCGAGTAGTTGAGGGAGATGGTCGGGGGAAGACGAAAATTGGATGCATGGGGGGGTTGAATGAAACGCAGGAATCCGTCGAGGGCTACGCCGAGAGTTTAAGTCAACCGTCGGCCGGAGAGGGTCTCCCGAAAGTAAATGGCGATGGGAATGAAAGGATAATAATGAAAATGGAAAGAGTAAACAGGCGGAACTTCCATCTTGGGCCTCCCTTCGAACGCTGTCCGCGTGCCTGCTCCACTCAGCGGTTGCCAGGTAATTGGTTTCCGCCTGATTTGGCACCCGCGTGAACATTAGGCTAATTTCTGCTTCACTTTCCGCGATCCCCGTGTGCAAATATCGGAAAATTAGGAGCGGAGACGCACGGCGCGATTGTAGCCATTGGCCCATTTTGTCGAAAAGTCTCCAATCGAGATTTCTCCGCTTGACGAGGGGACTCGTCTCGACCGATTAAATTTCATCCCCGGAATTCGCTCAAGCTATCCGAATCCACATCAATAGGTTATTTTTTATATTGTGCTAAGCGGTAGAAAATCCACGAATCTGTATGTTAAGTCCTTCCTACGCCCATAACGTATTCTCTTGCTGTGTTCTCTTGATTCGGCTTATGTCACCGTAATTCATGGCCATAGGCTAAACATTTGGCACCATAGGTACGTACGTATAGATAATACCTACTAGTGACACTCGGAATGATGCAGAAAATTATCGCGAGTCCTGAGAGCCTCCAAGAAAGATGGAGGTTTGTGTACGCTCCGTGTAGTTACACGCTGTAGGCCAGGTTTTACTATATATGGTGTATGTTAACTGTTAGTTGATGTGGAAGATACATGGAAGCGGTGATTGCTGATATTTTAGTTGTTTTTTTAATTCAACTGGCTGTCGGTTAATTGACTTGAGCGTTTACAGCAAACTATCTGATCACCGACTGGACCACGAAGGTCTTATAAAGAACTACATATATCCTGGGTTATTGCTGCCAAATTCTTGTGCTGCCACATTTGATGCTCGTTATGATTTCCCTGTAATGCGTCTAGTATGTTCTCATCTTGTTATTTAATTTTTTGCGTATCTGGTAAGGCTTCTATTATGAAAACTTATAACCAGAACCCTTATCGTGGTGCTTACAACTACGTGTATGTGATGTCCTGCGACCAGTGTGTATTTTAGGGAGCATAAAAATGACGATCATGTTAAGTTGGGACTGTAGAACGAAGGTTCCGATTTTGAATTCGGGAGAGGCTTTAAGGCGCGTTCAGGAAAACAAATGATACGTTATATTCTGGGCACATGATCTAGTAAGCCACAGGTGATTCAGAGAAGGGAACTGGCGCCCAAGTCTTGAATCGTTCGTTACGCTATAACGAATGAAATTTGTCGTTATGATAACGTCATTCGTTTCAAGTTATTCGTTTATCCACGTTGATAACAAAATATGACGTTTTCGTTGGTAACAAAAACGTCAATATTTATTCGATGAGTAACGAAAGACTCAAGACTTGGGCCACTGGTCTCTGAATCGTGGTATGTGAGTATCACTCGCCGTTAAGCTTGGTACTATGTAAGAATCGTCCTTGCCATTAAGACCATTCAGCCCAGACCAACATCATCCTAAACCAAACTCCATCAGATTGAATGCAGTGGCTAGAGCAATGGTAAAACCATTAAAAAAATTTTACTTGGAATAAGTTTGGCATGATTCAGTTGCGTAGTCTTGGATGAAAGAGCACTGGTGTTTGTGGAAGAGTTTTTAAGGTTCATATTTGGAGAATGAAAGTGATAAACTAGGTAAAGTAGATGACAGGCAATTATTTTTTAGCTTGGATGGAGGTCGAAAGACAAATAATGGAAATACACTATCAAATCATAGAAGAAAAAAGGATAAGATACTATGAGGTAAAGGTATGACTTCGGCAGAAGTAGGAGAAGATCATTCAGATGAGTTCATGAAAACAAACTACTGGATTCGGTATGGAGAGAGGGACTTTTGAAAAAGGAGAAGGCTCTGGATAAAGGGAATCAATATCGTGAAAGGTTTTTCTAGCGTCTCTAGTGTACTATAAGTTTTAGAGAATCTAAAAGTGTTCCCTTGACATATATTTGAAGTAATAACTGTAATAATTCCTTCTAACTACTGCTGTTCATATAAGTTTGCTGTGCTGCTTTCTGGTATTGACCCCGACGAAAAATATTCATTGATGGCATCCTGCTAATAATCTCATTTATTATCATGTTATTTTTGTGTTGCCTACGTTTCAAACTTGTTGCCATGATTTTCTTTGAGTGATAATTATCCTGTAAAAGAGAGGAGCTGCGTCAATGTGAAGAGGTTGGCCGATAGAAGAATCGAGTGGAGGGCTGCGTTAAACCAATCCTAGGATTGATGACGGATGATGATAATGATGATTTTCTTTTCTTTTCACAGTACCCCACCCCTATCCCATTACTCTGTATTAAAGTCGCCTCCAATGCCAAAATGTACGTTGCGAGGGAAGTAATTCCTCTATGCGCAGCTGCTACTTTTACTCGAATCACGGCTGATTGAGAATTCCAGGAGCTGGCTATAGTAGAAGTGAACGAAGTCTCCTTAAAAGTGGGGACTTGAATTTATACTTCACCGTTATGTAGGGGTGGGATGCTTGCGCTAAGTTCATGGCTTTCCCTACGTCTTACTTCGACGGTTGCTCTTAAACGCCTGATTGCCACTCAACCAAAAGTAATTGCCACCTCATTCCATTATTGTGTGAAAAAGCGTCCCTCGAGACCATTTTCCATTCTCTGGGTAAAACGAAGAAAAAATCGGAAGCACCCGAAGAGCGGCTCCTTTGAAGCCGAAGACTCGCTCCGAAGACATCTTATTTCGTCACTGTTGTCTCTCAGTCACGGGTCCTCAGAAGATAATGCCATAGTCAGGCGAGGAGAATTTTCAAGCCTTCGCCATCAGAGTCGAGCGATCTTCATTTTTTTCGCATTTTTAAAATGAGCATCAAACTTTATGACCTTCGACTGAGGATCAAACTTTGATTTTTTTCTCTATTTCGCTCCGTCCTCGTGAAATGAGCTAATTCCACCGCGTGCTTCATTTCCCATTGCTGTGCGATAATGTCGGAGGTATACGACGAAAAGGTTGTCTACATTGATGGTGGCTTTTCTTTTCGTTCGAGTTTTTGTTACTAAATGAAAAAATATATTACCTGCGAGTTCGAATACGTTTTTCCAATGGTATTCTTTTCCTTCTTCAAAATTTTGATAAACCAATGTCTGGCTCTATTTGAAAGGACTCATACCTCTTCTTGATGGTGTACTCCGCGGGTAGCTTACACGAGTCTTTAGTTAACAATGATTTTGATCAATGATGATCTTTACTGTGCTCTTGCCGGCCTTAAGGGCTTTCAGTGGGTTATTATGTATTTAATTGAGCGATTTTAGGTGATGATATATCAAAGATGCTGAAGATAGTTTTGGATCCCTTAATAATTCTAAGACATCGTGGAAAATCTATCGATTAATTAGTTCAATTTATAATCACTAGCTGTTTATATTTAGGTTTACTATTACTACAGTTTATACTATTATTGTTTTTATAGAATTTTTGAAATTTCATAAATTCATTCCATTTATCGACAATAATTAGGAATAAAGACTTTTCCCATTTTGTTTTATTGAAAATTATGGCTGGGTGCTCATAAATAGCAGTTGTTATTTTTTTTAAACGAGGTACTACCTACTCAGCATTCTTCAGTTGCGGAATGCCATTCGTTTATGCACAAAGGAGTTGTTCTTCAAGCCTCCCGCAGAAATGTCTTCAGTGAGTAAAGAAGGTGAAATCGGTGAAAGTGCTTGTTATACACGCTTCGCATGAAATGAATCTCCGAGAAATTGATACAGAATTTTCTATACATTTAGTTGTGTTCTTTAATTTCTGCGATATTTTGAGTTCAAACATCATCATCTCGTTTCCATTTCTCCGAAAAATCCTGCACCCCGTACCCCCCGCATTTCTGGCTTCCGACGAATCCATGCCATCAGGCGGCGGAGGGCGGGCGCGTTGCTTGTCAAACAAGCTAAACAATTTTCCTAAATAAAGTTATTCGCATCGCGAGAACTTGAAAAATCGGGCCCTGACTCCGAATCGATTGCGCGTTCCGTGTTTGCTTAATTGATCGTGCCCTCATGAAGGGTTCCGCGCAGTTTGCCCGCGCTTATGGACGAGAACTGTATTTAATTCGGCGAGAAGGCAATGGAAGCTCCTTGCGAGGAAACCCTGTTCACCTCTCGGGATCCGTGAAACCTTTCCTTTCATTTTTATGCCTCCGCCTCAGTGGAAGCGAAGGAATCGAAGGGATGGAGGCTGCCGAAAATGAAAACTTTACAAAGAGGTGCCTCCCCTTCATCCTTTCCGGGCCCCTTCCTTATCCCTCCATTCCTCCCCACTCGTTTTGTTTCATTTACTCGCCCCAGCGTTAGTTTCCATGGAAACCGATCGTCTTCTTCCCCTCCCCCACCCCCAGCCGACCCTCACTCCATTTCCTCCTCCCCGTGCAGTAGTAGATCCATCTATCGGCTCATATGCATGCCTCTCTCCTTTCCGCCCCCTCTTGACTGGATTTTTAGGGCCTCGGCGAGGACGGGAAGGGCCCTGGGGAAGTGGGGAGGGGTCAGGAAAAGGGCGACCAGGGTGTGTGCTCTCGCGCTAGGGCGGAGCAGCTCTTTAAAGGCAGGGAGAGCGAGGGTTTTTTTTTGGCAGGGTGTGTGGGAGGTCTCGGCGAATGAGATGAAGTTACGGGCGAAAGAAAAGTGAAAAGCCATAAAGTACTCCCCGTTTATCCCAAAAAGTGTGCCCAAGTTTTTAGATGGCGCTCGGATGTTCGATTGGGGATGTTCTCCTCTCCCTCCCACCCCCCTTCCCTGTCTCATCTCCCCCCCCCCCCCACCCCGTCCTTCCCAACCCCCACCGACACGCCCCCTCCTCCTCACTCCCATCTCTCCTTGCAGACGGACTCGGAGGTCGGAATCTCGTTCCGAGTCGGGCGGAGGTGTTCGTGGGCCAGGGTTGCAACCCCCCGCAATCGACCAGGGCTCGTGGAGACCCTGATCGGGTCCAGAGTTTAACCTCGCTCGCCCTGTCAGGCTTCGGATGACCCTTCCTCGAATCCCAGTTGCTCCACGCTTCCACGTCTTTCCACATGTGTGTCTTTCCGAGGATGGTAATTCACTAGAATCGTATGTATTCACCCCATTCACCCCCTCGACAGACCCACAGACCCCCGAGGTGAATCGCAGGGTCGTCTGTAGATGCAGGTTTAACCACAGAATTGGATACCGTGCAGCTAGGAAGAGCTAGGACACTTAAACGTATTGTTATAAGCTCAGCACTGTATTCAATGTGTGCACGAATAATATTCTGTGGAAATTCTACAGAAATTTCTTTTTATTGGTTTTCATAAACTCATTAAAAGCGGGAATTCATTAAAATCTCCCCGTGCTGAGGGAGTGGGTTTGAATCCCGACGTTGGCAGATATTTTTCATTGACATACCGCTCTCCACTTGAGTTTTATGTGGAGAGTTTTTCGAGTGCAGGACTCGTATGGGACTTTAAACCGTTGGTCTCATTGGCGCCTTTTATGAAGAGTAGGCGAATGCACTAGGGTTCCTCACCACTTTTTATCCGTTCCTAAAATAAGTCCTATCCTTAGCCTTAACTTTGATGGGCACAAATGACCGTAGCTGCCGGTTGCCTTCCCAAAATAATTGCCTCTCATGCTATTAAAAAGTCGATCGTGCTAAGGTAGCTTGGATCAAGAATGTAAAATTAGATTGCAAGATTGAAATGTGCAGAGATTTAAAAGGTTACTTTTTCTGCGTACTCTTAAGAGACAATGATATATGCGAATTAAAACATTTCCGAGGACGTAATTATTCACGAAAGTTAATGTGTTTTATAGGCGTATTTTCCATGTCCGGGTGAGGCTTTTCATAGCATTTTAATTTTTTCAGGTATATTCTCACATGCTTCCCTAATGACCACGAGTATAGTGAGACTGTTGCACCCCATAAATCATTATACAATTGCGTGATCCGCATAGGTAGGGTGATAACTTGAAATTAGAAGGTATGTATTGCATGTGAGGCAGCTTTATTTCTAATGTGAGATTATTCAAGCTAACTGTGCAACTAGTAATTTAGCTGCTAACAGTAATATCTTAGGGATCTTGTGTGAAGTCACCCCCGCCTCACTCCCCTGCGGTGGTGTGTAGATGGATGGTGCTATGATAGATGGCCGCACATCCTAGTATGAGCTCGTTGATTGATTGATAGGGTGGGGGATAGCATGCTGATTTTACGTCGTAGCATGTCTCAGAACCAGTGGGTTTTCCCATCGGATGAACTCATGAAGATAGTTGTGGATACGTTTCCTTGTTTCTCGTGTATTTTTGTTCAACTGCGTCGACTTGCAAGGTATGGCTAGAATTTTCACTCAGGATGAAGTCAAGTAACTTCCGGAGTTCATTATTTTTCTCAAAAATGCTAATATATTACATAACTGATAATTTCAGGATTTACTATGTGAAACCGTTCCATTATGGGAAATAAAAGAGTAAAACTATGTTAGGAGTTAAAACTATGTACGAGTAAAACTATGTTACCTATATATGTGTATAGGTTAACTAAGTAAAACTAGGTTATGCATATTTCAATATACAAGTGAACCTAACAAAACAAGGTCGTGCCTATTGAAATATACAAATGAACCTAACCAAGTTTTATTCCTTTATTTTATAACATATTACGCATGGCAGCGTATGCCCTCACATAAGGAAACGTCATGAATAATTGATTTTTTTTTAGAACTATTTCAATCAATAAAGCTAGAAGGGCTCCTTCAGTGATAATTTTTTTAAAAATATTCTTCACCTACAAGTAATGTGGGTACGTGAAGAATTGTTTAGCGCAACATAACCCATAAAGCTTTTCGTTGTTATTGCCTTAAGGTCACAGACAGAAGCTGTATTTTTTTAGCTTCAATATTCTCACTCGCATAAATGCCGTTCTCCAGAATCATCGGTTTATTTTCGCTGCGTCACTTGCAATAAGATTTTTTCGCTTCGATCTTTATAAGAAAACTTTTTCAGTGTCAAAAATAATGTAAGATTTTTTTTTAAGTATATTAAAAAATAATGTTTCCTCTACCTTCTACCTCTATTCGAAGAAGAATCCTCTTGGTGGAAAACGGTGGCACTTATCGTATTGGTCAGGTTCGTCAATTCCTGTACGCGAATTCTCTCATTCAAACTGCAGAATCTCCTACTCATTAAACAATTTTAAGATAATTCCAGAAATTTGCAATGTTAGCTGTTAAAAAACTAAACAGCTCTGTTCAACTCGAAGAAGGGTTGTTTTAGTAAGGGTTGATGCTCGCCAAATACTGAGTCCAATGACGTGTGAACTTCAAGAATCAGGTCAGAGCATTTTCCATTGCTACGTGAGTTTTCCCACGAAGATCTGACTCCAAACATGGTTTGTATTCAGCTGAACTTGACAACGCCACTTAATCCGGTATCTCTGATATTTAATTGCATTCACAAGGCTACCACGCCGTTAAAGCTATTGGCACCTAATAATTTGTCCCCTTTCTGAACATGCATACCTACTATCAACTCTGCTCTTTCCTAAACAACTTCCTTGCATTGTTTCAGGAACCCAGTTATGAAAATGAAAGAAAGGTCTTCTTGCACTATGCTATCATATAGGGTATCTAATTTAGAATCTCAGTCAGTTTTCTTCAATCTCCTGTATTCTAAATAGTTGGCAAAATCTCAATGTCGTTGCCTACATCGAGAGCTCAATGATTCTCGAATTCGATGCAGGTTAATCTAACTTTGCCGGGAGTGCTAAACAGAAGTTGTGGAGCGTCAAGAAGCGCTGTGATTGAATTTTTTATTCTGTATTTCCGAAATATCTTGGCATTCAAGGATACAAAGCTGTCCTTTGACGCATACTCACGTTATAATGTCCCGCCTTTTGTCCGAGTACCCGCAAAAAATGTCGGATGCAATGATTTCGGCCTCTTCGGTGGACGGATGAAAAAATATCACTCGGGTGGTTCCCGTTAATAATTCTTCCTAAATAGACGATTCCTCCACTCTCCATTCAGCCCTGTCTCGTATCCATCTTATTTTTTCCTCTGCCCTCCCCACTCCTTCCTCGCCAGTCTCTCGTCTCCCTCAATCTTAGCCCTGGGAAGGACTCTTTGGAGAAAAAACACTGGATCCGAGAGGGGAGGATCTCCTCAACGGCCTCCATGCCTTTGTGACGTCACGGGAGCCGTTCGTCGAAAACTTTCCTTTCTTCGGAGCCGGAGACGGGGGCGGACTGAGGTGGGTTGGCAAGGCACGGAGGTTTGATGGACAGGTGAAACGAATACCCCCCCCCCATCTGAAAGGTCCCCGCGCACCCAACTTCCACCGCTGCTGCCCCCCCCGAACCCTCGCTGCCCCCCACTCCATCTCCATACCAAGTCTCCCCTTCCACCCCCTCCCCTACAACCCTCAAGAATCCACTCCGGAGGACCTGGAGCTGAGGACGCAATTACGTCGCTTCCTTTCATTACCAGTGTGAGAGAATTCCTTTGAGGACAAAGCGTACTCCTAGATTGGGACTCGAACCCGAATCCCTCACTATTGAGGCAAGATCTTAATCCAGCCACCGAGGTGACCCCTCCCGTATGTATCTAAGGAAATTATAGAAGCTAGCTGCTGTTGATGAATTACCGTGAATAAAATGCATTGAAGTAGCCTTATTCTATATATAGCGCCTTCGTACACGATGCCAGCATTAAACAATAACTAGCAGACCTGCGGCCTGCTTTGCAGGCAGCCTCTGTCTTGTGTGCTCTTGAGGTGATCTTTGTGTTCTAGTGTTTAATGAGATTTTACAGTGTTTGGAAACTACTGATGACACATTACCAATAGTTGGCAGTAGTGCTTGTGCTCCAGGCAGGCAGTTACTGCTTCACTACTCAAAGAAGTCTTTGCATTTTTTTACACTTTTGTGCACCAACTTTTCATAAGCATTTTGTGTGCAGAGAGAATGAAATGGCTATTTTATAAACTGAGAAATGTGTACCAATCTAATTATCTCATATGTTTTTGTACTTTTTTCTACACCATATTTTCATTATATGTTGTCTCCCACTCTCAAAAACCACGTTTTTTGCACTTTTCTCTGCACCACAAACTGCTTAAAATCCAAAACATACAGACATAGAATCCACACTCAACGCACCAAACCTCACTCTTTTAGCTGAAAACTTGGGAGAGAACAAAACAAAACGGATACAGAATGACTGACAGAAATCGGTGTGAAGAGAAGTCAGAGTCTAGAAACCAGAATCAAGCCTTTTTGATTGTTGAACGAGAGGATGGTGTTTCTAGCCATTACATTCCTGGTGAAAACATTTAGCATCTCAAGAATGCAATGCTAGCTGCTTCTCTTTCCGAGGTGCTTGCTAGCGTCTTAAAATGTAAAACCTATCGATCTCTTGAGTCAGCTCGAGGTAAAGTAACGTCGAGGCACGAAACTTGCAACCCAATGATGACTTTGTACTTGAGCCATTTATTTTACATTAAAATGTTCTTTGTAACTGTTTAAAAATCAACGGCTACATTACTTATAAATTGGTGGGAAATTTAACTGAATGCTACTTCCTAAAAGAGGATATTCTTTGACCGATAATGGGGGCGTTTACTCGGAACCGAAATCGCAATTTTGTGCACGAAATTTTTAGATGGGAAGGAAAATCGAATTTAAGTGAAAAAATTAATCTTCTAACCACAACCATTCACTAATAAATCAAAAATTAAAATAAGCAAAAGGTGACGCCCACCGAAAAAGCTGCTGTGATAACATTGACGTCATTTTCCTCCCGTCCTTGACTGCTTTTATGGGAAGGGAAGGGAGTGGAGGGGGGTTCTCAGAAGGTCTGCTCGCACAGATGATGTCGCATATTCTCCTATTGGCAGAGTCAGCTGTGTCCCATCCATTGCGACAAGGCAAAGCAGCTTCGCGGGCTCAGTTGTGATTGGACGAAGTCGATATACGGCAGAGGTTGCACCACGCCCACTTTTCCGAAAGGGTTAAAAACATCAGTTTTTCGCCGCTTATAACTCGAGAAATAATTGACGGATCAAAAAACGGAAAATACGGGTGTTTTTATTTTACAAACTCTAAAAGATCCGAAAATAAAAAAAAACATGGTAAACGACCCCATTCAGCATGAGTTTTTTTTGCCCACGTCTGAATCCTGTAATTGTCTTTTGGAAAGAGCCGTATATGTACCTACCCATTGTCATACCGATTCTGAAAATGGTTTATCGATATTTATCGGGTTGGTGTGGCTATAGTACTAGCTACTTATTCTTAGAGGCCGGGTTCTAATCCCGGGTGTGGCAAATTCCAGTTGTGGTTTTCCTATTGAGAACCGGTCCAAGCTTGAATGTAGTGAGGCGAACATTCAAAAATAAGTGTTCCATCCGTCGGATAGGGGAACTCCTTGGTGCCTTTTATGAAGAGTGAGCTATTGCCGACGTCGGGTTCCTCTCCACTCTCTGCCTCTCTAAAATTCTTACCTTTTCCCTGCTATCCATCTTAAATGGCGCAGACGGACTTTGTTATCAGTCACATCTCCCATTATCACAAGCAAAGATTTACAGATTATTTTCGTCTTTGACGCCAGTGCTTAATAGGTATTTATGTGAGTACTGGCCTCACATCCCGAGGGCCCTGGTTTGATTCCCGGCAGTGGTGGATTTTTTTGTGGGAACCCGTCCCTACTTGAGTGCCTAGAGGAGGGCATTTCAGGCTCAGTACTCCGTCCGTCGGATGGGACGCTAAGCCAAGGTCCCCTTGGCGACTGTCGTTAAGAGTAGGCTAATGCCGACGCCGGGTTTCTCTCCTCCCTTCCTCACCTACCATTACCCAGTTACCCACCTATCCTAAATGACGCAAATGGCCTCAGCTGTCGGTCGCCTCCCCTAAGTAACAACTTTATGCAAAAGTGGGGAGTGCAGTACGCTAAGAGGATTTCAACTCCCCATTCAGGATGCATCGCGGGACCTTAGATAAACCTGAAAATGAATGTACTTTTTTGTTTCTTTGCATTTCGTGCCACCAAAAATCGCAATTTAATTTTTTATTTTAATCTTCACCAGTTGAAATTCCTAAATGATTCTTTGATATACATTTTCGCAGACATAGTTTTTAAACGAATCAGATTGATATCTAAAAATTGCAGTCCTTTTATGTTCGATAGTGAATTATAATGAGTGGAGTTAAATTCGTTAGTAATTTCGTTCCATTTTAATTTAAAGGTTATAATGTTACTGAGAGGGATATTTGCATCATGATAAGAGTATTTGGAGTTTTACAGCATCGCTCTCTGTATTCGCGTTCATGATTGAAGATTTTCTGTTATTTTGAAGGTTGTGATTCCTACTCGTACGTGGAGAATTTAATATTCCAGTAACCCGTATTTTATGCGGTAACGTACGCAGGAAATAATTGGATACTCTAAGGAACAATATTGATTGTTACGTAGTGTTGTGTGTTACTATAACAAGAGGTTTGAGAATATACCAGAATACTGGAAAAGTCGTGAAAGAGCATTTAGATGATAGAAATATTATATGATATAGGGACTAGGATGGTCATTTGTTTAGAGATATATTGGGTCAAAAATAATAAGTTGCGAAGTATAGCAATCTTAAATGAATAAAGTAAATGAGCGGTGGTATTTCAATGGAAACTGGGCCCTTGGTATTACTTCTGGTCGGCGCAATAAGAGAGGAAAGAGTTTTTATGTGCTCAAACGCAAACTTTATTAGGTCTGTGGAGAGAAAAGTGTAGTGAGTGTTAATCTATCCCAAATGGGAAATAAACAGCTGAACGTGAACATTTTATGTGACGGCAGAAATAATTTCGCTGAGGCTGATGTCACAGTTACAGTGAGACCAGGGGGGTTATTTTGTAATCTCACTTTAGTGAGAATACGTCATAAAATGTCACTTTTTCTTAGTTAAACTCCGCCACCCTGGCGGCTAGACCATCTTCGGATCTCAAGCGGTGAACTGCCGGTCATGTGCTGGTCTTTTAGACGATTCATCCGCTCGATCCGTATCTTTCGACTCTTGATCCGTTTCATTATCTCCGCCTGCCATTAGTTCCCATCTCATCTTCATAAAGAACGTGAAATGGAGCCACCATCGTTTCCACTTGAAGCTTGAGTTGGAAAAAAGGCAAGCGCGAGAAAAACACAATCGATTTTAAAATTTTATTTTTGGAATTTGCACAACGTGAAGAACTTAAACTTTCTTAAATCACGAATTGTATATTATCAACAAATGATTTCTTGAATGAAACACTATTGAGAAAATGAAAAATGATGAAACACTATTAACGTAAAATGTAGCGAGAAACAAATGCAAATTCCAATATTGGTATAAAGGAAATTATCGGTCATGAATTATCATGACAGGCCATCCGAATAATTAAAATGATAGGGACAAACAATTTTTCACTCACCTTCACTGTATTCCTCCATTTTTGAAGAAAGTGGTCGCCGTTGCCAGGCACTCCTTTATTTATTCAACGACAGAAGCTTCGACAATTCACGAACCGTTCGTGAGCCGATCATTAAGAGAGCGAAACGGATCTCCCGCCTTCCCGCAAAGAGTCATTAAAAAGGTGAGATTACAAAATAACCCCCTAGCTTTATGAGGTGGAATCAGAACGTATTGGCGGATTGTTGTCCACGGCTGAATATATACTAGTCCCTGCCTGTATATATTCAGCCCTGGAAACAGAAGAAAACCCACTTGATCGTGGCGGGACTCGAAACTAAAAACCAAGCAAGGAGTCGTGGTTCTAGGGATCGATAATCGGAAAACGGATTGATTGATGGCATGGCTGAAGATCGGTAAGGATTATTTTGGGAGATTATGACTTGTTAGTACAATGGCGTTATTATGGAAAGGTAATATCTACTGGAAATGCATATACAATTTTTGAAGTGAAATTTTTCATGAATTTTGAGAGATCTTTTGATGGAAGAAAGAGGGAAAGTTTAATCAGAGCATTATAGATTTAAATTCCAATGCTACGGGCGCGCATCGGAGAGATCTTACTGTAAGTCTGCACATAGAACAGATGACGCAATTGCAGGCTAAAGATAGAGGATTGGGATGAAATATAATTGTCATTCAGCCAAGACATTCCACTCTTTAATAAGTTAAATGTGGTACTAGTGAGATTTCCATCTTACCTATGAGGAGTGACTTAGAAGAGGAGAATGTAAAGCCCATTATGCGGAGGAGCCTACGTTGTGCCTTGGCGTTACCGTGAGTGCTTGAGTCCGAGAAATAGGTAAAGAATTGAGCAAATTCAAGGGATGCGAAGGGGATAAATTTGGGGATACAAAATAAACCCGTAATGAACCCTAACGGGGCAGAGGCTTCTTTGCGTTGCGTAATGTTGTATGGTTTAGATTTCTGACCTTTGCAAAATGAGGAAAATCGTAGAGGCCCGGCTTTCAACTTTCGAGCTTGGAGTACGGTAGAAAATGTGCAGGGGGCATAGGAGGGCTGCTTAAGAAGGCTTGGATATATCAGAAGAAAGGAGAAGGTGGGTGAGAATTACAAAGGTGACAGAATATAATAAGTGATGAAGTTTGTGTAATGGAGCTTGTTGGTAGTTAAATGAGCATTGAAAAAGAAAATTTATCGGTACGAGTAAGTGAAAAAGTCAACGAAATTTTTTTTAAAGGAATGAACATGTTTTGAAGTAGGTAAGGCATGTAGTGTGTATTTTTGTGCATTAGCTATTACCGCTGCTTGCAATGGAATTTCTGCTTGTAGCTATTCAACTTGCTGTGATGTGGTTTATGGTTTTCTATCAAAATACCTTTGATATCTATTCAAGGCTCAGTTGTATGAAAATTTATAAAAATATGCTTTTTTCAAGCAGGCATTCTTAGTGAAGTGAAACTTTGAAGATTAGGAAATAAATGTTAAATCCAAAGTGTGCTAAATAAGCTGCTAGGCGTTGTAGAGAGTGGAGTTTGCTGGTAATAAAAAACTTTGGACGTTATTCAGTCTTTATGATTTTCAGGTTGAGTACTTTGCTTTACTTTATTTTTTGCTACCTAGTCGGGCATTAGGCCGTTTCCCTCTAGGCGATTAATCTAGCATTTTTATGTACGAAAACGTACTTTTGAAGGCTGCCATGCGTTAAACGGTAATTTCACAGGCTAATATGCGCTACTATGAAAATCCATACGATAAATATATTCACTTTGTTGTTGGACTTATGCGAAACGGTCTTGGTATAGATTTCATATCACCCATCACCCTTAGTTGGGAACTTTGTGGGTATTATTTTCGCGTTAATGCCTTGCAGTACAAGAATACCGAATATTTTGGAACAGAAAAGTTGTTGGGTTATGCCATTGACTACCGCCAAGATTTTATTACTAGTTTATGACTAATTTAGAAAAAAACGTATTATGTATACCTACTCAAAATTACCAGTTTTTACGTGTTATTTTGCAAAATTATCGACGCATAACTGTTTCAAATTCTAATTCTTCTCGCACATTTAAACAATTTTGGAATTCCGGCCGTTACTTACGTAAAAGTTCTTTTCTTTACCTTTGCTATGTGCTTCGTCAAAACTGATGGTCAGGTCTTCACATTAATATTTTTCCAGTTTTCGCATTGTCACAGAAGCCCAGATGATGTTTTCAAGATCTACTTATTTTTTGGTATTTTTTCTCAAGCCCCAATGACTTCTCTTTTGATAGTATCATATGTAATATCATTATGACCATTGTTTTTATCGATAAATCCAATTCCGATATTCTGTATCATGTGTGCCAAATTTCAATGAGCATACAATTTATTCCTTACGCCGGTGATTTGAAATGTTCAGAAAAGCATTCATTTCCTAGAGTAGCAGCCGCATTCACGAATAAAATGCGTAATCTGCGTCAGCAATGTATATTAATGGCATCATTCGTAATAAAACCCCATTCTCCGTCCATTCGTATTTTTGACGTCCAATTGTCCGTGATGGCTGTTCGAGAGTCAGCCTCTTTCTTTTGGGGAATTAGTTGCCGCAGCTTCAACATATCTTTCATTTAAATGATGGGGATCCATTGTGGGGATTTTCCGTCGCTGCATCCCACTTTCAATTATTCATAATCTTTCAAATTCATAAAAATGCCGCTGCTACTTCCTACTTGCCGTAGAGAATGCTTTATACCTTTTGGGTCTTTAGTTATGCCACGACATTTATCAAACTCCAACCGCCAATCTGATAGCATCAGAATTATTCCTTTCGCTCGACCGTAATCATTCCGTGGGCCATCGGATTTTTTGACGACGCGGGGGCGAGAGGGGCAAGTTCGTAGCTGGTGGGGTGAGGGTGATTTTCTTCCGAGGGACTGCTGCTTCTGCTTTTTACAGAGAATGTCATATAATTTCGCCCCGGCAATTTCCCGCGCCGCATCGCTACCGGAGTAGAGATGCTCGCCCCCTCCCTCCATCTTCTTTCTTTCTTCCTCGCCTGTCCTCGGACGTCGATCAACCAGTGTGAACGTGATGAGACTTCTTCTTCTTCTGCTGCTACTTCCCTCTGCCGGTGGATCTGCTCAAACTCCCTGCCGCCGCAAGCTCTCCTTCCCTGACGTTCTCTTTATCTCGCAGAAGAAAACATTTTTCTCCCTCCCCCTCCTCATGGCCTTTGCCAGGGCATATCGCTGAGGGGAGGGGGTGGTACAGTGCGATAGAATGGACCGTAATATCCATGCTTTGCGGCCGTGTTGGACTTGGGGAGGTGGAGGTATTTCACTAACACGCTTCGTTAGAAAGAAGAATCCCTTGTCCCCCTCATTTTTCCTCCCTCGCACCGTGAGAAAGACGAACTCATCGCCCGTCAAATGTTTTTATTCTTATTCTCATCCTCTCTTTTCTTCTGCTCCCACCCCCACCTCCCGATTCCCGCTCTACGCGAGTAGATTACTTTCGCCTCGCAGCCGTCAACTGTCCTTCGAATTCCGCAGCTTCACGTTGGTTCAGACAGATGGCCTCGGCGGACTGTTGGCCTGCATGGCGATGCCGCCTTCAGTCTCGCTTTCTTCGCGTTTGGGGGAACCGAGTTCGATCCCGCACACCTGTTCGAAGCGGGAACCGCCCCTGAGATTTTTTCCCTCTGTTTCCTGGAAGCGGTTCATCTGAAAATGGTGCGACAGGGTATCATTTCTGAGGAGAGGCGCGGTCGAACTAATTTCTAGCCTTGAGGTTGAGTTCTACGAATGAACGAATGTAAAAGTTACCTCACATTTTTTTAGTTTTGAAATGTTTTACGCTCAGCAATATCCATGTCTTAGGCCAGTGGCTAATATTGGTAACCAACTTTTCCAAAATTTTTCCACCATTATGATCCAGTAGTTTTGAATTCTGGAATCGGTAATTTCTGTTCTGTAGGCAGCTACCGTTCTGGAAGTTTGTTTTTTAAGTGCTTATTCCTGCATTTAAGTTTTTTTAAGGCATTCGGCGTTCATTCTTTGCAACTCTGGACTAAAAAATGTCTCAAATCCTGATAATTAGATGGGTTAAATATTCTTCTTCTTTGATTATATGAAATTTTCCCTTACGCGAACGAACACCCTCCATGAGCCAGATATTTACATTTGCCATTTTTTCTCTTTTATAATAGAATGGAAGATAGAAGGGAAGGTCCCGCGAGGAAGACCAAGGGACAAATATATAGGGAAAATAAAGAAGGACGTGAAAGAGAAAACATACCAGGGCGTGAGGGAATTAACACTGAATAGGGCAGAATGGAGGGCTGCAGTAAACCAATTCAAGGGTTGAAATACTGATAATAATGATGAAGATTTTTTCTTTCAATTTTTTCTCTGCTGATTACGGACTTGCCAAGAAATATTCCTGCAGTAAAAAAGTGTTTCCGTTTAGTGTGCATTCCGTAGCACGTGTACTTCACCTGTTCTCCTGAGTAAAATGCCTTGATATGAGCTTGGCTCCCTTAGCTTTGCTCTGCGGGAAAAAATGGACGCTATAACCAAGCCATGCAACGATAAGAGAGGTAAACCCTCTCATGCATGTTGCTCCCTTGGCTATCACTCTGGAACATATTTCATTCCTACCATGTATTTTTAATCAGTGTTCTTGGCTAATGTGTCTTCTGCGTTACATTGAGTTTTACTAATTTCCATGTTCGATACTGAAGAATGAATGTGTATTTGTCAATAAAAATATAGCCCTCTTTTTTCATATTGTTGCCGACTTATTAATTGGTTTGTTCAAATGAAAAAATCAGGGAAGTATATATGAAAAATAGAAATGACAGTTGATAAATGTGGACGTATTTGCAATACCTACTACATATTAGTTATTTATTTGCACGATTTTTTCGATCCTTTCTTCTTCGTTGTTAATTTACGACGTCTCCATGAGAACATTGTTGTTCCGTTACTCTAGAAGATTTTTAACATAAATTGTTAAGGAGGTTGATCCGAAAAGTGAAAGTCATGTCATTTTTTTATATTTTCAGCACTTATAGAATTAAAGTTCCTCTGTCTAATAAAGTAAAGATAATTACACCAACCCATACTCCTTTTTCCACAAATTGCATTTGAAATTACATACGATTAACGGCGAGAATGGCCGTCACATGGGAATATAGTGTTTAAAAATAACATAGTGTCATGTCATTTTTGCAAAAGACTGATATTTTATGCGTATTTTTAAAAAGAAATAAAATGACACGAAAAAAAGGCATCAACCCACCGTATTTTTCACTAAATCCACCAATTTCTGCGCTTATAGCAAACGAAATGCGTTTGTTGTCTTCAAGTGGCGCTGCTGTCGCTCTAGCCAAAATGCATGTTGTATGAATAATATCATTACTAATGATATATTAAAGCATATTTAAGAAAAATATTATAACATAACGTTTGATAGTAATATTCTGGTGTTATACATTAGTAAATTCATTGTGTACATGAATTTATTTCTTTAAAGTAAATGCTGAATTGACTCCATCGTCGAGCTGATTAAAATTATCATAAAAAATAAATCCTTCGACTTTACATCGTATTTCTTGTGATACTTATGACTTTAAATTGCGTAGGTAATTTTCTTTGTGAAGTAAGGATCACTTAGTAGGCATATACTCGTACTTAAATTAATAAGATTCCTCAGACAACTTGACTCAAGCAGTCGCGAGCCAACCTCCTTAACAAACGCCGCGTTTCGATGTAAATTAAGTATGCAGTGTCGGAAATCGTCAAAAAACGTACCCACTGGTACCGCTATAGGTTTTGGATTACTTGAGAAAGAGGGATGTTCGCAGCAAAAATAATATATGGGATTATATTCATTTTAGAATCGTCCACATCTCGCGGCATTTTGATTCCAACGCATGATTTGAATGTTTATTCATCCTTACCATTTAGGAGTGTCTTCATGTATCAAATTGTGTGGTTTAACTCGGTGGAACCGCATTACTTAAGGAAATGAGAAAACTTGGTAAGGCTCCAAAGTCAAGTTTTTTTATTTATTTTTTAATTCGCCGACCTAGGTCTCGGTGGCTACAGTCATCTCGAGGTTGAATAACTTGAGAATAATCGTACAAGTGGAAACCTTGATTGGTGTGTATAAAATGTTTGTGGAATCTTACCAAGTTTTCTTATTTCCCTGAGAAATGTATTTACTTCCAAGCGAAATTAATGTTTCGTTCAGAAAAGCTCGTACTTGAAGCCTTAGCAGAAGTTAGGAGAAGAGGGCAAACAAATCATGAAGTGATGAACATTTTGAGTTTAGGAATGGGAGTGTAACCCTGGTTTCATCGACTTGATGAGACGGATGGAGGAAAGGTTCTTGAGAACCACCGGATGCCCGTTGTTTTACATCAAGAATGCATTTGATGGAGGTATCTAGTAAATTTAAATATTGTATAGCTTATTGTGGGTTCTCACCTTGGAGATCCTTTGCTCACATAAAACTGGGCATGCGGCCACGTGAGGATAACCGGTGAGGACATACTGTTCTCCATAACGGAGAATCTGGGTGAGCAGAAATAGGTTGAACGAGGCAGGGCTGTCCCCAGTGCTCTTCAACGTGCATGCAGAGAGGAGATGTTGACGCCCGGGAGGACTTTGATGCCACTCTATAAAACCGAATAGCTGATTGAATAAGCCAGGATTGTTGGTTTCTGAGTGATAGTTACTCCTTCTACCAAAAATGCTGTAGTAAGGTAGTTTTCTATTTTTTTTTTTTATGGTCTGGATGAAAATTTCACAACCTCGGAAGCTCGTATTTTTGAACCTTTTTATTTAAAAGTGACGTAAAGTATTTGTACTTATCTATTAAAAAGCGAAAATTTTCACGGCGTGATAACACGACAGCAAAGTGTTGCACTCCGGTCAATTCCACGCAGAACGACGAAAGTCACTCGTTCATCTCCCTGCCGTTGCGTAGGGTATCGCTAAAGACTATGTAGTCCGTGGAAGCATATAAACGACTATCTGAAGAAAATTTATTGTTACTTTTTGATTATTCATTTACTTTTTAATGATTTAGGAATTAAACAAAAGTTATTTGTAATATAAATGAATGAACTTGGTTGTTCTGCAAATTTATTTCTCCTCCACTACCCAGGTTTCGACTGTTAAGTCATCATCGGGTAAACCACTAGGGGAGGAAAAATAAATTTGAGGAAAAATCGAGTTTTTATTATGGCAGAAACGAGTCATTATAACATAACTGACCAAACTCGATTTTTCCACAAATTTATTTTTCCTCCACTATATATTACGGCCGATAACACCAGCTACATCAAAAATTATTTATTTTACTAAGCTCGTTACGCTTCGAATTCAACTTTCTCTTGGAAGAACGTCCGGACTTCGTGGTAGCAGGGGCGCAACAACGGTGGGAGGTCAGGGGGGCATTGCTCCCCCTCAAGCACGATTGGATTGTGGGGGGGGGGGGGGATCAGAGGTTGTGGCTCACTTTTTAATGGACACTCCCAGATTTGTAAAATTATTACTAGCGACTCCGCTCTGATTTTGAACGCTGTACAACATTGGCACAGTCTACAGTGTACTCTCCTTAGGACGTTCCTTAACAGCACCATTTTGTCGTTAGCACGTTCGTTTCAAGGTACGCCAATTCCTCCCTCCTCCTCGAATAGATTAAATCTATTAGAGAAATTTCAATCGGATAGCTTTACTGAAGATGTTAGGCAAATATTAAAAACACCAGCGTATTATGCTAGATTCGATCAGATAAATAAGATTAGAGAGATAGATTGTCGTACTGATAGATTCAAAATGGCATTTTTCCTCCGTACTATAAGAGAACGGAATAGGCAGCATAGCAAAGGGATAGGTAGGGGAAATATTTTAAAGTAGTCTGTAGTGCATGATGCATGCATTAATCCTTTAAAATTGTATAGATACTAACAATCTAGTTGGTGAAGGTGAAGAATACTGAGAAAATAATATTGCGAGCATTAAGAAATCAAATTAAGTTATACTAAATGACAACAGTTACGAGGAAAGTGAAAGGAATTTAACTTGCAACTTAGTACGCCAAGGTAAAGAATGAAATAGGATTTTAAAATACCCTCTAATTTTTTTTTACCGCCGTTAACTTCGCTGTCTTTGTATTCCAAAACAACAAAGATCCATATAACATAGTAATATTGCATAATAAATGCAAATACTAACGCTAACTACTACTACAAAACGCTAACACATACGATTAAAACCACTTTTCACTCACCCAACCATGAACATAAAAATGTCAACAGTAAAAGTACTATTAATAAGCCGGTAAACAGTTGAGCAACACCTTTCGTTCAGATTTCTTTCGTGACGTATAAGAGATTTGTCGTCCCATGTAGCAGGCCTGTATATCGAGACGGCCTTGCTAGATCAAAACTACGCCAGCACCAAAAGTTCCCGACATTAAATGTGAGACAACAGCTTAGCATTAGCCTTGGGAAGGTCTGAGGTGAAAAGAAAGTTATTACTTAAAAAGCTCAACCTCCTTCGAAAAGTAGAAAAAAATCCACGTACGAAGGCTGTTGAAATAGCGGCAAAATTTGAAGTTCTGCCATCAATACTGAACTCGAGATCTTTCTACTCAAGGCATACGTTGTTCGACGTTTCCGCCTTCGCTCTCATTTCGTTTGCAAAAATATAAATTTCAAAAAGACTTCTGTTTTTCATGTACTCAATAGGAGAAATACCAATGGACTTCAAGAAAAACATCATTATTCGACGACTCAAAAGTTTGTTCAACGGAGTAGGTTTTCCGAGCTTTGATAACTTTCATAGGCGATTATTAATTTATGTTTTGTGAGTGTAGAGACTGAAATACAATTGCTGGTTCAGGCGACCAATATTCTCGTAATGTAAACTATGTACCTCATAACAAGACTGCCACAGTCCTGTCATTTCTCGAATTTTTCAAGCGAACTGAAAGTTAACGTTAAATTCTCTTATTAATGGAGATTTCTCATTCCAAATTAAATTCGTATAATAAATGGTGGGGCACGAATCGTATTTAATCGATTCCATTCTCTTTGGTGAAGGAAACTACCAAATTGTTTCATCGCATCCATAAATTTCATTGCATTCGACCCGTCTTATCCTTATTTTCACACGTAGCAGATTCGGTGGGAGAAATTACGGTATGGGATCAAGATTAATGACAAGAAAACGAAATGAATGCGATTTTTCCCAAAAACTGACGTCCTGCTGAAACTAGAATGGTGGATAGGTTGGAGAACAAGAGGGATAATTTGGTTTCTTGGTTGGCCGTGTTTTGGATGAAGCTGGACATGGTGCCTAGGGCATTAGGAGGAGAATCCCGTTACTAAAAGAGGCGTTTCTCTGTAGGAAAGAAGTACCTGATATTTTGGATCCGAACGAAGTTGTCAAAAGAATCCAGTGAAAAGCTTGGTAGTTAGGATATGGCGGGAAATAATGTCTTACCTGATTGTTACAATGCCTAATGGCTATTTCTTCTTTATTTGCAATTTAAACTTCTACTCAATGATTTGCACTACATTTTCAAATAGTTCAGCTCAGCATTTAGCGTTTCTGACGTCACGTAAGCAATAAAGAATGTATTTTTCTCCCTGAGTAAGAAACTTCTCCCTCCTTGTTCCTCGAAACTTTGGCCATTAAAAGCCTAACCTGATGCAAAGCCGGACAAGATAACATCCAGTTAATCCATCGGGAAAACCTACGACTCTTCAGTGAATTTATAATCCGGAAATGCAACCTGCGTGTGGAATTTCATTTTTATGAACATCATTTATTTGATATCTTATGACAAATTACCTATTTCATTTCTGGCCCGTCTAGTATTTCCTTAATTTATGCTGATAACAGATGGCGAATCCTTATTTGAATTGTCCTCCGGCCACTTTCGAGGGTCGATTCGCCATTCGTGCAATTTCCGTGGTCTCCCGGAAATTCTTCTCGCCCACTCGGCTGCCATACCTACGGCCACATCTCCCAAACTCCACCCTCTTTGATTTCGTTCCTTCGTGGATTCCATCATGTCCTCCAGGCGTCTGGACCCGACCCGGAATTATAACAAAGTCTGCACTGAGGTCTGCGCTCGGTTCGGGACGAACGATTCCTCCTTGGCGAGGTGAGACTCGTGGCTGATTGAGTCTCCTTTCGTAGTCTAGCCTCCCTCGACGCGCGTCCGCATAGCCAACCAAGGTGGATAATCCACTGGATATGCAAATGCGATGCCTTTCCCTCCAATCGCAAGCACTCGCAGACGTTCGCACGCACGCCGACATCCACCCACGCCTCCCCCCCCCCTCCTTCTCTCTCTCTGGAGGGCCTTTCGATGCGATTCCATTGCAGCAGCCCTCATCATGCATATTTCCCCGGCTCTCTCTCTCATTTTTGTATCCGCACTTTTCCCCCGACTTGGGCCGGGAATTCTTTTTTAATGATCTTTCGCCGCAAATGTGTGTGTGTGTGCGAGAGAGCGGGGGTCGACGGAGGCAGCTCCATCGGTCAAAAAGTCACGCATTCAAAACACGCCATCCGTACACTCCATCTCGTTCGGAAAGAGGGGAAAAAAAGGGTGTGGGAAGGGAGCGGTATTTTTTCATCTTAGCACCGGCCGAAGGGAAGAGGAGATGGGATAGAAAAGTGGAAGGGAAGAAACTCAACCCTCCACTCTTTGCCACCCCCGCTTATTTTTCCTGCTTAGAGAAAGAGGGAGGGGGTTGGGAAAGTGCGCGTCTTGAAGCGTGAGGCAGGGTGACGTCGGCAAGGCGACGAACTAAATGTATTGGCGTTCCTCGACCGGTGGAATAGCGCGCGGGCACCGCTCCTCTTTTTTTCTCCTTATTCCATCTCATCCCATCCTCCGACACCCTCCTTCTCCCTTTCCCCCCCCCCTTCCCCTCTCCGGCTCAATTTTTTTCCGTTGCGTATTTTTTTCTCGTCAGAGGGCGAAACGGAGGGGATGGGGGAGGGAGGGTTGGGTTTAGCGAGAGAGGGCGCGCGCGTATGTGTGTGTATGTGTGCGGGGTGTTCTCTGGGCTCCGAGTTGAGCCGGAGATCGATTGAGGCAGTGGGGGTCGTTCCACGCATGGCAATGATGTGCATTCTGGGTGTCAAGGCTTTCTCCCCGGAAGTGGGAAAAACCACTTCCCGTCTTGGCCGATACTACATCGCGGCGCTGCTGTTCGCCTCGCCCGAAATTTTTCAGGAATCCGCATTGGACCGGCGGAACGAAGGATTCTGGGTGCGATGAGACACCTCTCTCTCTCCCTCCCTCCCTTCATCCTTCTTCCTCTCCCTCTGTTCAAATCCCTCCCCTCGCCCCGAGAGCGGTTTTGAGCTGCATAAAAAATGTTTTCCTACGGTGAGATTTTGTTTTTTCATCTCCACTATAAGTGTCTCGGCGTGAGTTTTGGCGTCCTGATGGTGATCGCCGAAGGTCCCGGCTCACTCATTGTGCAGCGACTATTTTCAGCCTTAACTTTTGAAAAACATTCACAATTTCACATGCATGCCTATGTAGAGTAGTAACATGCCAGCAATCTCCGTTCAAGGCGCTAGGGACGAATATCCATCACCCTTGTATGCCGTCACGAGCGAGTAAAGTCAAAAGTAAAAGGTCAACTATGATGAAGTAAAAATTTATTGATATTTGACGTTGTAATTTGCATTTGTATCACTATTCATCAACCCAAAGATTGGCTTGACGTAGCTCTCCACTCGATTATTCTCTCGGCCAACACATTCTCAATCACATAAATCTTCTCTTTTACTTACTTCGCTACATGCACGATGTATCTCACCCAAAGCTATCCATTGTCATTCTTCCCTTCCGCTCTTTACTTCACGACTGGCTCTTGACACGATTTCTTAAGATATGCTCTATAAATGTTATCCCTGTTTTGTTTTTAGTTATGATCAGATTTCCCCTTTCGCCCCATCCTCTTAAGGCATCTTCTGTAGCCATTCAATATGTCCGTTTGGTCTTCATCACTCCTCTGTAACTCAACAAGTCGAATGCTTCCTAACTTGACTTCTCTATGAATTTCATTGTTGTGTCTCTTTCGTTGCCGTAGAGGATCATGCTTCAGATGTGCATATTAATGGAACTAATTTTCACAGATTACGCTTTTTGTTTATTTATATAACTTATAAGTTATTGTGTAATATATTTTTCGTTTATAGTGTTGCATATGGGCTCTCGTTCGAAGTTCCAATGAAGTAGAAGCGGTGAGCAACACAGCAGATACAGTTCCCTAGCCACACCTTTTGAAGAAAAGCGCGCCGGAGATGGGTGTAGATGAACAATCAGTTTCTCTATATGTGTCAGAGAGTAACTAAGCTGTATGACTTCTCAGGATTTGTGCACCTTTTGTACAACTTTGATAACTTAAAACAGTTAAACGAACTTAGCTAAATATTGAGAAAAAATTCTTAAATTTGAAGTATTTTTCCATCCATGTAAAATCTCGCGGATTGAAATTAGGTTGCAAATGCTTTTCTTTTTTTTCCATGCGTAAACATGTCCTAGGGGGGGCGTGGTGGCCTAGTGGGTTGGCTATTGATCGAAGGGTCCGGGTTCAAATCCGGGTGAAGCCTTTTGACGCCCCCGAACAGAAAAAAAATCCTCGGAGTGCGAGGTGGCCCAGGGAAAGGAACTGACCCCCCTAACCTGAATGTGTGAAATTCACCCGCCTGTGGCTTAGTCCGGGGTGAGCTCTACCCTCACCTATCCATACCAACCTTCGGGTTGAATCACTGAGTGAGTGAGTGATACAGGTCCTAGACCACCAAGCGTGCCATAAAGAAAAGGGAATTTCCTTCTTTCAACATTCTATGTTGAATGTATTTCGCTGAAACAATATTAGGTCCACAAACACCGTGAATCAAGAGTTGACGCGGTTAAGTAATAAATTGGCGTGTATCGCATTAACAATGATTTTCCTTAATCTAACTATATATATGTAGAATATCTTGTTAGGTGCCTCAAGAGTGTGTTGCAATGGTGGCTACACTAGGATGTGCTAGTCACGAGTAATAGTTGAATTAATATTGTGATAAATAGTGTTCGCCTACAGTGAGGTTTCTAATTTCCAACATTTATGTACCTAATCCTGTCGGGACTCATGCAGCGCAAATGCCTTCTAGACCAATGTCGACAATTCCCTCCGTATCCCTGCCGTACATTCTATTTTGCGAGCGTTATGCTTTCACAGACTACCGTTGAACTGTGGGAGTACATGGATTTTTGCGGTACGGAGAGGAAGCGCTCTAGTGCCAGGCATGGAACGTTAACCGATGTAAGGCTGCCATTCTAAGAGACCATTCCGGCTCCGGGCGAAGGCCTCGATTTCAGTTCCAAGTACTCAGAGGGTCGGATCGGATAGTATCGGACAATCTCTCTAGTAAAAGAATGGCTTTTTTTCCAAAGGGAATTGTGACCGAATCTTCTGGATGATATTCAACACTATGACAGTTTATTCAAGAAACTTACATTATTCAGCCATGAGCAGCGTGCAGCCTTACCACTTTTTTCTATGTATATAAATTTTGTAGCGTGTCAGTCAGTCAGTCAATCCGTCATTCTGTATCCGTTTTGTTTCGTTCTCTCCCAAATTTTGAGCTAAAAGAGTGAGGTTTGGTACGTTGAGTGTGGATTCTATGTGTGTATGATTTGGTAGTGGTTTTGGATTTTTAGCAGATTGTGGTGCAGAGAAAAATGCAAGAGAAACTTGGTGTTTTCCCTATCTTTTAACATGGGAAACCAGTTGCTATGCATATTTGTTTACGTTGCTAAGTAAATGTGTTTACGTTTTTGGTAAACTAGGTAAAAAAATGAAGAATTTGAAAAGTGGAATTAATTTCGTCAATCAATTCTGTAAGTATGAAAGTATAAATTGACGTATTCGATGTGCAGACAGTGAAATAAAACAATTTTTGTCTACCGGCCCCGATCGTGTGTATGAAATATTAATATCAAAGCTAGGCGTTTTGAAGTAGGTAGTACTTTTCTAATAGTTGAAGGTTATAAAACGTTTATTATGTATTAATTATCGTTGCTAAAGTTCGAAAATACATCCACCATTTTAAAATTATCAATGGCTGTCCTACACCGAAACCATTCCGTTTTTTATCAATTTAAAATAAAACAATCACCTATATCTTCACCTAAAAGATAGTTTTGCACATTTAATAAACCAGATTAAAAACAAGTGTTAGAAAAACATTACTTGGTAGTATGTGGATTACTTAGAAATAGTGTGAACTATGAGTGGACACGATAGGCTCAACTCTGTATTGGTCATGTGGAAAAAGAGTTGGATTTAGAGCTGTTGGGCAGATTACAATGCGTCTTAAATTTTGGGTAGTAAATTCACTTCATGAAGAAATTTTAGAACGCAATGGACGTGTTTGAAATTTTCACCTAATACCTTGCTCAGATCCTCAAATATTTTGTGGTGTTTGCGTTCCATCCTATATTTTACACCGTCGACAAGTTTTACCTAAAATATTTCCAAAAGCTCAAAAAAAAACAATTCTAACATAAATCTACCTCGACGATTTCAGAAATAAATTACACCAACTTTTACATCGCTCTGGGTATAATATGTACCAAATATTACGTCAAAACCATTCGATCGACTATATTAGTACAACCTCCTAGAATATTCCATTTTTCATCAATTTTAAAAAAGACCTACCTAAAATATTTGAAAAGGCTGAAAGGACCAATTCCATTCTTTAATTACCCAGATGATCCCAAAAAAATATCACAGCCACTTTTTTATCGGTTTTGGTGTAATTTGGGTGTAATTTTGTAGCGTGTCAGTCAGTCAGTCAGTCATTCTGTATCCGTTGTGTTTTGTTCTCTCCCAAGTTTTGAGCTAAAAGAGTGAGGTTTGGTGCGTTGAGTGTGGATTCTCTGGCTTTATGTTTTGGATGTTAAGCAGTTTGTGGTGCAGAGAAAAATGCAAAAAACGTGGTATTTGAGAGTGGGAGACAACATATAATGAAAATATGGTGTAGAAAAAAGTACAAAAACATATAGGATAATTAGATTGGGACACATTTCTCAGTTTATAAAATAGCCTTTTCCTTATCCCTGCATACGAAATGCTTATGAAAAGTTGGTGCTCAAAAGTGTAAAAAAAATGCATAGACTATTTTGAGTAGTGAAGCAGTAACTGGCTGCCTGAAGCACAAGCATTACTGCCACCTATTGGTAATGCCTCATCAGTAGTTTCCAAACACTGTAAAAGCTCTTTGACACTGGAACACAAAGTTCACCTCAAGAGCACACCAGACAGAGAATGTCTTCAAATCAGGCCGCAGGTCTGATAGTCATTTTTTTTAAATCTGAGATATCCTTAGCAGATCAGGATGAATTGTTGTACATATTGTTAAGAGTCTTGAAAGTTCTTAATTTTATGAAACGTTAAATTTTAAGACCTACATTTGCTTGATTTGTGACATTCTGTTATTTGGTTCGTCATTAAAATCTCGCCATCCTCATCATATTGCTGTCCGCAGGACTATGACTTCACAGCTACCTTTAATCATATTTTTTCTATCATACTTCCCATAGTCCAATACACCTCACCCTTGGCTTCTTTTTTAATTATTTACTTTCATTTCTCCTTTGATGGCTGTCTTCATAAGACCATGTTGCCGAAGGACGTTTTGAATAAGGTTCTTCTGTACTCTCCTCCGAACTTTCGTCAGGTGTCGAGTAGTCGTAGGTTTCCTGTGATTTACGCCAGCCACTCACATCAAGAGGAGCTCACATTCATTTCCGATGGGGTTCGCGAACTTCGGAGAAGGAGAAAAATGTTCAGTGCCCTTTTATTCTGATTCATTTCCCTGAAAGCAGGGATTTTGAATTTTATTCGCGCTGTAGAGGTGAATTTAGCCTCGAAAATCCCACGAGTATGTCTCCATTCACCAAGTTTAATCCTGTATCTTTATAGAAACTAACCGTTATGGATTGATCTCTCAAGTTTCGAGGCTTTCAGACGTGCATATCGTAGCATTCGTACTATTGTACACTGATCTATTTAACTTCAAGGTTAGCTGATGCGTATGCTTCTTAGCGCATTTGTTGCCTTTTTGGAAGCTGATGAGTTATCCCCTAATCTAATACCGCGCCATGCCTGATTGATCCATCATCTTCCTGGCGGGCAGGCGCGCTTTCGCGATCAGACCTTAATGCTTGAGATCCGCCCTTATAAAATTTTAAGGACATTTCGTGGAGGGAATTAAGCTAAGCAGAGAATCCCTCGCATTTGGAACTCCGGATTCCTTCCGCCTCCATTCACGCAAAATCCCCAGTCTCCCACCGGTTGTTCACAATGAAACAAATTAAAGCAACTCTGTTGGAAAAAACCAAATTAGTCTCGTGTTTCCATCTTTTTGAATTTCACGGCTAATGTATCGTTTAGGTTTTTACCGGTGAAATAAATTCCTCGATCCCATTAGGCGCTTAAAAACAATCTGTTGAGGAAAATCTAAGCTTACATTTGGAAGAAGGAAATTCTCCTTTCGTCCATTTTTTGTGTGGATTAAACCTCCCTCTCTCTCTCTCTCCTCCACACCCTTCCATTCTCTCTCTCTCTTTCTTCGCGAGATAAAAAAGCCGTCTGGATGTCCATCGATCTTCTGAGCGCAGCCACCGCAACAGCCTAGCCTAGTGCCTCCTCCTCTTCCGAGGGATTTCGCTTCCCTCTCCCGCCCCCTCCTCCCGTCATAAATAAATCTCTTTTCACTTCCCATTGAACATTTCCCTGTTCGGGTGTGCCTTATTTCTCTATCTACCGCCGCTTTCTCACGATTAAATCGAACCGCGGCACGTACGCGATCTTTCCCATCCCCCGAACGTGGCTTTCACCGCGTTTTCTTCCGCAAGAGTCGCTTGATCGAGAACATTAGATGGGCAAATTATCCATCCCAATTTGGTTTCCCATAGTTCGGTATTGCATTACCTCGGGGATCTCATCCTACGCGTCTTTACTCCAGCCTCCGATAACGATGCTGGTCACTTAGGTGGGATTAATACACCTAGTCCACTTCATTCCGTGCTTCATGTTTTTACCGGCTTCAGTTTCATTTATGCTGAAAATAAAATATTATGTCATGTCCGCAGATTCACATATCCTATCTTCCAAGGTGGTCTAACAGCGTACATCTTTAGGTTATGTCTGATAGTGACACCGACCCTAATTTGCATATTGAATGAGAATTGCATATACTTAAGAAATACAATCGAAATTATCGTTTCTCTCCTATCTTAGTTATTTTTTACTAGTATATGTCTACGCAATACTCTGTGAACGACGGCGAGGGCCTGTGGCAGGGGGTGAAGATCAACAAACATGCGCCAAACTAATACTAGTAGGTATGTGTCTGCAGTATCTATTTACTCAGAAAAGCTACCATAGAACAATAGAGTAAGCTTAGAACACGTTCCTGTGTTTACGCAATATTCTATTTCCTCGTACATTTTGCAATTGTAATATATTGCAGTCTGTTATAATTCTTTGCCGAAAAATGTAGCAAGTTATCTTTCGTTATCAAGAGTTTAGTGGTAAGTAAATTTTGATGGTTTTTTGTTGTTCGCAGCTCAGAATTAATCATGCACTGCAATAAAATTCTGAGCAATGAATGATTGTAATAAAGTGATGCCAGCAATGCAGGACGATGTAAAACTTACGATAGAATAATAATAGTGAGATATAAGTCGTTAAACCATTCTCAGTTATTTTTATTAAAGCATCAAGCTTTAGGGGAGGGAGAAATATTTACTCATTTATTCAACTTAAAAGTGAATTTTCATAAAGTTAGGCGTAAGCGAGGAGTGTTTAACTCTCCCCCGTTATATATTCCATCAGTACAAAAAAGGCGAAAAACCGTGGCCCGAAATAAATTGGAAGGCACATAAAAATATGTGCATTAGTCTACGTATATTTCTTGGTGGATATCGTTAATATGTCTTCCCTTTGCCGTCCCCTCTTTTTCCCCGTTTCTTTTTTTCCACCCCGAGTCCACGGAACAGGCCGTACCTCCTGCCAAACCACCACCGAACCCCCCTTCCCCCTCTCCTACCCTTCCCCCCCCCTCCCCCTTCCACATCCCGCCTCGCCACTAACCCCCCCCCCACCCCTTCCCTCTTATTCTTCTTCAAATCCTCCGGTGACAGTTGGAGCTACGTTCTCCTCCTTTTCTTCCTGAGTCGGAATTCATAATGACGGATAAGAGGCACCATTTCTCCTGCTTCAAGACTCTCCCAACCTCTCGTTTTCATTCAATATTTTCGTGCACGCAACCGATAGGTCGACAAAGCTATATTGATTTTTTTTCGCCTTACTACGGGGGAGTGGGGGGGGGGGTAGTGGATGGGGAGAGAGATTTTTGTGAGTTTGTGTCTGTTGTTTGTGCGTGGGTGGAAAGTTGGTGCAAAGGGCGGGGGATGTGTGATCTATCATTTCCGTGGGCATCGTGTGGTGCATTCCATTTTTCGCCTTTGTATCATCATCCGTTACGTTTGTCAGTCCGTCCGAAGTTCCAGAATGTATATTCTCCAGTTATCCACCCCTGGTCTCTCCCTCCGTTCTACCTCCTGGGTTAATTCATTTATGTTTCGCGCGCCGGCAAGAGAGTTTGGGAGCCCCGCTGTCTCCCCCGTACCAAAACTCCCACAGCCGGATCCACGCCTCCTGGATATGCATACGCTGTCTGCTCGCAATGCTGAACGCAGCATGAGGAAATGTATGATACATACCTTGACAGATGTTAAGGAACCGTTTTTTCAAATTCCGATCTTCGGCTGCATCCTGCTCTCAAAGTAGTTGTACTCAGTGATTAGATACTCCCGCTGCTTAGGCCGATCGCACCACGTAAGCTAAACATTGAGCTTAATATAAATCACAAATGGCGAAATTCTAAACCGCAACTTGATGCGTTGCCGATCTGTCAACAACGGTCGGTCAGAGACCTGGAACAACGAAGCGAAATGTCCTCCCAAAAATATCGAATACTCCGTGTTGTTTTTCCACTGAGTCTGTTCAGACGGTCCAGGCTCAGCTGTTTGCCTAAGTTGTGCAGTGGCTTTAAGCATAAAAAACTCTCAGATTATTTAAAAGTCTACGATCTTAAATTCCAACTTCAATCACCAATGATGATGCACTGAAATGATTCCGGTAGCAAGGTTAGAATTATCTCCGCTTGGTGAATTTGCTTGTACCATTCCGAACATAACCAATATTGATTTTGTTGCCATAGGTTTGGTCAGCTATTTTAGTTCCCTCTTGTCTGTATGCAGCACTGTCTCAATTTCCAGTTTCTTGTCGCATATCAGAAAATACTTGGAATAATTTTATTTTTCACGTATTAATAGAGTGAAGAGAGTACTTTTAAATTTGTATGCATTCACACTTTTAACATATTTATTGTTGGGATTTTTAGCGTTTGAGATGCCTCATTGATCAGTTTAAAATCACCAATTAGTTTGGGAAGTTTATCAAATTTACGAGATCTCTCGGTAGCATCACTTCTCCCAAAATTTGAGGATTTGAATCTTTGTATCGTATTTCGTTCTATGATTTCGGGCAACGGAACTTGTTTTAAGTCTGCGTCTGCACCGTAGCAAACATCTTGAGGCAGCTCCTTAGTGTAATGAGCAGATTTGTTTCCCTTCCAAAGATGGATTTGCTTATATTTTCCCCCTGTTCGCCATTTTACCTCTCATTATCCGGAAGGATCACTGTTTCTAAAAAAATAAACCAGTCGCAGTAAAAGGAGACGTTGCGGTCTCGGTGCTGCATTGGGCACTTATGAAAAAACTTGCGTTCCTCGTCTCCTTTTCAAGCCTGTACCGGCACACACAGGCGCTTCTGACCGGGAGGAAAGGTACAAGGATGAGAATAGTAGGGTGAGTAGGAAAGGTGGAGAGAAACCTGGCATCGGAATGAGCCTGCTCTTATCGAAAGGGGCCAAGGGCACCACGGCTCAACATCCCATCCGACGGACAGGGTACTGAACTCGAATCCTCTTCGCAAAGTACTCAGTCTTTCAGTTACTTCATCGTTGTTTTCTTTCAGCTATTAAACGCGATGTAACAAGCACCAGCGGGTAACAGTCGAAAGGCATTGCTATAGTAGCTATTTATCCTACCGAAAACAAAGAATGTAGGCCTAGAAGTTTTTGCTTTCATTTGAAAACGTAATAAATGACATTTAGGATAATCGAGAACTAACCTTTTATCCAGTAACCCTTAATGTCCCTGAAGGGTACTTCCTGTAACGTTTAGGTTTAACACTAATGCTGAGGTAATGTAAGTGTTGGTGGCTAGCATTTGACTTATAGTCTTCTTAGTTTAGGCCTCTCGGAGTCCATTCAATTCCTCTGTATATTCTATACGCGTGATACTTTTTTCGAATTCATCCACTCGAAATTTAGTGTAATTGTTTTGTAAGTTTATAAACAAATAGTAGTTAGATGGATATTGTTTTATCTGAATCTACGAGTGAATCTGTATCACTTTAGAGAACGATGGATTGCAAGACAATCCACCCAACGTTAGTGATGGGCCTTACAGTATATTTCCATGCCTCGTTTTCCAGTGTGGGGTCATGTTGTAAAGAGGTATTCAATGCACTGAAGAGTTTATCACCTGCTCTCAGGTAATTCCTTTCTCCTTTCAGTGCACTAACGCGTCAATGTAACATTCCAGAACTGATCGGGATGTAGAAGTCAGAGAGGCTAACCTCACCGGCCTCAAGTGCTGTAAAACTGAACCGTGTGTCGAATACTCTGCCGCCCGCGTCATAAAAAGTACACACACGAACACACATCGACGGTACATACGAAGCCGGTCGCGGATTTAGGTTCGGGAGTCCCACACGAGAGGGTAGCACCAGTCTGGGCCTCTCACTTCCCCCTCCACGCTCACTTTTTTATCCTCACACACACCCTCCCTCCCTCACCCTCATGTGCTCCCCTCCCTCCCCTCTCTATTTCCCTCCCTCCACGCCCCTCCATACTAATTTGGCTCTTTCTAACCTACGCGCCCCCTCCCTCCCCCCTTTTCTGATGACGCACCATCTTTCTTTCACCTCCCCTTCACTCCCCCCCCCCACCTTCACATCTCCCTCCCCCCACCTCCGCCTTCGCCCTCATCCGTCTCCTGACATCGAAGGGAAAAAATCGATACCAAAATGTTGATATTGAAAATCATTAAAGACCTTCTCCTCTTTCTGAGGCGCTCGGGCGGTTTGGGCGAGGAGAGGGGCGGGGGGGAGCGCGTCTACGGAGGGGGGAGGGGAAGAGAGGGGCGAGAGGGGGCGGGGAGATGAAGTGGGCGGGGTGAAGATTCCCGACCGGTGCATTGATTGGTCCGGGCTTGATGGGAGGGGGGAGGATGGGGAGGGCGGGAATGAGTTCCCCGGCGGCGCGCGGGTGGGTGGGGAAATTGGCGTGCGGGGGGGGAGGGGGCGGAGGGGAGGTAGCTGCGGGGGGTGGAGTGGGGCGGGCGGTTGGACGGACCGGAAGGAGGGGAGGGCGGTTGGAAAGAGATGCAAAGGACCACGGGAAGGAGGAGGAGCAGGGAGGCCCTGGGAGCCGGAGGAGTGGGAGACCTCGGGATAGGATGTCTTTAAGACGCGAGAATGCGGGCCAATGGAACCCTGATCGAAACGGTTTTCGCCCTTCAACTGTTCTTTCTTTTCCTCTCTCTTTCTTTCTTCCTCCATCTCCCCCATCCACCCGCTCCCTTCCTCTCCAGAGCTCGGAATCGCCGCGAATATTTCACGTTTACCCGGCTGGGGAATGTCCTCGGCATTGTGCGAAGGGGATGAATGCACCCCCCTCCAACCGCCTTCCTCCTTTTGGGATTGTTTCGGGTGGCGATAATGACACCCCACTCCCTCCACCCCCTCCGTCCCCCCGCGAGCATTCTCCCTTTGAGACAGACTGGAGGGCATTATCCCACGGTGACTGCCGCCCGCCTCGGGTGGTTGCCATACAGTTTGCGGGAAGGTTTCTTTCTCTCAGTCGGATTTTTATGCGCTTTGCCGCCCCCGCATCTTTTACAAGTCCACAGAATATGCAGATTGCGTTGAATTTCCACTAACCCCCAGGATGTCTTATTGAGGCATGCGGCTAACATTTCGGCGTTTTTTCGAAACAATATCCATTGCGCAATAGTAGTAAAAGCGTCGGGGAATGCGCATGGATGCCTTCAATCAAACGTGCTCCCATCCTCAGAAGAGCCAGAGAATCCTTTCGATCGGCACTGCAGCAGCTAAGTTTGTGAGTGCATTCCAAGCAGCTTCAATGACACGCACATATCACCTCTAAGACAAGTAGAAAGATGCCATAAACCATCTTGTTTCTAAATAGCTCTTTCCTCAAGCTTATCGCAGTGTATGTGTGTTCAGTTTGGTGTCCTCTCCCGTCCGACTATCCGACTCTAGTTAGTGTATTCTCCAGATCGTAATTTGTTAAAAATGTAGTATTTCACGTATAAGAATAACGGAACAAAATTGAAAAATTAATCAGAAAAACTGAATTGTTTTAGGATTTGAATAAAGTGTTTCAACTTTTTTTGACTGATTTTTCTCAAGACAGTTTTACGCGAAGAAATTAATTGCGCTACTTAAAACAGTTTAAAATTGTTGCCACTACATCGATAAATGCGTGGAAAAGGGTGAAGGGGCATTTTTCGCAACATTCATTCAAGCATTTGCGAAATTTCTGTGTAATGCGTTGCTTTACACTGCGCAATTTATATTGTGCATCTCTTTATGTATCATACAGCGCAATGACAAGTATATAAGTTCCGAAATAATGTAGTAACTTCTGTAAAACTTTAAGAACTCGACGGAAGTTTTCGTTTGTCGAGCGCGTGAATGTAAACAGATGGAGTTTTGTTTCCTCGGCTTCGTCATTAAAGAGGAATTATTCGGTGAAAAAGGGCGTTTTTGAGATTGTGAAGTCAAGCGCTGTAACAAAAAATTCTTCGTACACGTTACCCTTGCAAAAAAACTCCCGACCAAAGGGAAACTGCGATGACTTCATCCTTTTCCGTGCTCTTACGAAAGTTTTCTTTCGGGCATTAAAGCATGATATCTCAGCGGTAAATTGTTCCGGCTGCTCATTCAAGATGCGGGTGTGGAAAAGCGGACTGTTGCGTGTGACTTTTGAATCGACTCTAAATGCGGATGAAGTATGTGATTTCGAGTCGAAGTAAATTCCACAAAGCATTTATGCCTGACGGAGTTGGCTGGAGGGATGAGCAAGTTGATTCTTCGTAGATGGCGTCTTGTGTCGAGCGTCAGCCAGGCGTGTGGCCCTTCTTTTGTCCCCGAATGCCCGGGCATTCAGTTCTCTTTCCACAGCCATCAGTTCGGGAGAGGCAATCGACAACCCGAGGCGAGGCTCTGGCTCTGATCGAAATGCCATGGAAATAAATCAAAGAGCGAAAGTTTATGAACTCCTTATACCGCCGTATGGTAGTGTGCCGTTTTTAAGCCCGCCCAATTTCTGCCCTCAGTGACTGATGATTTTCTTTTGAAGGACCGTCGGTGTCTAAATAGAGGTGGAATAGCAAGCCGTTATTTCTTAATAGCAGGATAGTCGTAATACTGACCTGTAATGTGGCTGTATTGTGCCTGTGATAAGGCTGGGTAAAACAGAGGTAGATCTGAAATAGTGAAAGTGATAGAAGTGGTAATGTTTTAGGAGACAGTATTTTTCCCTATGGCTGTGACTTACATTGCATTGCGAAATATTACCTAAAATATTCCACAGTCTATTTTATCTATCACTATTATTGAAGTTAATATTTTTGTTTAAATTTTACATGTTATTTCGTACTCTTATGCAACATGAATTTATCATTTTGCTAAAAAAAGTATCTCAGATACATAAAATCCAATTTGCTGTCAATCAATAGTAATTAAAAGCTGTATATTGGATAAAATATATATATTACTGTATTTAGAAATTATGAGGCAATAAAGTTATTACTGTGGATGAAATCTATTCAAACATAAAAGCCTTTCAAATTTCTCGTTTGTGTTTTTTTAAGTGATTCTGTTATTATAGTCGGCTATGTACATACCTTCTTCCAAATATAACCAATATTGAGTTATAAAATAAAATTAACCCGTTAACATTTCGAAACTAAATAAAATGTACCTAAAGACGGAAAGTCATCTTTTTTTGCTTACATTTACTTCATTAACAGTTGGAAAGTTTTACATTCAAATATCTGTGGTAACCCCTACCCTTTACACTGAATCGTATGATTTTTCCACTGAGTATTATTGACTCAGTTTCGGGAAAGTACTTCTTTTCTCAATTTCTCACAGCGGCCCCTGACGCGACCGATTCGATGCTTACCGTTCATTTATAAGAAGAGATGATCGCGCCGTTGCTTTTTATGTCATCACTACGTTGAAGAATGAGACCTCTTCTCTCTGAAAAAACGAATAATGGCAGTTTGTTCAAGCACTTGAGGTGTATGACTTAGTTTTTTCCCAACAAATTTGATGGGTGAAATTTTCTCTGGATTTCCACCGAGTCATCTTCATTTTCTCCTCTGACTTTTCGATAAACGACTCGCCCATCGTCTTCAGAGATCCTGGAACCCAAATTTTCAGTGCACCTGGCCAATAAGGCACCACATGACCTCCACACACCTTCATCAGAATGGAAATTAAAAAACGAGAAAACAGAAGAAGAGAGACGACTCTAATGCAAATGTGCCAAAAATGCAATAGCCGTAAAGGTGATTAGTTGCCCCTGCGTATTCTGCTAGATTTTACCTGATAAATAAGATTAGAGAGATAGATTTTGGCACCGATAGATTCGAAATGTCATTTTTTACGCGTACTATAAGAGAACACAATGAGCTGCATAACAAAGGGATAAGTAGGGGAAATATTTTAGAGTAGTCTTTAGTTTATGATGTACGAATTAACATTGCTAACCCATGCATGATAGGTAAGTACAGATAATTGTATTTAGATAAATGCCATTATAACAAAAAATCCCTTTATTACTACGTAGATACTAACCATCTACCTGGATGTGACCCTTACAGGATAATGCGTAGATGTAGATTAGTTAGACGGAAATTTTATGCTAAATTAAGCACAAATTGGCGCTTGAAAATGGTTAAACTAGATGTAGGATAGTCAAGAATATTTTCAAGGAGCATGACGTAAGTTGTAATACTATTCTGGAAAAGTAAGAGCATTGAATTAACTTAAAGACGCAGTGAAAAGACGGTAGAAGTATTTGAAGCGACCAAAAAAAGTAGTAAATTCATCGTGTTTTTAAGTCAAGGAAGATAGTATGGGGGATGTTGTGTCTATATTGAAATTCAGTGTATCAGTTAGTTATGTAGCACCTGAGAGTACATAAGGCTTCTGGAATCGATGATTTCGCTGCCGATGATACTAAAATTGCGGGAGGGAAATGTACACGCAACTTTACTAAACCATCTGTGGCATGGATACAACTTGTGAGAGAAAGAGCCGGAGCACCGGTAACAATCATCATGCCTTAGAAGGGGGGGGTGATGGAAGCGAATACCGCTTAACCATAACCCTAATGACGCATTATTTTGATGCAAAGCATAAGGCAAATAAATGGCATATCTCCTAAAGCCACAAACTTTAATACATTTCAAATCAGGGTAGGGGATTAAAATGGTTGGGAATAAAAGTACAGCCCGTTAGTGGTTATCTATCCAGGAGAGCATACCACCTAGTTACAGAGCAGCACTAACGGGTCTCATTCAAGTGAGTGGTTTTGCGGGAAATAATTTGAAAGTTATTACAGTTTACGGCTTCAGGAGATATTTTATTTATTTGTATTTGCTTCAGGAGATAGGTATTTTATTTATTTGTATTTATAAGCCGCACGAGATTACCTTTTGAACTTACGTAAACAGAAGGATTTGAAGAAAACCATTGGTATTTCTAATTGAAAGTAAGTTTGGTTTCAGGGAACTCAATGGTAGTGGAGAAGTAATTGCAGTCCTAAAATTGCACATTAAGTAAAGAACGAAGTAGCTGGTAGCCTCGGTAGCCAGGTAGGTTACCCAAACGTAGCTGGCTTGAATTCCACCGGTGGCATAGATGTTGTTCAGTCATAGAATTAAGAGACAGCAAGAAAGTGTGAAATAATCTTAGTCATTGGATTATTTAAAGTCCAAGTATACTTCTGTAAAGATTAGAGAAGAACAAGGAGCTGACAGTGTTCGTCGCTTCGGATACATCGCTTCAAATCATTAAGGTAATTTAGATGTCATGGTATAACCGAAAAGTAAATATGAATTCATCATGAAGATGAAAGTCGGTTACCTAGATTGAATCTGGACCCAGCAAGGAAAAAGTAATAATGAGAAAGCTGTTACTAATGTATATGCTTCGTAACGTTGGCAAAGAAGCTGGGTTACCGTATTCAGGGTTTGGGTTCGATATCCTGCAGTGGAATAAAATTTTCTTTGGAATTCCAGTCTTTAATTGCATAAATATAAATGATAAGCTCCTCCATGACAGCAGAGTATGGACACTTGAAGCCCATGAAAGGCAAGAGTGGAAGTATGTAATTGAAATGTATTGAGGAAAGCGGATGGTCAAGATCAAATGTATAGATCCAGATGGTAACTTCGAGGTTTTAACAATCATGGGAGGAGAAATCTCATGGGAGTTCTCAAAAAACTAGATTACAGCTTTAACTGTCGCATCTTAAGACGTGATGATTTGATAAAGACGTGGATCCATGGAGAAGTGGATGGGAAGAATCGTTAAGAATACTTTGTGTGAAGTATAGAATGGAACAAGTAGTAAAGGATGAAAATCGGAGAATTATATGAATATGAAATGGTTATTCGTTTAAGTATATGAGTCAAAGCTGCATTCGAGCTGCAATCTTCGGATTGATGGTTAGTGAGATGGTGCAAGGAAATTTGTGGAAGATTAAATGCAATAATCTTTGCAATGAGTCTACCGAAAATAAGTGCTGATTATAAATTCATGTGCTGTGTTTTGAGATCAGGTATCTTCTTATGCTGCTTTTCAGCATTCGTATTCGATTTAATGTGTTCCGTTACGCAATGCAGACTTGCCATGCCTCTTTGGGTTACCTCTCGTCGCAGGAACAGGAGGAGGAATTCAGGAACCTTGAGAAGAAGTCGCGATCTCTTTTGCTGTCGTCGTCTCCGACCGCTCTCGCTTCTTTTTAGATTCCCTCCGCGGTGCAGCGATCGCATGTCGCAAAACGTTCCCGCCCGCGACAAAAGGATGGTCAGGCATTATTTAGGAGGCTCTCTGGCGACCGCTTCTGACTCGTGTCTCTCCTCCCATACTCCCCGCGAGCGTTGGTTAACCGCGCCGCGACCACAGAGTCACAATGGAAGTCTTCGGCGATGCTAATAAATATTGCTCTTTATTGACATTCGAGGGCACGGCGAGCCTCATTTCCCTCAACTCGCCCCTCGGGATTTACATGCGACAGCCATAAAAGTATTACGGGGAATGTCAATGGCGTCAATGCTCTGGAAATTTCTCGTCCTGGCGAACATACTCTCCCCCTCAGAGCTCGAGAGGGCTCAGAATCGTAGACACTTGATTTTTTTTCACGAATCGAGTCACGGTAATCCTCCCCTCTGCCCTCTCTTCGGCTCGGCGTGGGTGCAAGCGTTGTACACGCATCGATGTTTATCATAATCCCGTGAGGACCGGATAAGGTCCCGCGCATATGCATGCATCGACCCCCATGATTCATGC